>CATOCB010000130.1:0-682500 GCA_951411735.1 Somateria mollissima
ACCCGGTCACCTGGGGCCGGTGACCCCACGTGACCCGGTCACCTGGGGCCGGTGACCCCACGTGACCCGGTCACCTGGGGCCGGTGACCACACGTGACCCGGTGACCTGGGGCCGGTGTCCCCACGTGACCCGCTGACCTGGGGCCGGTGACCCCACGTGACCCGGTCACCTGGAGCCGGTGTCCCCACGTGACCCGGTCACCTGGGGCCGGTGACCCCACGTGACCCGCTGACCTGGGGCCGGTGACCCCACGTGACCCGGTCACCTGGGGCCGGTGTCCCCACGTTACCCGGTCACCTGGGGCCGGTGACCCCACGTGACCCGGTCACCTGGGGCCGGTGACCCCACGTGACCCGGTCACCTGGGGCCGGGTGTCCCCACGTGACCCGGTCACCTGGGGCCGGTGACCCCCACGTGACCCGGTCACCTGGGGCCTGTGACCCCACGTGACCCGGTCACCTGGGGCCGGTGACCCCACGTGACCCGGTCACCTGGGGCCGGTGACCCCACGTGACCCGGTCACCTGGGGCCGGTGACCCCACGTGACCCGATGACCTGGGGCCGGTGTCCCCACGTGACCCGGTCACCTGGGGCCGGTGTCCCCACGTGACCCGGGGTCCTGGTGCCGGGGTGGTCATCGGAACCTTGGAACCAGGCCGGTTACCCGACACGACCCGGTGACCCGGGGCTGTGGTGTCGACGGACTCGTGGACCTGGGTTCGGGGTCCCGACCTGACGCGGTGACCTGGGGCCGGTGTCCCCACGTGACCCCGCTGACCTGGGTCCGGGGTCCCCACGTGACCCCGGGGTCCTGGTGCCGGGGTGGTCACCGGAACCTGGGAACCAGGCCGGGGTGCGCGACATTGACCCGGTGACCTGGGGCCGGGGTTAACGACCTGTCCAGGGGACCCGGGCCGGGGACCCGACAGGACCCGGTGGTCCTTCGCTGGTGTCCCGATGCAACCCGGGGACCCGGGCCGGGGACCCGGTATGACTCCGTCTCCCGGGGCCGGGGTGGTCACCTGACACTGGTACCCGGGGACAGCGACCCGACATGACCCCGTGACCCGGGGCCGGGGTGCCGACCTGTCCAGGGGACCCGACCCGGGTACCCGACAGGACCCGGTGATCTGCGGCTGGGGTAAAAACCCGTCCCGGGGACCCGGGCTGGGTCCCGACATGACCCGGTGACCTGGGGCTGTGGTGTCGACCGGACTCGGGGACCTGGTCCGGTGTCCCGTCATGACCCGGGGACCTGGGGTCGGGGTGGTCACCAGACCCTTGTACCCAGGCCGTTGACCCGACATGACCCTGTGACCCGGGGCCTGGGTAAAAATCCAACCCGGGGACCCGGGCATGGGACGTGACATGACCCGACCTGGGTCCGGGGTCCCGAACTGACCCGGTGACCTGGGTCCGGGGACTCGGTATGACCCGGTTACCTGGGGCCGGTGTCCCCACGTGACCCGCTGACCTGGGTCTGGTGACCCCACGTGACCCGGTCACCTGGGGCCGGTGACCCGACGTGACCCGGTCACCTGGGGCCGGTGACCCCACGTGACCCGGTCACCTGGGGCCGGTGTCCCCACGTGACCCGGGGTCCTGGTGCCGGGGTGGTCATCGGAACCTGGGAACCAGGCCGGTTACCCGACACGACCCGGTGACCCGGGGCTGTGGTGTCGACGGACTCGTGGACCTGGGTTCGGGGTCCCGACCTGACGCGGTGACCTGGGGCCGGTGTCCCCACGTGACCCGCTGACCTGGGGCCGGTGACCCCACGTGACCCGCTGACCTGGGGCCGGTGACCCCGCGTGACCCGGTCACCTGGGGCCGGGGTCCCCACGGGACCCGGGGTCCTGGTGCCGGGGTGGTCACCGGAACCTGGGAACCAGGCCGGTTACCCGACACGACCCGGTGACCTGGGGCCGGGTTAACGACCTGTCCAGGGGACCCGGGCCGGGGACCCGACAGGACCCGGTGGTCCTTCGCTGGTGTCCCGATGCAACCCGGGGACCCGGGCCCGGGCCCCCACGTGATCCAGTGATCCGGTGCTTTTGTCCCGATGCAACCCGGGGACCTGGGCCGGGGACCCGGTATGACTCCGTCTCCCGGGGCCGGGGTGGTCACCTGACACTGGTACCCGGGACAGCGACCCGACATGACCCCGTGACCCGGGGCCGGGGTGCCGACCTGTCCAGGGGACCCGACCCGGGTACCCGACAGGACCCGGTGATCTGCGGCTGGGGTAAAAACCCGTCCCGGGGACCCGGGCTGGGTCCCGACATGACCGGTGACCTGGGGCTGTGGTGTCGACCGGACTCGGGGACCTGGTCCGGTGTCCCGTCATGACCCGGGGACCTGGGGTCGGGGTGGTCACCAGACCCTTGTACCCAGGCCGTTGACCCGACATGACCCTGTGACCCGGGGCCTGGGTAAAAATCCAACCCGGGGACCCGGGCATGGGACGTGACATGACCCGACCTGGGTCCGGGGTCCCGAACTGACCCGGTGACCTGGGTCCGGGGACTCGGTATGACCCGGTTACCTGGGGGCCGGTGTCCCCACGTGACCCGCTGACCTGGGGCCGGGGTCCCCACGTGACCCGCTGACCTGGGGCCGGTGACCCGACGTGACCCGGTCACCTGGGGCCGGTGACCCCACGTGACCCGGTCACCTGGGGCCGGTGTCCCCCACGTGACCCGCTGACCTGGGGCCGGTGACCCCACGTGACCCGCTGACCTGGGGCCGGTGACCCCACGTGACCCGGTCACCTGGGGCCGGGGTCCCCACGGGACCCGGGGTCCTGGTGCCGGGGTGGTCACCGGAACCTGGGAACCAGGCCGGTTACCCGACACGACCCGGTGACCTGGGGCCGGGTTAACGACCTGTCCAGGGGACCCGGGCCGGGGACCCGACAGGACCTGGTGGTCCTTCACTGGTGTCCCGATGCAACCCGGGGACCCGGGCCGGGGACCCGACAGGACCCGGTGGTCCTTCGCTGGTGTCCCGATGCAACCCGGGGACCCGGGCCGGGGACCCGGTATGACTCCGTCTCCCGGGGCCGGGGTGGTCACCTGACACTGGTACCCGGGACAGCGACCCGACATGACCCCGTGACCCGGGGCTGGGGTGCCGACCTGTCCAGGGGACCCGACCCGGGTACCCGACAGGACCCGGTGATCTGCGGCTGGGGTAAAAACCCGTCCCGGGGACCCGGGCTGGGTCCCGACATGACCCGGTGACCTGGGGCTGTGGTGTCGACCGGACTCGGGGACCTGGTCCGGTGTCCCGTCATGACCCGGGGACCTGGGGTCGGGGTGGTCACCAGACCCTTGTACCCAGGCCGTTGACCCGACATGACCCTGTGACCCGGGGCCTGGGTAAAAATCCAACCCGGGGACCCGGGCATGGGACGTGACATGACCCGACCTGGGTCCGGGGTCCCGAACTGACCCGGTGACCTGGGTCCGGGGACTCGGTATGACCCGGTTACCTGGGTCCGGGGTCCCCACGTGACCCCGGTCACCTGGGGCCGGGGTCCCCACGTGACCCGCTGACCTGGGGCCGGTGACCCCACGTGACCCGGTCACCTGGTGCCGGTGACCCCACGTGACCCGGTCACCTGGGGCCGGTGACCCCACGTGACCCGCTGACCTGGGGCCGGTGTACCCACGTGACCCGGTCACCTGGGGCCGGTGACCCCACGTGACCCGGTCACCTGGGGCCGGTGACCCCACGTGACCCGGTCACCTGGGGCCGGTGACCCCACGTGACCCGGTGACCTTGGGCCGGTGTCCCCACGTGACCCGCTGACCTGGGGCCGGTGACCCCACGTGACCCGGTCACCTGGAGCCGGTGTCCCCACGTGACCCGGTCACCTGGGGCCGGTGACCCCACGTGACCCGCTGACCTGGGGCCGGTGACCCCACGTGACCCGGTCACCTGGGGCCGGTGACCCCACGTGACCCGGTCACCTGGGGCCGGTGTCCCCACGTGACCCGGTCACCTGGGGCCGGTGACCCCACGTGACCCGGTCACCTGGGGCCGGTGTCCCCACGTGACCCGGTCACCTGGGGCCGGTGACCCCACGTGACCCGGTCACCTGGGGCCGGTGTCCCCACGTGACCCGGGGTCCTGGTGCCGGGGTGGTCATCGGAACCTTGGAACCAGGCCGGTTACCCGACACGACCCGGTGACCCGGGGCTGTGGTGTCGACGGACTCGTGGACCTGGGTTCGGGGTCCCGACCTGACGCGGTGACCTGGGGCCGGTGTCCCCACGTGACCCGCTGACCTGGGGCCGGGGTCCCCACGTGACCCGGGGTCCTGGTGCCGGGGTGGTCACCGGAACCTGGGAACCAGGCCGGGTGCGCGACATGACCCGGTGACCTGGGGCCGGGTTAACGACCTGTCCAGGGGACCCGGGCCGGGGACCCGACAGGACCCGGTGGTCCTTCGCTGGTGTCCCGATGCAACCCGGGGACCCGGGCCGGGGACCCGGTATGACTCCGTCTCCCGGGGCCGGGGTGGTCACCTGACACTGGTACCCGGGACAGCGACCCGACATGACCCCGTGACCCGGGGCCGGGGTGCCGACCTGTCCAGGGGACCCGACCCGGGTACCCGACAGGACCCGGTGATCTGCGGCTGGGGTAAAAACCCGTCCCGGGGACCCGGGCTGGGTCCCGACATGACCCGGTGACCTGGGGCTGTGGTGTCGACCGGACTCGGGGACCTGGTCCGGTGTCCCGTCATGACCCGGGGACCTGGGGTCGGGGTGGTCACCAGACCCTTGTACCCAGGCCGTTGACCCGACATGACCCTGTGACCCGGGGCCTGGGTAAAAATCCAACCCGGGGACCCGGGCATGGGACGTGACATGACCCGACCTGGGTCCGGGGTCCCGAACTGACCCGGTGACCTGGGTCCGGGGACTCGGTATGACCCGGTTACCTGGGGCCGGTGTCCCCACGTGACCCGCTGACCTGGGTCCGGTGAACCCACGTGACCCGGTCACCTGGGGCCGGTGACCCAATGTGACCCGGTCACCTGGGGCCGGTGACCCCACGTGACCCGGTCACCTGGGGCCGGTGACCCCACGTGACCCGAACACCTGGGGCCGGTGACCCCACGTAACCCGGTCACCTGGGGCCGGTGTCCCCACGTGACCCGGTCACCTGGGGCCGGTGACCCCACGTGACCCGGTCACCTGGGGCCGGTGACCCCACGTGACCCGCACACCTGGGGCCGGTGACCCCAAGTGACCCGGTCACCTGGGGCCGGTGACCCCACGTGACCCGGTCACCTGGGGCCGGTGACCCCACGTGACCCGGTCACCTGGGGCCGGTGACCCCACGTGACCCGGGCACCTGGGGCCGGTGACCCCACGTGACCCGGTCACCTGGGGCCGGTGTCCCCACGTGACCCGGTCACCTGGGGCCGGTGACCCCACGTGACCCGTTCACCTGGGGCCGGTGACCCCACGTGACCCGATGACCTGGGGCCGGTGTCCCCACGTGACCCGGTCACCTGGGGCCGGTGTCCCCACGTGACCCGGGGTCCTGGTGCCGGGGTGGTCATCGGAACCTTGGAACCAGGCCGGTTACCCGACACGACCCGGTGACCCGGGGCTGTGGTGTCGACGGACTCGTGGACCTGGGTTCGGGGGTCCCGACCTGACGCGGTGACCTGGGGCCGGTGTCCCCACGTGACCCGCTGACCTGGGGCCGGGGTCCCCACGTGACCCGGGGTCCTGGTGCCGGGGTGGTCACCGGAACCTGGGAACCAGGCCGGGTGCGCGACATAACCCGGTGACCTGGGGCCGGGGTTAACGACCTGTCCAGGGGACCCGGGCCGGGGACCCGACAGGACCCGGTGGTCCTTCGCTGGTGTCCCGATGCAACCCGGGCCCTGGGCCGGGGACCCGGTATGACTCCGTCTCCCGGGGCCGGGGTGGTCACCTGACACTGGTACCCGGGACAGCGACCCGACATGACCCCGTGACCCGGGGCCGGGGTGCCGACCTGTCCAGGGGACCCGACCCGGGTACCCGACAGGACCCGGTGATCTGCGGCTGGGGTAAAAACCCGTCCCGGGGACCCGGGCTGGGTCCCGACATGACCCGGTGACCTGGGGCTGTGGTGTCGACCGGACTCGGGGACCTGGTCCGGTGTCCCGTCATGACCCGGGGACCTGGGGTCGGGGTGGTCACCAGACCCTTGTACCCAGGCCGTTGACCCGACATGACCCTGTGACCCGGGGCCTGGGTAAAAATCCAACCCGGGGACCCGGGCATGGGACGTGACATGACCCGACCTGGGTCCGGGGTCCCGAACTGACCCGGTGACCTGGGTCCGGGGACTCGGTATGACCCGGTTACCTGGGTCCGGGGTCCCCACGTGACCCGGTCACCTGGGGCCGGTGACCCCACGTGACCCGCTGACCTGGGGCCGGTGACCCCACGTGACCCGGTCACCTGGGGCCGGTGTCCCCACGTGACCCGGGGTCCTGGTGCCGGGGTGGTCATCGGAACCTGGGAACCAGGCCGGGTGCGCGAGATGACCGCGTGACCTGGGGCCGGGTTATCGACCTGTCCAGGGGACCCGGGCCGGGGACCCGACAGGACCCGGTGATCTGCGGCTGGGGTAAAAACCCGTCCCGGGGACCCGGGCTGGGTCCCGACATGCCTTGGTTACCTGGGGCCGGTGTCCCCACGTGACCCGCTGACCTGGGGCCGGTGCCCCACGTGACCCGGTCACCTGGGGCCGGTGTCCCCACGTGACCCGCTGACCTGGGGCCGGTGACCCCACGTGACCCGGTCACCTGGGGCCGGTGACCCCACGTGACCCGGTCACCTGGGGCCG
Source organism: Somateria mollissima (assembly GCA_951411735.1). Classification (NCBI taxonomy): domain Eukaryota; kingdom Metazoa; phylum Chordata; class Aves; order Anseriformes; family Anatidae; genus Somateria; species Somateria mollissima. The sequence goes on from CATOCB010000130.1 coordinate 6,863, forward strand.
GTGACCCCACGTGACCGGGTCACCTGGGGCCGGTGACCCCACGTGACCCGGTCACCTCGGGCCGGTGACCCCACGTGACCCGGTGACCTGGGGCCGGTGTCCCCACGTGACCCGGTCACCTGGTGCCGGTGACCCCACGTGACCCGGTCACCTGGGGCCGGTGACCCCACGTGACCCGGTCACCTGGGGCCGGTGTACCCACGTGACCCGGTCACCTGGGGCCGGTGACCCCACGTGACCCGGTCACCTGGGGCCGGTGACCCCACGTGACCCGCTGACCTGGGGCCGGTGACCCCACGTGACCCGGTGACCTGGGGCCGGTGTCCCCACGTGACCCGCTGACCTGGGGCCGGTGACCCCACGTGACCCGGTCACCTGGGGCCGGTGTCCCCACGTGACCCGGTCACCTGGGGCCGGTGACCCCACGTGACCCGGTCACCTGGGGCCGGTGACCCCACGTGACCCGGTCACCTGGGGCCGGTGTCCCCACGTGACCCGGTCACCTGGGGCCGGTGACCCCACGTGACCCGGTCACCTGGGGCCGGTGTCCCCACGTGACCCGGTCACCTGGGGCCGGTGACCCCACGTGACCGGGTCACCTGGGGCCGGTGACCCCACGTGACCCGGTCACCTGGGGCCGGTGACCCCACGTGACCCGGTCACCTGGGGCCGGTGTCCCCACGTGACCCGGTCACCTGGGGCCGGTGACCCCACGTGACCCGGTCACCTGGGGCCGGTGACCCCACGTGACCCGGTCACCTGGGGCCGGTGACCCCACGTGACCCGATGACCTGGGGCCGGTGTCCCCACGTGACCCGGTCACCTGGGGCCGGTGACCCCACGTGACCCGATGACCTGGGGCCGGTGTCCCCACGTGACCCGGTCACCTGGGGCCGGTGTCCCCACGTGACCCGGGGTCCTGGTGCCGGGGTGGTCATCGGAACCTTGGAACCAGGCCGGTTACCCGACACGACCCGGTGACCCGGGGCTGTGGTGTCGACGGACTCGTGGACCTGGGTTCGGGGTCCCGACCTGACGCGGTGACCTGGGGCCGGTGTCCCCACGTGACCCGCTGACCTGGGGCTGGTGACCCCACGTGACCTGCTGACCTGGGGCCGGTGACCCCGCGTGACCCGGTCACCTGGGGCCGGGGTCCCCACGGGACCCGGGGTCCTGGTGCCGGGGTGGTCACCGGAACCTGGGAACCAGGCCGGTTACCCGACACGACCCGGTGACCTGGGGCCGGGTTAACGACCTGTCCAGGGGACCCGGGCCGGGGACCCGACAGGACCCAGTGGTCCTTCGCTGGTGTCCCGATGCAACCCGGGGACCCGGGCCCGGGCCCCCACGTGATCCAGTGATCCGGTGCTTTTGTCCCGATGCAACCCGGGGACCTGGGCCGGGGACCCGGTATGACTCCGTCTCCCGGGGCCAGGGTGGTCACCTGACACTGGTACCCGGGACAGCGACCCGACATGACCCCGTGACCCGGGGCCGGGGTGCCGACCTGTCCAGGGGACCCGACCCGGGTACCCGACAGGACCCGGTGATCTGCGGCTGGGGTAAAAACCCGTCCCGGGGACCCGGGCTGGGTCCCGACATGACCCGGTGACCTGGGGCTGTGGTGTCGACCGGACTCGGGGACCTGGTCCGGTGTCCCGTCATGACCCGGGGACCTGGGGTCGGGGTGGTCACCAGACCCTTGTACCCAGGCCGTTGACCCGACATGACCCTGTGACCCGGGGCCTGGGTAAAAATCCAACCCGGGGACCCGGGCATGGGACGTGACATGACCCGACCTGGGTCCGGGGTCCCGAACTGACCCGGTGACCTGGGTCCGGGGACTCGGTATGACCCGGTTACCTGGGTCCGGGGTCCCCACGTGACCCGGTCACCTGGGGCCGGTGACCCCACGTGACCCGGTGACCTGGGGCCGGTGACCCCACGTGACCCGGTCACCTGGGGCCGGTGTCCCCACGTGACCCGCTCACCTGGTGCCGGTGACCCCACGTGACCCGCTGACCTGGGGCCGGTGACCCGACGTGACCCGGTCACCTGGGGCCGGTGACCCCACGTGACCCGGTCACCTGGGGCCGGTGTCCCCACGTGACCCGGGGTCCTGGTGCCGGGGTGGTCATCGGAACCTGGGAACCAGGCCGGCTACCCGACATGACCCGGTGACCCGGGGCTGTGGTGTCGACGGACTCGTGGACCTGGGTTCGGGGTCCCGACCTGACGCGGTGACCTGGGGCCGGTGTCCCCACGTGACCCGCTGACCTGGGGCCGGTGACCCCACGTGACCCGCTGACCTGGGGCCGGTGACCCCACGTGACCCGGTCACCTGGGGCCGGGGTCCCCACGGGACCCGGGGTCCTGGTGCCGGGGTGGTCACCGGAACCTGGGAACCAGGCCGGTTACCCGACACGACCCGGTGACCTGGGGCCGGGTTAACGACCTGTCCAGGGGACCCGGGCCGGGGACCCGACAGGACCTGGTGGTCCTTCACTGGTGTCCCGATGCAACCCGGGGACCCGGGCCGGGGACCCGACAGGACCCGGTGGTCCTTCGCTGGTGTCCCGATGCAACCCGGGGACCCGGGCCGGGGACCCGGTATGACTCCGTCTCCCGGGGCCGGGGTGGTCACCTGACACTGGTACCCGGGACAGCGACCCGACATGACCCCGTGACCCGGGGCTGGGGTGCCGACCTGTCCAGGGGACCCGACCCGGGTACCCGACAGGACCCGGTGATCTGCGGCTGGGGTAAAAACCCGTCCCGGGGACCCGGGCTGGGTCCCGACATGACCCGGTGACCTGGGGCTGTGGTGTCGACCGGACTCGGGGACCTGGTCCGGTGTCCCGTCATGACCCGGGGACCTGGGGTCGGGGTGGTCACCAGACCCTTGTACCCAGGCCGTTGACCCGACATGACCCTGTGACCCGGGGCCTGGGTAAAAATCCAACCCGGGGACCCGGGCATGGGACGTGACATGACCCGACCTGGGTCCGGGGTCCCGAACTGACCCGGTGACCTGGGTCCGGGGACTCGGTATGACCCGGTTACCTGGGGCCGGTGTCCCCACGTGACCCGCTGACCTGGGGCCGGGGTCCCCACGTGACCCGCTGACCTGGGGCCGGTGACCCGACGTGACCCGGTCACCTGGGGCCGGTGACCCCACGTGACCCGGTCACCTGGGGCCGGTGTCCCCACGTGACCCGGGGTCCTGGTGCCGGGGTGGTCATCGGAACCTGGGAACCAGGCCGGTTACCCGACACGACCCGGTGACCCGGGGCTGTGGTGTCGACGGACTCGTGGACCTGGGTTCGGGGTCCCGACCTGACGCGGTGACCTGGGGCCGGTGTCCCCACGTGACCCGCTGACCTGGGGCCGGTGACCCCACGTGACCCGCTGACCTGGGGCCGGTGACCCCGCGTGACCCGGTCACCTGGGGCCGGGGTCCCCACGGGACCCGGGGTCCTGGTGCCGGGGTGGTCACCGGAACCTGGGAACCAGGCCGGTTACCCGACACGACCCGGTGACCTGGGGCCGGGTTAACGACCTGTCCAGGGGACCCGGGCCGGGGACCCGACAGGACCCGGTGGTCCTTCGCTGGTGTCCCGATGCAACCCGGGGACCCGGGCCCGGGCCCCCACGTGATCCAGTGATCCGGTGCTTTTGTCCCGATGCAACCCGGGGACCTGGGCCGGGGACCCGGTATGACTCCGTCTCCCGGGGCCGGGGTGGTCACCTGACACTGGTACCCGGGACAGCGACCCGACATGACCCCGTGACCCGGGGCCGGGGTGCCGACCTGTCCAGGGGACCCGACCCGGGTACCCGACAGGACCCGGTGATCTGCGGCTGGGGTAAAAACCCGTCCCGGGGACCCGGGCTGGGTCCCGACATGACCCGGTGACCTGGGGCTGTGGTGTCGACCGGACTCGGGGACCTGGTCCGGTGTCCCGTCATGACCCGGGGACCTGGGGTCGGGGTGGTCACCAGACCCTTGTACCCAGGCCGTTGACCCGACATGACCCTGTGACCCGGGGCCTGGGTAAAAATCCAACCCGGGGACCCGGGCATGGGACGTGACATGACCCGACCTGGGTCCGGGGTCCCGAACTGACCCGGTGACCTGGGTCCGGGGACTCGGTATGACCCGGTTACCTGGGTCCGGGGTCCCCACGTGACCCGGTCACCTGGGGCCGGGGTCCCCACGTGACCCGCTGACCTGGGGCCGGTGACCCCACGTGACCCGGTCACCTGGTGCCGGTGACCCCACGTGACCCGGTCACCTGGGGCCGGTGACCCCACGTGACCCGCTCACCTGGGGCCGGTGTACCCACGTGACCCGGTCACCTGGGGCCGGTGACCCCACGTGACCCGGTCACCTGGGGCCGGTGACCCCACGTGACCCGGTCACCTGGGGCCGGTGACCCCACGTGACCCGGTGACCTTGGGCCGGTGTCCCCACGTGACCCGCTGACCTGGGGCCGGTGACCCCACGTGACCCGGTCACCTGGAGCCGGTGTCCCCACGTGACCCGGTCACCTGGGTCCGGTGACCCCACGTGACCCGCTGACCTGGGGCCGGTGACCCCACGTGACCCGGTCACCTGGGGCCGGTGACCCCACGTGACCCGGTCACCTGGGGCCGGTGTCCCCACGTGACCCGGTCACCTGGGGCCGGTGACCCCACGTGACCCGGTCACCTGGGGCCGGTGTCCCCACGTGACCCGGTCACCTGGGGCCGGTGACCCCACGTGACCCGGTCACCTGGGGCCGGTGTCCCCACGTGACCCGGGGTCCTGGTGCCGGGGTGGTCATCGGAACCTTGGAACCAGGCCGGTTACCCGACACGACCCGGTGACCCGGGGCTGTGGTGTCGACGGACTCGTGGACCTGGGTTCGGGGTCCCGACCTGACGCGGTGACCTGGGGCCGGTGTCCCCACGTGACCCGCTGACCTGGGTCCGGGGTCCCCACGGGACCTGGGGTCCTGGTGCCGGGGTGGTCACCGGAACCTGGGAACCAGGCCGGGTGCGCGACATGACCCGGTGACCTGGGGCCGGGTTAACGACCTGTCCAGGGGACCCGGGCCGGGGACCCGACAGGACCCGGTGGTCCTTCGCTGGTGTCCCGATGCAACCCGGGGACCCGGGCCGGGGACCCGGTATGACTCCGTCTCCCGGGGCCGGGGTGGTCACCTGACACTGGTACCCGGGACAGCGACCCGACATGACCCCGTGACCCGGGGCCGGGGTGCCGACCTGTCCAGGGGACCCGACCCGGGTACCCGACAGGACCCGGTGATCTGCGGCTGGGGTAAAAACCCGTCCCGGGGACCCGGGCTGGGTCCCGACATGACCCGGTGACCTGGGGCTGTGGTGTCGACCGGACTCGGGGACCTGGTCCGGTGTCCCGTCATGACCCGGGGACCTGGGGTCGGGGTGGTCACCAGACCCTTGTACCCAGGCCGTTGACCCGACATGACCCTGTGACCCGGGGCCTGGGTAAAAATCCAACCCGGGGACCCGGGCATGGGACGTGACATGACCCGACCTGGGTCCGGGGTCCCGAACTGACCCGGTGACCTGGGTCCGGGGACTCGGTATGACCCGGTTACCTGGGGCCGGTGTCCCCACGTGACCCGCTGACCTGGGTCCGGTGAACCCACGTGACCCGGTCACCTGGGGCCGGTGACCCAACGTGACCCGGTCACCTGGGGCCGGTGACCCCACGTGACCCGGTCACCTGGGGCCGGTGACCCCACGTGACCCGAACACCTGGGGCCGGTGACCCCACGTGACCCGGTCACCTGGGGCCGGTGTCCCCACGTGACCCGGTCACCTGGGGCCGGTGACCCCACGTGACCCGGTCACCTGGGGCCGGTGACCCCACGTGACCCGCACACCTGGGGCCGGTGACCCCAAGTGACCCGGTCACCTGGGGCCGGTGACCCCACGTGACCCGGTCACCTGGGGCCGGTGACCCCACGTGACCGGGTCACCTGGGTCCGGTGACCCCACGTGACCCGGGCACCTGGGGCCGGTGACCCCACGTGACCCGGTCACCTGGGGCCGGTGTCCCCACGTGACCCGGTCACCTGGGGCCGGTGACCCCACGTGACCCGGTCACCTGGGGCCGGTGACCCCACGTGACCCGATGACCTGGGGCCGGTGTCCCCACGTGACCCGGTCACCTGGGGCCGGTGTCCCCACGTGACCCGGGGTCCTGGTGCCGGGGTGGTCATCGGAACCTTGGAACCAGGCCGGTTACCCGACACGACCCGGTGACCCGGGGCTGTGGTGTCGACGGACTCGTGGACCTGGGTTCGGGGTCCCGACCTGACGCGGTGACCTGGGGCCGGTGTCCCCACGTGACCCGCTGACCTGGGGCCGGGGTCCCCACGTGACCCGGGGTCCTGGTGCCGGGGTGGTCACCGGAACCTGGGAACCAGGCCGGGTGCGCGACATAACCCGGTGACCTGGGGCCGGGTTAACGACCTGTCCAGGGGACCCGGGCCGGGGACCCGACAGGACCCGGTGGTCCTTCGCTGGTGTCCCGATGCAACCCGGGCCCTGGGCCGGGGACCCGGTATGACTCCGTCTCCCGGGGCCGGGGTGGTCACCTGACACTGGTACCCGGGACAGCGACCCGACATGACCCCGTGACCCGGGGCCGGGGTGCCGACCTGTCCAGGGGACCCGACCCGGGTACCCGACAGGACCCGGTGATCTGCGGCTGGGGTAAAAACCCGTCCCGGGGACCCGGGCTGGGTCCCGACATGACCCGGTGACCTGGGGCTGTGGTGTCGACCGGACTCGGGGACCTGGTCCGGTGTCCCGTCATGACCCGGGGACCTGGGGTCGGGGTGGTCACCAGACCCTTGTACCCAGGCCGTTGACCCGACATGACCCTGTGACCCGGGGCCTGGGTAAAAATCCAACCCGGGGACCCGGGCATGGGACGTGACATGACCCGACCTGGGTCCGGGGTCCCGAACTGACCCGGTGACCTGGGTCCGGGGACTCGGTATGACCCGGTTACCTGGGTCCGGGGTCCCCACGTGACCCGGTCACCTGGGGCTGGTGACCCCACGTGACCCGCTGACCTGGGGCCGGTGACCCCACGTGACCCGGTCACCTGGGGCCGGTGTCCCCACGTGACCCGGGGTCCTGGTGCCGGGGTGGTCATCGGAACCTGGGAACCAGGCCGGGTGCGCGAGATGACCGGGTGACCTGGGGCCGGGTTATCGACCTGTCCAGGGGACCCGGGCCGGGGACCCGACAGGACCCGGTGATCTGCGGCTGGGGTAAAAACCCGTCCCGGGGACCCGGGCTGGGTCCCGACATGCCTTGGTTACCTGGGGCCGGTGTCCCCACGTGACCCGCTGACCTGGGGCCGGTGCCCCACGTGACCCGGTCACCTGGGGCCGGTGTCCCCACGTGACCCGCTGACCTGGGGCCGGTGACCCCACGTGACCCGGTAACCTGGGGCCGGTGACCCCACGTGACCCGGTCACCTGGGGCCGGTGACCCCACGTGACCGGGTCACCTGGGGCCGGTGACCCCACGTGACCCGGTCACCTCGGGCCGGTGACCCCACGTGACCCGGTGACCTGGGGCCGGTGTCCCCACGTGACCCGGTCACCTGGTGCCGGTGACCCCACGTGACCCGGTCACCTGGGGCCGGTGACCCCACGTGACCCGGTCACCTGGGGCCGGTGTACCCACGTGACCCGGTCACCTGGGGCCGGTGACCCCACGTGACCCGGTAACCTGGGGCCGGTGACCCCACGTGACCCGCTGACCTGGGGCCGGTGACCCCACGTGACCCGGTGACCTGGGGCCGGTGTCCCCACGTGACCCGCTGACCTGGGGCCGGTGACCCCACGTGACCCGGTCACCTGGGGCCGGTGTCCCCACGTGACCCGGTCACCTGGGGCCGGTGACCCCACGTGACCCGGTCACCTGGGGCCGGTGACCCCACGTGACCCGGTCACCTGGGGCCGGTGTCCCCACGTGACCCGGTCACCTGGGGCCGGTGACCCCACGTGACCCGGTCACCTGGGGCCGGTGTCCCCACGTGACCCGGTCACCTGGGGCCGGTGACCCCACGTGACCGGGTCACCTGGGGCCGGTGACCCCACGTGACCCGGTCACCTGGGGCCGGTGACCCCACGTGACCCGGTCACCTGGGGCCGGTGTCCCCACGTGACCCGGTCACCTGGGGCCGGTGACCCCACGTGACCCGGTCACCTGGGGCCGGTGACCCCACGTGACCCGGTCACCTGGGGCCGGTGACCCCACGTGACCCGATGACCTGGGGCCGGTGTCCCCACGTGACCCGGTCACCTGGGGCCGGTGACCCCACGTGACCCGATGACCTGGGGCCGGTGTCCCCACGTGACCCGGTCACCTGGGGCCGGTGTCCCCACATGACCCGGGGTCCTGGTGCCGGGGTGGTCATCGGAACCTTGGAACCAGGCCGGTTACCCGACACGACCCGGTGACCCGGGGCTGTGGTGTCGACGGACTCGTGGACCTGGGTTCGGGGTCCCGACCTGACGCGGTGACCTGGGGCCGGTGTCCCCACGTGACCCGCTGACCTGGGGCCGGTGACCCCACGTGACCCGCTGACCTGGGGCCGGTGACCCCGCGTGACCCGGTCACCTGGGGCCGGGGTCCCCACGGGACCCGGGGTCCTGGTGCCGGGGTGGTCACCGGAACCTGGGAACCAGGCCGGTTACCCGACACGACCCGGTGACCTGGGGCCGGGTTAACGACCTGTCCAGGGGACCCGGGCCGGGGACCCGACAGGACCCAGTAGTCCTTCGCTGGTGTCCCGATGCAACCCGGGGACAAGGGCCCGGGCCCCCACGTGATCCAGTGATCCGGTGCTTTTGTCCCGATGCAACCCGGGGACCTGGGCCGGGGACCCGGTATGACTCCGTCTCCCGGGGCCAGGGTGGTCACCTGACACTGGTACCCGGGACAGCGACCCGACATGACCCCGTGACCCGGGGCCGGGGTGCCGACCTGTCCAGGGGACCCGACCCGGGTACCCGACAGGACCCGGTGATCTGCGGCTGGGGTAAAAACCCGTCCCGGGGACCCGGGCTGGGTCCCGACATGACCCGGTGACCTGGGGCTGTGGTGTCGACCGGACTCGGGGACCTGGTCCGGTGTCCCGTCATGACCCGGGGACCTGGGGTCGGGGTGGTCACCAGACCCTTGTACCCAGGCCGTTGACCCGACATGACCCTGTGACCCGGGGCCTGGGTAAAAATCCAACCCGGGGACCCGGGCATGGGACGTGACATGACCCGACCTGGGTCCGGGGTCCCGAACTGACCCGGTGACCTGGGTCCGGGGACTCGGTATGACCCGGTTACCTGGGTCCGGGGTCCCCACGTGACCCGGTCACCTGGGGCCGGTGACCCCACGTGACCCGCTGACCTGGGGCCGGTGACCCCACGTGACCCGGTCACCTGGGGCCGGTGTCCCCACGTGACCCGGGGTCCTGGTGCCGGGGTGGTCATCGGAACCTGGGAACCAGGCCGGGTGCGCGAGATGACCGGGTGACCTGGGGCCGGGTTATCGACCTGTCCAGGGGACCCGGGCCGGGGACCCGACAGGACCCGGTGATCTGCGGCTGGGGTAAAAACCCGTCCCGGGGACCCGGGCTGGGTCCCGACATGCCTTGGTTACCTGGGGCCGGTGTCCCCACGTGACCCGCTGACCTGGGGCCGGTGCCCCACGTGACCCGGTCACCTGGGGCCGGTGTCCCCACGTGACCCGCTGACCTGGGGCCGGTGACCCCACGTGACCCGGTCACCTGGGGCCGGTGTCCCCACGTGACCCGGTCACCTGGGGCCGGTGACCCCACGTGACCCGGTCACCTGGGGCCGGTGACCCCACGTGACCCGGTCACCTGGGGCCGGTGACCCCACGTGACCCGATGACCTGGGGCCGGTGTCCCCACGTGACCCGGTCACCTGGGGCCGGTGACCCCACGTGAACCGATGACCTGGGGCCGGTGTCCCCACGTGACCCGGTCACCTGGGGCCGGTGTCCCCACGTGACCCGGGGTCCTGGTGCCGGGGTGGTCATCGGAACCTTGGAACCAGGCCGGTTACCCGACACGACCCGGTGACCCGGGGCTGTGGTGTCGACGGACTCGTGGACCTGGGTTCGGGGTCCCGACCTGACGCGGTGACCTGGGGCCGGTGTCCCCACGTGACCCGCTGACCTGGGGCTGGTGACCCCACGTGACCTGCTGACCTGGGGCCGGTGACCCCGCGTGACCCGGTCACCTGGGGCCGGGGTCCCCACGGGACCCGGGGTCCTGGTGCCGGGGTGGTCACCGGAACCTGGGAACCAGGCCGGTTACCCGACACGACCCGGTGACCTGGGGCCGGGTTAACGACCTGTCCAGGGGACCCGGGCCGGGGACCCGACAGGACCCGGTGGTCCTTCGCTGGTGTCCCGATGCAACCCGGGGACAAGGGCCCGGGCCCCCACGTGATCCAGTGATCCGGTGCTTTTGTCCCGATGCAACCCGGGGACCTGGGCCGGGGACCCGGTATGACTCCGTCTCCCGGGGCCGGGGTGGTCACCTGACACTGGTACCCGGGACAGCGACCCGACATGACCCCGTGACCCGGGGCCGGGGTGCCGACCTGTCCAGGGGACCCGACCCGGGTACCCGACAGGACCCGGTGATCTGCGGCTGGGGTAAAAACCCGTCCCGGGGACCCGGGCTGGGTCCCGACATGACCCGGTGACCTGGGGCTGTGGTGTCGACCGGACTCGGGGACCTGGTCCGGTGTCCCGTCATGACCCGGGGACCTGGGGTCGGGGTGGTCACCAGACCCTTGTACCCAGGCCGTTGACCCGACATGACCCTGTGACCCGGGGCCTGGGTAAAAATCCAACCCAGGGACCCGGGCATGGGACGTGACATGACCCGACCTGGGTCCGGGGTCCCGAACTGACCCGGTGACCTGGGTCCGGGGACTCGGTATGACCCGGTTACCTGGGTCCGGGGTCCCCACGTGACCCGGTCACCTGGGGCCGGGGTCCCCACGTGACCCGGTCACCTGGGGCCGGTGTCCCCACGTGACCCGGTCACCTGGGGCCGGTGACCCCACGTGACCCGGTCACCTGGGGCCGGTGACCCCACGTGACCCGGTCACCTGGGGCCGGTGTCCCCACGTGACCCGGTCACCTGGGGCCGGTGACCCCACGTGACCCGGTCACCTGGGGCCGGTGTCCCCACGTGACCCGGTCACCTGGGGCCGGTGACCCCACGTGACCCGGTCACCTGGGACCGGTGACCCCACGTGACCGGGTCACCTGGGGCCGGTGACCCCACGTGACCCGGTCACCTGGGGCCGGTGACCCCACGTGACCCGGTCACCTGGGGCCGGTGACCCCACGTGACCCGGTCACCTGGGGCCGGTGTCCCCACGTGACCCGGTCACCTGGGGCCGGTGACCCCACGTGACCGGGTCACCTGGGGCCGGTGACCCCACGTGACCCGGTCACCTGGGGCCGGTGTCCCCACGTGACCCGGGATCCTGGTGTCGGGGTGGTCATCGGAACCTTGGAACCAGGCCGGTTACCCGACACGACCCGGTGACCCGGGGCTGTGGTGTCGACGGACTCGTGGACCTGGGTTCGGGGTCCCGACCTGACGCGGTGACCTGGGGCCGGTGTCCCCACGTGACCCGCTGACCTGGGGACGGGGTCCCCACGTGACCCGGGGTCCTGGTGCCGGGGTGGTCACCGGAACCTGGGAACCAGGCCGGGTGCGCGACATGACCCGGTGACCTGGGGCCGGGTTAACGACCTGTCCAGGGGACCCGGGCCGGGGACCCGACAGGACCCGGTGGTCCTTCGCTGGTGTCCCGATGCAACCCGGGGACCCGGGCCGGGGACCCGGTATGACTCCGTCTCCCGGGGCCGGGGTGGTCACCTGACAGTGGTACCCGGGACAGCGACCCGACATGACCCCGTGACCCGGGGCCGGGGTGCCGACCTGTCCAGGGGACCCGACCCGGGTACCCGACAGGACCCGGTGATCTGCGGCTGGGGTAAAAACCCGTCCCGGGGACCCGGGCTGGGTCCCGACATGACCCGGTGACCTGGGGCTGTGGTGTCGACCGGACTCGGGGACCTGGTCCGGTGTCCCGTCATGACCCGGGGACCTGGGGTCGGGGTGGTCACCAGACCCTTGTACCCAGGCCGTTGACCCGACATGACCCTGTGACCCGGGGCCTGGGTAAAAATCCAACCCGGGGACCCGGGCATGGGACGTGACATGACCCGACCTGGGTCCGGGGTCCCGAACTGACCCGGTGACCTGGGTCCGGGGACTCGGTATGACCCGGTTACCTGGGGCCGGTGTCCCCACGTGACCCGCTGACCTGGGTCCGGTGACCCCACGTGACCCGGTCACCTGGGGCCGGTGTCCCCACGTGACCCGGTCACCTGGGGCCGGTGACCCCACGTGACCCGGTCACCTGGGGCCGGTGTCCCCACGTGACCCGGTCACCTGGGGCCGGTGACCCCACGTGACCCGGTCACCTGGGGCCGGTGTCCCCACGTGACCCGGTCACCTGGGGCCGGTGACCCCACGTGAACGGTCACCTGGGGCCGGTGACCCCACGTGACCCGCACACCTGGGGCCGGTGACCCCAAGTGACCCGGTCACCTGGGGCCGGTGACCCCACGTGACCCGGTCACCTGGGGCCGGTGACCCCACGTGACCCGGTCACCTGGGGCCGGTGTCCCCACGTGACCCGGTCACCTGGGGCCGGTGTCCCCACGTGACCCGCTGACCTGGGGCCGGTGACCCCACGTGACCCGGTCACCTGGGGCCGGTGTCCCCACGTGACCCGGTCACCTGGGGCAGGTGACCCCACGTGACCCGGTCACCTGGGGCCGGGGTCCCCACGTGACCCGGTCACCTGGGGCCGGTGACCCCACGTGACCGGGTCACCTGGGGCCGGTGACCCCACGTGACCCGGTCACCTGGGGCCGGTGACCCCACGTGACCCGGTCACCTGGGACCGGTGACCCCACGTGACCCGGTCACCTGGGGCCGGTGACCCCACGTGACCCGCTGACCTGGGGCCGGTGACCCCACGTGACCCGGTCACCTGGGGCCGGTGACCCCACGTGACCCGGTCACCTGGGGCCGGTGACCCCACGTGACCCGATGACCTGGGGCCGGTGTCCCCACGTGACCCAGTCACCTGGGGCCGGTGTCCCCACGTGACCCGGGGTCCTGGTGCCGGGGTGGTCATCGGAACCTTGGAACCAGGCCGGTTACCCGACACGACCCGGTGACCCGGGGCTGTGGTGTCGACGGACTCGTGGACCTGGGTTCGGGGTCCCGACCTGACGCGGTGACCTGGGGCCGGTGTCCCCACGTGACCCGCTGACCTGGGTCCGGGGTCCCCATGTGACCCGGGGTCCTGGTGCCGGCGTGGTCACCGGAACCTGGGAACCAGGCCGGGTGCGTGACATGACCCGGTGACCTGGGGCCGGGTTAACGACCTGTCCAGGGGACCCGGGCCGGGGACCCGACAGGACCCGGTGGTCCTTCGCTGGTGTCCCGATGCAACCCGGGGACCCGGGCCGGGGACCCGGTATGACTCCGTCTCCCGGGGCCGGGGTGGTCACCTGACACTGGTACCCGGGACAGCGACCCGACATGACCCCGTGACCCGGGGCCGGGGTGCCGACCTGTCCAGGGGACCCGACCCGGGTACCCGACAGGACCCGGTGATCTGCGGCTGGGGTAAAAACCCGTCCCGGGGACCCGGGCTGGGTCCCGACATGACCCGGTGACCTGGGGCTGTGGTGTCGACCGGACTCGGGGACCTGGTCCGGTGTCCCGTCATGACCCGGGGACCTGGGGTCGGGGTGGTCACCAGACCCTTGTACCCAGGCCGTTGACCCGACATGACCCTGTGACCCGGGGCCTGGGTAAAAATCCAACCCGGGGACCCGGGCATGGGACGTGACATGACCCGACCTGGGTCCGGGGTCCCGAACTGACCCGGTGACCTGGGTCCGGGGACTCGGTATGACCCGGTTACCTGGGTCCGGGGTCCCCACGTGACCCGGTCACCTGGGGCCGGGGTCCCCACGTGACCCGCTGACCTGGGGCCGGTGACCCCACTTGACCCGGTCACCTGGGGCCGGTGTCCCCACGTGACCCGGTCACCTGGGGCCGGTGACCCCACGTGACCCGGTCACCTGGGGCCGGTGTCCCCACGTGACCCGGTCAACAGGGGCCGGTGACCCCACGTGACCCGGTCACCTGGGGCCGGTGTCCCCACGTGACCCGGTCACCTGGGGCCGGTGACCCCACGTGACCCGGTCACCTGGGGCCGGTGTCCCCACGTGACCCGCTGACCTGGGGCCGGTGACCCCACGTGACCCGGTCACCTGGGGCCGGTGACCCCACGTGACCCGGTCACCTGGGGCAGGGGACCCCACGTGACCGGGTCACCTGGGGCCGGTGACCCCACGTGACCCGGTCACCTGGGGCCGGTGACCCCACGTGACCCGGTCACCTGGGGCCGGTGTCCCCACGTGACCCGGTCACCTGGTGCCGGTGACCCCACGTGACCCGGTCACCTGGGGCCGGTGACCCCACGTGACCCGGTCACCTGGGGCCGGTGACCCCACGAGACCCGGTCACCTGGGGCCGGTGTCCCCACGTGACCCGGTCACCTGGGGCCGGTGACCCCACGTGACCCGGTCACCTGGGGCCGGGGTCCCCACGGGACCCGGGGTCCTGGTGCCGGGGTGGTCACCGGAACCTGGGAACCAGGCCGGTTACCCGACACGACCCGGTGACCTGGGGCCGGGTTAACGACCTGTCCAGGGGACCCGGGCCAGGGACCCGACAGGACCCGGTGGTCCTTCGCTGGTGTCCCGATGCAACCCGGGGACCCGGGCCCGGGCCCCCACGTGATCCAGTGATCCGGTGCTTTTGTCCCGATGCAACCCGGGGACCTGGGCCGGGGACCCGGTATGACTCCGTCTCCCGGGGCCGGGGTGGTCACCTGACACTGGTACCCGGGACAGCGACCCGACATGACCCCGTGACCCGGGGCCGGGGTGCCGACCTGTCCAGGGGACCCGACCCGGGTACCCGACAGGACCCGGTGATCTGCGGCTGGGGTAAAAACCCGTCCCGGGGACCCGGGCTGGGTCCCGACATGACCCGGTGACCTGGGGCTGTGGTGTCGACCGGACTCGGGGACCTGGTCCGGTGTCCCGTCATGACCCGGGGACCTGGGGTCGGGGTGGTCACCAGACCCTTGTACCCAGGCCGTTGACCCGACATGACCCTGTGACCCGGGGCCTGGGTAAAAATCCAACCCGGGGACCCGGGCATGGGACGTGACATGACCCGACCTGGGTCCGGGGTCCCGAACTGACCCGGTGACCTGGGTCCGGGGACTCGGTATGACCCGGTTACCTGGGTCCGGGGTCCCCACGTGACCCGGTCACCTGGGGCCGGGGTCCCCACGTGACCCGCTGACCTGGGGCCGGTGACCCCGCGTGACCCGGTCACCTGGGGCCGGTGTCCCCACGTGACCCGGGGTCCTGGTGCCGGGGTGGTCATCGGAACCTGGGAACCAGGCCGGGTGCGCGAGATGACAGGGTGACCTGGGGCCGGGTTATCGACCTGTCCAGGGGACCCGGGCCGGGGACCCGACAGGACCCGGTGATCTGCGGCTGGGGTAAAAACCCGTACCGGGGACACGGGCTGGGTCCCGACATGCCTTGGTTACCTGGGGCCGGTGTCCCCACGTGACCCGCTGACCTGGGGCCGGTGACCCCACGTGACCCGGTCACCTGGGGCCGGTGTCCCCACGTGACCCGGTCACCTGGGGCCGGTGTCCCCACGTGACCCGGTCACCTGGGGCCGGTGTCCCCACGTGACCCGGTCACCTGGGGCCGGTGACCCCACGTGACCCGGTCACCTGGGGCCGGTGACCCCACGTGACCCGGTCACCTGGGGCCGGTGACCCCACGTGACCGGGTCACCTGGGGCCGGTGACCCCACGTGACCCGGTCACCTGGGGCCGGTGACCCCACGTGACCCGGTCACCTGGGGCCGGTGTCCCCACGTGACCAGGTCACCTGGTGCCGGTGACCCCACGTGACCCGCTGACCTGGGGCCGGTGACCCCACGTGACCCGGTCACCTGGGGCCGGTGTCCCCACGTGACCCGGTCACCTGGGGCCGGTGACCCCAGGTGACCCGGTCACCTGGGGCCGGTGACCCCACGTGACCCGGTCACCTGGGGCCGGTGACCCCACGTGACCCGCTGACCTGGGGCCGGTGACCCCACGTGACCCGGTCACCTGGGGCCGGTGTCCCCACGTGACCCGGTCACCTGGGGCCGGTGACCCCACGTGACCCGGTCACCTGGGGCCGGTGACCCCACGTGACCCGGTCACCTGGGTCCGGGGGTCCCCACGTGACCCGGTCACCTGGGGCCGGGGTCCCCACGTGACCCGCTGACCTGGGGCCGGTGACCCCACGTGACCCGGTCACCTGGGGCCGGTGACCCCACGTGACCCGGTCACCTGGGGCCGGTGACCCCACGTGACCGGGTCACCTGGGGCCGGTGACCCCACGTGACCCGGTCACCTGGGGCCGGTGACCCCACGTGACCCGGTCACCTGGGGCCGGTGTCCCCACGTGACCAGGTCACCTGGTGCCGGTGACCCCACGTGACCCGCTGACCTGGGGCCGGTGACCCCACGTGACCCGGTCACCTGGGGCCGGTGTCCCCACGTGACCCGGTCACCTGGGGCCGGTGACCCCAGGTGACCCGGTCACCTGGGGCCGGTGACCCCACGTGACCCGGTCACCTGGGGCCGGTGACCCCACGTGACCCGGTGACCTGGGGCCGGTGTCCCCCACGTGACCCGCTGACCTGGGGCCGGTGACCCCACGTGACCCGGTCACCTGGGGCCGGTGACCCCACGTGACCCGGTCACCTGGGTCCGGTGACCCCACGTGACCCGGTCACCTGGGGCCGGTGTCCCCACGTGACCCGGTCACCTGGGGCCGGTGACCCCACGTGACCCGGTCACCTGGGGCCGGTGACCCCACGTGACCCGGTCACCTGGGGTCGGTGACCCCACGTGACCCGGTCACCTGGGGCCGGTGTCCCCACGTGACCGGGTCACCTGGGGCCGGTGACCCCACGTGACCCGGTCACCTGGGGCCGGTGTCCCCACGTGACCCAGAGTCCTGGTGCCAGGGTGGTCACCGGAACCTGGGAACCAGGCCGGTTACCCGACACGACCCGGTGACCTGGGGCCGGGTTAACGACCTGTCCAGGGGACCCGGGCCGGGCACCCGACAGGACCCGGTGGTCCTTCGCTGGTGTCCCGATGCAACCCGGGGACCCGGGCCCGGGCCCCCACGTGATCCAGTGATCCGGTGCTTTTGTCCCGATGCAACCCGGGGACCTGGGCCGGGGACCCGGTATGACTCCGTCTCCCGGGGCCGGGGTGGTCACCTGACACTGGTACCCGGGACAGCGACCCGACATGACCCCGTGACCCGGGGCCGGGGTGCCGACCTGTCCAGGGGACCCGACCCGGGTACCCGACAGGACCCGGTGATCTGCGGCTGGGGTAAAAACCCGTCCCGGGGACCCGGGCTGGGTCCCGACATGACCCGGTGACCTGGGGCTGTGGTGTCGACCGGACTCGGGGACCTGGTCCGGTGTCCCGTCATGACCCGGGGACCTGGGGTCGGGGTGGTCACCAGACCCTTGTACCCAGGCCGTTGACCCGACATGACCCTGTGACCCGGGGCCTGGGTAAAAATCCAACCGGGGGACCCGGGCATGGGACGTGACATGACCCGACCTGGGTCCGGGGGTCCCGAACTGACCCGGTGACCTGGGTCCGGGGACTCGGTATGACCCGGTTACCTGGGTCCGGGGTCCCCACGTGACCCGGTCACCTGGGGCCGGGGTCCCCACGTGACCCGCTGACCTGGGGCCGGTGACCCCACGTGACCCGGTCACCTGGGGCCGGTGTCCCCACGTGACCCGGTCACCTGGGGCCGGTGACCCCACGTGACCGGGTCACCTGGGGCCGGTGACCCCACGTGACCCGGTCACCTGGGGCCGGGGTCCCCACGGGACCCGGGGTCCTGGTGCCGGGGTGGTCACCGGAACCTGGGAACCAGGCCGGTTACCCGACACGACCCGGTGACCTGGGGCCGGGTTAACGACCTGTCCAGGGGACCCGGGCCGGGGACCCGAGAGGACCCGGTGATCTGCGGCTGGGGTAAAAACCCGTCCCGGGGACCCGGGCTGGGACCTACATGCCTTGGTTACCTGGGGCCGGTGTCCCCACGTGACCCGGTCACCTGGGGCCGGTGACCCCACGTGACCCGGTCACCTGGGGCCGGTGTCCCCACGTGACCCGGTCACCTGGGGCCGGTGACCCCACGTGACCCGGTCACCTGGGGCCGGTGTCACCACGTGACCCGCTGACCTGGGGCCGGTGACCCCACGTGACCCGGTCACCTGGGGCCGGTGACCCCACGTGACCCGGTCACCTGGGGCCGGTGACCCCACGTGACCGGGTCACCTGGGGCCGGTGACCCCCACGTGACCGGGTCACCTGGGGCCGGTGACCCCACGTGACCCGGTCACCTGGGGCCGGTGACCCCACGTGACCCGGTCACCTGGGGCCGGTGACCCCACGTGACCCGGTCACCTGGGGCCGGTAACCCCACGTGACCCGGTCACCTGGGGCCGGTGTCCCCACGTGACCCGGGGTCCTGGTGCCGGGGTGGTCATCGGAACCTGGGAACCAGGCCGGGTGCGCGAGATGACCGGGTGACCTGGGGCCGGGTTATCGACCTGTCCAGGGGACCCGGGCCGGGGACCCGACAGGACCCGGTGATCTGCGGCTGGGGTAAAAACCCGTCCCGGGGACCCGGGCTGGGTCCCGACATGCCTTGGTTACCTGGGGCCGGTTGTCCCCACGTGACCCGCTGACCTGGGGCCGGTGACCCCACGTGACCCGGTCACCTGGGGCCGGTGACCCCACGTGACCCGGTCACCTGGGGCCGGTGACCCCACATGACCCGGTCACCTGGGGCCGGTGACCTCACGTGACCCGGTCACCTGGGGCCGGTGACCCCACGTGACCCGGTCACCTGGGGCCGGTGTCCCCACGTGACCCGGGGTCCTGGTGCCGGGGTGGTCATCGGAACCTTGGAACCAGGCCGGTTACCCGACACGACCCGGTGACCCCGGGGCTGTGGTGTCGACGGACTCGTGGACCTGGGTTCGGGGTCCCGACCTGACGCGGTGACCTGGGGCCGGTGTCCCCACGTGACCCGCTGACCTGGGTCCGGGGTCCCCACGTGACCCGGGGTCCTGGTGCCGGCGTGGTCACCGGAACCTGGGAACCAGGCCGGGTGCGTGACATGACCCGGTGACCTGGGGCCGGGTTAACGACCTGTCCAGGGGACCCGGGCCGGGGACCCGACAGGACCCGGTGGTCCTCGCTGGTGTCCCGATGCAACCCGGGGACCCGGGCCGGGGACCCGGTATGACTCCGTCTCCCGGGGCCGGGGTGGTCACCTGACAGTGGTACCCGGGACAGCGACCCGACATGACCCCGTGACCCGGGGCCGGGGTGCCGACCTGTCCAGGGGACCCGACCCGGGTACCCGACAGGACCCGGTGATCTGCGGCTGGGGTAAAAACCCGTCCCGGGGACCCGGGCTGGGTCCCGACATGACCCGGTGACCTGGGGCTGTGGTGTCGACCGGACTCGGGGACCTGGTCCGGTGTCCCGTCATGACCCGGGGACCTGGGGTCGGGTGGTCACCAGACCCTTGTACCCAGGCCGTTGACCCGACATGACCCTGTGACCCGGGGCCTGGGTAAAAATCCAACCCGGGGACCCGGGCATGGGACGTGACATGACCCGACCTGGGTCCGGGGTCCCGAACTGACCCGGTGACCTGGGTCCGGGGACTCGGTATGACCCGGTTACCTGGGTCCGGGGTCCCCACGTGACCCGGTCACCTGGGGCCGGGGTCCCCACGTGACCCGCTGACCTGGGGCCGGTGACCCCACGTGACCCGGTCACCTGGGGCCGGTGTCCACACGTGACCCGGGGTCCTGGTGCCGGGGTGGTCATCGGAACCTGGGAACCAGGCCGGGTGCGCGAGATGACCGGGTGACCTGGGGCCGGGTTATCGACCTGTCCAGGGGACACGGGCCGGGGACCCGACAGGACCCGGTGATCTGCGGCTGGGGTAAAAATCCGTCCCGGGGACCCGGGCTGGGTCCCGACCTGCCTTGGTTACCTGGGGACGGTGTCCCCACGTGACCCGCTGACCTGGGGCCGGTGACCCCACGTGACCCGGTCACCTGGGGCCGGTGACCCCACGTGACCCGGTCACCTGGGGCCGGTGACCCCACGTGACCCGGTCACCTGGGGCCGGTGTCCCCACGTGACCCGCTGACCTGGGGCCGGTGACCCCACGTGACCCGGTCACCTGGGGCCGGTGACCCCACGTGACCCGGTGACCTGGGGCCGGTGTCCCCACGTGACCCAGAGTCCTGGTGCCGGGGTGGTCATCGGAACCTGGGAACCAGGCCGGTTACCCGACACGACCCCGTGACCCGGGGCTGTGGTGTCGACGGACTCGTGGACCTGGGTTCGGGGTCCCGACCTGACGCGGTGACCTGGGGCCGGTGTCCCCACGTGACCCGCTGACCTGGGTCCGGTGTCCCCACGTGACCCGCTGACCTGGGGCCGGTGACCCCACGTGACCCGCTGACCTGGGGCCGGTGACCCCGCGTGACCCGGTCACCTGGGGCCGGGGTCCCCACGGGACCCGGGGTCCTGGTGCCGGGGTGGTCACCGGAACCTGGGAACCAGGCCGGTTACCCGACACGACCCGGTGACCTGGGGCCGGGTTAACGACCTGTCCAGGGGACCCGGGCCGGGGACCCGACAGGACCCGGTGGTCCTTCGCTGGTGTCCCGATGCAACCCGGGGACCCGGGCCCGGGCCCCCACGTGATCCAGTGATCCGGTGCTTTAGTCCCGATGCAACCCGGGGACCCGGGCCGGGGACCCGGTATGACTCCGTCTCCCGGGGCCGGGGTGGTCACCTGACACTGGTACCCGGGACAGCGACCCGACATGACCCCGTGACCCGGGGCCGGGGTGCCGACCTGTCCAGGGGACCCGACCCGGGTACCCGACAGGACCCGGTGATCTGCGGCTGGGGTAAAAACCCGTCCCGGGGACCCGGGCTGGGTCCCGACATGACCCGGTGACCTGGGGCTGTGGTGTCGACCGGACTCGGGGACCTGGTCCGGTGTCCCGTCATGACCCGGGGACCTGGGGTCGGGGTGGTCACCAGACCCTTGTACCCAGGCCGTTGACCCGACATGACCCTGTGACCCGGGGCCTGGGTAAAAATCCAACCGGGGGACCCGGGCATGGGACGTGACATGACCCGACCTGGGTCCGGGGTCCCGAACTGACCCGGTGACCTGGGTCCGGGGACTCGGTATGACCCGGTTACCTGGGTCCGGGGTCCCCACGTGACCCGGTCACCTGGGGCCGGGGTCCCCACGTGACCCGGTGACCTGGGGCCGGGGGTCCCCACGTGACCCGGTGACCTGGGGCCGGTGACCCCACGTGACCCAGTCACCTGGGGCCGGTGTCCCCACGTGACCCGGGGTCCTGGTGCCGGGGTGGTCATCGGAACCTGGGAACCAGGCCGGGTGCGCGAGATGACCGGGTGACCTGGGGCCGGGTTATCGACCTGTCCAGGGGACCCGGGCCGGGGACCCGACAGGACCCGGTGATCTGCGGCTGGGGTAAAAACCCGTCCCGGGGACCCGGGCTGGGTCTCGACATGCCTTGGTTACCTGGGGCCGGTGTCCCCACGTGACCCGCTGACCTGGGGCCGGTGACCCCACGTGACCCGGTCACCTGGGGCCGGTGACCCCACGTGACCCGGTCACCTGGGGCCGGTGACCCCACATGACCCGGTCACCTGGGGCCGGTGACCTCACGTGACCCGGTCACCTGGGGCCGGTGACCCCACGTGACCCGGTCACCTGGGGCCGGTGTCCCCACGTGACCCGGGGTCCTGGTGCCGGGGTGGTCATCGGAACCTTGGAACCAGGCCGGTTACCCGACACGACCCGGTGACCCGGGGCTGTGGTGTCGACGGACTCGTGGACCTGGGTTCGGGGTCCCGACCTGACGCGGTGACCTGGGGCCGGTGTCCCCACGTGACCCGCTGACCTGGGTCCGGGGTCCCCACGTGACCCGGGGTCCTGGTGCCGGGGTGGTCACCGGAACCTGGGAACCAGGCCGGGTGCGCGACATGACCCGGTGACCTGGGGCCGGGTTAACGACCTGTCCAGGGGACCCGGGCCGGGGACCCGACAGGACCCGGTGGTCCTTCGCTGGTGTCCCGATGCAACCCGGGGACCCGGGCCGGGGACCCGGTATGACTCCGTCTCCCGGGGCCGGGGTGGTCACCTGACAGTGGTACCCGGGACAGCGACCCGACATGACCCCGTGACCCGGGGCCGGGGTGCCGACCTGTCCAGGGGACCCGACCCGGGTACCCGACAGGACCCGGTGATCTGCGGCTGGGGTAAAAACCCGTCCCGGGGACCCGGGCTGGGTCCCGACATGACCCGGTGACCTGGGGCTGTGGTGTCGACCGGACTCGGGGACCTGGTCCGGTGTCCCGTCATGACCCGGGGACCTGGGGTCGGGGTGGTCACCAGACCCTTGTACCCAGGCCGTTGACCCGACATGACCCTGTGACCCGGGGCCTGGGTAAAAATCCAACCCGGGGACCCGGGCATGGGACGTGACATGACCCGACCTGGGTCCGGGGTCCCGAACTGACCCGGTGACCTGGGTCCGGGGACTCGGTATGACCCGGTTACCTGGGTCCGGGGTCCCCACGTGACCCGGTCACCTGGGGCCGGGGTCCCCACGTGACCCGCTGACCTGGGGCCGGTGACCCCACGTGACCCGGTCACCTGGGGCCGGTGTCCACACGTGACCCGGGGTCCTGGTGCCGGGGTGGTCATCGGAACCTGGGAACCAGGCCGGGTGCGCGAGATGACCGGGTGACCTGGGGCCGGGTTATCGACCTGTCCAGGGGACACGGGCCGGGGACCCGACAGGACCCGGTGATCTGCGGCTGGGGTAAAAATCCGTCCCGGGGACCCGGGCTGGGTCCCGACCTGCCTTGGTTACCTGGGGCCGGTGTCCCCACGTGACCCGCTGACCTGGGGCCGGTGACCCCACGTGACCCGGTCACCTGGGGCCGGTGACCCCACGTGACCCGGTCACCTGGGGCCGGTGACCCCACGTGACCCGGTCACCTGGGGCCGGTGTCCCCACGTGACCCGCTGACCTGGGGCCGGTGACCCCACGTGACCCGGTCACCTGGGGCCGGTGACCCCACGTGACCCGGTCACCTGGGGCCGGTGACCCCACGTGACCGGGTCACCTGGGGCCGGTGACCCCACGTGACCCGGTCACCTGGTGCCGGTGACCCCACGTGACCCGGTCACCTGGGGCCGGTGTCCCCACGTGACCCGGTCACCTGGTGCCGGTGACCCCACGTGACCCGGTCACCTGGGGCCGGTGACCCCACGTGACCCGCTGACCTGGGGCCGGTGTCCCCACGTGACCCGGTGACCTGGGGCCGGTGACCCCACGTGACCCGCTGACCTGGGGCCGGTGACCCCACGTGACCCGGTCACCTGGGGCCGGTGTCCCCACGTGACCTGGTCACCTGGGGCCGGTGACACCACGTGACCCGGTCACCTGGGGCCGGTGTCCCCACGTGACCCGGTCACCTGGGGCCGGTGACCCCACGTGACCCGGTCACCTGGGGCCGGTGACCCCACGTGACCCGGTCACCTGGGGCCGGTGACCCCACGTGACCCGGTCACCTGGGGCCGGTGTCCCCACGTGACCCGATCACCTGGTGCCGGTGACCCCACGTGACCCGGTCACCTGGGGCCGGTGACCCCACGTGACCCGGTCACCTGGGGCCGGTGACCCCACGTGACCCGGTGACCTGGGGCCGGTGACCCCACGTGACCCGGTCACCTGGGGCCGGTGACCCCACGTGACCCGGTGACCTGGGGCCGATGACCCCACGTGACCCGGTGACCTGGGGTCGGTGACCCCACGTGACCCGGTCACCTGGGGCCGGTGACCCCACATGACCCGGTCACCTGGGGCCGGTGACCTCACGTGACCCGGTCACCTGGGGCCGGTGACCCCACGTGACCCGGTCACCTGGGGCCGGTGTCCCCACGTGACCCGGGGTCCTGGTGCCGGGGTGGTCATCGGAACCTTGGAACCAGGCCGGTTACCCGACACGACCCGGTGACCCGGGGCTGTGGTGTCGACGGACTCGTGGACCTGGGTTCGGGGTCCCGACCTGACGCGGTGACCTGGGGCCGGTGTCCCCACGTGACCCGCTGACCTGGGTCCGGGGTCCCCACGTGACCCGGGGTCCTGGTGCCGGGGTGGTCACCGGAACCTGGGAACCAGGCCGGGTGCGCGACATGACCCGGTGACCTGGGGCCGGGTTAACGACCTGTCCAGGGGACCCGGGCCGGGGACCCGACAGGACCCGGTGGTCCTTCGCTGGTGTCCCGATGCAACCCGGGGACCCGGGCCGGGGACCCGGTATGACTCCGTCTCCCGGGGCCGGGGTGGTCACCTGACAGTGGTACCCGGGACAGCGACCCGACATGACCCCGTGACCCGGGGCCGGGGTGCCGACCTGTCCAGGGGACCCGACCCGGGTACCCGACAGGACCCGGTGATCTGCGGCTGGGGTAAAAACCCGTCCCGGGGACCCGGGCTGGGTCCCGACATGACCCGGTGACCTGGGGCTGTGGTGTCGACCGGACTCGGGGACCTGGTCCGGTGTCCCGTCATGACCCGGGGACCTGGGGTCGGGGTGGTCACCAGACCCTTGTACCCAGGCCGTTGACCCGACATGACCCTGTGACCCGGGGCCTGGGTAAAAATCCAACCCGGGGACCCGGGCATGGGACGTGACATGACCCGACCTGGGTCCGGGGTCCCGAACTGACCCGGTGACCTGGGTCCGGGGACTCGGTATGACCCGGTTACCTGGGTCCGGGGTCCCCACGTGACCCGGTCACCTGGGGCCGGGGTCCCCACGTGACCCGCTGACCTGGGGCCGGTGACCCCACGTGACCCGGTCACCTGGGGCCTGACCCGGTCACCTGGGGCCGGTGTCCACACGTGACCCGGGGTCCTGGTGCCGGGGTGGTCATCGGAACCTGGGAACCAGGCCGGGTGCGCGAGATGACCGGGTGACCTGGGGCCGGGTTATCGACCTGTCCAGGGGACACGGGCCGGGGACCCGACAGGACCCGGTGATCTGCGGCTGGGGTAAAAATCCGTCCCAGGGACCCGGGCTGGGTCCCGACCTGCCTTGGTTACCTGGGGCCGGTGTCCCCACGTGACCCGCTGACCTGGGGCCGGTGACCCCACGTGACCCGGTCACCTGGGGCCGGTGACCCCACGTGACCCGGTCACCTGGGGCCGGTGACCCCACGTGACCCGGTCACCTGGGGCCGGTGTCCCCACGTGACCCGCTGACCTGGGGCCGGTGACCCCACGTGACCCGGTCACCTGGGGCCGGTGACCCCACGTGACCCGGTCACCTGGGGCCGGTGACCCCACGTGACCCGGTCACCTGGGGCCGGTGACCCCACGTGACCGGGTCACCTGGGGCCGGTGACCCCACGTGACCCGGTCACCTGGTGCCGGTGACCCCACGTGACCCGGTCACCTGGGGCCGGTGTCCCCACGTGACCCGGTCACCTGGTGCCGGTGACCCCACGTGACCCGGTGACCTGGGGCCGGTGACCCCACGTGACCCGCTGACCTGGGGCCGGTGACCCCACGTGACCCGGTCACCTGGGGCCGGTGTCCCCACGTGACCCGGTCACCTGGGGCCGGTGACACCACGTGACCCGGTCACCTGGGGCCGGTGTCCCCACGTGACCCGGTCACCTGGGGCCGGTGACCCCACGTGACCCGGTCACCTGGGGCCGGTGACCCCACGTGACCCGGTCACCTGGGGCCGGTGACCCCACGTGACCCGGTCACCTGGGGCCGGTGACCCCACGTGACCCGGTCACCTGGGGCCGGTGTCCCCACGTGACCCGATCACCTGGTGCCGGTGACCCCACGTGACCCGGTCACCTGGGGCCGGTGACCCCACGTGACCCGGTCACCTGGGGCCGGTGACCCCACGTGACCCGGTCACCTGGGGCCGGTGTCCCCACGTGACCCGATCACCTGGTGCCGGTGACCCCACGTGACCCGGTCACCTGGGGCCGGTGACCCCACGTGACCCGGTCACCTGGGACCGGTGACCCCACGTGACCCGGTCACCTGGGGCCGGTGACCCCACGTGACCGGGTCACCTGGGGCCGGTGACCCCACGTGACCCGGTCACCTGGGGCCGGTGTCCCCACGTGACCCGGTGACCTGGTGCCGGTGACCCCACGTGACCCGGTCACCTGGGGCCGGTGTCCCCACGTGACCCGGTCACCTGGTGCCGGTGACCCCACGTGACCCGGTCACCTGGGGCCGGTGACCCCACGTGACCCGGTCACCTGGGGCCGGTGACCCCACGTGACCCGCTGACCTGGGGCCGGTGACCCCACGTGACCCGGTCACCTGGGGCCGGTGTCCCCACGTGACCCGGTCACCTGGGGCCGGTGACCCCACGTGACCCGGTCACCTGGGGCCGGTGTCCCCACGTGACCCGGTCACCTGGTGCCGGTGACCCCACGTGACCCGGTCACCTGGGGCCGGTGACCCCACGTGACCCGGTCACCTGGGGCCGGTGACCCCACGTGACCCGCTGACCTGGGGCCGGTGACCCCACGTGACCCGGTCACCTGGGGCCGGTGACCCCACGTGACACGGTCACCTGGGGCCGGTGACACCACGTGACCCGGTCACCTGGGGCCGGTGTCCCCACGTGACCCGGTCACCTGGGGCCGGTGACCCCACGTGACCCGGTCACCTGGGGCCGGTGACCCCACGTGACCCGGTGACCTGGGGCCGGTGACCCCACGTGACCCGGTCACCTGGGGCCGGTGACCCCACGTGACCCGGTCACCTGGGGCCGGTGACCCCACGTGACCCGGTCACCTGGTGCCGGTGACCCCACGTGACCCGGTCACCTGGGTCCGGTGACCCCACGTGACCCGGTCACCTGGGGCCGGTGACCCCACGTGACCCGCTGACCTGGGGCCGGTGACCCCACGTGACCCGGTCACCTGGGGCCGGTGACCCCACGTGACCCGGTGACCTGGGGCCGGTGACCCCACGTGACCTGCTGACCTGGGGCCGGTGACCCCACGTGACCCGGTCACCTGGGGCCGGTGACCCCACGTGACCCGGTCACCTGGGGCCGGTGACCCCACGTGACCCGCTGACCTGGGGCCGGTGACCCCACGTGACCCGGTGACCTGGGGCCGGTGTCCCCACGTGACCCAGAGTCCTGGTGCCGGGGTGGTCATCGGAACCTGGGAACCAGGCCGGTTACCCGACACGACCCGGTGACCCGGGGCTGTGGTGTCGACGGACTCGTGGACCTGGGTTCGGGGTCCCGACCTGACGCGGTGACCTGGGGCCTGTGTCCCCACGTGACCCGGTCACCTGGGGCCGGTGTCCCCACGTGACCCGCTGACCTGGGGCCGGTGACCCCACGTGACCCGCTGACCTGGGGCCGGTGACCCCGCGTGACCCGGTCACCTGGGGCCGGGGTCCCCACGGGACCCGGGGTCCTGGTGCCGGGGTGGTCACTGGAACGTGGGAACCAGGCCCGGTGCGCGACATGACCCGGTGACCTGGGGCCGGGTTAACGACCTGTCCAGGGGACCCGGGCCGGGGACCCGACAGGACCCGGTGGTCCTTCGCTGGTGTCCCGATGCAACCCGGGGACCCGGGCCCGGGCCCCCACGTGATCCAGTGATCCGGTGCTTTTGTCCCGATGCAACCCGGGGACCCGGGCCGGGGACCCGGTATGACTCCGTCTCCCGGGGCCGGGGTGGTCACCTGACACTGGTACCCGGGACAGCGACCCGACATGACCCCGTGACCCGGGGCCGGGGTGCCGACCTGTCCAGGGGACCCGACCCGGGTACCCGACAGGACCCGGTGATCTGCGGCTGGGGTAAAAACGCGTCCCGGGGACCCGGGCTGGGTCCCGACATGACCCGGTGACCTGGGGCTGTGGTGTCGACCGGACTCGGGGACCTGGTCCGGTGTCCCGTCATGACCCGGGGACCTGGGGTCGGGGTGGTCACCAGACCCTTGTACCCAGGCCGTTGACCCGACATGACCCTGTGACCCGGGGCCTGGGTAAAAATCCAACCCGGGGACCCGGGCATGGGACGTGACATGACCCGACCTGGGTCCGGGGTCCCGAACTGACCCGGTGACCTGGGTCCGGGGACTCGGTATGACCCGGTTACCTGGGGCCGGTGTCCCCACGTGACCCGCTGACCTGGGGCCGGTGTCCCCACGTGACCCGGTCACCTGGGGCCGGTGACCCCACGTGACCCGGTCACCTGGGGCCGGTGACACCACGTGACCAGGTCACCTGGGGCCGGTGACCCCACGTGACCCGGTCACCTGGGGCCGGTGACCCCACGTGACCCGGTCACCTGGGGCCGGTGACCCCACGTGACCCGGTCACCTGGGGCCGGTGACCCCACGTGACCCGGTCACCTGGGGCCGGTGTCCCCACGTGACCCGGTCACCTGGTGCCAGTGACCCCACGTGACCCGCTGACCTGGGGCCGGTGACCCCACGTGACCAGGTCACCTGGGGCCGGTGACCCCACGTGACCCAGTCACCTGGTGCCGGTGACCCCACATGACCCGGTCACCTGGGGCCGGTGTCCCCACTTGACCCGGTCACCTGGGTCCGGTGACCCCACGTGACCCGGTGACCTGGGGCCGGTGTCCCCACGTGACCCAGAGTCCTGGTGCCGGGGTGGTCATCGGAACCTGGGAACCAGGCCGGTTACCCGACACGACCCGGTGACCCGGGGCTGTGGTGTCGACGGACTCGTGGACCTGGGTTCGGGGTCCCGACCTGACGCGGTGACCTGGGGACGGTGTCCCCACGTGACCCGCTGACCTTGGGCCGGTGACCCCACGTGACCCGCTGACCTGGGGCCGGTGACCCCACGTGACCCGGTCACCTGGGGCCGGTGACCCCACGTGACCCGGTCACCTGGGGCCGGTGACCCCACGTGACCCGGTCACCTGGGGCCGGTGTCCCCACGTGACCCGCTGACCTGGGGCCGGTGACCCCACGTGACCCGGTCACCTGGGGCCGGTGACCCCACGTGACCCGGTCACCTGGGGCCGGTGACCCCACGTGACCGGGTCACCTGGGGCCGGTGACCCCACGTGACCCGGTCACCTGGTGCCGGTGACCCCACGTGACCCGGTCACCTGGGGCCGGTGTCCCCACGTGACCCGGTCACCTGGTGCCGGTGACCCCACGTGACCCGGTGACCTGGGGCCGGTGACCCCACGTGACCCGCTGACCTGGGGCCGGTGACCCCACGTGACCCGGTCACCTGGGGCCGGTGTCCCCACGTGACCCGGTCACCTGGGGCCGGTGACACCACGTGACCCGGTCACCTGGGGCCGGTGTCCCCACGTGACCCGGTCACCTGGGGCCGGTGACCCCACGTGACCCGGTCACCTGGGGCCGGTGACCCCACGTGACCCGGTCACCTGGGGCCGGTGACCCCACGTGACCCGGTCACCTGGGGCCGGTGACCCCACGTGACCCGGTCACCTGGGGCCGGTGTCCCCACGTGACCCGATCACCTGGTGCCGGTGACCCCACGTGACCCGGTCACCTGGGGCCGGTGACCCCACGTGACCCGGTCACCTGGGGCCGGTGACCCCACGTGACCCGGTCACCTGGGGCCGGTGTCCCCACGTGACCCGATCACCTGGTGCCGGTGACCCCACGTGACCCGGTGACCTGGGGCCGGTGACCCCACGTGACCCGGTCACCTGGGACCGGTGACCCCACGTGACCCGGTCACCTGGGGCCGGTGACCCCACGTGACCGGGTCACCTGGGGCCGGTGACCCCACGTGACCCGGTCACCTGGGGCCGGTGTCCCCACGTGACCCGGTGACCTGGTGCCGGTGACCCCACGTGACCCGGTCACCTGGGGCCGGTGTCCCCACGTGACCCGGTCACCTGGTGCCGGTGACCCCACGTGACCCGGTCACCTGGGGCCGGTGACCCCACGTGACCCGGTCACCTGGGGCCGGTGACCCCACGTGACCCGCTGACCTGGGGCCGGTGACCCCACGTGACCCGGTCACCTGGGGCCGGTGTCCCCACGTGACCCGGTCACCTGGGGCCGGTGACCCCACGTGACCCGGTCACCTGGGGCCGGTGTCCCCACGTGACCCGGTCACCTGGTGCCGGTGACCCCACGTGACCCGGTCACCTGGGGCCGGTGACCCCACGTGACCCGGTCACCTGGGGCCGGTGACCCCACGTGACCCGCTGACCTGGGGCCGGTGACCCCACGTGACCCGGTCACCTGGGGCCGGTGACCCCACGTGACACGGTCACCTGGGGCCGGTGACACCACGTGACCCGGTCACCTGGGGCCGGTGTCCCCACGTGACCCGGTCACCTGGGGCCGGTGACCCCACGTGACCCGGTCACCTGGGGCCGGTGACCCCACGTGACCCGGTGACCTGGGGCCGGTGACCCCACGTGACCCGGTCACCTGGGGCCGGTGACCCCACGTGACCCGGTCACCTGGGGCCGGTGACCCCACGTGACCCGGTCACCTGGTGCCGGTGACCCCACGTGACCCGGTCACCTGGGTCCGGTGACCCCACGTGACCCGGTCACCTGGGGCCGGTGACCCCACGTGACCCGCTGACCTGGGGCCGGTGACCCCACGTGACCCGGTCACCTGGGGCCGGTGACCCCACGTGACCCGGTGACCTGGGGCCGGTGACCCCACGTGACCTGCTGACCTGGGGCCGGTGACCCCACGTGACCCGGTCACCTGGGGCCGGTGACCCCACGTGACCGGGTCACCTGGGGCCGGTGACCCCACGTGACCCGCTGACCTGGGGCCGGTGACCCCACGTGACCCGGTGACCTGGGGCCGGTGTCCCCACGTGACCCAGAGTCCTGGTGCCGGGGTGGTCATCGGAACCTGGGAACCAGGCCGGTTACCCGACACGACCCGGTGACCCGGGGCTGTGGTGTCGACGGACTCGTGGACCTGGGTTCGGGGTCCCGACCTGACGCGGTGACCTGGGGCCTGTGTCCCCACGTGACCCGGTCACCTGGGGCCGGTGTCCCCACGTGACCCGCTGACCTGGGGCCGGTGACCCCACGTGACCCGCTGACCTGGGGCCGGTGACCCCGCGTGACCCGGTCACCTGGGGCCGGGGTCCCCACGGGACCCGGGGTCCTGGTGCCGGGGTGGTCACTGGAACGTGGGAACCAGGCCCGGTGCGCGACATGACCCGGTGACCTGGGGCCGGGTTAACGACCTGTCCAGGGGACCCGGGCCGGGGACCCGACAGGACCCGGTGGTCCTTCGCTGGTGTCCCGATGCAACCCGGGGACCCGGGCCCGGGCCCCCACGTGATCCAGTGATCCGGTGCTTTTGTCCCGATGCAACCCGGGGACCCGGGCCGGGGACCCGGTATGACTCCGTCTCCCGGGGCCGGGGTGGTCACCTGACACTGGTACCCGGGACAGCGACCCGACATGACCCCGTGACCCGGGGCCGGGGTGCCGACCTGTCCAGGGGACCCGACCCGGGTACCCGACAGGACCCGGTGATCTGCGGCTGGGGTAAAAACGCGTCCCGGGGACCCGGGCTGGGTCCCGACATGACCCGGTGACCTGGGGCTGTGGTGTCGACCGGACTCGGGGACCTGGTCCGGTGTCCCGTCATGACCCGGGGACCTGGGGTCGGGGTGGTCACCAGACCCTTGTACCCAGGCCGTTGACCCGACATGACCCTGTGACCCGGGGCCTGGGTAAAAATCCAACCCGGGGACCCGGGCATGGGACGTGACATGACCCGACCTGGGTCCGGGGTCCCGAACTGACCCGGTGACCTGGGTCCGGGGACTCGGTATGACCCGGTTACCTGGGGCCGGTGTCCCCACGTGACCCGCTGACCTGGGGCCGGTGTCCCCACGTGACCCGGTCACCTGGGGCCGGTGACCCCACGTGACCCGGTCACCTGGGGCCGGTGACACCACGTGACCAGGTCACCTGGGGCCGGTGACCCCACGTGACCCGGTCACCTGGGGCCGGTGACCCCACGTGACCCGGTCACCTGGGGCCGGTGACCCCACGTGACCCGGTCACCTGGGGCCGGTGACCCCACGTGACCCGGTCACCTGGGGCCGGTGTCCCCACGTGACCCGGTCACCTGGTGCCAGTGACCCCACGTGACCCGGTCACCTGGGGCCGGTGACCCCACGTGACCAGGTCACCTGGGGCCGGTGACCCCACGTGACCCGGTCACCTGGTGCCGGTGACCCCACATGACCCGGTCACCTGGGGCCGGTGTCCCCACTTGACCCGGTCACCTGGGTCCGGTGACCCCACGTGACCCGGTGACCTGGGGCCGGTGTCCCCACGTGACCCAGAGTCCTGGTGCCGGGGTGGTCATCGGAACCTGGGAACCAGGCCGGTTACCCGACACGACCCGGTGACCCGGGGCTGTGGTGTCGACGGACTCGTGGACCTGGGTTCGGGGTCCCGACCTGACGCGGTGACCTGGGGACGGTGTCCCCACGTGACCCGCTGACCTTGGGCCGGTGACCCCACGTGACCCGCTGACCTGGGGCCGGTGACCCCACGTGACCCGGTCACCTGGGGCCGGTGTCCCCACGTGACCCGCTCACCTGGTGCCGGTGACCCCACGTGACCCGGTCACCTGGGGCCGGTGACCCCACGTGACCCGGTCACCTGGGGCCGGTGTCCCCACGTGACCCGGTCACCTGGGGCCGGTGACCCCACGTGACCCGGTCACCTGGGGCCGGTGACCCCACGTGACCGGGTCACCTGGGGCCGGTGACCCCACGTGACCCGGTCACCTGGGGCCGGTGTCCCCACGTGACCCGGTCACCTGGGGCCGGTGACCCCACGTGACCCGGTCACCTGGGGCCGGTGACCTCACGTGACCCGGTCACCTGGGGCCGGTGACCCCACGTGACCCGGTCACCTGGGGCCGGTGTCCCCACGTGACCCGGGGTCCTGGTGCCGGGGTGGTCATCGGAACCTGGGAACCAGGCCGGTTACCCGACACGACCCGGTGACCCGGGGCTGTGGTGTCGACAGACTCGTGGACCTGGGTTCGGGGTCCCGACCTGACGCGGTGACCTGGGGCCGGTGTCCCCACGTGACCCGCTGACCTGGGGCCGGTGTCCCCACGTGACCCTCTGACCTGGGGCCGGTGACCCCACGTGACCCGCTGACCTGGGGCCTGTGACCCCGCGTGACCCGGTCACCTGGGGCCAGGGTCCCCACGGGACCCGGGGTCCTGGTGCCGGGGTGGTCACCGGAACGTGGGAACCAGGCCGGGTGCGCGACATGACCCGGTGACCTGGGGCCGGGTTAACGACCTGTCCAGGGGACCCGGGCCGGGGACCCGACAGGACCCAGTGGTCCTTCGCTGGTGTCCCGATGCAACCCGGGGACCCGGGCCCGGGCCCCCACGTGATCCAGTGATCCGGTGCTTTTGTCCCGATGCAACCCGGGGACCCGGGCCGGGGACCCGGTATGACTCCGTCTCCCGGGGCCGGGGTGGTCACCTGACACTGGTACCCGGGACAGCGACCCGACATGACCCCGTGACCCGGGGCCGGGGTGCCGACCTGTCCAGGGGACCCGACCCGGGTACCCGACAGGACCCGGTGATCTGCGGCTGGGGTAAAAACGCGTCCCGGGGACCCGGGCTGGGTCCCGACATGACCCGGTGACCTGGGGCTGTGGTGTCGACCGGACTCGGGGACCTGGTCCGGTGTCCCGTCATGACCCGGGGACCTGGGGTCGGGGTGGTCACCAGACCCTTGTACCCAGGCCGTTGACCCGACATGACCCTGTGACCCGGGGCCTGGGTAAAAATCCAACCCGGGGACCCGGGCATGGGACGTGACATGACCCGACCTGGGTCCGGGGTCCCGAACTGACCCGGTGACCTGGGTCCGGGGACTCGGTATGACCCGGTTACCTGGGGCCGGTGTCCCCACGTGACCCGCTGACCTGGGGCCGGTGTCCCCACGTGACCCGCTGACCTGAGGCCGGTGTCCCCACGTGACCCGGTCACCTGGGGCCGGTGACCCCACGTGACCCGGTCACCTGGGGCCGGTGACACCACGTGACCAGGTCACCTGGGGCCGGTGACCCCACGTGACCCGGTCACCTGGTGCCGGTGACCCCACGTGACCCGGTCACCTGGGGCCGGTGTCCCCACGTGACCGGGTCACCTGGGTCCGGTGACCCCACGTGACCCGGTGACCTGGGGCCGGTGTCCCCACGTGACCCAGAGTCCTGGTGCCGGGGTGGTCATCGGAACCTGGGAACCAGGCCGGTTACCCGACACGACCCGGTGACCCGGGGCTGTGGTGTCGACGGACTCGTGGACCTGGGTTCGGGGTCCCGACCTGACGTGGTGACCTG
The DNA here is from genome assembly GCA_951411735.1 of Somateria mollissima. Classification (NCBI taxonomy): domain Eukaryota; kingdom Metazoa; phylum Chordata; class Aves; order Anseriformes; family Anatidae; genus Somateria; species Somateria mollissima. The sequence continues at coordinate 41,726 of CATOCB010000130.1, forward strand.
GGGCCGGTGTCCCCACGTGACCCGCTGACCTTGGGCCGGTGACCCCACGTGACCCGCTGACCTGGGGCCGGTGACCCCACGTGACCCGGTCACCTGGGGCCGGTGTCCCCACGTGACCCGGTCACCTGGGGCCGGTGACCCCACGTGACCCGGTCACCTGGGGCCGGTGACCCCACGTGACCCGGTCACCTGGGGCCGGTGACCCCACGTGACCCGGTGACCTGGGGCCGGTGTCCCCACGTGACCCGCTGAACTGGGGCCGGTGACCCCACGTGACCCGGTCACCTGGGGCCGGTGTCCCCACGTGACCCGGTCACCTGGGGCCGGTGACCCCACGTGACCCGCTGACCTGGGGCCGGTGACCCCACGTGACCCGGTCACCTGGGGCCGGTGACCCCACGTGACCCGGTCACCTGGGGCCGGTGAACCCACGTGACCCGGTCACCTGGGGCCGGTGTCCCCACGTGACCCGCTGACCTGGGGCCGGTGACCCCGCGTGACCCGGTCACCTGGGGCCGGTGACCCCACGTGACCCGCTGACCTGGGGCCGGTGACCCCACGTGACCCGGTCACCTGGTGCCGGTGACCCCACGTGACCCGGTCACCTGGGGCCGGTGTCCCCACGTGACCGGGTCACCTGGGTCCGGTGACCCCACGTGACCCGGTCACCTGGGGCCGGTGTCCCCACGTGACCCAGAGTCCTGGTGCCGGGGTGGTCATCGGAACCTGGGAACCAGGCCGGTTACCCGACACGACCCGGTGACCCGGGGCTGTGGTGTCGACGGACTCGTGGACCTGGGTTCGGGGTCCCGACCTGACGCGGTGACCTGGGGCTGGTGTCCCCACGTGACCCGCTGACCTTGGGCCGGTGTCCCCACGTGACCCGCTGACCTGGGGCCGGTGACCCCACGTGACCCGGTCACCTGGGGCCGGTGTCCCCACGTGACCCGCTCACCTGGTGCCGGTGACCCCACGTGACCCGGTCACCTGGTGCCGGTGTCCCCACGTGACCCGCTGACCTGGGGCCGGTGACCCCACGTGACCCGGTCACCTGGGGCCGGTGTCCCCACGTGACCCGGTCACCTGGGGCCGGTGACCCCACGTGACCCGCTGACCTGGGGCCGGTGACCCCACGTGACCCGGTCACCTGGGGCCGGTGACCCCACGTGACCCGGTCACCTGGGGCCGGTGTCCCCACGTGACCCGGTCACCTGGGGCCGGTGACCCCACGTGACCCGGTCACCTGGGGCCGGTGACCCCGCGTGACCCGGTCACCTGGGGCCGGGGTCCCCACGGGACCCGGGGTCCTGGTGCCGGGGTGGTCACCGGAACGTGGGAACCAGGCCGGGTGCGCGACATGACCCGGTGACCTGGGGCCGGGTTAACGACCTGTCCAGGGGACCCGGGCCGGGGACCCGACAGGACCCAGTGGTCCTTCGCTGGTGTCCCGATGCAACCCGGGGACCCGGGCCCGGGCCCCCACGTGATCCAGTGATCCGGTGCTTTTGTCCCGATGCAACCCGGGGACCCGGGCCGGGGACCCGGTATGACTCCGTCTCCCGGGGCCGGGGTGGTCACCTGACACTGGTACCCGGGACAGCGACCCGACATGACCCCGTGACCCGGGGCCGGGGTGCCGACCTGTCCAGGGGACCCGACCCGGGTACCCGACAGGACCCGGTGATCTGCGGCTGGGGTAAAAACGCGTCCCGGGGACCCGGGCTGGGTCCCGACATGACCCGGTGACCTGGGGCTGTGGTGTCGACCGGACTCGGGGACCTGGTCCGGTGTCCCGTCATGACCCGGGGACCTGGGGTCGGGGTGGTCACCAGACCCTTGTACCCAGGCCGTTGACCCGACATGACCCTGTGACCCGGGGCCTGGGTAAAAATCCAACCCGGGGACCCGGGCATGGGACGTGACATGACCCGACCTGGGTCCGGGGTCCCGAACTGACCCGGTGACCTGGGTCCGGGGACTCGGTATGACCCGGTTACCTGGGGCCGGTGTCCCCACGTGACCCGCTGACCTGGGGCCGGTGTCCCCACGTGACCCGCTGACCTGAGGCCGGTGTCCCCACGTGACCCGGTCACCTGGGGCCGGTGACCCCACGTGACCCGGTCACCTGGGGCCGGTGACACCACGTGACCAGGTCACCTGGGGCCGGTGACCCCACGTGACCCGGTCACCTGGTGCCGGTGACCCCACGTGACCCGGTCACCTGGGGCCGGTGTCCCCACGTGACCGGGTCACCTGGGTCCGGTGACCCCACGTGACCCGGTGACCTGGGGCCGGTGTCCCCACGTGACCCAGAGTCCTGGTGCCGGGGTGGTCATCGGAACCTGGGAACCAGGCCGGTTACCCGACACGACCCGGTGACCCGGGGCTGTGGTGTCGACGGACTCGTGGACCTGGGTTCGGGGTCCCGACCTGACGTGGTGACCTGGGGCCGGTGTCCCCACGTGACCCGCTGACCTTGGGCCGGTGACCCCACGTGACCCGCTGACCTGGGGCCGGTGACCCCACGTGACCCGGTCACCTGGGGCCGGTGTCCCCACGTGACCCGGTCACCTGGGGCCGGTGACCCCACGTGACCCGGTCACCTGGGGCCGGTGACCCCACGTGACCCGGTCACCTGGGGCCGGTGACCCCACGTGACCCGGTGACCTGGGGCCGGTGTCCCCACGTGACCCGCTGAACTGGGGCCGGTGACCCCACGTGACCCGGTCACCTGGGGCCGGTGTCCCCACGTGACCCGGTCACCTGGGGCCGGTGACCCCACGTGACCCGCTGACCTGGGGCCGGTGACCCCACGTGACCCGGTCACCTGGGGCCGGTGACCCCACGTGACCCGGTCACCTGGGGCCGGTGAACCCACGTGACCCGGTCACCTGGGGCCGGTGTCCCCACGTGACCCGCTGACCTGGGGCCGGTGACCCCGCGTGACCCGGTCACCTGGGGCCGGTGACCCCACGTGACCCGCTGACCTGGGGCCGGTGACCCCACGTGACCCGGTCACCTGGTGCCGGTGACCCCACGTGACCCGGTCACCTGGGGCCGGTGTCCCCACGTGACTGGGTCACCTGGGTCCGGTGACCCCACGTGACCCGGTCACCTGGGGCCGGTGTCCCCACGTGACCCAGAGTCCTGGTGCCGGGGTGGTCATCGGAACCTGGGAACCAGGCCGGTTACCCGACACGACCCGGTGACCCGGGGCTGTGGTGTCGACGGACTCGTGGACCTGGGTTCGGGGTCCCGACCTGACGCGGTGACCTGGGGCTGGTGTCCCCACGTGACCCGCTGACCTTGGGCCGGTGTCCCCACGTGACCCGCTGACCTGGGGCCGGTGACCCCACGTGACCCGGTCACCTGGGGCCGGTGTCCCCACGTGACCCGCTCACCTGGTGCCGGTGACCCCACGTGACCCGGTCACCTGGTGCCGGTGTCCCCACGTGACCCGCTGACCTGGGGCCGGTGACCCCACGTGACCCGGTCACCTGGGGCCGGTGTCCCCACGTGACCCGGTCACCTGGGGCCGGTGACCCCACGTGACCCGCTGACCTGGGGCCGGTGACCCCACGTGACCCGGTCACCTGGGGCCGGTGACCCCACGTGACCCGGTCACCTGGGGCCGGTGTCCCCACGTGACCCGGTCACCTGGGGCCGGTGACCCCACGTGACCCGGTCACCTGGGGCCGGTGACCCCGCGTGACCCGGTCACCTGGGGCCGGTGACCCCGCGTGACCCGGTCACCTGGGGCCGGGGTCCCCACGGGACCCGGGGTCCTGGTGCCGGGGTGGTCACCGGAACGTGGGATCCAGGCCGGGTGCGCGACATGACCCGGTGACCTGGGGCCGGGTTAACGACCTGTCCAGGGGACCCGGGCCGGGGACCTGACAGGACCCAGTGGTCCTTCGCTGGTGTCCCGATGCAACCCGGGGACCCGGGCCCGGGCCCCCACGTGATCCAGTGATCCGGTGCTTTTGTCCCGATGCAACCCGGGGACCCGGGCCGGGGACCCGGTATGACTCCGTCTCCCGGGGCCGGGGTCGTCACCTGACACTGGTACCCGGGACAGCGACCCGACATGACCCCGTGACCCGGGGCCGGGGTGCCGACCTGTCCAGGGGACCCGACCCGGGTACCCGACAGGACCCGGTGATCTGCGGCTGGGGTAAAAACCCGTCCCGGGGACCCGGGCTGGGTCCCGACATGACCCGGTGACCTGGGGCTGTGGTGTCGACCGGACTCGGGGACCTGGTCCGGTGTCCCGTCATGACCCGGGGACCTGGGGTCGGGGTGGTCACCAGACCCTTGTACCCAGGCCGTTGACCCGACATGACCCTGTGACCCGGGGCCTGGGTAAAAATCCAACCCGGGGACCCGGGCATGGGACGTGACATGACCCGACCTGGGTCCGGGGTCCCGAACTGACCCGGTGACCTGGGTCCGGGGACTCGGTATGACCCGGTTACCTGGGGCCGGTGTCCCCACGTGACCCGCTGACCTGGGGCCGGTGTCCCCACGTGACCCGCTGACCTGAGGCCGGTGTCCCCACGTGACCCGGTCACCTGGGGCCGGTGACCCCACGTGACCCGGTCACCTGGGGCCGGTGACACCACGTGACCAGGTCACCTGGGGCCGGTGACCCCACGTGACCCGGTCACCTGGGGCCGGTGACCCCACGTGACCCGGTCACCTGGGGCCGGTGACCCCACGTGACCCGGTCACCTGGGGCCGGTGTCCCCACGTGACCCGGTCACCTGGTGCCGGTGACCCCACGTGACCCGGTCACCTGGGGCCGGTGACCCCACGTGACCAGGTCACCTGGGGCCGGTGACCCCACGTGACCCGGTCACCTGGGGCCGGTGACCCCACGTGACCCGGTCACCTGGGGCCGGTGTCCCCACGTGACCGGGTCACCTGGATCCGGTGATCCCACGTGACCCGGTGACCTGGGGCCGGTGTCCCCACGTGACCCAGAGTCCTGGTGCCGGGGTGGTCATCGGAACCTGGGAACCAGGCCGGTTACCCGACACGACCCGGTGACCCGGGGCTGTGGTGTCGACGGACTCGTGGACCTGGGTTCGGGGTCCCGACCTGACGCGGTGACCTGGGGCCGGTGTCCCCACGTGACCCGCTGACCTTGGGCCGGTGACCCCACGTGACCCGCTGACCTGGGGCCGGTGACCCCACGTGACCCGGTCACCTGGGGCCGGTGTCCCCACGTGACCCGGTCACCTGGGGCCGGTGACCCCACGTGACCCGGTCACCTGGGGCCGGTGACCCCACGTGACCCGGTCACCTGGGGCCGGTGACCCCACGTGACCCGGTGACCTGGGGCCGGTGTCCCCACGTGACCCGCTGAACTGGGGCCGGTGACCCCACGTGACCCGGTCACCTGGGGCCGGTGTCCCCACGTGACCCGGTCACCTGGGGCCGGTGACCCCACGTGACCCGCTGACCTGGGGCCGGTGACCCCACGTGACCCGGTCACCTGGGGCCGGTGACCCCACGTGACCCGGTCACCTGGGGCCGGTGAACCCACGTGACCCGGTCACCTGGTGCCGGTGTCCCCACGTGACCCGCTGACCTGGGGCCGGTGACCCCGCGTGACCCGGTCACCTGGGGCCGGTGACCCCACGTGACCCGCTGACCTGGGGCCGGTGACCCCACGTGACCCGTTCACCTGGTGCCGGTGACCCCACGTGACCCGGTCACCTGGGGCCGGTGTCCCCACGTGACCGGGTCACCTGGGTCCGGTGACCCCACGTGACCCGGTGACCTGGGGCCGGTGTCCCCACGTGACCCAGAGTCCTGGTGCCGGGGTGGTCATCGGAACCTGGGAACCAGGCCGGTTACCCGACACGACCCGGTGACCCGGGGCTGTGGTGTCGACGGACTCGTGGACCTGGGTTCGGGGTCCCGACCTGACGCGGTGACCTGGGGCTGGTGTCCCCACGTGACCCGCTGACCTTGGGCCGGTGACCCCACGTGACCCGCTGACCTGGGGCCGGTGACCCCACGTGACCCGGTCACCTGGGGCCGGTGTCCCCACGTGACCCGCTCACCTGGTGCCGGTGACCCCACGTGACCCGGTCACCTGGTGCCGGTGTCCCCACGTGACCCGCTGACCTGGGGCCGGTGACCCCACGTGACCCGGTCACCTGGGGCCGGTGTCCCCACGTGACCCGGTCACCTGGGGCCGGTGACCCCACGTGACCCGCTGACCTGGGGCCGGTGACCCCACGTGACCCGGTCACCTGGGGCCGGTGACCCCACGTGACCCGGTCACCTGGGGCCGGTGTCCCCACGTGACCCGGTCACCTGGGGCCGGTGACCCCACGTGACCCGGTCACCTGGGGCCGGTGACCCCGCGTGACCCGGTCACCTGGGGCCGGTGACCCCGCGTGACCCGGTCACCTGGGGCCGGGGTCCCCACGGGACCCGGGGTCCTGGTGCCGGGGTGGTCACCGGAACGTGGGATCCAGGCCGGGTGCGCGACATGACCCGGTGACCTGGGGCCGGGTTAACGACCTGTCCAGGGGACCCGGGCCGGGGACCTGACAGGACCCAGTGGTCCTTCGCTGGTGTCCCGATGCAACCCGGGGACCCGGGCCCGGGCCCCCACGTGATCCAGTGATCCGGTGCTTTTGTCCCGATGCAACCCGGGGACCCGGGCCGGGGACCCGGTATGACTCCGTCTCCCGGGGCCGGGGTCGTCACCTGACACTGGTACCCGGGACAGCGACCCGACATGACCCCGTGACCCGGGGCCGGGGTGCCGACCTGTCCAGGGGACCCGACCCGGGTACCCGACAGGACCCGGTGATCTGCGGCTGGGGTAAAAACCCGTCCCGGGGACCCGGGCTGGGTCCCGACATGACCCGGTGACCTGGGGCTGTGGTGTCGACCGGACTCGGGGACCTGGTCCGGTGTCCCGTCATGACCCGGGGACCTGGGGTCGGGGTGGTCACCAGACCCTTGTACCCAGGCCGTTGACCCGACATGACCCTGTGACCCGGGGCCTGGGTAAAAATCCAACCCGGGGACCCGGGCATGGGACGTGACATGACCCGACCTGGGTCCGGGGTCCCGAACTGACCCGGTGACCTGGGTCCGGGGACTCGGTATGACCCGCTGACCTGGGGCCGGTGTCCCCACGTGACCCGCTGACCTGAGGCCGGTGTCCCCACGTGACCCGGTCACCTGGGGCCGGTGACCCCACGTGACCCGGTCACCTGGGGCCGGTGACACCACGTGACCAGGTCACCTGGGGCCGGTGACCCCACGTGACCCGGTCACCTGGGGCCGGTGACCCCACGTGACCCGGTCACCTGGGGCCGGTGACCCCACGTGACCCGGTCACCTGGGGCCGGTGTCCCCACGTGACCCGGTCACCTGGGGCCGGTGACCCCACGTGACCCGGTCACCTGGGGCCGGTGACCCCACGTGACCAGGTCACCTGGGGCCGGTGACCCCACGTGACCCGGTCACCTGGGGCCGGTGACCCCACGTGACCCGGTCACCTGGGGCCGGTGTCCCCACGTGACCGGGTCACCTGGATCCGGTGATCCCACGTGACCCGGTGACCTGGGGCCGGTGTCCCCACGTGACCCAGAGTCCTGGTGCCGGGGTGGTCATCGGAACCTGGGAACCAGGCCGGTTACCCGACACGACCCGGTGACCCGGGGCTGTGGTGTCGACGGACTCGTGGACCTGGGTTCGGGGTCCCGACCTGACGCGGTGACCTGGGGCCGGTGTCCCCACGTGACCCGCTGACCTTGGGCCGGTGACCCCACGTGACCCGCTGACCTGGGGCCGGTGACCCCACGTGACCCGGTCACCTGGGGCCGGTGTCCCCACGTGACCCGGTCACCTGGGGCCGGTGACCCCACGTGACCCGGTCACCTGGGGCCGGTGACCCCACGTGACCCGGTCACCTGGGGCCGGTGACCCCACGTGACCCGGTGACCTGGGGCCGGTGTCCCCACGTGACCCGCTGAACTGGGGCCGGTGACCCCACGTGACCCGGTCACCTGGGGCCGGTGTCCCCACGTGACCCGGTCACCTGGGGCCGGTGACCCCACGTGACCTGCTGACCTGGGGCCGGTGACCCCACGTGACCCGGTCACCTGGGGCCGGTGACCCCACGTGACCCGGTCACCTGGGGCCGGTGAACCCACGTGACCCGGTCACCTGGGGCCGGTGTCCCCACGTGACCCGCTGACCTGGGGCCGGTGACCCCGCGTGACCCGGTCACCTGGGGCCGGTGACCCCACGTGACCCGCTGACCTGGGGCCGGTGACCCCACGTGACCCGTTCACCTGGTGCCGGTGACCCCACGTGACCCGGTCACCTGGGGCCGGTGTCCTCACGTGACCGGGTCACCTGGGTCCGGTGACCCCACGTGACCCGGTGACCTGGGGCCGGTGTCCCCACGTGACCCAGAGTCCTGGTGCCGGGGTGGTCATCGGAACCTGGGAACCAGGCCGGTTACCCGACACGACCCGGTGACCCGGGGCTGTGGTGTCGACGGACTCGTGGACCTGGGTTCGGGGTCCCGACCTGACGCGGTGACCTGGGGCTGGTGTCCCCACGTGACCCGCTGACCTTGGGCCGGTGACCCCACGTGACCCGCTGACCTGGGGCCGGTGACCCCACGTGACCCGGTCACCTGGGGCCGGTGACCCCACGTGACCCGCTCACCTGGTGCCGGTGACCCCACGTGACCCGGTCACCTGGGGCCGGTGACCCCACGTGACCCGGTGACCTGGGGCCGGTGTCCCCACGTGACCCGCTGACCTGGGGCCGGTGACCCCACGTGACCCGGTCACCTGGGGCCGGTGTCCCCACGTGACCCGGTCACCTGGGGCCGGTGACCCCACGTGACCCGCTGACCTGGGGCCGGTGACCCCACGTGACCCGGTCACCTGGGGCCGGTGACCCCACGTGACCCGGTCACCTGGGGCCGGTGTCCCCACGTGACCCGGTCACCTGGGGCCGGTGACCCCACGTGACCCGGTCACCTGGGGCCGGTGACCCCGCGTGACCCGGTCACCTGGGGCCGGTGACCCCGCGTGACCCGGTCACCTGGGGCCGGGGTCCCCACGGGACCCTGGGTCCTGGTGCCGGGGTGGTCACCGGAACCTGGGAACCAGGCCGGTTACCCGACACGACCCGGTGACCTGGGGCCGGGTTAACGACCTGTCCAGGGGACCCGGGCCGGGGACCCGACAGGACCCGGTGGTCCTTCGCTGGTGTCCCGATGCAACCCGGGGACCCGGGCCCGGGCCCCCACGTGATCCAGTGATCCGGTGCTTTTGTCCCGATGCAACCCGGGGACCTGGGCCGGGGACCCGGTATGACTCCGTCTTCCGGGGCCGGGATGGTCACCTGACACTGGTACCCGGGACAGCGACCCGACATGACCCCGTGACCCGGGGCCGGGGTGCCGACCTGTCCAGGGGACCCGACCCGGGTACCCGACAGGACCCGGTGATCTGCGGCTGGGGTAAAAACGCGTCCCGGTGACCCGGGCTGGGTCCCGACATGACCCGGTGACCTGGGGCTGTGGTGTCGACCGGACTCGGGGACCTGGTCCGGTGTCCCGTCATGACCCGGGGACCTGGGGTCGGGGTGGTCACCAGACCCTTGTACCCAGGCCGTTGACCCGACATGACCCTGTGACCCGGGGCCTGGGTAAAAATCCAACCCGGGGACCCGGGCATGGGACGTGACATGACCCGACCTGGGTCCGGGGTCCCGAACTGACCCGGTGACCTGGGTCCGGGGACTCGGTATGACCCGGTTACCTGGGTCCGGGGTCCCCACGTGACCCGGTCACCTGGGGCCGGGGTCCCCACGTGACCCGCTGACCTGGGGCCGGTGACCCCACGTGACCCGGTCACCTGGGGCCGGTGTCCACACGTGACCCGGGGTCCTGGTGCCGGGGTGGTCATCGGAACCTGGGAACCAGGCCGGGTGCGCGAGATGACCGGGTGACCTGGGGCCGGGTTATCGACCTGTCCAGGGGACACGGGCCGGGGACCCGACAGGACCCGGTGATCTGCGGCTGGGGTAAAAACCCGTCCCGGGGACCCGGGCTGGGTCCCGACATGCCTTGGTTACCTGGGGCCGGTGTCCCCACGTGACCCGCTGACCTGGGGCCGGTGTCCCCACGTGACCCGGTCACCTGGGGCCGGTGTCCCCACGTGACCCGGTCACCTGGGGCCGGTGACCCCACGTGACCCGGTCACCTGGGGCCGGTGTCCCCACGTGACCCGCTGACCTGGGGCCGGTGACCCCACGTGACCCGGTCACCTGGGGCCGGTGACCCCACGTGACCCGGTCACCTGGGGCCGGTGACCCCACGTGACCGGGTCACCTGGGGCCGGTGACCCCACGTGACCGGGTCACCTGGGGCTGGTGACCCCACGTGACCCGGTCACCTGGGGCCGGTGACCCCACGTGACCCGATCACCTGGGGCCGGTGACACCACGTGACCAGGTCACCTGGGGCCGGTGACCCCACGTGACCCGGTCACCTGGGGCCGGTGACCCCGCGTGACCCGGTCACCTGGGGCCGGTGACCCCGCGTGACCCGGTCACCTGGGGCCGGGGTCCCCACGGGACCCGGGGTCCTGGTGCCGGGGTGGTCACCGGAACCTGGGAACCAGGCCGGTTACCCGACACGACCCGGTGACCTGGGGCCGGGTTAACGACCTGTCCAGGGGACCCGGGCCGGGGACCCGACAGGACCCGGTGGTCCTTCGCTGGTGTCCCGATGCAACCCGGGGACCCGGGCCCGGGCCCCCACGTGATCCAGTGATCCGGTGCTTTTGTCCCGATGCAACCCGGGGACCTGGGCCGGGGACCCGGTATGACTCCGTCTTCCGGGGCCGGGATGGTCACCTGACACTGGTACCCGGGACAGCGACCCGACATGACCCCGTGACCCGGGGCCGGGGTGCCGACCTGTCCAGGGGACCCGACCCGGGTACCCGACAGGACCCGGTGATCTGCGGCTGGGGTAAAAACGCGTCCCGGGGACCCGGGCTGGGTCCCGACATGACCCGGTGACCTGGGGCTGTGGTGTCGACCGGACTCGGGGACCTGGTCCGGTGTCCCGTCATGACCCGGGGACCTGGGGTCGGGGTGGTCACCAGACCCTTGTACCCAGGCCGTTGACCCGACATGACCCTGTGACCCGGGGCCTGGGTAAAAATCCAACCCGGGGACCCGGGCATGGGACGTGACATGACCCGACCTGGGTCCGGGGTCCCGAACTGACCCGGTGACCTGGGTCCGGGGACTCGGTATGACCCGGTTACCTGGGTCCGGGGTCCCCACGTGACCCGGTCACCTGGGGCCGGGGTCCCCACGTGACCCGCTGACCTGGGGCCGGTGACCCCACGTGACCCGGTCACCTGGGGCCGGTGTCCACACGTGACCCGGGGTCCTGGTGCCGGGGTGGTCATCGGAACCTGGGAACCAGGCCGGGTGCGCGAGATGACCGGGTGACCTGGGGCCGGGTTATCGACCTGTCCAGGGGACACGGGCCGGGGACCCGACAGGACCCGGTGATCTGCGGCTGGGGTAAAAACCCGTCCCGGGGACCCGGGCTGGGTCCCGACATGCCTTGGTTACCTGGGGCCGGTGTCCCCACGTGACCCGCTGACCTGGGGCCGGTGTCCCCACGTGACCCGGTCACCTGGGGCCGGTGTCCCCACGTGACCCGGTCACCTGGGGCCGGTGACCCCACGTGACCCGGTCACCTGGGGCCGGTGTCCCCACGTGACCCGCTGACCTGGGGCCGGTGACCCCACGTGACCCGGTCACCTGGGGCCGGTGACCCCACGTGACCCGGTCACCTGGGGCCGGTGACCCCACGTGACCGGGTCACCTGGGGCCGGTGACCCCACGTGACCGGGTCACCTGGGGCCGGGGTCCCCACGTGACCCGGTGACCTGGGGCCGGGGTGGTCACCGGAACCTGGGAACCAGGCCGGGTGCGCGACATGACCCGGTGACCTGGGGCCGGGTTAACGACCTGTCCAGGGGACCCGGGCCGGGGACCCGACAGGACCCGGTGGTCCTTCGCTGGTGTCCCGATGCAACCCGGGGACCCGGGCCGGGGACCCGGTATGACTCCGTCTCCCGGGGCCGGGGTGGTCACCTGACACTGGTACCCGGGACAGCGACCCGACATGACCCCGTGACCCGGGGCCGGGGTGCCGACCTGTCCAGGGGACCCGACCCAGGTACCCGACAGGACCCGGTGATCTGCGGCTGGGGTAAAAACCCGTCCCGGGGACCCGGGCTGGGTCCCGACATGACCCGGTGACCTGGGGCTGTGGTGTCGACCGGACTCGGGGACCTGGTCCGGTGTCCCGTCATGACCCGGGGACCTGGGGTCGGGGTGGTCACCAGACCCTTGTACCCAGGCCGTTGACCCGACATGACCCTGTGACCCGGGGCCTGGGTAAAAATCCAACCCGGGGACCCGGGCATGGGACGTGACATGACCCGACCTGGGTCCGGGGTCCCGAACTGACCCGGTGACCTGGGTCCGGGGACTCGGTATGACCCGGTTACCTGGGTCCGGGGTCCCCACGTGACCCGGTCACCTGGGGCCGGGGTCCCCACGTGACCCGGTGACCTGGGGCCGGTGACCCCACGTGACCCGGTCACCTGGGGCCGGTGTCCCCACGTGACCCGGGGTCCTGGTGCCGGGGTGGTCATCGGAACCTGGGAACCAGGCCGGGTGCGCGAGATGACCGGGTGACCTGGGGCCGGGTTATCGACCTGTCCAGGGGACACGGGCCGGGGACCCGACAGGACCCGGTGATCTGCGGCTGGGGTAAAAACCCGTCCCGGGGACCCGGGCTGGGTCCAGACATGCCTTGGTTACCTGGGGCCGGTGTCCCCACGTGACCCGCTGACCTGGGGCCGGTGACCCCACGTGACCCGGTCACCTGGGGCCGGTGACCCCACGTGACCCGGTCACCTGGGGCCGGTGACCTCACGTGACCCGGTCACCTGGGGCCGGTGACCCCACGTGACCCGGTCACCTGGGGCCGGTGTCCCCACGTGACCCGGGGTCCTGGTGCCGGGGTGGTCATCGGAACCTTGGAACCAGGCCGGTTACCCGACACGACCCGGTGACCCGGGGCTGTGGTGTCGACGGACTCGTGGACCTGGGTTCGGGGTCCCGACCTGACGCGGTGACCTGGGGCCGGTGACCCCACGTGACCCGGTCACCTGGGGCCGGTGACCCCACGTGACCCGGTCACCTGGTGCCGGTGACCCCACGTGACCCGGTCACCTGGGTCCGGTGACCCCACGTGACCCGGTCACCTGGGGCCGGTGACCCCACGTGACCCGCTGACCTGGGGCCGGTGACCCAACGTGACCCGGTCACCTGGGGCCGGTGACCCCACGTGACCCGGTGACCTGGGGCCGGTGACCCCACGTGACCCGCTGACCTGGGGCCGGTGACCCCACGTGACCCGGTCACCTGGGGCCGGTGTCCCCACGTGACCCGGTCACCTGGGGCCGGTGACCCCACGTGACCCGCTGACCTGGGGCCGGTGACCCCACGTGACCCGGTGACCTGGGGCCGGTGTCCCCACGTGACCCAGAGTCCTGGTGCCGGGGTGGTCATCGGAACCTGGGAACCAGGCCGGTTACCCGACACGACCCGGTGACCCGGGGCTGTGGTGTCGACGGACTCGTGGACCTGGGTTCGGGGTCCCGACCTGACGCGGTGACCTGGGGCCTGTGTCCCCACGTGACCCGGTCACCTGGGGCCGGTGTCCCCACGTGACCCGCTGACCTGGGGCCGGTGACCCCACGTGACCCGCTGACCTGGGGCCGGTGACCCCGCGTGACCCGGTCACCTGGGGCCGGGGTCCCCACGGGACCCGGGGTCCTGGTGCCGGGGTGGTCACTGGAACGTGGGAACCAGGCCCGGTGCGCGACATGACCCGGTGACCTGGGGCCGGGTTAACGACCTGTCCAGGGGACCCGGGCCGGGGACCCGACAGGACCCGGTGGTCCTTCGCTGGTGTCCCGATGCAACCCGGGGACCCGGGCCCGGGCCCCCACGTGATCCAGTGATCCGGTGCTTTTGTCCCGATGCAACCCGGGGACCCGGGCCGGGGACCCGGTATGACTCCGTCTCCCGGGGCCGGGGTGGTCACCTGACACTGGTACCCGGGACAGCGACCCGACATGACCCCGTGACCCGGGGCCGGGGTGCCGACCTGTCCAGGGGACCCGACCCGGGTACCCGACAGGACCCGGTGATCTGCGGCTGGGGTAAAAACGCGTCCCGGGGACCCGGGCTGGGTCCCGACATGACCCGGTGACCTGGGGCTGTGGTGTCGACCGGACTCGGGGACCTGGTCCGGTGTCCCGTCATGACCCGGGGACCTGGGGTCGGGGTGGTCACCAGACCCTTGTACCCAGGCCGTTGACCCGACATGACCCTGTGACCCGGGGCCTGGGTAAAAATCCAACCCGGGGACCCGGGCATGGGACGTGACATGACCCGACCTGGGTCCGGGGTCCCGAACTGACCCGGTGACCTGGGTCCGGGGACTCGGTATGACCCGGTTACCTGGGGCCGGTGTCCCCACGTGACCCGCTGACCTGGGGCCGGTGTCCCCACGTGACCCGGTCACCTGGGGCCGGTGACCCCACGTGACCCGGTCACCTGGGGCCGGTGACACCACGTGACCAGGTCACCTGGGGCCGGTGACCCCACGTGACCCGGTCACCTGGGGCCGGTGACCCCACGTGACCCGGTCACCTGGGGCCGGTGACCCCACGTGACCCGGTCACCTGGGGCCGGTGACCCCACGTGACCCGGTCACCTGGGGCCGGTGTCCCCACGTGACCCGGTCACCTGGTGCCAGTGACCCCACGTGACCCGGTCACCTGGGGCCGGTGACCCCACGTGACCAGGTCACCTGGGGCCGGTGACCCCACGTGACCCGGTCACCTGGGTCCGGTGACCCCACGTGACCCGGTGACCTGGGGCCGGTGTCCCCACGTGACCCAGAGTCCTGGTGCCGGGGTGGTCATCGGAACCTGGGAACCAGGCCGGTTACCCGACACGACCCGGTGACCCGGGGCTGTGGTGTCGACGGACTCGTGGACCTGGGTTCGGGGTCCCGACCTGACGCGGTGACCTGGGGACGGTGTCCCCACGTGACCCGCTGACCTTGGGCCGGTGACCCCACGTGACCCGCTGACCTGGGGCCGGTGACCCCACGTGACCCGGTCACCTGGGGCCGGTGTCCCCACGTGACCCGCTCACCTGGTGCCGGTGACCCCACGTGACCCGGTCACCTGGGGCCGGTGACCCCACGTGACCCGGTCACCTGGGGCCGGTGTCCCCACGTGACCCGGTCACCTGGGGCCGGTGACCCCACGTGACCCGGTCACCTGGGGCCGGTGACCCCACGTGACCCGGTCACCTGGGGCCGGTGACCCCACGTGACCGGGTCACCTGGGGCCGGTGACCCCACGTGACCCGGTCACCTGGGGCCGGTGTCCCCACGTGACCCGGTCACCTGGGGCCGGTGACCCCACGTGACCCGGTCACCTGGGGCCGGTGACCTCACGTGACCCGGTCACCTGGGGCCGGTGACCCCACGTGACCCGGTCACCTGGGGCCGGTGTCCCCACGTGACCCGGGGTCCTGGTGCCGGGGTGGTCATCGGAACCTGGGAACCAGGCCGGTTACCCGACACGACCCGGTGACCCGGGGCTGTGGTGTCGACAGACTCGTGGACCTGGGTTCGGGGTCCCGACCTGACGCGGTGACCTGGGGCCGGTGTCCCCACGTGACCCGCTGACCTGGGGCCGGTGTCCCCACGTGACCCTCTGACCTGGGGCCGGTGACCCCACGTGACCCGCTGACCTGGGGCCTGTGACCCCGCGTGACCCGGTCACCTGGGGCCAGGGTCCCCACGGGACCCGGGGTCCTGGTGCCGGGGTGGTCACCGGAACGTGGGAACCAGGCCGGGTGCGCGACATGACCCGGTGACCTGGGGCCGGGTTAACGACCTGTCCAGGGGACCCGGGCCGGGGACCCGACAGGACCCAGTGGTCCTTCGCTGGTGTCCCGATGCAACCCGGGGACCCGGGCCCGGGCCCCCACGTGATCCAGTGATCCGGTGCTTTTGTCCCGATGCAACCCGGGGACCCGGGCCGGGGACCCGGTATGACTCCGTCTCCCGGGGCCGGGGTGGTCACCTGACACTGGTACCCGGGACAGCGACCCGACATGACCCCGTGACCCGGGGCCGGGGTGCCGACCTGTCCAGGGGACCCGACCCGGGTACCCGACAGGACCCGGTGATCTGCGGCTGGGGTAAAAACGCGTCCCGGGGACCCGGGCTGGGTCCCGACATGACCCGGTGACCTGGGGCTGTGGTGTCGACCGGACTCGGGGACCTGGTCCGGTGTCCCGTCATGACCCGGGGACCTGGGGTCGGGGTGGTCACCAGACCCTTGTACCCAGGCCGTTGACCCGACATGACCCTGTGACCCGGGGCCTGGGTAAAAATCCAACCCGGGGACCCGGGCATGGGACGTGACATGACCCGACCTGGGTCCGGGGTCCCGAACTGACCCGGTGACCTGGGTCCGGGGACTCGGTATGACCCGGTTACCTGGGGCCGGTGTCCCCACGTGACCCGCTGACCTGGGGCCGGTGTCCCCACGTGACCCGCTGACCTGAGGCCGGTGTCCCCACGTGACCCGGTCACCTGGTGCCAGTGACCCCACGTGACCCGCTGACCTGGGGCCGGTGACCCCACGTGACCAGGTCACCTGGGGCCGGTGACCCCACGTGACCCGGTCACCTGGTGCCGGTGACCCCACATGACCCGGTCACCTGGGGCCGGTGTCCCCACTTGACCCGGTCACCTGGGTCCGGTGACCCCACGTGACCCGGTGACCTGGGGCCGGTGTCCCCACGTGACCCAGAGTCCTGGTGCCGGGGTGGTCATCGGAACCTGGGAACCAGGCCGGTTACCCGACACGACCCGGTGACCCGGGGCTGTGGTGTCGACGGACTCGTGGACCTGGGTTCGGGGTCCCGACCTGACGCGGTGACCTGGGGACGGTGTCCCCACGTGACCCGCTGACCTTGGGCCGGTGACCCCACGTGACCCGCTGACCTGGGGCCGGTGACCCCACGTGACCCGGTCACCTGGGGCCGGTGACCCCACGTGACCCGGTCACCTGGGGCCGGTGACCCCACGTGACCCGGTCACCTGGGGCCGGTGTCCCCACGTGACCCGCTGACCTGGGGCCGGTGACCCCACGTGACCCGGTCACCTGGGGCCGGTGACCCCACGTGACCCGGTCACCTGGGGCCGGTGACCCCACGTGACCGGGTCACCTGGGGCCGGTGACCCCACGTGACCCGGTCACCTGGTGCCGGTGACCCCACGTGACCCGGTCACCTGGGGCCGGTGTCCCCACGTGACCCGGTCACCTGGTGCCGGTGACCCCACGTGACCCGGTGACCTGGGGCCGGTGACCCCACGTGACCCGCTGACCTGGGGCCGGTGACCCCACGTGACCCGGTCACCTGGGGCCGGTGTCCCCACGTGACCCGGTCACCTGGGGCCGGTGACACCACGTGACCCGGTCACCTGGGGCCGGTGTCCCCACGTGACCCGGTCACCTGGGGCCGGTGACCCCACGTGACCCGGTCACCTGGGGCCGGTGACCCCACGTGACCCGGTCACCTGGGGCCGGTGACCCCACGTGACCCGATCACCTGGTGCCGGTGACCCCACGTGACCCGGTCACCTGGGGCCGGTGACCCCACGTGACCCGGTCACCTGGGGCCGGTGACCCCACGTGACCCGGTCACCTGGGGCCGGTGTCCCCACGTGACCCGATCACCTGGTGCCGGTGACCCCACGTGACCCGGTCACCTGGGGCCGGTGACCCCACGTGACCCGGTCACCTGGGACCGGTGACCCCACGTGACCCGGTCACCTGGGGCCGGTGACCCCACGTGACCGGGTCACCTGGGGCCGGTGACCCCACGTGACCCGGTCACCTGGGGCCGGTGTCCCCACGTGACCCGGTGACCTGGTGCCGGTGACCCCACGTGACCCGGTCACCTGGGGCCGGTGTCCCCACGTGACCCGGTCACCTGGTGCCGGTGACCCCACGTGACCCGGTCACCTGGGGCCGGTGACCCCACGTGACCCGGTCACCTGGGGCCGGTGACCCCACGTGACCCGCTGACCTGGGGCCGGTGACCCCACGTGACCCGGTCACCTGGGGCCGGTGTCCCCACGTGACCCGGTCACCTGGGGCCGGTGACCCCACGTGACCCGGTCACCTGGGGCCGGTGTCCCCACGTGACCCGGTCACCTGGTGCCGGTGACCCCACGTGACCCGGTCACCTGGGGCCGGTGACCCCACGTGACCCGGTCACCTGGGGCCGGTGACCCCACGTGACCCGCTGACCTGGGGCCGGTGACCCCACGTGACCCGGTCACCTGGGGCCGGTGACCCCACGTGACACGGTCACCTGGGGCCGGTGACACCACGTGACCCGGTCACCTGGGGCCGGTGTCCCCACGTGACCCGGTCACCTGGGGCCGGTGACCCCACGTGACCCGGTCACCTGGGGCCGGTGACCCCACGTGACCCGGTGACCTGGGGCCGGTGACCCCACGTGACCCGGTCACCTGGGGCCGGTGACCCCACGTGACCCGGTCACCTGGGGCCGGTGACCCCACGTGACCCGGTCACCTGGTGCCGGTGACCCCACGTGACCCGGTCACCTGGGTCCGGTGACCCCACGTGACCCGGTCACCTGGGGCCGGTGACCCCACGTGACCCGGTCACCTGGGGCCGGTGACCCCACGTGACCCGGTCACCTGGGGCCGGTGACCCCACGTGACCCGGTGACCTGGGGCCGGTGACCCCACGTGACCTGCTGACCTGGGGCCGGTGACCCCACGTGACCCGGTCACCTGGGGCCGGTGACCCCACGTGACCCGGTCACCTGGGGCCGGTGACCCCACGTGACCCGCTGACCTGGGGCCGGTGACCCCACGTGACCCGGTGACCTGGGGCCGGTGTCCCCACGTGACCCAGAGTCCTGGTGCCGGGGTGGTCATCGGAACCTGGGAACCAGGCCGGTTACCCGACACGACCCGGTGACCCGGGGCTGTGGTGTCGACGGACTCGTGGACCTGGGTTCGGGGTCCCGACCTGACGCGGTGACCTGGGGCCTGTGTCCCCACGTGACCCGGTCACCTGGGGCCGGTGTCCCCACGTGACCCGCTGACCTGGGGCCGGTGACCCCACGTGACCCGCTGACCTGGGGCCGGTGACCCCGCGTGACCCGGTCACCTGGGGCCGGGGTCCCCACGGGACCCGGGGTCCTGGTGCCGGGGTGGTCACTGGAACGTGGGAACCAGGCCCGGTGCGCGACATGACCCGGTGACCTGGGGCCGGGTTAACGACCTGTCCAGGGGACCCGGGCCGGGGACCCGACAGGACCCGGTGGTCCTTCGCTGGTGTCCCGATGCAACCCGGGGACCCGGGCCCGGGCCCCCACGTGATCCAGTGATCCGGTGCTTTTGTCCCGATGCAACCCGGGGACCCGGGCCGGGGACCCGGTATGACTCCGTCTCCCGGGGCCGGGGTGGTCACCTGACACTGGTACCCGGGACAGCGACCCGACATGACCCCGTGACCCGGGGCCGGGGTGCCGACCTGTCCAGGGGACCCGACCCGGGTACCCGACAGGACCCGGTGATCTGCGGCTGGGGTAAAAACGCGTCCCGGGGACCCGGGCTGGGTCCCGACATGACCCGGTGACCTGGGGCTGTGGTGTCGACCGGACTCGGGGACCTGGTCCGGTGTCCCGTCATGACCCGGGGACCTGGGGTCGGGGTGGTCACCAGACCCTTGTACCCAGGCCGTTGACCCGACATGACCCTGTGACCCGGGGCCTGGGTAAAAATCCAACCCGGGGACCCGGGCATGGGACGTGACATGACCCGACCTGGGTCCGGGGTCCCGAACTGACCCGGTGACCTGGGTCCGGGGACTCGGTATGACCCGGTTACCTGGGGCCGGTGTCCCCACGTGACCCGCTGACCTGGGGCCGGTGTCCCCACGTGACCCGCTGACCTGGGGCCGGTGTCCCCACGTGACCCGGTCACCTGGGGCCGGTGACCCCACGTGACCCGGTCACCTGGGGCCGGTGACACCACGTGACCAGGTCACCTGGGGCCGGTGACCCCACGTGACCCGGTCACCTGGGGCCGGTGACCCCACGTGACCCGGTCACCTGGGGCCGGTGACCCCACGTGACCCGGTCACCTGGGGCCGGTGACCCCACGTGACCCGGTCACCTGGGGCCGGTGTCCCCACGTGACCCGGTCACCTGGTGCCAGTGACCCCACGTGACCCGGTCACCTGGGGCCGGTGACCCCACGTGACCAGGTCACCTGGGGCCGGTGACCCCACGTGACCCGGTCACCTGGTGCCGGTGACCCCACATGACCCGGTCACCTGGGGCCGGTGTCCCCACTTGACCCGGTCACCTGGGTCCGGTGACCCCACGTGACCCGGTGACCTGGGGCCGGTGTCCCCACGTGACCCAGAGTCCTGGTGCCGGGGTGGTCATCGGAACCTGGGAACCAGGCCGGTTACCCGACACGACCCGGTGACCCGGGGCTGTGGTGTCGACGGACTCGTGGACCTGGGTTCGGGGTCCCGACCTGACGCGGTGACCTGGGGACGGTGTCCCCACGTGACCCGCTGACCTTGGGCCGGTGACCCCACGTGACCCGCTGACCTGGGGCCGGTGACCCCACGTGACCCGGTCACCTGGGGCCGGTGTCCCCACGTGACCCGCTCACCTGGTGCCGGTGACCCCACGTGACCCGGTCACCTGGGGCCGGTGACCCCACGTGACCCGGTCACCTGGGGCCGGTGTCCCCACGTGACCCGGTCACCTGGGGCCGGTGACCCCACGTGACCCGGTCACCTGGGGCCGGTGACCCCACGTGACCCGGTCACCTGGGGCCGGTGACCCCACGTGACCGGGTCACCTGGGGCCGGTGACCCCACGTGACCCGGTCACCTGGGGCCGGTGTCCCCACGTGACCCGGTCACCTGGGGCCGGTGACCCCACGTGACCCGGTCACCTGGGGCCGGTGACCTTACGTGACCCGGTCACCTGGGGCCGGTGACCCCACGTGACCCGGTCACCTGGGGCCGGTGTCCCCACGTGACCCGGGGTCCTGGTGCCGGGGTGGTCATCGGAACCTGGGAACCAGGCCGGTTACCCGACACGACCCGGTGACCCGGGGCTGTGGTGTCGACAGACTCGTGGACCTGGGTTCGGGGTCCCGACCTGACGCGGTGACCTGGGGCCGGTGTCCCCACGTGACCCGCTGACCTGGGGCCGGTGTCCCCACGTGACCCTCTGACCTGGGGCCGGTGACCCCACGTGACCCGCTGACCTGGGGCCTGTGACCCCGCGTGACCCGGTCACCTGGGGCCAGGGTCCCCACGGGACCCGGGGTCCTGGTGCCGGGGTGGTCACCGGAACGTGGGAACCAGGCCGGGTGCGCGACATGACCCGGTGACCTGGGGCCGGGTTAACGACCTGTCCAGGGGACCCGGGCCGGGGACCCGACAGGACCCAGTGGTCCTTCGCTGGTGTCCCGATGCAACCCGGGGACCCGGGCCCGGGCCCCCACGTGATCCAGTGATCCGGTGCTTTTGTCCCGATGCAACCCGGGGACCCGGGCCGGGGACCCGGTATGACTCCGTCTCCCGGGGCCGGGGTGGTCACCTGACACTGGTACCCGGGACAGCGACCCGACATGACCCCGTGACCCGGGGCCGGGGTGCCGACCTGTCCAGGGGACCCGACCCGGGTACCCGACAGGACCCGGTGATCTGCGGCTGGGGTAAAAACGCGTCCCGGGGACCCGGGCTGGGTCCCGACATGACCCGGTGACCTGGGGCTGTGGTGTCGACCGGACTCGGGGACCTGGTCCGGTGTCCCGTCATGACCCGGGGACCTGGGGTCGGGGTGGTCACCAGACCCTTGTACCCAGGCCGTTGACCCGACATGACCCTGTGACCCGGGGCCTGGGTAAAAATCCAACCCGGGGACCCGGGCATGGGACGTGACATGACCCGACCTGGGTCCGGGGTCCCGAACTGACCCGGTGACCTGGGTCCGGGGACTCGGTATGACCCGGTTACCTGGGGCCGGTGTCCCCACGTGACCCGCTGACCTGGGGCCGGTGTCCCCACGTGACCCGCTGACCTGAGGCCGGTGTCCCCACGTGACCCGGTCACCTGGGGCCGGTGACCCCACGTGACCCGGTCACCTGGGGCCGGTGACACCACGTGACCAGGTCACCTGGGGCCGGTGACCCCACGTGACCCGGTCACCTGGGGCCGGTGACCCCACGTGACCCGGTCACCTGGGGCCGGTGTCCCCACGTGACCGGGTCACCTGGGTCCGGTGACCCCACGTGACCCGGTGACCTGGGGCCGGTGTCCCCACGTGACCCAGAGTCCTGGTGCCGGGGTGGTCATCGGAACCTGGGAACCAGGCCGGTTACCCGACACGACCCGGTGACCCGGGGCTGTGGTGTCGACGGACTCGTGGACCTGGGTTCGGGGTCCCGACCTGACGTGGTGACCTGGGGCCGGTGTCCCCACGTGACCCGCTGACCTTGGGCCGGTGACCCCACGTGACCCGCTGACCTGGGGCCGGTGACCCCACGTGACCCGGTCACCTGGGGCCGGTGTCCCCACGTGACCCGGTCACCTGGGGCCGGTGACCCCACGTGACCCGGTCACCTGGGGCCGGTGACCCCACGTGACCCGGTCACCTGGGGCCGGTGACCCCACGTGACCCGGTGACCTGGGGCCGGTGTCCCCACGTGACCCGCTGAACTGGGGCCGGTGACCCCACGTGACCCGGTCACCTGGGGCCGGTGTCCCCACGTGACCCGGTCACCTGGGGCCGGTGACCCCACGTGACCCGCTGACCTGGGGCCGGTGACCCCACGTGACCCGGTGACCTGGGGCCGGTGACCCCACGTGACCCGGTCACCTGGGGCCGGTGAACCCACGTGACCCGGTCACCTGGGGCCGGTGTCCCCACGTGACCCGCTGACCTGGGGCCGGTGACCCCGCGTGACCCGGTCACCTGGGGCCGGTGACCCCACGTGACCCGCTGACCTGGGGCCGGTGACCCCACGTGACCCGGTCACCTGGTGCCGGTGACCCCACGTGACCCGGTCACCTGGGGCCGGTGTCCCCACGTGACCGGGTCACCTGGGTCCGGTGACCCCACGTGACCCGGTGACCTGGGGCCGGTGTCCCCACGTGACCCAGAGTCCTGGTGCCGGGGTGGTCATCGGAACCTGGGAACCAGGCCGGTTACCCGACACGACCCGGTGACCCGGGGCTGTGGTGTCGACGGACTCGTGGACCTGGGTTCGGGGTCCCGACCTGACGCGGTGACCTGGGGCTGGTGTCCCCACGTGACCCGCTGACCTTGGGCCGGTGTCCCCACGTGACCCGCTGACCTGGGGCCGGTGACCCCACGTGACCCGGTCACCTGGGGCCGGTGTCCCCACGTGACCCGCTCACCTGGTGCCGGTGACCCCACGTGACCCGGTCACCTGGTGCCGGTGTCCCCACGTGACCCGCTGACCTGGGGCCGGTGACCCCACGTGACCCGGTCACCTGGGGCCGGTGTCCCCACGTGACCCGGTCACCTGGGGCCGGTGACCCCACGTGACCCGCTGACCTGGGGCCGGTGACCCCACGTGACCCGGTCACCTGGGGCCGGTGACCCCACGTGACCCGGTCACCTGGGGCCGGTGTCCCCACGTGACCCGGTCACCTGGGGCCGGTGACCCCACGTGACCCGGTCACCTGGGGCCGGTGACCCCGCGTGACCCGGTCACCTGGGGCCGGTGACCCCGCGTGACCCGGTCACCTGGGGCCGGGGTCCCCACGGGACCCGGGGTCCTGGTGCCGGGGTGGTCACCGGAACGTGGGATCCAGGCCGGGTGCGCGACATGACCCGGTGACCTGGGGCCGGGTTAACGACCTGTCCAGGGGACCCGGGCCGGGGACCTGACAGGACCCAGTGGTCCTTCGCTGGTGTCCCGATGCAACCCGGGGACCCGGGCCCGGGCCCCCACGTGATCCAGTGATCCGGTGCTTTTGTCCCGATGCAACCCGGGGACCCGGGCCGGGGACCCGGTATGACTCCGTCTCCCGGGGCCGGGGTCGTCACCTGACACTGGTACCCGGGACAGCGACCCGACATGACCCCGTGACCCGGGGCCGGGGTGCCGACCTGTCCAGGGGACCCGACCCGGGTACCCGACAGGACCCGGTGATCTGCGGCTGGGGTAAAAACCCGTCCCGGGGACCCGGGCTGGGTCCCGACATGACCCGGTGACCTGGGGCTGTGGTGTCGACCGGACTCGGGGACCTGGTCCGGTGTCCCGTCATGACCCGGGGACCTGGGGTCGGGGTGGTCACCAGACCCTTGTACCCAGGCCGTTGACCCGACATGACCCTGTGACCCGGGGCCTGGGTAAAAATCCAACCCGGGGACCCGGGCATGGGACGTGACATGACCCGACCTGGGTCCGGGGTCCCGAACTGACCCGGTGACCTGGGTCCGGGGACTCGGTATGACCCGGTTACCTGGGGCCGGTGTCCCCACGTGACCCGCTGACCTGGGGCCGGTGTCCCCACGTGACCCGCTGACCTGAGGCCGGTGTCCCCACGTGACCCGGTCACCTGGGGCCGGTGACCCCACGTGACCCGGTCACCTGGGGCCGGTGACACCACGTGACCAGGTCACCTGGGGCCGGTGACCCCACGTGACCCGGTCACCTGGGGCCGGTGACCCCACGTGACCCGGTCACCTGGGGCCGGTGTCCCCACGTGACCCGGTCACCTGGTGCCGGTGACCCCACGTGACCCGGTCACCTGGGGCCGGTGACCCCACGTGACCAGGTCACCTGGGGCCGGTGACCCCACGTGACCCGGTCACCTGGGGCCGGTGACCCCACGTGACCCGGTCACCTGGGGCCGGTGTCCCCACGTGACCGGGTCACCTGGATCCGGTGATCCCACGTGACCCGGTGACCTGGGGCCGGTGTCCCCACGTGACCCAGAGTCCTGGTGCCGGGGTGGTCATCGGAACCTGGGAACCAGGCCGGTTACCCGACACGACCCGGTGACCCGGGGCTGTGGTGTCGACGGACTCGTGGACCTGGGTTCGGGGTCCCGACCTGACGCGGTGACCTGGGGCCGGTGTCCCCACGTGACCCGCTGACCTTGGGCCGGTGACCCCACGTGACCCGCTGACCTGGGGCCGGTGACCCCACGTGACCCGGTCACCTGGGGCCGGTGTCCCCACGTGACCCGGTCACCTGGGGCCGGTGACCCCACGTGACCCGGTCACCTGGGGCCGGTGACCCCACGTGACCCGGTCACCTGGGGCCGGTGA
This sequence comes from Somateria mollissima, assembly GCA_951411735.1. Lineage (NCBI taxonomy): Eukaryota > Metazoa > Chordata > Aves > Anseriformes > Anatidae > Somateria > Somateria mollissima. The sequence continues at coordinate 67,295 of CATOCB010000130.1, forward strand.
CCCCACGTGACCCGGTGACCTGGGGCCGGTGTCCCCACGTGACCCGCTGAACTGGGGCCGGTGACCCCACGTGACCCGGTCACCTGGGGCCGGTGTCCCCACGTGACCCGGTCACCTGGGGCCGGTGACCCCACGTGACCCGCTGACCTGGGGCCGGTGACCCCACGTGACCCGGTCACCTGGGGCCGGTGACCCCACGTGACCTGGTCACCTGGGGCCGGTGAACCCACGTGACCCGGTCACCTGGTGCCGGTGTCCCCACGTGACCCGCTGACCTGGGGCCGGTGACCCCGCGTGACCCGGTCACCTGGGGCCGGTGACCCCACGTGACCCGCTGACCTGGGGCCGGTGACCCCACGTGACCCGTTCACCTGGTGCCGGTGACCCCACGTGACCCGGTCACCTGGGGCCGGTGTCCCCACGTGACCGGGTCACCTGGGTCCGGTGACCCCACGTGACCCGGTGACCTGGGGCCGGTGTCCCCACGTGACCCAGAGTCCTGGTGCCGGGGTGGTCATCGGAACCTGGGAACCAGGCCGGTTACCCGACACGACCCGGTGACCCGGGGCTGTGGTGTCGACGGACTCGTGGACCTGGGTTCGGGGTCCCGACCTGACGCGGTGACCTGGGGCTGGTGTCCCCACGTGACCCGCTGACCTTGGGCCGGTGACCCCACGTGACCCGCTGACCTGGGGCCGGTGACCCCACGTGACCCGGTCACCTGGGGCCGGTGTCCCCACGTGACCCGCTCACCTGGTGCCGGTGACCCCACGTGACCCGGTCACCTGGTGCCGGTGTCCCCACGTGACCCGCTGACCTGGGGCCGGTGACCCCACGTGACCCGGTCACCTGGGGCCGGTGTCCCCACGTGACCCGGTCACCTGGGGCCGGTGACCCCACGTGACCCGCTGACCTGGGGCCGGTGACCCCACGTGACCCGGTCACCTGGGGCCGGTGACCCCACGTGACCCGGTCACCTGGGGCCGGTGTCCCCACGTGACCCGGTCACCTGGGGCCGGTGACCCCACGTGACCCGGTCACCTGGGGCCGGTGACCCCGCGTGACCCGGTCACCTGGGGCCGGTGACCCCGCGTGACCCGGTCACCTGGGGCCGGGGTCCCCACGGGACCCGGGGTCCTGGTGCCGGGGTGGTCACCGGAACGTGGGATCCAGGCCGGGTGCGCGACATGACCCGGTGACCTGGGGCCGGGTTAACGACCTGTCCAGGGGACCCGGGCCGGGGACCTGACAGGACCCAGTGGTCCTTCGCTGGTGTCCCGATGCAACCCGGGGACCCGGGCCCGGGCCCCCACGTGATCCAGTGATCCGGTGCTTTTGTCCCGATGCAACCCGGGGACCCGGGCCGGGGACCCGGTATGACTCCGTCTCCCGGGGCCGGGGTCGTCACCTGACACTGGTACCCGGGACAGCGACCCGACATGACCCCGTGACCCGGGGCCGGGGTGCCGACCTGTCCAGGGGACCCGACCCGGGTACCCGACAGGACCCGGTGATCTGCGGCTGGGGTAAAAACCCGTCCCGGGGACCCGGGCTGGGTCCCGACATGACCCGGTGACCTGGGGCTGTGGTGTCGACCGGACTCGGGGACCTGGTCCGGTGTCCCGTCATGACCCGGGGACCTGGGGTCGGGGTGGTCACCAGACCCTTGTACCCAGGCCGTTGACCCGACATGACCCTGTGACCCGGGGCCTGGGTAAAAATCCAACCCGGGGACCCGGGCATGGGACGTGACATGACCCGACCTGGGTCCGGGGTCCCGAACTGACCCGGTGACCTGGGTCCGGGGACTCGGTATGACCCGCTGACCTGGGGCCGGTGTCCCCACGTGACCCGCTGACCTGAGGCCGGTGTCCCCACGTGACCCGGTCACCTGGGGCCGGTGACCCCACGTGACCCGGTCACCTGGGGCCGGTGACACCACGTGACCAGGTCACCTGGGGCCGGTGACCCCACGTGACCCGGTCACCTGGGGCCGGTGACCCCACGTGACCCGGTCACCTGGGGCCGGTGACCCCACGTGACCCGGTCACCTGGGGCCGGTGTCCCCACGTGACCCGGTCACCTGGGGCCGGTGACCCCACGTGACCCGGTCACCTGGGGCCGGTGACCCCACGTGACCAGGTCACCTGGGGCCGGTGACCCCACGTGACCCGGTCACCTGGGGCCGGTGACCCCACGTGACCCGGTCACCTGGGGCCGGTGTCCCCACGTGACCGGGTCACCTGGATCCGGTGATCCCACGTGACCCGGTGACCTGGGGCCGGTGTCCCCACGTGACCCAGAGTCCTGGTGCCGGGGTGGTCATCGGAACCTGGGAACCAGGCCGGTTACCCGACACGACCCGGTGACCCGGGGCTGTGGTGTCGACGGACTCGTGGACCTGGGTTCGGGGTCCCGACCTGACGCGGTGACCTGGGGCCGGTGTCCCCACGTGACCCGCTGACCTTGGGCCGGTGACCCCACGTGACCCGCTGACCTGGGGCCGGTGACCCCACGTGACCCGGTCACCTGGGGCCGGTGTCCCCACGTGACCCGGTCACCTGGGGCCGGTGACCCCACGTGACCCGGTCACCTGGGGCCGGTGACCCCACGTGACCCGGTCACCTGGGGCCGGTGACCCCACGTGACCCGGTGACCTGGGGCCGGTGTCCCCACGTGACCCGCTGAACTGGGGCCGGTGACCCCACGTGACCCGGTCACCTGGGGCCGGTGTCCCCACGTGACCCGGTCACCTGGGGCCGGTGACCCCACGTGACCTGCTGACCTGGGGCCGGTGACCCCACGTGACCCGGTCACCTGGGGCCGGTGACCCCACGTGACCCGGTCACCTGGGGCCGGTGAACCCACGTGACCCGGTCACCTGGGGCCGGTGTCCCCACGTGACCCGCTGACCTGGGGCCGGTGACCCCGCGTGACCCGGTCACCTGGGGCCGGTGACCCCACGTGACCCGCTGACCTGGGGCCGGTGACCCCACGTGACCCGTTCACCTGGTGCCGGTGACCCCACGTGACCCGGTCACCTGGGGCCGGTGTCCTCACGTGACCGGGTCACCTGGGTCCGGTGACCCCACGTGACCCGGTGACCTGGGGCCGGTGTCCCCACGTGACCCAGAGTCCTGGTGCCGGGGTGGTCATCGGAACCTGGGAACCAGGCCGGTTACCCGACACGACCCGGTGACCCGGGGCTGTGGTGTCGACGGACTCGTGGACCTGGGTTCGGGGTCCCGACCTGACGCGGTGACCTGGGGCTGGTGTCCCCACGTGACCCGCTGACCTTGGGCCGGTGACCCCACGTGACCCGCTGACCTGGGGCCGGTGACCCCACGTGACCCGGTCACCTGGGGCCGGTGACCCCACGTGACCCGCTCACCTGGTGCCGGTGACCCCACGTGACCCGGTCACCTGGGGCCGGTGACCCCACGTGACCCGGTGACCTGGGGCCGGTGTCCCCACGTGACCCGCTGACCTGGGGCCGGTGACCCCACGTGACCCGGTCACCTGGGGCCGGTGTCCCCACGTGACCCGGTCACCTGGGGCCGGTGACCCCACGTGACCCGCTGACCTGGGGCCGGTGACCCCACGTGACCCGGTCACCTGGGGCCGGTGACCCCACGTGACCCGGTCACCTGGGGCCGGTGTCCCCACGTGACCCGGTCACCTGGGGCCGGTGACCCCACGTGACCCGGTCACCTGGGGCCGGTGACCCCGCGTGACCCGGTCACCTGGGGCCGGTGACCCCGCGTGACCCGGTCACCTGGGGCCGGGGTCCCCACGGGACCCTGGGTCCTGGTGCCGGGGTGGTCACCGGAACCTGGGAACCAGGCCGGTTACCCGACACGACCCGGTGACCTGGGGCCGGGTTAACGACCTGTCCAGGGGACCCGGGCCGGGGACCCGACAGGACCCGGTGGTCCTTCGCTGGTGTCCCGATGCAACCCGGGGACCCGGGCCCGGGCCCCCACGTGATCCAGTGATCCGGTGCTTTTGTCCCGATGCAACCCGGGGACCTGGGCCGGGGACCCGGTATGACTCCGTCTTCCGGGGCCGGGATGGTCACCTGACACTGGTACCCGGGACAGCGACCCGACATGACCCCGTGACCCGGGGCCGGGGTGCCGACCTGTCCAGGGGACCCGACCCGGGTACCCGACAGGACCCGGTGATCTGCGGCTGGGGTAAAAACGCGTCCCGGTGACCCGGGCTGGGTCCCGACATGACCCGGTGACCTGGGGCTGTGGTGTCGACCGGACTCGGGGACCTGGTCCGGTGTCCCGTCATGACCCGGGGACCTGGGGTCGGGGTGGTCACCAGACCCTTGTACCCAGGCCGTTGACCCGACATGACCCTGTGACCCGGGGCCTGGGTAAAAATCCAACCCGGGGACCCGGGCATGGGACGTGACATGACCCGACCTGGGTCCGGGGTCCCGAACTGACCCGGTGACCTGGGTCCGGGGACTCGGTATGACCCGGTTACCTGGGTCCGGGGTCCCCACGTGACCCGGTCACCTGGGGCCGGGGTCCCCACGTGACCCGCTGACCTGGGGCCGGTGACCCCACGTGACCCGGTCACCTGGGGCCGGTGTCCACACGTGACCCGGGGTCCTGGTGCCGGGGTGGTCATCGGAACCTGGGAACCAGGCCGGGTGCGCGAGATGACCGGGTGACCTGGGGCCGGGTTATCGACCTGTCCAGGGGACACGGGCCGGGGACCCGACAGGACCCGGTGATCTGCGGCTGGGGTAAAAACCCGTCCCGGGGACCCGGGCTGGGTCCCGACATGCCTTGGTTACCTGGGGCCGGTGTCCCCACGTGACCCGCTGACCTGGGGCCGGTGTCCCCACGTGACCCGGTCACCTGGGGCCGGTGTCCCCACGTGACCCGGTCACCTGGGGCCGGTGACCCCACGTGACCCGGTCACCTGGGGCCGGTGTCCCCACGTGACCCGCTGACCTGGGGCCGGTGACCCCACGTGACCCGGTCACCTGGGGCCGGTGACCCCACGTGACCCGGTCACCTGGGGCCGGTGACCCCACGTGACCGGGTCACCTGGGGCCGGTGACCCCACGTGACCGGGTCACCTGGGGCTGGTGACCCCACGTGACCCGGTCACCTGGGGCCGGTGACCCCACGTGACCCGATCACCTGGGGCCGGTGACACCACGTGACCAGGTCACCTGGGGCCGGTGACCCCACGTGACCCGGTCACCTGGGGCCGGTGACCCCGCGTGACCCGGTCACCTGGGGCCGGTGACCCCGCGTGACCCGGTCACCTGGGGCCGGGGTCCCCACGGGACCCGGGGTCCTGGTGCCGGGGTGGTCACCGGAACCTGGGAACCAGGCCGGTTACCCGACACGACCCGGTGACCTGGGGCCGGGTTAACGACCTGTCCAGGGGACCCGGGCCGGGGACCCGACAGGACCCGGTGGTCCTTCGCTGGTGTCCCGATGCAACCCGGGGACCCGGGCCCGGGCCCCCACGTGATCCAGTGATCCGGTGCTTTTGTCCCGATGCAACCCGGGGACCTGGGCCGGGGACCCGGTATGACTCCGTCTTCCGGGGCCGGGATGGTCACCTGACACTGGTACCCGGGACAGCGACCCGACATGACCCCGTGACCCGGGGCCGGGGTGCCGACCTGTCCAGGGGACCCGACCCGGGTACCCGACAGGACCCGGTGATCTGCGGCTGGGGTAAAAACGCGTCCCGGGGACCCGGGCTGGGTCCCGACATGACCCGGTGACCTGGGGCTGTGGTGTCGACCGGACTCGGGGACCTGGTCCGGTGTCCCGTCATGACCCGGGGACCTGGGGTCGGGGTGGTCACCAGACCCTTGTACCCAGGCCGTTGACCCGACATGACCCTGTGACCCGGGGCCTGGGTAAAAATCCAACCCGGGGACCCGGGCATGGGACGTGACATGACCCGACCTGGGTCCGGGGTCCCGAACTGACCCGGTGACCTGGGTCCGGGGACTCGGTATGACCCGGTTACCTGGGTCCGGGGTCCCCACGTGACCCGGTCACCTGGGGCCGGGGTCCCCACGTGACCCGCTGACCTGGGGCCGGTGACCCCACGTGACCCGGTCACCTGGGGCCGGTGTCCACACGTGACCCGGGGTCCTGGTGCCGGGGTGGTCATCGGAACCTGGGAACCAGGCCGGGTGCGCGAGATGACCGGGTGACCTGGGGCCGGGTTATCGACCTGTCCAGGGGACACGGGCCGGGGACCCGACAGGACCCGGTGATCTGCGGCTGGGGTAAAAACCCGTCCCGGGGACCCGGGCTGGGTCCCGACATGCCTTGGTTACCTGGGGCCGGTGTCCCCACGTGACCCGCTGACCTGGGGCCGGTGTCCCCACGTGACCCGGTCACCTGGGGCCGGTGTCCCCACGTGACCCGGTCACCTGGGGCCGGTGACCCCACGTGACCCGGTCACCTGGGGCCGGTGTCCCCACGTGACCCGCTGACCTGGGGCCGGTGACCCCACGTGACCCGGTCACCTGGGGCCGGTGACCCCACGTGACCCGGTCACCTGGGGCCGGTGACCCCACGTGACCGGGTCACCTGGGGCCGGTGACCCCACGTGACCGGGTCACCTGGGGCCGGGGTCCCCACGTGACCCGGTGACCTGGGGCCGGGGTGGTCACCGGAACCTGGGAACCAGGCCGGGTGCGCGACATGACCCGGTGACCTGGGGCCGGGTTAACGACCTGTCCAGGGGACCCGGGCCGGGGACCCGACAGGACCCGGTGGTCCTTCGCTGGTGTCCCGATGCAACCCGGGGACCCGGGCCGGGGACCCGGTATGACTCCGTCTCCCGGGGCCGGGGTGGTCACCTGACACTGGTACCCGGGACAGCGACCCGACATGACCCCGTGACCCGGGGCCGGGGTGCCGACCTGTCCAGGGGACCCGACCCAGGTACCCGACAGGACCCGGTGATCTGCGGCTGGGGTAAAAACGCGTCCCGGGGACCCGGGCTGGGTCCCGACATGACCCGGTGACCTGGGGCTGTGGTGTCGACCGGACTCGGGGACCTGGTCCGGTGTCCCGTCATGACCCGGGGACCTGGGGTCGGGGTGGTCACCAGACCCTTGTACCCAGGCCGTTGACCCGACATGACCCTGTGACCCGGGGCCTGGGTAAAAATCCAACCCGGGGACCCGGGCATGGGACGTGACATGACCCGACCTGGGTCCGGGGTCCCGAACTGACCCGGTGACCTGGGTCCGGGGACTCGGTATGACCCGGTTACCTGGGTCCGGGGTCCCCACGTGACCCGGTCACCTGGGGCCGGGGTCCCCACGTGACCCGGTGACCTGGGGCCGGTGACCCCACGTGACCCGGTCACCTGGGGCCGGTGTCCCCACGTGACCCGGGGTCCTGGTGCCGGGGTGGTCATCGGAACCTGGGAACCAGGCCGGGTGCGCGAGATGACCGGGTGACCTGGGGCCGGGTTATCGACCTGTCCAGGGGACACGGGCCGGGGACCCGACAGGACCCGGTGATCTGCGGCTGGGGTAAAAACCCGTCCCGGGGACCCGGGCTGGGTCCAGACATGCCTTGGTTACCTGGGGCCGGTGTCCCCACGTGACCCGCTGACCTGGGGCCGGTGACCCCACGTGACCCGGTCACCTGGGGCCGGTGACCCCACGTGACCCGGTCACCTGGGGCCGGTGACCTCACGTGACCCGGTCACCTGGGGCCGGTGACCCCACGTGACCCGGTCACCTGGGGCCGGTGTCCCCACGTGACCCGGGGTCCTGGTGCCGGGGTGGTCATCGGAACCTTGGAACCAGGCCGGTTACCCGACACGACCCGGTGACCCGGGGCTGTGGTGTCGACGGACTCGTGGACCTGGGTTCGGGGTCCCGACCTGACGCGGTGACCTGGGGCCGGTGACCCCACGTGACCCGGTCACCTGGGGCCGGTGACCCCACGTGACCCGGTCACCTGGTGCCGGTGACCCCACGTGACCCGGTCACCTGGGTCCGGTGACCCCACGTGACCCGGTCACCTGGGGCCGGTGACCCCACGTGACCCGCTGACCTGGGGCCGGTGACCCCACGTGACCCGGTCACCTGGGGCCGGTGACCCCACGTGACCCGGTGACCTGGGGCCGGTGACCCCACGTGACCCGCTGACCTGGGGCCGGTGACCCCACGTGACCCGGTCACCTGGGGCCGGTGTCCCCACGTGACCCGGTCACCTGGGGCCGGTGACCCCACGTGACCCGCTGACCTGGGGCCGGTGACCCCACGTGACCCGGTGACCTGGGGCCGGTGTCCCCACGTGACCCAGAGTCCTGGTGCCGGGGTGGTCATCGGAACCTGGGAACCAGGCCGGTTACCCGACACGACCCGGTGACCCGGGGCTGTGGTGTCGACGGACTCGTGGACCTGGGTTCGGGGTCCCGACCTGACGCGGTGACCTGGGGCCTGTGTCCCCACGTGACCCGGTCACCTGGGGCCGGTGTCCCCACGTGACCCGCTGACCTGGGGCCGGTGACCCCACGTGACCCGCTGACCTGGGGCCGGTGACCCCGCGTGACCCGGTCACCTGGGGCCGGGGTCCCCACGGGACCCGGGGTCCTGGTGCCGGGGTGGTCACTGGAACGTGGGAACCAGGCCCGGTGCGCGACATGACCCGGTGACCTGGGGCCGGGTTAACGACCTGTCCAGGGGACCCGGGCCGGGGACCCGACAGGACCCGGTGGTCCTTCGCTGGTGTCCCGATGCAACCCGGGGACCCGGGCCCGGGCCCCCACGTGATCCAGTGATCCGGTGCTTTTGTCCCGATGCAACCCGGGGACCCGGGCCGGGGACCCGGTATGACTCCGTCTCCCGGGGCCGGGGTGGTCACCTGACACTGGTACCCGGGACAGCGACCCGACATGACCCCGTGACCCGGGGCCGGGGTGCCGACCTGTCCAGGGGACCCGACCCGGGTACCCGACAGGACCCGGTGATCTGCGGCTGGGGTAAAAACGCGTCCCGGGGACCCGGGCTGGGTCCCGACATGACCCGGTGACCTGGGGCTGTGGTGTCGACCGGACTCGGGGACCTGGTCCGGTGTCCCGTCATGACCCGGGGACCTGGGGTCGGGGTGGTCACCAGACCCTTGTACCCAGGCCGTTGACCCGACATGACCCTGTGACCCGGGGCCTGGGTAAAAATCCAACCCGGGGACCCGGGCATGGGACGTGACATGACCCGACCTGGGTCCGGGGTCCCGAACTGACCCGGTGACCTGGGTCCGGGGACTCGGTATGACCCGGTTACCTGGGGCCGGTGTCCCCACGTGACCCGCTGACCTGGGGCCGGTGTCCCCACGTGACCCGCTGACCTGGGGCCGGTGTCCCCACGTGACCCGGTCACCTGGGGCCGGTGACCCCACGTGACCCGGTCACCTGGGGCCGGTGACACCACGTGACCAGGTCACCTGGGGCCGGTGACCCCACGTGACCCGGTCACCTGGGGCCGGTGACCCCACGTGACCCGGTCACCTGGGGCCGGTGACCCCACGTGACCCGGTCACCTGGGGCCGGTGACCCCACGTGACCCGGTCACCTGGGGCCGGTGTCCCCACGTGACCCGGTCACCTGGTGCCAGTGACCCCACGTGACCCGGTCACCTGGGGCCGGTGACCCCACGTGACCAGGTCACCTGGGGCCGGTGACCCCACGTGACCCGGTCACCTGGTGCCGGTGACCCCACATGACCCGGTCACCTGGGGCCGGTGTCCCCACTTGACCCGGTCACCTGGGTCCGGTGACCCCACGTGACCCGGTGACCTGGGGCCGGTGTCCCCACGTGACCCAGAGTCCTGGTGCCGGGGTGGTCATCGGAACCTGGGAACCAGGCCGGTTACCCGACACGACCCGGTGACCCGGGGCTGTGGTGTCGACGGACTCGTGGACCTGGGTTCGGGGTCCCGACCTGACGCGGTGACCTGGGGACGGTGTCCCCACGTGACCCGCTGACCTTGGGCCGGTGACCCCACGTGACCCGCTGACCTGGGGCCGGTGACCCCACGTGACCCGGTCACCTGGGGCCGGTGTCCCCACGTGACCCGCTCACCTGGTGCCGGTGACCCCACGTGACCCGGTCACCTGGGGCCGGTGACCCCACGTGACCCGGTCACCTGGGGCCGGTGTCCCCACGTGACCCGGTCACCTGGGGCCGGTGACCCCACGTGACCCGGTCACCTGGGGCCGGTGACCCCACGTGACCCGGTCACCTGGGGCCGGTGACCCCACGTGACCGGGTCACCTGGGGCCGGTGACCCCACGTGACCCGGTCACCTGGGGCCGGTGTCCCCACGTGACCCGGTCACCTGGGGCCGGTGACCCCACGTGACCCGGTCACCTGGGGCCGGTGACCTCACGTGACCCGGTCACCTGGGGCCGGTGACCCCACGTGACCCGGTCACCTGGGGCCGGTGTCCCCACGTGACCCGGGGTCCTGGTGCCGGGGTGGTCATCGGAACCTGGGAACCAGGCCGGTTACCCGACACGACCCGGTGACCCGGGGCTGTGGTGTCGACAGACTCGTGGACCTGGGTTCGGGGTCCCGACCTGACGCGGTGACCTGGGGCCGGTGTCCCCACGTGACCCGCTGACCTGGGGCCGGTGTCCCCACGTGACCCTCTGACCTGGGGCCGGTGACCCCACGTGACCCGCTGACCTGGGGCCTGTGACCCCGCGTGACCCGGTCACCTGGGGCCAGGGTCCCCACGGGACCCGGGGTCCTGGTGCCGGGGTGGTCACCGGAACGTGGGAACCAGGCCGGGTGCGCGACATGACCCGGTGACCTGGGGCCGGGTTAACGACCTGTCCAGGGGACCCGGGCCGGGGACCCGACAGGACCCAGTGGTCCTTCGCTGGTGTCCCGATGCAACCCGGGGACCCGGGCCCGGGCCCCCACGTGATCCAGTGATCCGGTGCTTTTGTCCCGATGCAACCCGGGGACCCGGGCCGGGGACCCGGTATGACTCCGTCTCCCGGGGCCGGGGTGGTCACCTGACACTGGTACCCGGGACAGCGACCCGACATGACCCCGTGACCCGGGGCCGGGGTGCCGACCTGTCCAGGGGACCCGACCCGGGTACCCGACAGGACCCGGTGATCTGCGGCTGGGGTAAAAACGCGTCCCGGGGACCCGGGCTGGGTCCCGACATGACCCGGTGACCTGGGGCTGTGGTGTCGACCGGACTCGGGGACCTGGTCCGGTGTCCCGTCATGACCCGGGGACCTGGGGTCGGGGTGGTCACCAGACCCTTGTACCCAGGCCGTTGACCCGACATGACCCTGTGACCCGGGGCCTGGGTAAAAATCCAACCCGGGGACCCGGGCATGGGACGTGACATGACCCGACCTGGGTCCGGGGTCCCGAACTGACCCGGTGACCTGGGTCCGGGGACTCGGTATGACCCGGTTACCTGGGGCCGGTGTCCCCACGTGACCCGCTGACCTGGGGCCGGTGTCCCCACGTGACCCGCTGACCTGAGGCCGGTGTCCCCACGTGACCCGGTCACCTGGGGCCGGTGACCCCACGTGACCCGGTCACCTGGGGCCGGTGACACCACGTGACCAGGTCACCTGGGGCCGGTGACCCCACGTGACCCGGTCACCTGGTGCCGGTGACCCCACGTGACCCGGTCACCTGGGGCCGGTGTCCCCACGTGACCGGGTCACCTGGGTCCGGTGACCCCACGTGACCCGGTGACCTGGGGCCGGTGTCCCCACGTGACCCAGAGTCCTGGTGCCGGGGTGGTCATCGGAACCTGGGAACCAGGCCGGTTACCCGACACGACCCGGTGACCCGGGGCTGTGGTGTCGACGGACTCGTGGACCTGGGTTCGGGGTCCCGACCTGACGTGGTGACCTGGGGCCGGTGTCCCCACGTGACCCGCTGACCTTGGGCCGGTGACCCCACGTGACCCGCTGACCTGGGGCCGGTGACCCCACGTGACCCGGTCACCTGGGGCCGGTGTCCCCACGTGACCCGGTCACCTGGGGCCGGTGACCCCACGTGACCCGGTCACCTGGGGCCGGTGACCCCACGTGACCCGGTCACCTGGGGCCGGTGACCCCACGTGACCCGGTGACCTGGGGCCGGTGTCCCCACGTGACCCGCTGAACTGGGGCCGGTGACCCCACGTGACCCGGTCACCTGGGGCCGGTGTCCCCACGTGACCCGGTCACCTGGGGCCGGTGACCCCACGTGACCCGCTGACCTGGGGCCGGTGACCCCACGTGACCCGGTCACCTGGGGCCGGTGACCCCACGTGACCCGGTCACCTGGGGCCGGTGAACCCACGTGACCCGGTCACCTGGGGCCGGTGTCCCCACGTGACCCGCTGACCTGGGGCCGGTGACCCCGCGTGACCCGGTCACCTGGGGCCGGTGACCCCACGTGACCCGCTGACCTGGGGCCGGTGACCCCACGTGACCCGGTCACCTGGTGCCGGTGACCCCACGTGACCCGGTCACCTGGGGCCGGTGTCCCCACGTGACCGGGTCACCTGGGTCCGGTGACCCCACGTGACCCGGTGACCTGGGGCCGGTGTCCCCACGTGACCCAGAGTCCTGGTGCCGGGGTGGTCATCGGAACCTGGGAACCAGGCCGGTTACCCGACACGACCCGGTGACCCGGGGCTGTGGTGTCGACGGACTCGTGGACCTGGGTTCGGGGTCCCGACCTGACGCGGTGACCTGGGGCTGGTGTCCCCACGTGACCCGCTGACCTTGGGCCGGTGTCCCCACGTGACCCGCTGACCTGGGGCCGGTGACCCCACGTGACCCGGTCACCTGGGGCCGGTGTCCCCACGTGACCCGCTCACCTGGTGCCGGTGACCCCACGTGACCCGGTCACCTGGTGCCGGTGTCCCCACGTGACCCGCTGACCTGGGGCCGGTGACCCCACGTGACCCGGTCACCTGGGGCCGGTGTCCCCACGTGACCCGGTCACCTGGGGCCGGTGACCCCACGTGACCCGCTGACCTGGGGCCGGTGACCCCACGTGACCCGGTCACCTGGGGCCGGTGACCCCACGTGACCCGGTCACCTGGGGCCGGTGTCCCCACGTGACCCGGTCACCTGGGGCCGGTGACCCCACGTGACCCGGTCACCTGGGGCCGGTGACCCCGCGTGACCCGGTCACCTGGGGCCGGTGACCCCGCGTGACCCGGTCACCTGGGGCCGGGGTCCCCACGGGACCCGGGGTCCTGGTGCCGGGGTGGTCACCGGAACGTGGGATCCAGGCCGGGTGCGCGACATGACCCGGTGACCTGGGGCCGGGTTAACGACCTGTCCAGGGGACCCGGGCCGGGGACCTGACAGGACCCAGTGGTCCTTCGCTGGTGTCCCGATGCAACCCGGGGACCCGGGCCCGGGCCCCCACGTGATCCAGTGATCCGGTGCTTTTGTCCCGATGCAACCCGGGGACCCGGGCCGGGGACCCGGTATGACTCCGTCTCCCGGGGCCGGGGTCGTCACCTGACACTGGTACCCGGGACAGCGACCCGACATGACCCCGTGACCCGGGGCCGGGGTGCCGACCTGTCCAGGGGACCCGACCCGGGTACCCGACAGGACCCGGTGATCTGCGGCTGGGGTAAAAACCCGTCCCGGGGACCCGGGCTGGGTCCCGACATGACCCGGTGACCTGGGGCTGTGGTGTCGACCGGACTCGGGGACCTGGTCCGGTGTCCCGTCATGACCCGGGGACCTGGGGTCGGGGTGGTCACCAGACCCTTGTACCCAGGCCGTTGACCCGACATGACCCTGTGACCCGGGGCCTGGGTAAAAATCCAACCCGGGGACCCGGGCATGGGACGTGACATGACCCGACCTGGGTCCGGGGTCCCGAACTGACCCGGTGACCTGGGTCCGGGGACTCGGTATGACCCGGTTACCTGGGGCCGGTGTCCCCACGTGACCCGCTGACCTGGGGCCGGTGTCCCCACGTGACCCGCTGACCTGAGGCCGGTGTCCCCACGTGACCCGGTCACCTGGGGCCGGTGACCCCACGTGACCCGGTCACCTGGGGCCGGTGACACCACGTGACCAGGTCACCTGGGGCCGGTGACCCCACGTGACCCGGTCACCTGGGGCCGGTGACCCCACGTGACCCGGTCACCTGGGGCCGGTGACCCCACGTGACCCGGTCACCTGGGGCCGGTGTCCCCACGTGACCCGGTCACCTGGTGCCGGTGACCCCACGTGACCCGGTCACCTGGGGCCGGTGACCCCACGTGACCAGGTCACCTGGGGCCGGTGACCCCACGTGACCCGGTCACCTGGGGCCGGTGACCCCACGTGACCCGGTCACCTGGGGCCGGTGTCCCCACGTGACCGGGTCACCTGGATCCGGTGATCCCACGTGACCCGGTGACCTGGGGCCGGTGTCCCCACGTGACCCAGAGTCCTGGTGCCGGGGTGGTCATCGGAACCTGGGAACCAGGCCGGTTACCCGACACGACCCGGTGACCCGGGGCTGTGGTGTCGACGGACTCGTGGACCTGGGTTCGGGGTCCCGACCTGACGCGGTGACCTGGGGCTGGTGTCCCCACGTGACCCGCTGACCTTGGGCCGGTGACCCCACGTGACCCGCTGACCTGGGGCCGGTGACCCCACGTGACCCGGTCACCTGGGGCCGGTGTCCCCACGTGACCCGGTCACCTGGGGCCGGTGACCCCACGTGACCCGGTCACCTGGGGCCGGTGACCCCACGTGACCCGGTCACCTGGGGCCGGTGACCCCACGTGACCCGGTGACCTGGGGCCGGTGTCCCCACGTGACCCGCTGAACTGGGGCCGGTGACCCCACGTGACCCGGTCACCTGGGGCCGGTGTCCCCACGTGACCCGGTCACCTGGGGCCGGTGACCCCACGTGACCCGCTGACCTGGGGCCGGTGACCCCACGTGACCCGGTCACCTGGGGCCGGTGACCCCACGTGACCCGGTCACCTGGGGCCGGTGAACCCACGTGACCCGGTCACCTGGGGCCGGTGTCCCCACGTGACCCGCTGACCTGGGGCCGGTGACCCCGCGTGACCCGGTCACCTGGGGCCGGTGACCCCACGTGACCCGCTGACCTGGGGCCGGTGACCCCACGTGACCCGTTCACCTGGTGCCGGTGACCCCACGTGACCCGGTCACCTGGGGCCGGTGTCCCCACGTGACCGGGTCACCTGGGTCCGGTGACCCCACGTGACCCGGTGACCTGGGGCCGGTGTCCCCACGTGACCCAGAGTCCTGGTGCCGGGCTGGTCATCGGAACCTGGGAACCAGGCCGGTTACCCGACACGACCCGGTGACCCGGGGCTGTGGTGTCGACGGACTCGTGGACCTGGGTTCGGGGTCCCGACCTGACGCGGTGACCTGGGGCTGGTGTCCCCACGTGACCCGCTGACCTTGGGCCGGTGACCCCACGTGACCCGCTGACCTGGGGCCGGTGACCCCACGTGACCCGGTCACCTGGGGCCGGTGTCCCCACGTGACCCGCTCACCTGGTGCCGGTGACCCCACGTGACCCGGTCACCTGGTGCCGGTGTCCCCACGTGACCCGCTGACCTGGGGCCGGTGACCCCACGTGACCCGGTCACCTGGGGCCGGTGTCCCCACGTGACCCGGTCACCTGGGGCCGGTGACCCCACGTGACCCGCTGACCTGGGGCCGGTGACCCCACGTGACCCGGTCACCTGGGGCCGGTGACCCCACGTGACCCGGTCACCTGGGGCCGGTGTCCCCACGTGACCCGGTCACCTGGGGCCGGTGACCCCACGTGACCCGGTCACCTGGGGCCGGTGACCCCGCGTGACCCGGTCACCTGGGGCCGGTGACCCCGCGTGACCCGGTCACCTGGGGCCGGGGTCCCCACGGGACCCGGGGTCCTGGTGCCGGGGTGGTCACCGGAACGTGGGATCCAGGCCGGGTGCGCGACATGACCCGGTGACCTGGGGCCGGGTTAACGACCTGTCCAGGGGACCCGGGCCGGGGACCTGACAGGACCCAGTGGTCCTTCGCTGGTGTCCCGATGCAACCCGGGGACCCGGGCCCGGGCCCCCACGTGATCCAGTGATCCGGTGCTTTTGTCCCGATGCAACCCGGGGACCCGGGCCGGGGACCCGGTATGACTCCGTCTCCCGGGGCCGGGGTCGTCACCTGACACTGGTACCCGGGACAGCGACCCGACATGACCCCGTGACCCGGGGCCGGGGTGCCGACCTGTCCAGGGGACCCGACCCGGGTACCCGACAGGACCCGGTGATCTGCGGCTGGGGTAAAAACCCGTCCCGGGGACCCGGGCTGGGTCCCGACATGACCCGGTGACCTGGGGCTGTGGTGTCGACCGGACTCGGGGACCTGGTCCGGTGTCCCGTCATGACCCGGGGACCTGGGGTCGGGGTGGTCACCAGACCCTTGTACCCAGGCCGTTGACCCGACATGACCCTGTGACCCGGGGCCTGGGTAAAAATCCAACCCGGGGACCCGGGCATGGGACGTGACATGACCCGACCTGGGTCCGGGGTCCCGAACTGACCCGGTGACCTGGGTCCGGGGACTCGGTATGACCCGGTTACCTGGGGCCGGTGTCCCCACGTGACCCGCTGACCTGGGGCCGGTGTCCCCACGTGACCCGCTGACCTGAGGCCGGTGTCCCCACGTGACCCGGTCACCTGGGGCCGGTGACCCCACGTGACCCGGTCACCTGGGGCCGGTGACACCACGTGACCAGGTCACCTGGGGCCGGTGACCCCACGTGACCCGGTCACCTGGGGCCGGTGACCCCACGTGACCCGGTCACCTGGGGCCGGTGACCCCACGTGACCCGGTCACCTGGGGCCGGTGTCCCCACGTGACCCGGTCACCTGGGGCCGGTGACCCCACGTGACCCGGTCACCTGGGGCCGGTGACCCCACGTGACCAGGTCACCTGGGGCCGGTGACCCCACGTGACCCGGTCACCTGGGGCCGGTGACCCCACGTGACCCGGTCACCTGGGGCCGGTGTCCCCACGTGACCGGGTCACCTGGATCCGGTGATCCCACGTGACCCGGTGACCTGGGGCCGGTGTCCCCACGTGACCCAGAGTCCTGGTGCCGGGGTGGTCATCGGAACCTGGGAACCAGGCCGGTTACCCGACACGACCCGGTGACCCGGGGCTGTGGTGTCGACGGACTCGTGGACCTGGGTTCGGGGTCCCGACCTGACGCGGTGACCTGGGGCCGGTGTCCCCACGTGACCCGCTGACCTTGGGCCGGTGACCCCACGTGACCCGCTGACCTGGGGCCGGTGACCCCACGTGACCCGGTCACCTGGGGCCGGTGTCCCCACGTGACCCGGTCACCTGGGGCCGGTGACCCCACGTGACCCGGTCACCTGGGGCCGGTGACCCCACGTGACCCGGTCACCTGGGGCCGGTGACCCCACGTGACCCGGTGACCTGGGGCCGGTGTCCCCACGTGACCCGCTGAACTGGGGCCGGTGACCCCACGTGACCCGGTCACCTGGGGCCGGTGTCCCCACGTGACCCGGTCACCTGGGGCCGGTGACCCCACGTGACCTGCTGACCTGGGGCCGGTGACCCCACGTGACCCGGTCACCTGGGGCCGGTGACCCCACGTGACCCGGTCACCTGGGGCCGGTGAACCCACGTGACCCGGTCACCTGGGGCCGGTGTCCCCACGTGACCCGCTGACCTGGGGCCGGTGACCCCGCGTGACCCGGTCACCTGGGGCCGGTGACCCCACGTGACCCGCTGACCTGGGGCCGGTGACCCCACGTGACCCGTTCACCTGGTGCCGGTGACCCCACGTGACCCGGTCACCTGGGGCCGGTGTCCTCACGTGACCGGGTCACCTGGGTCCGGTGACCCCACGTGACCCGGTGACCTGGGGCCGGTGTCCCCACGTGACCCAGAGTCCTGGTGCCGGGGTGGTCATCGGAACCTGGGAACCAGGCCGGTTACCCGACACGACCCGGTGACCCGGGGCTGTGGTGTCGACGGACTCGTGGACCTGGGTTCGGGGTCCCGACCTGACGCGGTGACCTGGGGCTGGTGTCCCCACGTGACCCGCTGACCTTGGGCCGGTGACCCCACGTGACCCGCTGACCTGGGGCCGGTGACCCCACGTGACCCGGTCACCTGGGGCCGGTGACCCCACGTGACCCGCTCACCTGGTGCCGGTGACCCCACGTGACCCGGTCACCTGGGGCCGGTGACCCCACGTGACCCGGTGACCTGGGGCCGGTGTCCCCACGTGACCCGCTGACCTGGGGCCGGTGACCCCACGTGACCCGGTCACCTGGGGCCGGTGTCCCCACGTGACCCGGTCACCTGGGGCCGGTGACCCCACGTGACCCGCTGACCTGGGGCCGGTGACCCCACGTGACCCGGTCACCTGGGGCCGGTGACCCCACGTGACCCGGTCACCTGGGGCCGGTGTCCCCACGTGACCCGGTCACCTGGGGCCGGTGACCCCACGTGACCCGGTCACCTGGGGCCGGTGACCCCGCGTGACCCGGTCACCTGGGGCCGGTGACCCCGCGTGACCCGGTCACCTGGGGCCGGGGTCCCCACGGGACCCTGGGTCCTGGTGCCGGGGTGGTCACCGGAACCTGGGAACCAGGCCGGTTACCCGACACGACCCGGTGACCTGGGGCCGGGTTAACGACCTGTCCAGGGGACCCGGGCCGGGGACCCGACAGGACCCGGTGGTCCTTCGCTGGTGTCCCGATGCAACCCGGGGACCCGGGCCCGGGCCCCCACGTGATCCAGTGATCCGGTGCTTTTGTCCCGATGCAACCCGGGGACCTGGGCCGGGGACCCGGTATGACTCCGTCTTCCGGGGCCGGGATGGTCACCTGACACTGGTACCCGGGACAGCGACCCGACATGACCCCGTGACCCGGGGCCGGGGTGCCGACCTGTCCAGGGGACCCGACCCGGGTACCCGACAGGACCCGGTGATCTGCGGCTGGGGTAAAAACGCGTCCCGGTGACCCGGGCTGGGTCCCGACATGACCCGGTGACCTGGGGCTGTGGTGTCGACCGGACTCGGGGACCTGGTCCGGTGTCCCGTCATGACCCGGGGACCTGGGGTCGGGGTGGTCACCAGACCCTTGTACCCAGGCCGTTGACCCGACATGACCCTGTGACCCGGGGCCTGGGTAAAAATCCAACCCGGGGACCCGGGCATGGGACGTGACATGACCCGACCTGGGTCCGGGGTCCCGAACTGACCCGGTGACCTGGGTCCGGGGACTCGGTATGACCCGGTTACCTGGGTCCGGGGTCCCCACGTGACCCGGTCACCTGGGGCCGGGGTCCCCACGTGACCCGCTGACCTGGGGCCGGTGACCCCACGTGACCCGGTCACCTGGGGCCGGTGTCCACACGTGACCCGGGGTCCTGGTGCCGGGGTGGTCATCGGAACCTGGGAACCAGGCCGGGTGCGCGAGATGACCGGGTGACCTGGGGCCGGGTTATCGACCTGTCCAGGGGACACGGGCCGGGGACCCGACAGGACCCGGTGATCTGCGGCTGGGGTAAAAACCCGTCCCGGGGACCCGGGCTGGGTCCCGACATGCCTTGGTTACCTGGGGCCGGTGTCCCCACGTGACCCGCTGACCTGGGGCCGGTGTCCCCACGTGACCCGGTCACCTGGGGCCGGTGTCCCCACGTGACCCGGTCACCTGGGGCCGGTGACCCCACGTGACCCGGTCACCTGGGGCCGGTGTCCCCACGTGACCCGCTGACCTGGGGCCGGTGACCCCACGTGACCCGGTCACCTGGGGCCGGTGACCCCACGTGACCCGGTCACCTGGGGCCGGTGACCCCACGTGACCGGGTCACCTGGGGCCGGTGACCCCACGTGACCGGGTCACCTGGGGCTGGTGACCCCACGTGACCCGGTCACCTGGGGCCGGTGACCCCACGTGACCCGATCACCTGGGGCCGGTGACACCACGTGACCAGGTCACCTGGGGCCGGTGACCCCACGTGACCCGGTCACCTGGGGCCGGTGACCCCGCGTGACCCGGTCACCTGGGGCCGGTGACCCCGCGTGACCCGGTCACCTGGGGCCGGGGTCCCCACGGGACCCGGGGTCCTGGTGCCGGGGTGGTCACCGGAACCTGGGAACCAGGCCGGTTACCCGACACGACCCGGTGACCTGGGGCCGGGTTAACGACCTGTCCAGGGGACCCGGGCCGGGGACCCGACAGGACCCGGTGGTCCTTCGCTGGTGTCCCGATGCAACCCGGGGACCCGGGCCCGGGCCCCCACGTGATCCAGTGATCCGGTGCTTTTGTCCCGATGCAACCCGGGGACCTGGGCCGGGGACCCGGTATGACTCCGTCTTCCGGGGCCGGGATGGTCACCTGACACTGGTACCCGGGACAGCGACCCGACATGACCCCGTGACCCGGGGCCGGGGTGCCGACCTGTCCAGGGGACCCGACCCGGGTACCCGACAGGACCCGGTGATCTGCGGCTGGGGTAAAAACGCGTCCCGGGGACCCGGGCTGGGTCCCGACATGACCCGGTGACCTGGGGCTGTGGTGTCGACCGGACTCGGGGACCTGGTCCGGTGTCCCGTCATGACCCGGGGACCTGGGGTCGGGGTGGTCACCAGACCCTTGTACCCAGGCCGTTGACCCGACATGACCCTGTGACCCGGGGCCTGGGTAAAAATCCAACCCGGGGACCCGGGCATGGGACGTGACATGACCCGACCTGGGTCCGGGGTCCCGAACTGACCCGGTGACCTGGGTCCGGGGACTCGGTATGACCCGGTTACCTGGGTCCGGGGTCCCCACGTGACCCGGTCACCTGGGGCCGGGGTCCCCACGTGACCCGCTGACCTGGGGCCGGTGACCCCACGTGACCCGGTCACCTGGGGCCGGTGTCCACACGTGACCCGGGGTCCTGGTGCCGGGGTGGTCATCGGAACCTGGGAACCAGGCCGGGTGCGCGAGATGACCGGGTGACCTGGGGCCGGGTTATCGACCTGTCCAGGGGACACGGGCCGGGGACCCGACAGGACCCGGTGATCTGCGGCTGGGGTAAAAACCCGTCCCGGGGACCCGGGCTGGGTCCCGACATGCCTTGGTTACCTGGGGCCGGTGTCCCCACGTGACCCGCTGACCTGGGGCCGGTGTCCCCACGTGACCCGGTCACCTGGGGCCGGTGTCCCCACGTGACCCGGTCACCTGGGGCCGGTGACCCCACGTGACCCGGTCACCTGGGGCCGGTGTCCCCACGTGACCCGCTGACCTGGGGCCGGTGACCCCACGTGACCCGGTCACCTGGGGCCGGTGACCCCACGTGACCCGGTCACCTGGGGCCGGTGACCCCACGTGACCGGGTCACCTGGGGCCGGTGACCCCACGTGACCGGGTCACCTGCGGCCGGGGTCCCCACGTGACCCGGTGACCTGGGGCCGGGGTGGTCACCGGAACCTGGGAACCAGGCCGGGTGCGCGACATGACCCGGTGACCTGGGGCCGGGTTAACGACCTGTCCAGGGGACCCGGGCCGGGGACCCGACAGGACCCGGTGGTCCTTCGCTGGTGTCCCGATGCAACCCGGGGACCCGGGCCGGGGACCCGGTATGACTCCGTCTCCCGGGGCCGGGGTGGTCACCTGACACTGGTACCCGGGACAGCGACCCGACATGACCCCGTGACCCGGGGCCGGGGTGCCGACCTGTCCAGGGGACCCGACCCAGGTACCCGACAGGACCCGGTGATCTGCGGCTGGGGTAAAAACCCGTCCCGGGGACCCGGGCTGGGTCCCGACATGACCCGGTGACCTGGGGCTGTGGTGTCGACCGGACTCGGGGACCTGGTCCGGTGTCCCGTCATGACCCGGGGACCTGGGGTCGGGGTGGTCACCAGACCCTTGTACCCAGGCCGTTGACCCGACATGACCCTGTGACCCGGGGCCTGGGTAAAAATCCAACCCGGGGACCCGGGCATGGGACGTGACATGACCCGACCTGGGTCCGGGGTCCCGAACTGACCCGGTGACCTGGGTCCGGGGACTCGGTATGACCCGGTTACCTGGGTCCGGGGTCCCCACGTGACCCGGTCACCTGGGGCCGGGGTCCCCACGTGACCCGGTGACCTGGGGCCGGTGACCCCACGTGACCCGGTCACCTGGGGCCGGTGTCCCCACGTGACCCGGGGTCCTGGTGCCGGGGTGGTCATCGGAACCTGGGAACCAGGCCGGGTGCGCGAGATGACCGGGTGACCTGGGGCCGGGTTATCGACCTGTCCAGGGGACACGGGCCGGGGACCCGACAGGACCCGGTGATCTGCGGCTGGGGTAAAAACCCGTCCCGGGGACCCGGGCTGGGTCCAGACATGCCTTGGTTACCTGGGGCCGGTGTCCCCACGTGACCCGCTGACCTGGGGCCGGTGACCCCACGTGACCCGGTCACCTGGGGCCGGTGACCCCACGTGACCCGGTCACCTGGGGCCGGTGACCTCACGTGACCCGGTCACCTGGGGCCGGTGACCCCACGTGACCCGGTCACCTGGGGCCGGTGTCCCCACGTGACCCGGGGTCCTGGTGCCGGGGTGGTCATCGGAACCTTGGAACCAGGCCGGTTACCCGACACGACCCGGTGACCCGGGGCTGTGGTGTCGACGGACTCGTGGACCTGGGTTCGGGGTCCCGACCTGACGCGGTGACCTGGGGCCGGTGTCCCCACGTGACCCGCTGACCTGGGGCCGGGGTCCCCACGTGACCCGGTGACCTGGGGCCGGTGACCCCACGTGACCCGGTCACCTGGGGCCGGTGTCCCCACGTGACCCGGGGTCCTGGTGCCGGGGTGGTCATCGGAACCTGGGAACCAGGCCGGGTGCGCGAGATGACCGGGTGACGTGGGGCCGGGTTATCGACCTGTCCAGGGGACCCGGGCCGGGGACCCGACAGGACCCGGTGATCTGCGGCTGGGGTAAAAACCCGTCCCGGGGACCCGGGCTGGGTCCAGACATGCCTTGGTTACCTGGGGCCGGTGTCCCCACGTGACCCGGTCACCTGGGGCCGGTGTCCCCACGTGACCCGCTGACCTGGGGCCGGTGACCCCACGTGACCCGGTCACCTGGGGCCGGTGACCCCACATGACCCGGTCACCTGGGGCCGGTGACCTCACTTGACCCGGTCACCTGGGGCCGGTGACCCCACGTGACCCGGTCACCTGGGGCCGGTGTCCCCACGTGACCCGGGGTCCTGGTGCCGGGGTGGTCATCGGAACCTTGGAACCAGGCCGGTTACCCGACACGACCCGGTGACCCGGGGCTGTGGTGTCGACGGACTCGTGGACCTGGGTTCGGGGTCCCGACCTGACGCGGTGACCTGGGGCCGGTGTCCCCACGTGACCCGCTGACCTGGGTCCGGGGTCCCAACGTGACCCGGGGTCCTGGTGCCGGGGTGGTCACCGGAACCTGGGAACCAGGCCGGGTGCGCGACATGACCCGGTGACCTGGGGCCGGGTTAACGACCTGTCCAGGGGACCCGGGCCGGGGACCCGACAGGACCCGGTGGTCCTTCGCTGGTGTCCCGATGCAACCCGGGGACCCGGGCCGGGGACCCGGTATGACTCCGTCTCCCGGGGCCGGGGTGGTCACCTGACAGTGGTACCCGGGACAGCGACCCGACATGACCCCGTGATCCGGGGCCGGGGTGCCGACCTGTCCAGGGGACCCGACCCGGGTACCCGACAGGACCCGGTGATCTGCGGCTGGGGTAAAAACCCGTCCCGGGGACCCGGGCTGGGTCCCGACATGACCCGGTGACCTGGGGCTGTGGTGTCGACCGGACTCGGGGACCTGGTCCGGTGTCCCGTCATGACCCGGGGACCTGGGGTCGGGGTGGTCACCAGACCCTTGTACCCAGGCCGTTGACCCGACATGACCCTGTGACCCGGGGCCTGGGTAAAAATCCAGCCCGGGGACCCGGGCATGGGACGTGACATGACCCGACCTGGGTCCGGGGTCCCGAACTGACCCGGTGACCTGGGTCCGGGGACTCGGTATGACCCGGTTACCTGGGTCCGGGGTCCCCACGTGACCCGGTCACCTGGGGCCGGGGTCCCCACGTGACCCGCTGACCTGGGGCCGGTGACCCCACGTGACCCGGTCACCTGGGGCCGGTGTCCACACGTGACCCGGGGTCCTGGTGCCGGGGTGGTCATCGGAACCTGGGAACCAGGCCGGGTGCGCGAGATGACCGCGTGACCTGGGGCCGGGTTATCGACCTGTCCAGGGGACCCGGGCCGGGGACCCGACAGGACCCGGTGATCTGCGGCTGGGGTAAAAACCCGTCCCGGGGACCCGGGCTGGGTCCCGACATGCCTTGGTTACCTGGGGCCGGTGTCCCCACGTGACCCGCTGACCTGGGGCCGGTGACCCCACGTGACCCGGTCACCTGGGGCCGGTGTCCCCACGTGACCCGGTCACCTGGGGCCGGTGACCCCACGTGACCCGGTCACCTGGGGCCGGTGTCCCCACGTGACCCGGTCACCTGGGGCCGGTGACCCCACGTGACCCGGTCACCTGGGGCCGGTGTCCCCACGTGACCCGCTGACCTGGGGCCGGTGACCCCACGTGACCAGGTCACCTGGGGCCGGTGACCCCACGTGACCCGGTCACCTGGTGCCGGTGACCCCACATGACCCGGTCACCTGGGGCCGGTGTCCCCACGTGACCCGGTCACCTGGGTCCGGTGACCCCACGTGACCCGGTGACCTGGGGCCGGTGTCCCCACGTGACCCAGAGTCCTGGTGCCGGGGTGGTCATCGGAACCTGGGAACCAGGCCGGTTACCCGACACGACCCGGTGACCCGGGGCTGTGGTGTTGACGGACTCATGGACCTGGGTTCGGGGTCCCGACCTGACGCGGTGACCTGGGGCCGGTGTCCCCACGTGACCCGCTGACCTTGGGCCGGTGACCCCACGTGACCCGCTGACCTGGGGCCGGTGACCCCACGTGACCCGGTCACCTGGGGCCGGTGTCCCCACGTGACCCGCTCACCTGGTGCCGGTGACCCCACGTGACCCGGTCACCTGGGGCCGGTGACCCCACGTGACCCGGTCACCTGGGGCCGGTGTCCCCACGTGACCCGGTCACCTGGGGCCGGTGACCCCACGTGACCCGGTGACCTGGGGCCGGTGACCCCACGTGACCCGGTCACCTGGGGCCGGTGTCCCCACGTGACCCGCTGACCTGGGGCAGGTGACCCCACGTGACCCGGTCACCTGGGGCCGGTGTCCCCACGTGACCCGGTCACCTGGGGCCGGTGACCCCACGTGACCCGGTCACCTGGGGCCGGTGACCTCACGTGACCCGGTCACCTGGGGCCGGTGACCCCACGTGACCCGGTCACCTGGGGCCGGTGTCCCCACGTGACCCGGGGTCCTGGTGCCGGGGTGGTCATCGGAACCTTGGAACCAGGCCGGTTACCCGACACGACCCGGTGACCCGGGGCTGTGGTGTCGACGGACTCGTGGACCTGGGTTCGGGGTCCCGACCTGACGCGGTGACCTGGGGCCGGTGTCCCCACGTGACCCGCTGACCTGGGTCCGGGGTCCCCACGTGACCCGGGGTCCTGGTGCCGGTGTGGTCACCGGAACCTGGGAACCAGGCCGGGTACGCGACATGACCCGGTGACCTGGGGCCGGGTTAACGACCTGTCCAGGGGACCCGGGCCGGGGACCCGACAGGACCCGGTGGTCCTTCGCTGGTGTCCCGATGCAACCCGGGGACCCGGGCCGGGGACCCGGTATGACTCCGTCTCCCGGGGCCGGGGTGGTCACCTGACACTGGTACCCGGGACAGCGACCCGACATGACCCCGTGACCCGGGGCCGGGGTGCCGACCTGTCCAGGGGACCCGACCCGGGTACCCGACAGGACCCGGTGATCTGCGGCTGGGGTAAAAACCCGTCCCGGGGACCCGGGCTGGGTCCCGACATGACCCGGTGACCTGGGGCTGTGGTGTCGACCGGACTCGGGGACCTGGTCCGCTGTCCCGTCATGACCCGGGGACCTGGGGTCGGGGTGGTCACCAGACCCTTGTACCCAGGCCGTTGACCCGACATGACCCTGTGACCCGGGGCCTGGGTAAAAATCCAACCCGGGGACCCGGGCATGGGACGTGACATGACCCGACCTGGGTCCGGGGTCCCGAACTGACCCGGTGACCTGGGTCCGGGGACTCGGTATGACCCGGTTACCTGGGTCCGGGGTCCCCACGTGACCCGGTCACCTGGGGCCGGGGTCCCCACGTGACCCGCTGACCTGGGGCCGGTGACCCCACGTGACCCGGTCACCTGGGGCCGGTGTCCCCACGTGACCCGGGGTCCTGGTGCCGGGGTGGTCATCGGAACCTGGGAACCAGGCCGGGTGCGCGAGATGACCGGGTGACCTGGGGCCGGGTTATCGACCTGTCCAGGGGACACGGGCCGGGGACCCGACAGGACCCGGTGATCTGCGGCTGGGGTAAAAATCCGTCCCGGGGACCCGGGCTGGGTCCCGACATGCCTTGGTTACCTGGGGCCGGTGTCCCCACGTGACCCGCTGACCTGGGGCCGGTGACCCCACGTGACCCGGTCACCTGGGGCCGGTGTCCCCACGTGACCGGGTCACCTGGGTCCGGTGACCCCACGTGACCCGCTGACCTGGGGCCGGTGACCCCACGTGACCCGGTCACCTGGGGCCGGTGACCCCACGTGACCCGGTGACCTGGGGCCGGTGACCCCACGTGACCCGCTGACCTGGGGCCGGTGACCCCACGTGACCCGGTCACCTGGGGCCGGTGTCCCCACGTGACCCGGTCACCTGGGGCCGGTGACCCCACGTGACCCGCTGACCTGGGGCCGGTGACCCCACGTGACCCGGTGACCTGGGGCCGGTGTCCCCACGTGACCCAGAGTCCTGGTGCCGGGGTGGTCATCGGAACCTGGGAACCAGGCCGGTTACCCGACACGACCCGGTGACCCGGGGCTGTGGTGTCGACGGACTCGTGGACCTGGGTTCGGGGTCCCGACCTGACGCGGTGACCTGGGGCCGGTGTCCTCACGTGACCCGGTCACCTGGGGCCGGTGTCCCCACGTGACCCGCTGACCTGGGGCCGGTGACCCCACGTGACCCGGTCACCTGGGGCCGGTGACCCCGCGTGACCCGGTCACCTGGGGCCGGGGTCCCCACGGGACCCGGGGTCCTGGTGCCGGGGTGGTCACCGGAACGTGGGAACCAGGCCGGGTGCGCGACATGACCCGGTGACCTGGGGCCGGGTTAACGACCTGTCCAGGGGACCCGGGCCGGGGACCCGACAGGACCCAGTGGTCCTTCGCTGGTGTCCCGATGCAACCCGGGGACCCGGGCCCGGGCCCCCACGTGATCCAGTGATCCGGTGCTTTTGTCCCGATGCAACCCGGGGACCCGGGCCGGGGACCCGGTATGACTCCGTCTCCCGGGGCCGGGGTGGTCACCTGACACTGGTACCCGGGACAGCGACCCGACATGACCCCGTGACCCGGGGCCGGGGTGCCGACCTGTCCAGGGGACCCGACCCGGGTACCCGACAGGACCCGGTGATCTGCGGCTGGGGTAAAAACGCGTCCCGGGGACCCGGGCTGGGTCCCGACATGACCCGGTGACCTGGGGCTGTGGTGTCGACCGGACTCGGGGACCTGGTCCGGTGTCCCGTCATGACCCGGGGACCTGGGGTCGGGGTGGTCACCAGACCCTTGTACCCAGGCCGTTGACCCGACATGACCCTGTGACCCGGGGCCTGGGTAAAAATCCAACCCGGGGACCCGGGCATGGGACGTGACATGACCCGACCTGGGTCCGGGGTCCCGAACTGACCCGGTGACCTGGGTCCGGGGACTCGGTATGACCCGGTTACCTGGGTCCGGTGTCCCCACGTGACCCGCTGACCTGGGGCCGGTGTCCCCACGTGACCCGCTGACCTGGGGCCGGTGTCCCCACGTGACCCGGTCACCTGGGGCCGGTGACCCCACGTGACCCGGTCACCTGGGGCCGGTGACACCACGTGACCAGGTCACCTGGGGCCGGTGACCCCACGTGACCCGGTCACCTGGGGCCGGTGTCCCCACGTGACCCGGTCACCTGGGGCCGGTGACCCCACGTGACCCGGTGACCTGGGGCCGGTGTCCCCACGTGACCCAGAGTCCTGGTGCCGGGGTGGTCATCGGAACCTGGGAACCAGGCCGGTTACCCGACACGACCCGGTGACCCGGGGCTGTGGTGTCGACGGACTCGTGGACCTGGGTTCGGGGTCCCGACCTGACGCGGTGACCTGGGGCCGGTGTCCCCACGTGACCCGCTGACCTTGGGCCGGTGACCCCACGTGACCCGCTGACCTGGGGCCGGTGACCCCACGTGACCCGGTCACCTGGGGCCGGTGTCCCCACGTGACCCGCTCACCTGGTGCCGGTGACCCCACGTGACCCGGTCACCTGGGGCCGGTGACCCCACGTGACCCGGTCACCTGGGGCCGGTGTCCCCACGTGACCCGGTCACCTGGGGCCGGTGACCCCACGTGACCCGGTCACCTGGGGCCGGTGACCCCACGTGACCCGGTCACCTGGGGCCGGTGTCCCCACGTGACCCGCTGACCTGGGGCCGGTGACCCCACGTGACCCGGTCACCTGGGGCCGGTGACCCCACGTGACCCGGTCACCTGGGGCCGGTGACCCCACGTGACCCGGTCACCTGGGGCCGGTGACCTCACGTGACCCGGTCACCTGGGGCCGGTGACCCCACGTGACCCGGTCACCTGGGGCCGGTGTCCCCACGTGACCCGGGGTCCTGGTGCCGGGGTGGTCATCGGAACCTTGGAACCAGGCCGGTTACCCGACACGACCCGGTGACCCGGGGCTGTGGTGTCGACGGACTCGTGGACCTGGGTTCGGGGTCCCGACCTGACGCGGTGACCTGGGGCCGGTGTCCCCACGTGACCCGCTGACCTGGGTCCGGGGTCCCCACGTGACCCGGGGTCCTGGTGCCGGGGGTGGTCACCGGAACCTGGGAACCAGGCCGGGTACGCGACATGACCCGGTGACCTGGGGCCGGGTTAACGACCTGTCCAGGGGACCCGGGCCGGGGACCCGACAGGACCCGGTGGTCCTTCGCTGGTGTCCCGATGCAACCCGGGGACCCGGGCCGGGGACCCGGTATGACTCCGTCTCCCGGGGCCGGGGTGGTCACCTGACAGTGGTACCCGGGACAGCGACCCGACATGACCCCGTGACCCGGGGCCGGGGTGCCGACCTGTCCAGGGGACCCGACCCGGGTACCCGACAGGACCCGGTGATCTGCGGCTGGGGTAAAAACCCGTCCCGGGGACCCGGGCTGGGTCCCGACATGACCCGGTGACCTGGGGCTGTGGTGTCGACCGGACTCGGGGACCTGGTCCGGTGTCCCGTCATGACCCGGGGACCTGGGGTCGGGGTGGTCACCAGACCCTTGTACCCAGGCCGTTGACCCGACATGACCCTGTGACCCGGGGCCTGGGTAAAAATCCAACCCGGGGACCCGGGCATGGGACGTGACATGACCCGACCTGGGTCCGGGGTCCCGAACTGACCCGGTGACCTGGGTCCGGGGACTTGGTATGACCCGGTTACCTGGGTCCGGGGTCCCCACGTGACCCGGTCACCTGGGGCCGGGGTCCCCACGTGACCCGGTGACCTGGGGCCGGTGACACCACGTGACCCGGTCACCTGGGGCCGGTGTCCCCACGTGACCCGGGGTCCTGGTGCCGGGGTGGTCATCGGAACCTGGGAACCAGGCCGGGTGCGCGAGATGACCGGGTGACCTGGGGCCGGGTTATCGACCTGTCCAGGGGACACGGGCCGGGGACCCGACAGGACCCGGTGATCTGCGGCTGGGGTAAAAATCCGTCCCGGGGACCCGGGCTGGGTCCCGACATGCCTTGGTTACCTGGGGCCGGTGTCCCCACGTGACCCGCTGACCTGGGGCCGGTGACCCCACGTGACCCGGTCACCTGGGGCCGGTGACCCCACGTGACCCGGTCACCTGGGGCCGGTGTCCCCACGTGACCCGCTGACCTGGGGCCAGTGACCCCACGTGACCCGGTCACCTGGGGCCGGTGACCCCACGTGACCCGGTCACCTGGGGCCGGTGACCCCACGTGACCGGGTCACCTGGGGCTGGTGACCCCACGTGACCCGGTCACCTGGGGCCGGTGACCCCACGTGACCCGGTCACCTGGGGCCGGTGTCCCCACGTGACCCGGTCACCTGGTGCTGGTGACCCCACGTGACCCGGTCACCTGGGACCGGTGACCCCACGTGACCCGGTCACCTGGGGCCGGTGACCCCACGTGACCCGCTGACCTGGGGCCGGTGACCCCACGTGACCCGGTCACCTGGGGCCGGTGACCCCACGTGACCCGGTGACCTGGGGCCGGTGACCCCACGTGACCCGCTGACCTGGTGCCGGTGACCCCACGTGACCCGGTCACCTGGGGCCGGTGTCCCCACGTGACCCGGTCACCTGGGGCCGGTGACACCACGTGACCCGGTCACCTGCGGCCGGTGTCCCCACGTGACCCGCTGACCTGGGGCCGGTGACCCCACGTGACCCGGTCACCTGGGGCCGGTGACCCCACGTGACCCGGTCACCTGGGGCCGGTGACCCCACGTGACCGGGTCACCTGGGGCCGGTGACCCCACGTGACCCGGTCACCTGGGGCCGGTGTCCCCACGTGACCCGGTCACCTGGTGCCGGTGACCCCACGTGACCCGGTCACCTGGGGCCGGTGTCCCCACGTGACCCGGTCACCTGGGGCCGGTGACCCCACGTGACCCGGTCACCTGGGGCCGGTGACCCCACGTGACCCGGTGACCTGGGGCCGGTGACCCCACGTGACCCGGTCACCTGGGGCCGGTGACCCCACGTGACCCGGTCACCTGGGGCCGGTGACCCCACGTGACCCGCTGACCTGGGGCCGGTGACCCCACGTGACCCGGTCACCTGGGGCCGGTGTCCCCACGTGACCCGGTCACCTGGGGCCGGTGACCCCACGTGACCCGCTGACCTGGGGCCGGTGACCCCACGTGACCCGCTGACCTGGGGCCGGTGACCCCACGTGACCCGGTCACCTGGGGCCGGTGTCTCCACGTGACCCGGTCACCTGGGGCCGGTGACCCCACGTGACCCGGTCACCTGGGGCCGGTGACCCCACGTGACCCGGTGACCTGGGGCCGGTGTCCCCACGTGACCCAGAGTCCTGGTGCCGGGGTGGTCATCGGAACCTGGGAACCAGGCCGGTTACCCGACACGACCCGGTGACCCGGGGCTGTGGTGTCGACGGACTCGTGGACCTGGGTTCGGGGTCCCGACCTGACGCGGTGACCTGGGGCCGGTGTCCCCACGTGACCCGCTGACCTGGGGCCGGTGTCCCCACGTGACCCTCTGACCTGGGGCCGGTGACCCCGCGTGACCCGGTCACCTGGGGCCGGGGTCCCCACGGGACCCGGGGTCCTGGTGCCGGGGTGGTCACCGGAACGTGGGAACCAGGCCGGGTGCGCGACATGACCCGGTGACCTGGGGCCGGGTTAACGACCTGTCCAGGGGACCCGGGCCGGGGACCCGACAGGACCCAGTGGTCCTTCGCTGGTGTCCCGATGCAACCCGGGGACCCGGGCCCGGGCCCCCACGTGATCCAGTGATCCGGTGCTTTTGTCCCGATGCAACCCGGGGACCCGGGCCGGGGACCCGGTATGACTCCGTCTCCCGGGGCCGGGGTGGTCACCTGACACTGGTACCCGGGACAGCGACCCGACATGACCCCGTGACCCGGGGCCGGGGTGCCGACCTGTCCAGGGGACCCGACCCGGGTACCCGACAGGACCCGGTGATCTGCGGCTGGGGTAAAAACGCGTCCCGGGGACCCGGGCTGGGTCCCGACATGACCCGGTGACCTGGGGCTGTGGTGTCGACCGGACTCGGGGACCTGGTCCGGTGTCCCGTCATGACCCGGGGACCTGGGGTCGGGGTGGTCACCAGACCCTTGTACCCAGGCCGTTGACCCGACATGACCCTGTGACCCAGGGCCTGGGTAAAAATCCAACCCGGGGACCCGGGCATGGGACGTGACATGACCCGACCTGGGTCCGGGGTCCCGAACTGACCCGGTGACCTGGGTCCGGGGACTCGGTATGACCCGGTTACCTGGGGCCGGTGTCCCCACGTGATCCGCTGACCTGGGGCCGGTGTCCCCACGTGACCCGCTGACCTGAGGCCGGTGTCCCCACGTGACCCGGTCACCTGGGGCCGGTGACCCCACGTGACCCGGTCACCTGGGGCCGGTGACACCACGTGACCAGGTCACCTGGGGCCGGTGACCCCACGTGACCCGGTCACCTGGGGCCGGTGACCCCACGTGACCCGCTGACCTGGGGCCGGTGACCCCACGTGACCCGGTCACCTGGGGCCGGTGTCCCCACGTGACCCGGTCACCTGGGGCCGGTGACCCCACGTGACCCGGTCACCTGGGGCCGGTGACCCCACGTGACCCGGTCACCTGGGGCCGGTGACCCCACGTGACCCGGTGACCTGGGGCCGGTGTCCCCACGTGACCCGCTGAACTGCGGCCGGTGACCCCACGTGACCCGGTCACCTGGGGCCGGTGTCCCCACGTGACCCGGTCACCTGGGGCCGGTGACCCCACGTGACCCGCTGACCTGGGGCCGGTGACCCCACGTGACCCGGTCACCTGGGGCCGGTGACCCCGCGTGACCCGGTCACCTGGGGCCGGTGACCCCGCGTGACCCGGTCACCTGGGGCCGGGGTCCCCACGGGACCCGGGGTCCTGGTGCCGGGGTGGTCACCGGAACCTGGGAACCAGGCCGGTTACCCGACACGACCCGGTGACCTGGGGCCGGGTTAACGACCTGTCCAGGGGACCCGGGCCGGGGACCCGACAGGACCCGGTGGTCCTTCGCTGGTGTCCCGATGCAACCCGGGGACCCGGGCCCGGGCCCCCACGTGATCCAGTGATCCGGTGCTTTTGTCCCGATGCAACCCGGGGACCTGGGCCGGGGACCCGGTATGACTCCGTCTCCCGGGGCCGGGGTGGTCACCTGACACTGGTACCCGGGACAGCGACCCGACATGACCCCGTGACCCGGGGCCGGGGTGCCGACCTGTCCAGGGGACCCGACCCGGGTACCCGACAGGACCCGGTGATCTGCGGCTGGGGTAAAAACCCGTCCCGGGGACCCGGGCTGGGTCCCGACATGACCCGGTGACCTGGGGCTGTGGTGTCGACCGGACTCGGGGACCTGGTCCGGTGTCCCGTCATGACCCGGGGACCTGGGGTCGGGGTGGTCACCAGACCCTTGTACCCAGGCCGTTGACCCGACATGACCCTGTGACCCGGGGCCTGGGTAAAAATCCAACCCGGGGACCCGGGCATGGGACGTGACATGACCCGACCTGGGTCCGGGGTCCCGAACTGACCCGGTGACCTGGGTCCGGGGACTCGGTATGACCCGGTCACCTGGGGCCGGGGTCCCCACGTGACCCGCTGACCTGGGGCCGGTGACCCCACGTGACCCGGTCACCTGGGGCCGGTGTCCCCACGTGACCCGGGGTCCTGGTGCCGGGGTGGTCATCGGAACCTGGGAACCAGGCCGGGTGCGCGAGATGACCGGGTGACCTGGGGCCGGGTTATCGACCTGTCCAGGGGACCCGGGCCGGGGACCCGACAGGACCCGGTGATCTGCGGCTGGGGTAAAAACCCGTCCCGGGGACCCGGGCTGGGTCCCGACATGCCTTGGTTACCTGGGGCCGGTGTCCCCACGTGACCCGCTGACCTGGGGCCGGTGACCCCACGTGACCCGGTCACCTGGGGCCGGTGTCCCCACGTGACCCGGTCACCTGGGGCCGGTGACACCACGTGACCCGGTCACCTGGGGCCGGTGTCCCCACGTGACCCGCTGACCTGGGGCCGGTGACCCCACGTGACCCGGTCACCTGGGGCCGGTGACCCCACGTGACCCGGTCACCTGGGGCCGGTGACCCCACGTGACCGGGTCACCTGGGGCCGGTGACCCCACGTGACCGGGTCACCTGGGGCCGGTGACCCCACGTGACCCGGTCACCTGGGGCCGGTGACCCCACGTGACCCGGTCACCTGGGGCCGGTGTCCCCACGTGACCCGGTCACCTGGGGCCGGTGACCCCACGTGACCCGGTCACCTGGGGCCGGTGACACCACGTGACCCGGTGACCTGGGGCCGGTGTCCCCACGTGACCCGCTGACCTGGGGCCGGTGACCCCACGTGACCCGCTGACCTGGGGCCGGTGTCCCCACGTGACCCGGTCACCTGGGGCCGGTGACCCCACGTGACCCGCTGACCTGGGGCCGGTGACCCCACGTGACCCGGTCACCTGGGGCCGGTGTCCCCACGTGACCCGGTCACCTGGGGCCGGTGTCCCCACGTGACCCGGTCACCTGGGGCCGGTGACCCCACGTGACCCGGTCACCTGGGGCCGGTGTCCCCACCTGACCGGGTCACCTGGGGCCGGTGACCCCGCGTGACCCGGTCACCTGGGGCCGGGGTCCCCACGGGACCCGGGGTCCTGGTGCCGGGGTGGTCACCGGAACCTGGGAACCAGGCCGGTTACCCGACAGGACCCGGTGACCTGGGGCCGGGTTAACGACCTGTCCAGGGGACCCGGGCCGGGGACCCGACAGGACCCGGTGGTCCTTCGCTGGTGTCCCGATGCAACCCGGGGACCCGGGCCCGGGCCCCCACGTGATCCAGTGATCCGGTGCTTTTGTCCCGATGCAACCCGGGGACCTGGGCCGGGGACCCGGTATGACTCCGTCTCCCGGGGCCGGGGTGGTCACCTGACACTGGTACCCGGGACAGCGACCCGACATGACCCCGTGACCCGGGGCCGGGGTGCCGACCTGTCCAGGGGACCCGACCCGGGTACCCGACAGGACCCGGTGATCTGCGGCTGGGGTAAAAACCCGTCCCGGGGACCCGGGCTGGGTCCCGACATGACCCGGTGACCTGGGGCTGTGGTGTCGACCGGACTCAGGGACCTGGTCCGGTGTCCCGTCATGACCCGGGGACCTGGGGTCGGGGTGGTCACCAGACCCTTGTACCCAGGCCGTTGACCCGACATGACCCTGTGACCCGGGGCCTGGGTAAAAATCCAACCCGGGGACCCGGGCATGGGACGTGACATGACCCGACCTGGGTCCGGGGTCCCGAACTGACCCGGTGACCTGGGTCCGGGGACTCGGTATGACCCGGTTACCTGGGTCCGGGGTCCCCACGTGACCCGGTCACCTGGGGCCGGGGTCCCCACGTGACCCGCTGACCTGGGGCCGGTGACCCCACGTGACCCGGTCACCTGGGGCCGGTGTCCCCACGTGACCCGGGGTCCTGGTGCCGGGGTGGTCATCGGAACCTGGGAACGAGGCCGGGTGCGCGAGATGACCGGGTGACCTGGGGCCGGGTTATCGACCTGTCCAGGGGACCCGGGCCGGGGACCCGACAGGACCCGGTGATCTGCGGCTGGGGTAAAAACCCGTCCCGGGGACCCGGGCTGGGTCCAGACATGCCTTGGTTACCTGGGGCCGGTGTCCACACGTGACCCGCTGACCTGGGGCCGGTGACCCCACGTGACCCGGTCACCTGGGGCCGGTGACCCCACGTGACCCGGTCACCTGGGGCCGGGGTCCCCACGGGACCCGGGGTCCTGGTGCCGGGGTGGTCACCGGAACCTGGGAACCAGGCCGGTTACCCGACACGACCCGGTGACCTGGGGCCGGGTTAACGACCTGTCCAGGGGACCCGGGCCGGGGACCCGACAGGACCCGGTGGTCCTTCGCTGGTGTCCCGATGCAACCCGGGGACCCGGGCCCGGGCCCCCACGTGATCCAGTGATCCGGTGCTTTTGTCCCGATGCAACCCGGGGACCTGGGCCGGGGACCCGGTATGACTCCGTCTCCCGGGGCCGGGGTGGTCACCTGACACTGGTACCCGGGACAGCGACCCGACATGACCCCGTGACCCGGGGCCGGGGTGCCGACCTGTCCAGGGGACCCGACCCGGGTACCCAACAGGACCCGGTGATCTGCGGCTGGGGTAAAAACCCGTCCCGGGGACCCGGGCTGGGTCCCGACATGACCCGGTGACCTGGGGCTGTGGTGTCGACCGGACTCGGGGACCTGGTCCGGTGTCCCGTCATGACCCGGGGACCTGGGGTCGGGGTGGTCACCAGACCCTTGTACCCAGGCCGTTGACCCGACATGACCCTGTGACCCGGGGCCTGGGTAAAAATCCAACCCGGGGACCCGGGCATGGGACGTGACATGACCCGACCTGGGTCCGGGGTCCCGAACTGACCCGGTGACCTGGGTCCGGGGACTCGGTATGACCCGGTCACCTGGGGCCGGGGTCCCCACGTGACCCGGTGACCTGGGGCCGGTGACCCCACGTGACCCGGTCACCTGGGGCCGGTGTCCCCACGTGACCCGGGGTCCTGGTGCCGGGGTGGTCATCGGAACCTGGGAACCAGGCCGGGTGCGCGAGATGACCGGGTGACCTGGGGCCGGGTTATCGACCTGTCCAGGGGACCCGGGCCGGGGACCCGACAGGACCCGGTGATCTGCGGCTGGGGTAAAAACCCGTCCCGGGGACCCGGGCTGGGTCCCGACATGCCTTGGTTCCCTGGGGCCGGTGTCACCACGTGACCCGCTGACCTGGGGCCGGTGACCCCACGTGACCCGGTCACCTGGGGCCGGTGTCCCCACGTGACCCGGTCACCTGGGGTCGGTGACCCCACGTGACCCGGTCACCTGGGGCCGGTGTCCCCACGTGACCCGCTGACCTGGGGCCGGTGACCCCACGTGACCCGGTCACCTGGGGCCGGTGACCCCACGTGACCCGGTCACCTGGGGCCGGTGACGCCACGTGACCGGGTCACCTGGGGCCGGTGACCCCACGTGACCGGGTCACCTGGGGCCGGTGACCCCACGTGACCCGGTCACCTGGGGCCGGTGACCCCACGTGACCCGGTCACCTGGGGCCGGTGTCCCCACGTGACCCGGTCACCTGGGGCCGGTGACCCCACGTGACCCGGTCACCTGGGGCCGGTGACCCCACGTGACCCGGTCACCTGGGGCCGGTGACCCCACGTGACCCGGTGACCTGGGGCCGGTGTCCCCACGTGACCCGCTGACCTGGGGCCGGTGACCCCACGTGACCCGCTGACCTGGGGACGGTGTCCCCACGTGACCCGGTCACCTGGGGCCGGTGACCCCACGTGACCCGCTGACCTGGGGCCGGTGACCCCACGTGACCCGCTGACCTGGGGCCGGTGACCCCACGTGACCCGGTCACCTGGGGCCGGTGTCCCCACGTGACCCGGTCACCTGGGGCCGGTTACCCCACGTGACCCGGTCACCTGGGGCCGGTGACCCCACGTGACCCGGTCACCTGGGGCCGGTGTCCCCACCTGACCGGGTCACCTGGGGCCGGTGACCCCGCGTGACCCGGTCACCTGGGGCCGGGGTCCCCACGGGACCCGGGTTCCTGGTGCCGGGGTGGTCACCGGAACCTGGGAACCAGGCCGGTTACCCGACACGACCCGGTGACCTGGGGCCGGGTTAACGACCTGTCCAGGGGACCCGGGCCGGGGACCCGACAGGACCCGGTGGTCCTTCGCTGGTGTCCCGATGCAACCCGGGGACCCGGGCCCGGGCCCCCACGTGATCCAGTGATCCGGTGCTTTTGTCCCGATGCAACCCGGGGACCTGGGCCGGGGACCCGGTATGACTCCGTCTCCCGGGGCCGGGGTGGTCACCTGACACTGGTACCCGGGACAGCGACCCGACATGACCCCGTGACCCGGGGCCGGGGTGCCGACCTGTCCAGGGGACCCGACCCGGGTACCCGACAGGACCCGGTGATCTGCGGCTGGGGTAAAAACCCGTCCCGGGGACCCGGGCTGGGTCCCGACATGACCTGGTGACCTGGGGCTGTGGTGTCGACCGGACTCAGGGACCTGGTCCGGTGTCCCGTCATGACCCGGGGACCTGGGGTCGGGGTGGTCACCAGACCCTTGTACCCAGGCCGTTGACCCGACATGACCCTGTGACCCGGGGCCTGGGTAAAAATCCAACCCGGGGACCCGGGCATGGGACGTGACATGACCCGACCTGGGTCCGGGGTCCCGAACTGACCCGGTGACCTGGGTCCGGGGACTCGGTATGACCCGGTTACCTGGGTCCGGGGTCCCCACGTGACCCGGTCACCTGGGGCCGGGGTCCCCACGTGACCCGCTGACCTGGGGCCGGTGACCCCACGTGACCCGGTCACCTGGGGCCGGTGTCCCCACGTGACCCGGGGTCCTGGTGCCGGGGTGGTCATCGGAACCTGGGAACCAGGCCGGGTGCGCGAGATGACCGGGTGACCTGGGGCCGGGTTATCGACCTGTCCAGGGGACCCGGGCCGGGGACCCGACAGGACCCGGTGATCTGCGGCTGGGGTAAAAACCCGTCCCGGGGACCCGGGCTGGGTCCAGACATGCCTTGGTTACCTGGGGCCGGTGTCCCCACGTGACCCGCTGACCTGGGGCCGGTGACCCCACGTGACCCGGTCACCTGGTGCCGGTGACCCCACGTGACCCGGTCACCTGGGGCCGGTGACCCCACGTGACCCGGTCACCTGGGGCCGGGGTCCCCACGGGACCCGGGGTCCTGGTGCCGGGGTGGTCACCGGAACCTGGGAACCAGGCCGGTTACCCGACACGACCCGGTGACCTGGGGCCGGGTTAACGACCTGTCCAGGGGACCCGGGCCGGGGACCCGACAGGACCCGGTGGTCCTTCACTGGTGTCCCGATGCAACCCGGGGACCGGGGCCGGGGACCCGACAGGACCCGGTGGTCCTTCGCTGGTGTCCCGATGCAACCCGGGGACCCGGGCCGGGGACCCGGTATGACTCCGTCTCCCGGGGCCGGGGTGGTCACCTGACAGTGGTACCCGGGACAGCGACCCGACATGACCCCGTGACCCGGGGCCGGGGTGCCGACCTGTCCAGGGGACCCGACCCGGGTACCCGACAGGACCCGGTGATCTGCGGCTGGGGTAAAAACCCGTCCCGGGGACCCGGGCTGGGTCCCGACATGACCCGGTGACCTGGGGCTGTGGTGTCGACCGGACTCGGGGACCTGGTCCGGTGTCCCGTCATGACCCGGGGACCTGGGGTCGGGGTGGTCACCAGACCCTTGTACCCAGGCCGTTGACCCGACATGACCCTGTGACCCGGGGCCTGGGTAAAAATCCAACCCGGGGACCCGGGCATGGGACGTGACATGACCCGACCTGGGTCCGGGGTCCTGAACTGACCCGGTGACCTGGGTCCGGGGACTCGGTATGACCCGGTTACCTGGGTCCGGGGTCCCCACGTGACCCGGTCACCTGGGGCCGGGGTCCCCACGTGACCCGCTGACCTGGGGCCGGTGACCCCACGTGACCCGGTCACCTGGGGCCGGTGTCCCCACGTGACCCGGGGTCCTGGTGCCGGGGTGGTCATCGGAACCTGGGAACCAGGCCGGGTGCGCGAGATGACCGGGTGACCTGGGGCCGGGTTATCGACCTGTCCAGGGGACCCGGGCCGGGGACCCGACAGGACCCGGTGATCTGCGGCTGGGGTAAAAACCCGTCCCGGGGACCCGGGCTGGGTCCCGACATGCCTTGGTTACCTGGGGCCGGTGTCCCCACGTGACCCGCTGACCTGGGGCCGGTGACCCCACGTGACCCGGTCACCTGGGGCCGGTGTCCCCACGTGACCCGGTCACCTGGGGCCGGTGACCCCACGTGACCCGGTCACCTGGGGCCGGTGTCCCCACGTGACCCGCTGACCTGGGGCCGGTGACCCCACGTGACCCGGTCACCTGGGGCCGGTGACCCCACGTGACCGGGTCACCTGGGGCCGGTGACCCCACGTGACCGGGTCACCTGGGGCCGGTGACCCCACGTGACCCGGTCACCTGGGGCCGGTGACCCCACGTGACCCGGTCACCTGGGGCCGGTGTCCCCACGTGACCCGGTCACCTGGGGCCGGTGACCCCACGTGACCCGGTCACCTGGGGCCGGTGACCCCACGTGACCCGGTGACCTGGGGCCGGTGTCCCCACGTGACCCGCTGACCTGGGGCCGGTGACCCCACGTGACCCGCTGACCTGGGGCCGGTGTCCCCACGTGACCCGGTCACCTGGGGCCGGTGACCCCACGTGACCCGCTGACCTGGGGCCGGTGACCCCACGTGACCCGGTCACCTGGGGCCGGTGACCCCACGTGACCCGGTCACCTGGGGCCGGTGTCCCCACGTGACCCGGTCACCTGGGGCCGGTGACCCCACGTGACCCGGTCACCTGGGGCCGGTGTCCCCACGTGACCCGGGGTCCTGGTGCCGGGGTGGTCATCGGAACCTTGGAACCAGGCCGGTTACCCGACACGACCCGGTGACCCGGGGCTGTGGTGTCGACGGACTCGTGGACCTGGGTTCGGGGTCCCGACCTGACGCGGTGACCTGGGGCCGGTGTCCCCACGTGACCCGCCGACCTGGGTCCGGGGTCCCCACGTGACCCGGGGTCCTGGTGCCGGGGTGGTCACCGGAACCTGGGAACCAGGCCGGTTACCCGACACGACCCGGTGACCTGGGGCCGGGTTAATGACCTGTCCAGGGGACCCGGGCCGGGGACCCGACAGGACCCGGTGGTCCTTCGCTGGTGTCCCGATGCAACCCGGGGACCCGGGCCCGGGCCCCCACGTGATCCAGTATCCGGTGCTTTTGTCCCGATGCAACCCGGGGACCTGGGCCGGGGACCCGGTATGACTCCGTCTCCCGGGGCCGGGGTGGTCACCTGACACTGGTACCCGGGACAGCGACCCGACATGACCCCGTGACCCGGGGCCGGGGTGCCGACCTGTCCAGGGGACCCGACCCGGGTACTCGACAGGACCCGGTGATCTGCGGCTGGGGTAAAAACCCGTCCCGGGGACCCGGGCTGGGTCCCGACATGACCCGGTGACCTGGGGCTGTGGTGTCGACCGGACTCGGGGACCTGGTCCGGTGTCCCGTCATGACCCGGGGACCTGGGGTCGGGGTGGTCACCAGACCCTTGTACCCAGGCCGTTGACCCGACATGACCCTGTGACCCGGGGCCTGGGTAAAAATCCAACCCGGGGACCCGGGCATGGGACGTGACATGACCCGACCTGGGTCCGGGGTCCCGAACTGACCCGGTGACCTGGGTCCGGGGACTCGGTATGACCCGGTTACCTGGGTCCGGGGTCCCCACGTGACCCGGTCACCTGGGGCCGGGGTCCCCACGTGACCCGCTGACCTGGGGCCGGTGACCCCACGTGACCCGGTCACCTGGGGCCGGTGTCCCCACGTGACCCGGGGTCCTGGTGCCGGGGTGGTCATCGGAACCTGGGAACCAGGCCGGGTGCGCGAGATGACCGGGTGACCTGGGGCCGGGTTATCGACCTGTCCAGGGGACACGGGCCGGGGACCCGACAGGACCCGGTGATCTGCGGCTGGGGTAAAAACCCGTCCCGGGGACCCGGGCTGGGTCCCGACATGCCTTGGTTACCTGGGGCCGGTGTCCCCACGTGACCCGGTCACCTGGGGCCGGTGTCCCCACGTGACCCGCTGACCTGGGGCCGGTGACACCACGTGACCCGGTCACCTGGGGCCGGTGTCCCCACGTGACCCGCTGACCTGGGGCCGGTGACACCACGTGACCCGGTCACCTGGGGCCGGTGACCCCACGTGACCGGGTCACCTGGGGCCGGTGACCCCACGTGACCCGGTCACCTGGGGCCGGTGACCCCACGTGACCCGGTCACCTGGGGCCGGTGTCCCCACGTGACCCGGTCATCTGGTGCCGGTGACCCCACGTGACCCGGTCACCTGGGGCCGGTGACCCCACGTGACCCGGTCACCTGGGGCCGGTGACCCCACGTGACCCGCTGACCTGGGGCCGGTGACCCCACGTGACCCGGTCACCTGGGGCCGGTGACCCCACGTGACCCGGTGACCTGGGGCCGGTGACCCCACGTGACCCGCTGACCTAGGGCCGGTGACCCCACGTGACCCGGTCACCTGGGGCCGGTGTCCCCACGTGACCCGGTCACCTGGGGCCGGTGACCCCACGTGACCCGGTGACCTGGGGCCGGTGACCCCACGTGACCCGGTGACCTGGGGCCGGTGACCCCACGTGACCCGGTCACCTGGGGCCGGTGACCCAACGTGACGCGGTCACCTGGTGCCGGTGACCCCACGTGACCCGGTCACCTGGGGCCGGTGACCCCACGTGACCCGGTCACCTGGGGCCGGTGACCCCACGTGACCCGGTCACCTGGGGCCGGTGACCTCACGTGACCCGGTCACCTGGGGCCGGTGACCCCACGTGACCAGGTCACCTGGGGCCGGTGACCCCACGTGACCCGGTCACCTGGGGCCGGTGACCCCACGTGACCCGGTCACCTGGGGCCGGTGACCTCACGTGACCCGGTCACCTGGGGCCGGTGACCCCACGTGACCCGGTCACCTGGGGCCGGTGACCCCACGTGACCAGGTCACCTGGGGCCGGTGAACCCACGTGACCCAGTCACCTGGTGCCGGTGACCCCACGTGACCCGGTCACCTGGGGCCGGTGTCCCCACGTGACCCGGTCACCTGGGGCCCATGACCCCACGTGACCCGGTCACCTGGGGCCGGGGTCCCCACGGGACCCGGGGTCCTGGTGCCGGGGTGGTCACCGGAACCTGGGAACCAGGCCGGTTACCCGACACGACCCGGTGACCTGGGGCCGGGTTAACGACCTGTCCAGGGGACCCGGGCCGGGGACCCGACAGGACCCGGTGGTCCTTCGCTGGTGTCCCGATGCAACCCGGGGACCCGGGCCCGGGCCCCCACGTGATCCAGTGATCCGGTGCTTTTGTCCCGATGCAACCCGGGGACCTGGGCCGGGGACCCAGTATGACTCCGTTTCCCGGGGCCGGGGTGGTCACCTGACAGTGGTACCCGGGACAGCGACCCGACATGACCCCGTGACCCGGGGCCGGGGTGCCGACCTGTCCAGGGGACCCGACCCGGGTACCCGACAGGACCCGGTGATCTGCGGCTGGGGTAAAAACCCGTCCCGGGGACCCGGGCTGGGTCCCGACATGACCCGGTGACCTGGGGCTGTGGTGTCGACCGGACTCGGGGACCTGGTCCGGTGTCCCGTCATGACCCGGGGACCTGGGGTCGGGGTGGTCACCAGACCCTTGTACCCAGGCCGTTGACCCGACATGACCCTGTGACCCGGGGCCTGGGTAAAAATCCAACCCGGGGACCCAGGCATGGGACGTGACATGACCCGACCTGGGTCCGGGGTCCCGAACTGACCCGGTGACCTGGGTCCGGGGACTCGGTATGACCCGGTTACCTGGGTCCGGGGTCCCCACGTGACCCGGTCACCTGGGGCCGGGGTCCCCACGTGACCCGCTGACCTGGGGCCGGTGACCCCACGTGACCCGGTCACCTGGGGCCGGTGTCCCCACGTGACCCGGGGTCCTGGTGCCGGGGTGGTCATCGGAACCTGGGAACCAGGCCGGGTGCGCGAGATGACCGGGTGACCTGGGGCCGGGTTATCGACCTGTCCAGGGGACCCGGGCCGGGGACCCGACAGGACCCGGTGATCTGCGGCTGGGGTAAAAACCCGTCCCGGGGACCCGGGCTGGGTCCCGACATGCCTTGGTTACCTGGGGCCGGTGTCCCCACGTGACCCGCTGACCTGGGGCCGGTGACCCCACGTGACCCGGTCACCTGGGGCCGGTGACCCCACGTGACCCGGTCACCTGGGGCCGGTGTCCCCACGTGACCCGCTGACCTGGGGCCGGTGACACCACGTGACCCGGTCACCTGGGGCCGGTGACCCCACGTGACCGGGTCACCTGGGGCCGGTGACCCCACGTGACCCGGTCACCTGGGGCCGGTGACCCCACGTGACCCGGTCACCTGGGGCCGGTGTCCCCACGTGACCCGGTCACCTGGTGCCGGTGACCCCACGTGACCCGGTGACCTGGGGCCGGTGACCCCACGTGACCCGGTCACCTGGGGCCGGTGACCCCACGTGACCCGGTCACCTGGGGCCGGTGACCCCACGTGACCCGGTGACCTGGGGCCGGTGACCCCACGTGACCCGCTGACCTGGGGCCGGTGACC
Organism: Somateria mollissima; assembly: GCA_951411735.1. Lineage (NCBI taxonomy): Eukaryota > Metazoa > Chordata > Aves > Anseriformes > Anatidae > Somateria > Somateria mollissima. Next base: position 111,636 of record CATOCB010000130.1, read on the forward strand.
CCACGTGACCCGGTCACCTGGGGCCGGTGACCCCACGTGACCCGGTGACCTGGGGCCGGTGACCCCACGTGACCCGGTGACCTGGGGCCGGTGACCCCACGTGACCCGGTCACCTGGGGCCGGTGACCCCACGTGACCAGGTCACCTGGGGCCGGTGACCCCACGTGACCCGGTCACCTGGGGCCGGTGACCTCACGTGACCCGGTCACCTGGGGCCGGTGACCCCACGTGACCCGGTCACCTGGGGCCGGTGACCCCACGTGACCCGGTCACCTGGGGCCGTTGACCCCACGTGACCCGGTCACCTGGGGCCGGTGTCCCCACGTGACCCGGTCACCTGGGGCCGGTGACCCCACGTGACCCGGTCACCTGGGGCCGGGGTCCCCACGGGACCCGGGGTCCTTGTGCCGGGGTGGTCACCGGAACCTGGGAACCAGGCCGGTTACCCGACACGACCCGGTGACCTGGGGCCGGGTTAACGACCTGTCCAGGGGACCCGGGCCGGGGACCCGACAGGACCCGGTGGTCCTTCGCTGGTGTCCCGATGCAACCCGGGGACCCGGGCCCGGGCCCCCACGTGATCCAGTGATCCGGTGCTTTTGTCCCGATGCAACCCGGGGACCTGGGCCGGGGACCCGGTATGACTCCGTCTCCCGGGGCCGGGGTGGTCACCTGACACTGGTACCCGGGACAGCGACCCGACATGACCCCGTGACCCGGGGCCGGGGTGCCGACCTGTCCAGGGGACCCGACCCGGGTACCCGACAGGACCCGGTGATCTGCGGCTGGGGTAAAAACCCGTCCCGGGGACCCGGGCTGGGTCCCGACATGACCCGGTGACCTGGGGCTGTGGTGTCGACCGGACTCGGGGACCTGGTCCGGTGTCCCGTCATGACCCGGGGACCTGGGGTCGGGGTGGTCACCAGACCCTTGTACCCAGGCCGTTGACCCGACATGACCCTGTGACCCGGGGCCTGGGTAAAAATCCAACCCGGGGACCCGGGCATGGGACGTGACATGACCCGACCTGGGTCCGGGGTCCCGAACTGACCCGGTGACCTGGGTCCGGGGACTCGGTATGACCCGGTTACCTGGGTCCGGGGTCCCCACGTGACCCGGTCACCTGGGGCCGGGGTCCCCACGTGACCCGCTGACCTGGGGCCGGTGACCCCACGTGACCCGGTCACCTGGGGCCGGTGTCCCCACGTGACCCGGGGTCCTGGTGCCGGGGTGGTCATCGGAACCTGGGAACCAGGCCGGGTGCGCGAGATGACCGGGTGACCTGGGGCCGGGTTATCGACCTGTCCAGGGGACCCGGGCCGGGGACCCGACAGGACCCGGTGATCTGCGGCTGGGGTAAAAACCCGTCCCGGGGACCCGGGCTGGGTCCCGACATGCCTTGGTTACCTGGGGCCGGTGTCCCCACGTGACCCGCTGACCTGGGGCCGGTGACCCCACGTGACCCGGTCACCTGGGGCCGGTGACCCCACGTGACCCGGTCACCTGGGGCCGGTGACCCCACGTGACCCGGTCACCTGGGGCCGGTGTCCCCACGTGACCCGCTGACCTGGGGCCGGTGACACCACGTGACCCGGTCACCTGGGGCCGGTGACCCCACGTGACCGGGTCACCTGGGGCCGGTGACCCCACGTGACCCGGTCACCTGGGGCCGGTGACCCCACGTGACCCGGTCACCTGGGGCCGGTGTCCCCACGTGACCCGGTCACCTGGTGCCGGTGACCCCACGTGACCCGCTGACCTGGGGCCGGTGACCCCACGTGACCCGGTCACCTGGGGCCGGTGACCCCACGTGACCCGCTGACCTGGGGCCGGTGACCCCACGTGACCCGGTGACCTGGGGCCGGTGACCCCACGTGACCCGCTGACCTGGGGCCGGTGACCCCACGTGACCCGGTCACCTGGGGCCGGTGACCCCATGTGACCCGGTCACCTGGGGCCGGTGACCCCACGTGACCCGCTGACCTGGGGCCGGTGACCCCACGTGACCCGGTCACCTGGGGCCGGTGACCCCACGTGACCCGGTCACCTGGGGCCGGTGACCCCACGTGACCCGGTCACCTGGGGCCGGTGACCCCACGTGACCCGGTCACCTGGGGCCGGTGACCTCACGTGACCCGGTCACCTGGGGCCGGTGACCCCACGTGACCCGGTCACCTGGGGCCGGTGACCCCACGTGACCCGGTCACCTGGTGCCGGTGACCCCACGTGACCCGGTCACCTGGGGCCGGTGTCCCCACGTGACCCGGTCACCTGGGGCCGGTGACCCCACGTGACCCGGTCACCTGGGGCCGGGGTCCCCACGGGACCCGGGGTCCTGGTGCCGGGGTGGTCACCGGAACCTGGGAACCAGGCCGGTTACCCGACACGACCCGGTGACCTGGGGCCGGGTTAACGACCTGTCCAGGGGACCCGGGCCGGGGACCCGACAGGACCCGGTGGTCCTTCGCTGGTGTCCCGATGCAACCCGGGGACCCGGGCCCGGGCCCCCACGTGATCCAGTGATCCGGTGCTTTTGTCCCGATGCAACCCGGGGACCTGGGCCGGGGACCCGGTATGACTCCGTCTCCCGGGGCCGGGGTGGTCACCTGACACTGGTACCCGGGACAGCGACCCGACATGACCCCGTGACCCGGGGCCGGGGTGCCGACCTGTCCAGGGGACCCGACCCGGGTACCCAACAGGACCCGGTGATCTGCGGCTGGGGTAAAAACCCGTCCCGGGGACCCGGGCTGGGTCCCGACATGACCCGGTGACCTGGGGCTGTGGTGTCGACCGGACTCGGGGACCTGGTCCGGTGTCCCGTCATGACCCGGGGACCTGGGGTCGGGGTGGTCACCAGACCCTTGTACCCAGGCCGTTGACCCGACATGACCCTGTGACCCGGGGCCTGGGTAAAAATCCAACCCGGGGACCCGGGCATGGGACGTGACATGACCCGACCTGGGTCCGGGGTCCCGAACTGACCCGGTGACCTGGGTCCGGGGACTCGGTATGACCCGGTTACCTGGGTCCGGGGTCCCCACGTGACCCGGTCACCTGGGGCCGGGGTCCCCACGTGACCCGCTGACCTGGGGCCGGTGACCCCACGTGACCCGGTCACCTGGGGCCGGTGTCCCCACGTGACCCGGGGTCCTGGTGCCGGGGTGGTCATCGGAACCTGGGAACCAGGCCGGGTGCGCGAGATGACCGGGTGACCTGGGGCCGGGTTATCGACCTGTCCAGGGGACACGGGCCGGGGACCCGACAGGACCCGGTGATCTGCGGCTGGGGTAAAAACCCGTCCCGGGGACCCGGGCTGGGTCCCGACATGCCTTGGTTACCTGGGGCCGGTGTCCCCACGTGACCCGCTGACCTGGGGCCGGTGACCCCACGTGACCCGGTCACCTGGGGCCGGTGACCCCACGTGACCCGGTCACCTGGGGCCGGTGACCCCACGTGACCCGGTCACCTGGGGCCGGTGTCCCCACGTGACCCGCTGACCTGGGGCCGGTGACCCCACGTGACCCGGTCACCTGGGGCCGGTGACCCCACGTGACCGGGTCACCTGGGGCCGGTGACCCCACGTGACCCGGTCACCTGGGGCCGGTGACCCCACGTGACCCGGTCACCTAGGGCCGGTGTCCCCACGTGACCCGGTCACCTGGTGCCGGTGACCCCACGTGACCCGGTCACCTGGGGCCGGTGACCCCACCTGACCCGGTCACCTGGGGCCGGTGACCCCACGTGACCCGGTCACCTGGGGCCGGTGACCCCACGTGACCCGGTGACCTGGGGCCGGTGACCCCACGTGACCCGGTGACCTGGGGCCGGTGACCCCACGTGACCCGCTGACCTGGGGCCGGTGACCCCACGTGACCCGGTCACCTGGGGCCGGTGACCCCATGTGACCCGGTCACCTGGGGCCGGTGACCCCACGTGACCCGCTGACCTGGGGCCGGTGACCCCACGTGACCCGGTCACCTGGGGCCGGTGACCCCACGTGACCCGGTCACCTGGGGCCGGTGACCTCACGTGACCCGGTCACCTGGGGCCGGTGACCCCACGTGACCCGGTCACCTGGGGCCGGTGACCCCACGTGACCAGGTCACCTGGGGCCGGTGACCCCACGTGACCCGGTCACCTGGGGCCGGTGACCCCACGTGACCCGGTCACCTGGGGCCGGTGACCCCACGTGACCCGGTCACCTGGGGCCGGTGACCCCACGTGACCCGGTCACCTGGGGCCGGTGACCCCACGTGACCCGGTCACCTGGGGCCGGTGACCCCACGTGACCCGGTCACCTGGGGCCGGTGTCCCCACGTGACCCGGTCACCTGGGGCCGGTGACCCCACGTGACCCGGTCACCTGGGGCCGGGGTCCCCACGGGACCCGGGGTCCTGGTGCCGGGGTGGTCACCGGAACCTGGGAACCAGGCCGGTTACCCGACACGACCCGGTGACCTGGGGCCGGGTTAACGACCTGTCCAGGGGACCCGGGCCGGGGACCCGACAGGACCCGGTGGTCCTTCGCTGGTGTCCCGATGCAACCCGGGGACCCGGGCCCGGGCCCCCACGTGATCCAGTGATCCGGTGCTTTTGTCCCGATGCAACCCGGGGACCTGGGCCGGGGACCCGGTATGACTCCGTCTCCCGGGGCCGGGGTGGTCACCTGACACTGGTACCCGGGACAGCGACCCGACATGACCCCGTGACCCGGGGCCGGGGTGCCGACCTGTCCAGGGGACCCGACCCGGGTACCCGACAGGACCCGGTGATCTGCGGCTGGGGTAAAAACCCGTCCCGGGGACCCGGGCTGGGTCCCGACATGACCCGGTGACCTGGGGCTGTGGTGTCGACCGGACTCGGGGACCTGGTCCGGTGTCCCGTCATGACCCGGGGACCTGGGGTCGGGGTGGTCACCAGACCCTTGTACCCAGGCCGTTGACCCGACATGACCCTGTGACCCGGGGCCTGGGTAAAAATCCAACCCGGGGACCCGGGCATGGGACGTGACATGACCCGACCTGGGTCCGGGGTCCCGAACTGACCCGGTGTCCTGGGTCCGGGGACTCGGTATGACCCGGTTACCTGGGTCCGGGGTCCCCACGTGACCCGGTCACCTGGGGCCGGGGTCCCCACGTGACCCGCTGACCTGGGGCCGGTGACCCCACGTGACCCGGTCACCTGGGGCCGGTGTCCCCACGTGACCCGGGGTCCTGGTGCCGGGGTGGTCATCGGAACCTGGGAACCAGGCCGGGTGCGCGAGATGACCGGGTGACCTGGGGCCGGGTTATCGACCTGTCCAGGGGACACGGGCCGGGGACCCGACAGGACCCGGTGATCTGCGGCTGGGGTAAAAACCCGTCCCGGGGACCCGGGCTGGGTCCCGACATGCCTTGGTTACCTGGGGCCGGTGTCCCCACGTGACCCGCTGACCTGGGGCCGGTGACCCCACGTGACCCGGTCACCTGGGGCCGGTGACCCCACGTGACCCGGTCACCTGGGGCCGGTGACCCCACGTGACCCGGTCACCTGGGGCCGGTGTCCCCACGTGACCCGCTGACCTGGGGCCGGTGACACCACGTGACCCGGTCACCTGGGGCCGGTGACCCCACGTGACCCGGTCACCTGGGGCCGGTGACCCCACGTGACCCGGTCACCTGGGGCCGGTGTACCCACGTGACCCGGTCACCTGGTGCCGGTGACCCCACGTGACCCGGTCACCTGGGGCCGGTGACCCCACGTGACCCGGTCACCTGGGGCCGGTGACCCCACGTGACCCGGTGACCTGGGGCCGGTGACCCCACGTGACCCGCTGACCTGGGGCCGGTGACCCCACGTGACCCGGTGACCTGGGGCCGGTGACCCCACGTGACCCGCTGACCTGGGGCCGGTGACCCCACGTGACCCGGTCACCTGGGGCCGGTGACCCCACGTGACCCGGTCACCTGGGGCCGGTGACCCCACGTGACCCGGTGACCTGGGGCCGGTGACCCCACGTGACCCGCTGACCTGGGGCCGGTGACCCCACGTGACCCGGTCACCTGGGGCCGGTGACCCCACGTGACCCGGTCACCTGGGGCCGGTGACCCCACGTGACCCGGTCACCTGGGGCCGGTGACCCCACGTGACCCGGTCACCTGGGGCCGGTGACCTCACGTGACCCGATCACCTGGGGCCGGTGACCCCACGTGACCCGGTCACCTGGGGCCGGTGACCCCACGTGACCAGGTCACCTGGGGCCGGTGACCCCACGTGACCCGGTCACCTGGGGCCGGTGACCCCACGTGACCCGGTCACCTGGGGCCGGTGACCTCACGTGACCCGGTCACCTGGGGCCGGTGACCCCACGTGACCCGGTCACCTGGGGCCGGTGACCCCACGTGACCCGGTCACCTGGGGCCGGTGACCCCACGTGACCCGGTCACCTGGGGCCGGGGTCCCCACGGGACCCGGGGTCCTGGTGCCGGGGTGGTCACCGGAACCTGGGAACCAGGCCGGTTACCCGACACGACCCGGTGACCTGGGGCCGGGTTAACGACCTGTCCAGGGGACCCGGGCCGGGGACCCGACAGGACCCGGTGGTCCTTCGCTGGTGTCCCGATGCAACCCGGGGACCCGGGCCCGGGCCCCCACGTGATCCAGTGATCCGGTGCTTTTGTCCCGATGCAACCCGGGGACCTGGGCCGGGGACCCGGTATGACTCCGTCTCCCGGGGCCGGGGTGGTCACCTGACACTGGTACCCGGGACAGCGACCCGACATGACCCCGTGACCCGGGGCCGGGGTGCCGACCTGTCCAGGGGACCCGACCCGGGTACCCGACAGGACCCGGTGATCTGCGGCTGGGGTAAAAACCCGTCCCGGGGACCCGGGCTGGGTCCCGACATGACCCGGTGACCTGGGGCTGTGGTGTCGACCGGACTCGGGGACCTGGTCCGGTGTCCCGTCATGACCCGGGGACCTGGGGTCGGGGTGGTCACCAGACCCTTGTACCCAGGCCGTTGACCCGACATGACCCTGTGACCCGGGGCCTGGGTAAAAATCCAACCCGGGGACCCGGGCATGGGACGTGACATGACCCGACCTGGGTCCGGGGTCCCGAACTGACCCGGTGACCTGGGTCCGGGGACTCGGTATGACCCGGTTACCTGGGTCCGGGGTCCCCACGTGACCCGGTCACCTGGGGCCGGGGTCCCCACGTGACCCGCTGACCTGGGGCCGGTGACCCCACGTGACCCGGTCACCTGGGGCCGGTGTCCCCACGTGACCCGGGGTCCTGGTGCCGGGGTGGTCATCGGAACCTGGGAACCAGGCCGGGTGCGCGAGATGACCGGGTGACCTGGGGCCGGGTTATCGACCTGTCCAGGGGACCCGGGCCGGGGACCCGACAGGACCCGGTGATCTGCGGCTGGGGTAAAAACCCGTCCCGGGGACCCGGGCTGGGTCCCGACATGCCTTGGTTACCTGGGGCCGGTGTCCCCACGTGACCCGCTGACCTGGGGCCGGTGACCCCACGTGACCCGGTCACCTGTGGCCGGTGACCCCACGTGACCCGGTCACCTGGGGCCGGTGACCCCACGTGACCCGGTCACCTGGGGCCGGTGACCCCACGTGACCGGGTCACCTGGGGCCGGTGACCCCACGTGACCCGGTCACCTGGGGCCGGTGTCCCCACGTGACCCGGTCACCTGGTGCCGGTGACCCCACGTGACCCGGTCACCTGGGGCCGGTGACCCCACGTGACCCGGTCACCTGGGGCCGGTGACCCCACGTGACCCGCTGACCTGGGGCCGGTGAACCCACGTGACCCGGTCACCTGGGGCCGGTGACCCCACGTGACCCGGTGACCTGGGGCCGGTGACCCCACGTGACCCGGTCACCTGGGGCCGGTGTCCCCACGTGACCCGGTCAACTGGGGCCGGTGACCCCACGTGACCCGGTCACCTGGGGCCGGTGTCCCCACGTGACCCGCTGACCTGGGGCCGTTGACCCCACGTGACCCCGTCACCTGGGGCCGGTGAACCCACGTGACACGGTCACCTGGGGCCGGTGACCCCACGTGACCGGGTCACCTGGGGCCGGTGACCCCACGTGACCCGGTCACCTGGGGCCGGTGACCCCACGTGACCCGGTCACCTGGGGCCGGTGTCCCCACGTGACCCGGTCACCTGGTGCCGGTGACCCCACGTGACCCGCTGACCTGGGGCCGGTGACCCCACGTGACCCGGTCACCTGGGGCCGGTGACCCCACGTGACCCGCTGACCTGGGGCCGGTGACCCCACGTGACCCGCTGACCTGGGGCCGGTGACCCCACGTGACCCGGTCACCTGGGGCCGGTGTCCCCACGTGACCCGCTGACCTGGGGCCGGTGACCCCACGTGACCCGGTCACCTGGGGCCGGTGTCCCCACGTGACCCGCTGACCTGGGGCCGTTGACCCCACGTGACCCCGTCACCTGGGGCCGGTGACCCCACGTGACACGGTCACCTGGGACCGGTGACCCCACGTGACCGGGTCACCTGGGGCCGGTGACCCCACGTGACCCGGTCACCTGGGGCCGGTGACCCCACGTGACCCGGTCACCTGGGGCCGGTGTCCCCACGTGACCCGGTCACCTGGTGCCGGTGACCCCACGTGACCCGCTGACCTGGGGCCGGTGACCCCACGTGACCCGGTCACCTGGGGCCGGTGACCCCACGTGACCCGCTGACCTGGGGCCGGTGACCCCACGTGACCCGGTGACCTGGGGCCGGTGACCCCACGTGACCCGGTCACCTGGGGCCGGTGTCCCCACGTGACCCGGTCACCTGGGGCCGGTGACCCCACGTGACCCGGTCACCTGGGGCCGGTGTCCCCACGTGACCCGGGGTCCTGGTGCCGGGGTGGTCATCGGAACCTTGGAACCAGGCCGGTTACCCGACACGACCCGGTGACCCGGGGCTGTGGTGTCGACGGACTCGTGGACCTGGGTTCGGGGTCCCGACCTGACGCGGTGACCTGGGGCCGGTGTCCCCACGTGACCCGCTGACCTGGGTCCGGGGTCCCCACGTGACCCGGGGTCCTGGTGCCGGGGTGGTCACCGGAACCTGGGAACCAGGCCGGGTGCGCGACATGACCTGGTGACCTGGGGCCGGGTTAACGACCTGTCCAGGGGACCCGGGCCGGGGACCCGACAGGACCCGGTGATCTGCGGCTGGGGTAAAAACCCGTCCCGGGGACCCGGGCTGGGTCCCGACATGCCTTGGTTACCTGGGGCCGGTGTCCCCACGTGACCCGCTGACCTGGGGCCGGTGACCCCACGTGACCCGGTCACCTGGGGCCGGTGTCCCCACGTGACCCGCTGACCTGGGGCCGGTGACACCACGTGACCCGGTCACCTGGGGCCGGTGACCCCACGTGACCGGGTCACCTGGGGCCGGTGACCCCACGTGACCCGGTCACCTGGGGCCGGTGACCCCACGTGACCCGGTCACCTGGGGCCGGTGTCCCCACGTGACCCGCTGACCTGGGGCCGGTGACCCCACGTGACCCGGTCACCTGGGGCCGGTGACCCCACGTGACCCGGTCACCTGGGGCCGGTGACCCCACGTGACCCGGTGACCTGGGGCCGGTGACCCCACGTGACCCGCTGACCTGGGGCCTGTGACCCCACGTGACCCGGTCACCTGGGGCCGGTGTCCCCACGTGACCCGGTCACCTGGGGCCGGTGACCCCACGTGACCCGGTCACCTGGGGCCGGTGACCCCACGTGACCCGGTCACCTGGGGCCGGTGACCCCACGTGACCCGGTGACCTGGGGCCGGTGACCCCACGTGACCCGGTCACCTGGGGCCGGTGACCCCACGTGACCCGGTCACCTGGGGCCGGTGACCCCACGTGACCCGGTCACCTGGGGCCGGTGTCCCCACGTGACCCGGTCACCTGGGGCCGGTGACACCACGTGACCGGGTCACCTGGGGCCGGTGACCCCACGTGACCCGGTCACCTGGGGCCGGTGACCCCACGTGACCCGGTCACCTGGGGCCGGTGTCCCCACGTGACCCGCTGACCTGGGGCCGGTGACCCCACGTGACCCGGTCACCTGGGGCCGGTGTCCCCACGTGACCCGGTCACCTGGGGCCGGTGACCCCACGTGACCCGCTGACCTGGGGCCGGTGACCCCACGTGACCCGGTCACCTGGGGCCGGTGACCCCACGTGACCCGGTGACCTGGGGCCGGTGACCCCACGTGACCCGGTCACCTGGGGCCGGTGTCCCCACGTGACCCGGTCACCTGGGGCCGGTGACCCCACGTGACCCGGTCACCTGGGGCCGGTGACCCCACGTGACCCGGTGACCTGGGGCCGGTGACCCCACGTGACCCGGTGACCTGGGGCCGGTGACCCCACGTGACCCGGTCACCTGGGGCCGGTGACCCCACGTGACCCGGTCACCTGGGGCCGGTGACCCCACGTGACCCGGTCACCTGGGGCCGGTGACCTCACGTGACCCGGTCACCTGGGGCCGGTGACCCCACGTGACCCGGTCACCTGGGGCCGGTGACCCCACGTGACCAGGTCACCTGGGGCCGGTGACCCCACGTGACCCGGTCACCTGGGGCCGGTGACCCCACGTGACCCGGTCACCTGGGGCCGGTGACCTCACGTGACCCGGTCACCTGGGGCCGATGACCCCACGTGACCCGGTCACCTGGGGCCGGTGACCCCACGTGACCAGGTCACCTGGGGCCGGTGACCCCACGTGACCCAGTCACCTGGGGCCGGTGACCCCACGTGACCCGGTCACCTGGGGCCGGTGTCCCCACGTGACCCGGTGACCTGGGGCCGGTGACCCCACGTGACCCGGTCACCTGGGGCCGGGGTCCCCACGGGACCCGGGGTCCTGGTGCCGGGGTGGTCACCGGAACCTGGGAACCAGGCCGGTTACCCGACACGACCCGGTGACCTGGGGCCGGGTTAACGACCTGTCCAGGGGACCCGGGCCGGGGACCCGACAGGACCCGGTGGTCCTTCGCTGGTGTCCCGATGCAACCCGGGGACCCGGGCCCGGGCCCCCACGTGATCCAGTGATCCGGTGCTTTTGTCCCGATGCAACCCGGGGACCTGGGCCGGGGACCCGGTATGACTCCGTCTCCCGGGGCCGGGGTGGTCACCTGACACTGGTACCCGGGACAGCGACCCGACATGACCCCGTGACCCGGGGCCGGGGTGCCGACCTGTCCAGGGGACCCGACCCGGGTACCCGACAGGACCCGGTGATCTGCGGCTGGGGTAAAAACCCGTCCCGGGGACCCGGGCTGGGTCCCGACATGACCCGGTGACCTGGGGCTGTGGTGTCGACCGGACTCGGGGACCTGGTCCGGTGTCCCGTCATGACCCGGGGACCTGGGGTCGGGGTGGTCACCAGACCCTTGTACCCAGGCCGTTGACCCGACATGACCCTGTGACCCGGGGCCTGGGTAAAAATCCAACCCGGGGACCCGGGCATGGGACGTGACATGACCCGACCTGGGTCCGGGGTCCCGAACTGACCCGGTGACCTGGGTCCGGGGACTCGGTATGACCCGGTTACCTGGGTCCGGGGTCCCCACGTGACCCGGTCACCTGGGGCCGGGGTCCCCACGTGACCCGCTGACCTGGGGCCGGTGACCCCACGTGACCCGGTCACCTGGGGCCGGTGTCCCCACGTGACCCGGGGTCCTGGTGCCGGGGTGGTCATCGGAACCTGGGAACCAGGCCGGGTGCGCGAGATGACCGGGTGACCTGGGGCCGGGTTATCGACCTGTCCAGGGGACACGGGCCGGGGACCCGACAGGACCCGGTGATCTGCGGTTGGGGTAAAAACCCGTCCCGGGGACCCGGGCTGGGTCCCGACATGCCTTGGTTACCTGGGGCCGGTGTCCCCACGTGACCCGCTGACCTGGGGCCGGTGACCCCACGTGACCCGGTCACCTGGGGCCGGTGTCCCCACGTGACCCGGTCACCTGGGGCCGGTGACCCCACGTGACCCGGTCACCTGGGGCCGGTGACCTCACGTGACCCGGTCACCTGGGGCCGGTGACCCCACGTGACCCGGTCACCTGGGGCCGGTGACCCCACGTGACCAGGTCACCTGGGGCCGGTGACCCCACGTGACCCAGTCACCTGGTGCCGGTGACCCCACGTGACCCGGTCACCTGGGGCCGGTGTCCCCACGTGACCCGGTCACCTGGGGCCGGTGACCCCACGTGACCCGGTCACCTGGGGCCGGGGTCCCCACGGGACCCGGGGTCCTGGTGCCGGGGTGGTCACCGGAACCTGGGAACCAGGCCGGTTACCCGACACGACCCGGTGACCTGGGGCCGGGTTAACGACCTGTCCAGGGGACCCGGGCCGGGGACCCGACAGGACCCGGTGGTCCTTCGCTGGTGTCCCGATGCAACCCGGGGACCCGGGCCCGGGCCCCCACGTGATCCAGTGATCCGGTGCTTTTGTCCCGATGCAACCCGGGGACCTGGGCCGGGGACCCGGTATGACTCCGTCTCCCGGGGCCGGGGTGGTCACCTGACACTGGTACCCGGGACAGCGACCCGACATGACCCCGTGACCCGGGGCCGGGGTGCCGACCTGTCCAGGGGACCCGACCCGGGTACCCGACAGGACCCGGTGATCTGCGGCTGGGGTAAAAACCCGTCCCGGGGACCCGGGCTGGGTCCCGACATGACCCGGTGACCTGGGGCTGTGGTGTCGACCGGACTCGGGGACCTGGTCCGGTGTCCCGTCATGACCCGGGGACCTGGGGTCGGGGTGGTCACCAGACCCTTGTACCCAGGCCGTTGACCCGACATGACCCTGTGACCCGGGGCCTGGGTAAAAATCCAACCCGGGGACCCGGGCATGGGACGTGACATGACCCGACCTGGGTCCGGGGTCCCGAACTGACCCGGTGACCTGGGTCCGGGGACTCGGTATGACCCGGTTACCTGGGTCCGGGGTCCCCACGTGACCCGGTCACCTGGGGCCGGGGTCCCCACGTGACCCGGTGACCTGGGGCCGGTGACCCCACGTGACCCGGTCACCTGGGGCCGGTGTCCCCACGTGACCCGGGGTCCTGGTGCCGGGGTGGTCATCGGAACCTGGGAACCAGGCCGGGTGCGCGAGATGACCGCGTGACCTGGGGCCGGGTTATCGACCTGTCCAGGGGACACGGGCCGGGGACCCGACAGGACCCGGTGATCTGCGGCTGGGGTAAAAACCCGTCCCGGGGACCCGGGCTGGGTCCCGACATGCCTTGGTTACCTGGGGCCGGTGTCCCCACGTGACCCGCTGACCTGGGGCCGGTGACCCCACGTGACCCGGTCACCTGGGGCCGGTGACCCCACGTGACCCGGTCACCTGGGGCCGGTGACCCCACGTGACCGGGTCACCTGGGGCCGGTGACCCCACGTGACCCGGTCACCTGGGGCCGGTGACCCCACGTGACCCGGTCACCTGGGGCCGGTGTCCCCACGTGACCCGGTCACCTGGTGCCGGTGACCCCACGTGACCCGGTCACCTGGGGCCGGTGACCCCACGTGACCCGGTCACCTGGGGCCGGTGACCCCACGTGACCCGGTGACCTGGGGCCGGTGACCCCACGTGACCCGCTGACCTGGGGCCGGTGACCCCACGTGACCCGGTCACCTGGGGCCGGTGACCCCACGTGACCCGGTCACCTGGGGCCGGTGACCCCACGTGACCCGCTGACCTGGGGCCGGTGACCCCACGTGACCCGCTGACCTGGGGCCGGTGTCCCCACGTGACCCGCTGACCTGGGGCCGTTGACCCCACGTGACCAGGTCACCTGGGGCCGGTGACCCCACGTGACCCAGTCACCTGGTGCCGGTGACCCCACGTGACCCGGTCACCTGGGGCCGGTGACCCCACGTGACCCGGTCACCTGGGGCCGGTGTCCCCACGTGACCCGGTCACCTGGGGCCGGGGTCCCCACGGGACCCGGGGTCCTGGTGCCGGGGTGGTCACCGGAACCTGGGAACCAGGCCGGTTACCCGACACGACCCGGTGACCTGGGGCCGGGTTAACGACCTGTCCAGGGGACCCGGGCCGGGGACCCGACAGGACCCGGTGGTCCTTCGCTGGTGTCCCGATGCAACCCGGGGACCCGGGCCCGGGCCCCCACGTGATCCAGTGATCCGGTGCTTTTGTCCCGATGCAACCCGGGGACCTGGGCCGGGGACCCGGTATGACTCCGTCTCCCGGGGCCGGGGTGGTCACCTGACACTGGTACCCGGGACAGCGACCCGACATGACCCCGTGACCCGGGGCCGGGGTGCCGACCTGTCCAGGGGACCCGACCCGGGTACCCGACAGGACCCGGTGATCTGCGGCTGGGGTAAAAACCCGTCCCGGGGACCCGGGCTGGGTCCCGACATGACCCGGTGACCTGGGGCTGTGGTGTCGACCGGACTCGGGGACCTGGTCCGGTGTCCCGTCATGACCCGGGGACCTGGGGTCGGGGTGGTCACCAGACCCTTGTACCCAGGCCGTTGACCCGACATGACCCTGTGACCCGGGGCCTGGGTAAAAATCCAACCCGGGGACCCGGGCATGGGACGTGACATGACCCGACCTGGGTCCGGGGTCCCGAACTGACCCGGTTACCTGGGTCCGGGGTCCCCACGTGACCCGGTCACCTGGGGCCGGGGTCCCCACGTGACCCGCTGACCTGGGGCCGGTGACCCCACGTGACCCGGTCACCTGGGGCCGGTGTCCCCACGTGACCCGGGGTCCTGGTGCCGGGGTGGTCATCGGAACCTGGGAACCAGGCCGGGTGCGCGAGATGACCGGGTGACCTGGGGCCGGGTTATCGACCTGTCCAGGGGACCCGGGCCGGGGACCCGACAGGACCCGGTGATCTGCGGCTGGGGTAAAAACCCGTCCCGGGGACCCGGGCTGGGTCCCGACATGCCTTGGTTACCTGGGGCCGGTGTCCCCACGTGACCCGGTCACCTGGGGCCGGTGACCCCACGTGACCCGGTCACCTGGGGCCGGTGTCCCCACGTGACCCGGTCACCTGGGGCCGGTGACCCCACGTGACCCGGTCACCTGGGGCCGGTGTCCCCACGTGACCCGCTGACCTGGGGCCGGTGACCCCACGTGACCCGGTCACCTGGGGCCGGTGACCCCACGTGACCGGGTCACCTGGGGCCGGTGACCCCACGTGACCGGGTCACCTGGGGCCGGTGACCCCACGTGACCCGGTCACCTGGGGCCGGTGACCCCACGTGACCCGGTCACCTGGGGCCGGTGTCCCCACGTGACCCGGTCACCTGGGGCCGGTGACCCCACGTGACCCGGTCACCTGGGGCCGGTGACCCCACGTGACCCGGTGACCTGGGGCCGGTGTCCCCACGTGACCCGCTGACCTGGGGCCGGTGACCCCACGTGACCCGCTGACCTGGGGCCGGTGTCCCCACGTGACCCGGTCACCTGGGGCCGGTGACCCCACGTGACCCGCTGACCTGGGGCCGGTGACCCCACGTGACCCGGTCACCTGGGGCCGGTGACCCCACGTGACCCGGTCACCTGGGGCCGGTGTCCCCACGTGACCCGGTCACCTGGGGCCGGTGACCCCACGTGACCCGGTCACCTGGGGCCGGTGTCCCCACGTGACCCGGGGTCCTGGTGCCGGGGTGGTCATCGGAACCTTGGAACCAGGCCGGTTACCCGACACGACCCGGTGACCCGGGGCTGTGGTGTCGACGGACTCGTGGACCTGGGTTCGGGGTCCCGACCTGACGCGGTGACCTGGGGCCGGTGTCCCCACGTGACCCGCTGACCTGGGTCCGGGGTCCCCACGTGACCCGGGGTCCTGGTGCCGGGGTGGTCACCGGAACCTGGGAACCAGGCCGGTTACCCGACACGACCCGGTGACCTGGGGCCGGGTTAATGACCTGTCCAGGGGACCCGGGCCGGGGACCCGACAGGACCCGGTGGTCCTTCGCTGGTGTCCCGATGCAACCCGGGGACCCGGGCCCGGGCCCCCACGTGATCCAGTATCCGGTGCTTTTGTCCCGATGCAACCCGGGGACCTGGGCCGGGGACCCGGTATGACTCCGTCTCCCGGGGCCGGGGTGGTCACCTGACACTGGTACCCGGGACAGCGACCCGACATGACCCCGTGACCCGGGGCCGGGGTGCCGACCTGTCCAGGGGACCCGACCCGGGTACTCGACAGGACCCGGTGATCTGCGGCTGGGGTAAAAACCCGTCCCGGGGACCCGGGCTGGGTCCCGACATGACCCGGTGACCTGGGGCTGTGGTGTCGACCGGACTCGGGGACCTGGTCCGGTGTCCCGTCATGACCCGGGGACCTGGGGTCGGGGTGGTCACCAGACCCTTGTACCCAGGCCGTTGACCCGACATGACCCTGTGACCCGGGGCCTGGGTAAAAATCCAACCCGGGGACCCGGGCATGGGACGTGACATGACCCGACCTGGGTCCGGGGTCCCGAACTGACCCGGTGACCTGGGTCCGGGGACTCGGTATGACCCGGTTACCTGGGTCCGGGGTCCCCACGTGACCCGGTCACCTGGGGCCGGGGTCCCCACGTGACCCGCTGACCTGGGGCCGGTGACCCCACGTGACCCGGTCACCTGGGGCCGGTGTCCCCACGTGACCCGGGGTCCTGGTGCCGGGGTGGTCATCGGAACCTGGGAACCAGGCCGGGTGCGCGAGATGACCGGGTGACCTGGGGCCGGGTTATCGACCTGTCCAGGGGACACGGGCCGGGGACCCGACAGGACCCGGTGATCTGCGGCTGGGGTAAAAACCCGTCCCGGGGACCCGGGCTGGGTCCCGACATGCCTTGGTTACCTGGGGCCGGTGTCCCCACGTGACCCGGTCACCTGGGGCCGGTGTCCCCACGTGACCCGCTGACCTGGGGCCGGTGACACCACGTGACCCGGTCACCTGGGGCCGGTGTCCCCACGTGACCCGCTGACCTGGGGCCGGTGACACCACGTGACCCGGTCACCTGGGGCCGGTGACCCCACGTGACCGGGTCACCTGGGGCCGGTGACCCCACGTGACCCGGTCACCTGGGGCCGGTGACCCCACGTGACCCGGTCACCTGGGGCCGGTGTCCCCACGTGACCCGGTCATCTGGTGCCGGTGACCCCACGTGACCCGGTCACCTGGGGCCGGTGACCCCACGTGACCCGGTCACCTGGGGCCGGTGACCCCACGTGACCCGCTGACCTGGGGCCGGTGACCCCACGTGACCCGGTCACCTGGGGCCGGTGACCCCACGTGACCCGGTGACCTGGGGCCGGTGACCCCACGTGACCCGCTGACCTAGGGCCGGTGACCCCACGTGACCCGGTCACCTGGGGCCGGTGTCCCCACGTGACCCGGTCACCTGGGGCCGGTGACCCCACGTGACCCGGTGACCTGGGGCCGGTGACCCCACGTGACCCGGTGACCTGGGGCCGGTGACCCCACGTGACCCGGTCACCTGGGGCCGGTGACCCAACGTGACGCGGTCACCTGGTGCCGGTGACCCCACGTGACCCGGTCACCTGGGGCCGGTGACCCCACGTGACCCGGTCACCTGGGGCCGGTGACCCCACGTGACCCGGTCACCTGGGGCCGGTGACCTCACGTGACCCGGTCACCTGGGGCCGGTGACCCCACGTGACCAGGTCACCTGGGGCCGGTGACCCCACGTGACCCGGTCACCTGGGGCCGGTGACCCCACGTGACCCGGTCACCTGGGGCCGGTGACCTCACGTGACCCGGTCACCTGGGGCCGGTGACCCCACGTGACCCGGTCACCTGGGGCCGGTGACCCCACGTGACCAGGTCACCTGGGGCCGGTGAACCCACGTGACCCAGTCACCTGGTGCCGGTGACCCCACGTGACCCGGTCACCTGGGGCCGGTGTCCCCACGTGACCCGGTCACCTGGGGCCCATGACCCCACGTGACCCGGTCACCTGGGGCCGGGGTCCCCACGGGACCCGGGGTCCTGGTGCCGGGGTGGTCACCGGAACCTGGGAACCAGGCCGGTTACCCGACACGACCCGGTGACCTGGGGCCGGGTTAACGACCTGTCCAGGGGACCCGGGCCGGGGACCCGACAGGACCCGGTGGTCCTTCGCTGGTGTCCCGATGCAACCCGGGGACCCGGGCCCGGGCCCCCACGTGATCCAGTGATCCGGTGCTTTTGTCCCGATGCAACCCGGGGACCTGGGCCGGGGACCCAGTATGACTCCGTTTCCCGGGGCCGGGGTGGTCACCTGACAGTGGTACCCGGGACAGCGACCCGACATGACCCCGTGACCCGGGGCCGGGGTGCCGACCTGTCCAGGGGACCCGACCCGGGTACCCGACAGGACCCGGTGATCTGCGGCTGGGGTAAAAACCCGTCCCGGGGACCCGGGCTGGGTCCCGACATGACCCGGTGACCTGGGGCTGTGGTGTCGACCGGACTCGGGGACCTGGTCCGGTGTCCCGTCATGACCCGGGGACCTGGGGTCGGGGTGGTCACCAGACCCTTGTACCCAGGCCGTTGACCCGACATGACCCTGTGACCCGGGGCCTGGGTAAAAATCCAACCCGGGGACCCAGGCATGGGACGTGACATGACCCGACCTGGGTCCGGGGTCCCGAACTGACCCGGTGACCTGGGTCCGGGGACTCGGTATGACCCGGTTACCTGGGTCCGGGGTCCCCACGTGACCCGGTCACCTGGGGCCGGGGTCCCCACGTGACCCGCTGACCTGGGGCCGGTGACCCCACGTGACCCGGTCACCTGGGGCCGGTGTCCCCACGTGACCCGGGGTCCTGGTGCCGGGGTGGTCATCGGAACCTGGGAACCAGGCCGGGTGCGCGAGATGACCGGGTGACCTGGGGCCGGGTTATCGACCTGTCCAGGGGACCCGGGCCGGGGACCCGACAGGACCCGGTGATCTGCGGCTGGGGTAAAAACCCGTCCCGGGGACCCGGGCTGGGTCCCGACATGCCTTGGTTACCTGGGGCCGGTGTCCCCACGTGACCCGCTGACCTGGGGCCGGTGACCCCACGTGACCCGGTCACCTGGGGCCGGTGACCCCACGTGACCCGGTCACCTGGGGCCGGTGTCCCCACGTGACCCGCTGACCTGGGGCCGGTGACACCACGTGACCCGGTCACCTGGGGCCGGTGACCCCACGTGACCGGGTCACCTGGGGCCGGTGACCCCACGTGACCCGGTCACCTGGGGCCGGTGACCCCACGTGACCCGGTCACCTGGGGCCGGTGTCCCCACGTGACCCGGTCACCTGGTGCCGGTGACCCCACGTGACCCGGTGACCTGGGGCCGGTGACCCCACGTGACCCGGTCACCTGGGGCCGGTGACCCCACGTGACCCGGTCACCTGGGGCCGGTGACCCCACGTGACCCGGTGACCTGGGGCCGGTGACCCCACGTGACCCGCTGACCTGGGGCCGGTGACCCCACGTGACCCGGTCACCTGGGGCCGGTGACCCCACGTGACCCGGTGACCTGGGGCCGGTGACCCCACGTGACCCGGTGACCTGGGGCCGGTGACCCCACGTGACCCGGTCACCTGGGGCCGGTGACCCCACGTGACCAGGTCACCTGGGGCCGGTGACCCCACGTGACCCGGTCACCTGGGGCCGGTGACCTCACGTGACCCGGTCACCTGGGGCCGGTGACCCCACGTGACCCGGTCACCTGGGGCCGGTGACCCCACGTGACCCGGTCACCTGGGGCCGGTGACCCCACGTGACCCGGTCACCTGGGGCCGGTGTCCCCACGTGACCCGGTCACCTGGGGCCGGTGACCCCACGTGACCCGGTCACCTGGGGCCGGGGTCCCCACGGGACCCGGGGTCCTTGTGCCGGGGTGGTCACCGGAACCTGGGAACCAGGCCGGTTACCCGACACGACCCGGTGACCTGGGGCCGGGTTAACGACCTGTCCAGGGGACCCGGGCCGGGGACCCGACAGGACCCGGTGGTCCTTCGCTGGTGTCCCGATGCAACCCGGGGACCCGGGCCCGGGCCCCCACGTGATCCAGTGATCCGGTGCTTTTGTCCCGATGCAACCCGGGGACCTGGGCCGGGGACCCGGTATGACTCCGTCTCCCGGGGCCGGGGTGGTCACCTGACACTGGTACCCGGGACAGCGACCCGACATGACCCCGTGACCCGGGGCCGGGGTGCCGACCTGTCCAGGGGACCCGACCCGGGTACCCGACAGGACCCGGTGATCTGCGGCTGGGGTAAAAACCCGTCCCGGGGACCCGGGCTGGGTCCCGACATGACCCGGTGACCTGGGGCTGTGGTGTCGACCGGACTCGGGGACCTGGTCCGGTGTCCCGTCATGACCCGGGGACCTGGGGTCGGGGTGGTCACCAGACCCTTGTACCCAGGCCGTTGACCCGACATGACCCTGTGACCCGGGGCCTGGGTAAAAATCCAACCCGGGGACCCGGGCATGGGACGTGACATGACCCGACCTGGGTCCGGGGTCCCGAACTGACCCGGTGACCTGGGTCCGGGGACTCGGTATGACCCGGTTACCTGGGTCCGGGGTCCCCACGTGACCCGGTCACCTGGGGCCGGGGTCCCCACGTGACCCGCTGACCTGGGGCCGGTGACCCCACGTGACCCGGTCACCTGGGGCCGGTGTCCCCACGTGACCCGGGGTCCTGGTGCCGGGGTGGTCATCGGAACCTGGGAACCAGGCCGGGTGCGCGAGATGACCGGGTGACCTGGGGCCGGGTTATCGACCTGTCCAGGGGACCCGGGCCGGGGACCCGACAGGACCCGGTGATCTGCGGCTGGGGTAAAAACCCGTCCCGGGGACCCGGGCTGGGTCCCGACATGCCTTGGTTACCTGGGGCCGGTGTCCCCACGTGACCCGCTGACCTGGGGCCGGTGACCCCACGTGACCCGGTCACCTGGGGCCGGTGACCCCACGTGACCCGGTCACCTGGGGCCGGTGACCCCACGTGACCCGGTCACCTGGGGCCGGTGTCCCCACGTGACCCGCTGACCTGGGGCCGGTGACACCACGTGACCCGGTCACCTGGGGCCGGTGACCCCACGTGACCGGGTCACCTGGGGCCGGTGACCCCACGTGACCCGGTCACCTGGGGCCGGTGACCCCACGTGACCCGGTCACCTGGGGCCGGTGTCCCCACGTGACCCGGTCACCTGGTGCCGGTGACCCCACGTGACCCGCTGACCTGGGGCCGGTGACCCCACGTGACCCGGTCACCTGGGGCCGGTGACCCCACGTGACCCGGTCACCTGGGGCCGGTGACCCCACGTGACCCGCTGACCTGGGGCCGGTGACCCCACGTGACCCGGTGACCTGGGGCCGGTGACCCCACGTGACCCGCTGACCTGGGGCCGGTGACCCCACGTGACCCGGTCACCTGGGGCCGGTGACCCCATGTGACCCGGTCACCTGGGGCCGGTGACCCCACGTGACCCGCTGACCTGGGGCCGGTGACCCCACGTGACCCGGTCACCTGGGGCCGGTGACCCCACGTGACCCGGTCACCTGGGGCCGGTGACCCCACGTGACCCGGTCACCTGGGGCCGGTGACCCCACGTGACCCGGTCACCTGGGGCCGGTGACCTCACGTGACCCGGTCACCTGGGGCCGGTGACCCCACGTGACCCGGTCACCTGGGGCCGGTGACCCCACGTGACCCGGTCACCTGGTGCCGGTGACCCCACGTGACCCGGTCACCTGGGGCCGGTGTCCCCACGTGACCCGGTCACCTGGGGCCGGTGACCCCACGTGACCCGGTCACCTGGGGCCGGGGTCCCCACGGGACCCGGGGTCCTGGTGCCGGGGTGGTCACCGGAACCTGGGAACCAGGCCGGTTACCCGACACGACCCGGTGACCTGGGGCCGGGTTAACGACCTGTCCAGGGGACCCGGGCCGGGGACCCGACAGGACCCGGTGGTCCTTCGCTGGTGTCCCGATGCAACCCGGGGACCCGGGCCCGGGCCCCCACGTGATCCAGTGATCCGGTGCTTTTGTCCCGATGCAACCCGGGGACCTGGGCCGGGGACCCGGTATGACTCCGTCTCCCGGGGCCGGGGTGGTCACCTGACACTGGTACCCGGGACAGCGACCCGACATGACCCCGTGACCCGGGGCCGGGGTGCCGACCTGTCCAGGGGACCCGACCCGGGTACCCAACAGGACCCGGTGATCTGCGGCTGGGGTAAAAACCCGTCCCGGGGACCCGGGCTGGGTCCCGACATGACCCGGTGACCTGGGGCTGTGGTGTCGACCGGACTCGGGGACCTGGTCCGGTGTCCCGTCATGACCCGGGGACCTGGGGTCGGGGTGGTCACCAGACCCTTGTACCCAGGCCGTTGACCCGACATGACCCTGTGACCCGGGGCCTGGGTAAAAATCCAACCCGGGGACCCGGGCATGGGACGTGACATGACCCGACCTGGGTCCGGGGTCCCGAACTGACCCGGTGACCTGGGTCCGGGGACTCGGTATGACCCGGTTACCTGGGTCCGGGGTCCCCACGTGACCCGGTCACCTGGGGCCGGGGTCCCCACGTGACCCGCTGACCTGGGGCCGGTGACCCCACGTGACCCGGTCACCTGGGGCCGGTGTCCCCACGTGACCCGGGGTCCTGGTGCCGGGGTGGTCATCGGAACCTGGGAACCAGGCCGGGTGCGCGAGATGACCGCGTGACCTGGGGCCGGGTTATCGACCTGTCCAGGGGACACGGGCCGGGGACCCGACAGGACCCGGTGATCTGCGGCTGGGGTAAAAACCCGTCCCGGGGACCCGGGCTGGGTCCCGACATGCCTTGGTTACCTGGGGCCGGTGTCCCCACGTGACCCGCTGACCTGGGGCCGGTGACCCCACGTGACCCGGTCACCTGGGGCCGGTGACCCCACGTGACCCGGTCACCTGGGGCCGGTGACCCCACGTGACCCGGTCACCTGGGGCCGGTGACCCCACGTGACCCGGTCACCTGGGGCCGGTGACCTCACGTGACCCGATCACCTGGGGCCGGTGACCCCACGTGACCCGGTCACCTGGGGCCGGTGACCCCACGTGACCAGGTCACCTGGGGCCGGTGACCCCACGTGACCCGGTCACCTGGGGCCGGTGACCCCACGTGACCCGGTCACCTGGGGCCGGTGACCTCACGTGACCCGGTCACCTGGGGCCGGTGACCCCACGTGACCCGGTCACCTGGGGCCGGTGACCCCACGTGACCCGGTCACCTGGGGCCGGTGACCCCACGTGACCCGGTCACCTGGGGCCGGTGACCCCACGTGACCCGGTCACCTGGGGCCGGGGTCCCCACGGGACCCGGGGTCCTGGTGCCGGGGTGGTCACCGGAACCTGGGAACCAGGCCGGTTACCCGACACGACCCGGTGACCTGGGGCCGGGTTAACGACCTGTCCAGGGGACCCGGGCCGGGGACCCGACAGGACCCGGTGGTCCTTCGCTGGTGTCCCGATGCAACCCGGGGACCCGGGCCCGGGCCCCCACGTGATCCAGTGATCCGGTGCTTTTGTCCCGATGCAACCCGGGGACCTGGGCCGGGGACCCGGTATGACTCCGTCTCCCGGGGCCGGGGTGGTCACCTGACACTGGTACCCGGGACAGCGACCCGACATGACCCCGTGACCCGGGGCCGGGGTGCCGACCTGTCCAGGGGACCCGACCCGGGTACCCGACAGGACCCGGTGATCTGCGGCTGGGGTAAAAACCCGTCCCGGGGACCCGGGCTGGGTCCCGACATGACCCGGTGACCTGGGGCTGTGGTGTCGACCGGACTCGGGGACCTGGTCCGGTGTCCCGTCATGACCCGGGGACCTGGGGTCGGGGTGGTCACCAGACCCTTGTACCCAGGCCGTTGACCCGACATGACCCTGTGACCCGGGGCCTGGGTAAAAATCCAACCCGGGGACCCGGGCATGGGACGTGACATGACCCGACCTGGGTCCGGGGTCCCGAACTGACCCGGTGTCCTGGGTCCGGGGACTCGGTATGACCCGGTTACCTGGGTCCGGGGTCCCCACGTGACCCGGTCACCTGGGGCCGGGGTCCCCACGTGACCCGCTGACCTGGGGCCGGTGACCCCACGTGACCCGGTCACCTGGGGCCGGTGTCCCCACGTGACCCGGGGTCCTGGTGCCGGGGTGGTCATCGGAACCTGGGAACCAGGCCGGGTGCGCGAGATGACCAGGTGACCTGGGGCCGGGTTATCGACCTGTCCAGGGGACACGGGCCGGGGACCCGACAGGACCCGGTGATCTGCGGCTGGGGTAAAAACCCGTCCCGGGGACCCGGGCTGGGTCCCGACATGCCTTGGTTACCTGGGGCCGGTGTCCCCACGTGACCCGCTGACCTGGGGCCGGTGACCCCACGTGACCCGGTCACCTGGGGCCGGTGACCCCACGTGACCCGGTCACCTGGGGCCGGTGACCCCACGTGACCCGGTCACCTGGGGCCGGTGTCCCCACGTGACCCGCTGACCTGGGGCCGGTGACACCACGTGACCCGGTCACCTGGGGCCGGTGACCCCACGTGACCCGGTCACCTGGGGCCGGTGACCCCACGTGACCCGGTCACCTGGGGCCGGTGTACCCACGTGACCCGGTCACCTGGTGCCGGTGACCCCACGTGACCCGGTCACCTGGGGCCGGTGACCCCACGTGACCCGGTCACCTGGGGCCGGTGACCCCACGTGACCCGGTGACCTGGGGCCGGTGACCCCACGTGACCCGCTGACCTGGGGCCGGTGACCCCACGTGACCCGGTGACCTGGGGCCGGTGACCCCACGTGACCCGCTGACCTGGGGCCGGTGACCCCACGTGACCCGGTCACCTGGGGCCGGTGACCCCACGTGACCCGGTCACCTGGGGCCGGTGACCCCACGTGACCCGGTGACCTGGGGCCGGTGACCCCACGTGACCCGCTGACCTGGGGCCGGTGACCCCACGTGACCCGGTCACCTGGGGCCGGTGACCCCACGTGACCCGGTCACCTGGGGCCGGTGACCCCACGTGACCCGGTCACCTGGGGCCGGTGACCCCACGTGACCCGGTCACCTGGGGCCGGTGACCTCACGTGACCCGATCACCTGGGGCCGGTGACCCCACGTGACCCGGTCACCTGGGGCCGGTGACCCCACGTGACCAGGTCACCTGGGGCCGGTGACCCCACGTGACCCGGTCACCTGGGGCCGGTGACCCCACGTGACCCGGTCACCTGGGGCCGGTGACCTCACGTGACCCGGTCACCTGGGGCCGGTGACCCCACGTGACCCGGTCACCTGGGGCCGGTGACCCCACGTGACCCGGTCACCTGGGGCCGGTGACCCCACGTGACCCGGTCACCTGGGGCCGGTGACCCCACGTGACCCGGTCACCTGGGGCCGGGGTCCCCACGGGACCCGGGGTCCTGGTGCCGGGGTGGTCACCGGAACCTGGGAACCAGGCCGGTTACCCGACACGACCCGGTGACCTGGGGCCGGGTTAACGACCTGTCCAGGGGACCCGGGCCGGGGACCCGACAGGACCCGGTGGTCCTTCGCTGGTGTCCCGATGCAACCCGGGGACCCGGGCCCGGGCCCCCACGTGATCCAGTGATCCGGTGCTTTTGTCCCGATGCAACCCGGGGACCTGGGCCGGGGACCCGGTATGACTCCGTCTCCCGGGGCCGGGGTGGTCACCTGACACTGGTACCCGGGACAGCGACCCGACATGACCCCGTGACCCGGGGCCGGGGTGCCGACCTGTCCAGGGGACCCGACCCGGGTACCCGACAGGACCCGGTGATCTGCGGCTGGGGTAAAAACCCGTCCCGGGGACCCGGGCTGGGTCCCGACATGACCCGGTGACCTGGGGCTGTGGTGTCGACCGGACTCGGGGACCTGGTCCGGTGTCCCGTCATGACCCGGGGACCTGGGGTCGGGGTGGTCACCAGACCCTTGTACCCAGGCCGTTGACCCGACATGACCCTGTGACCCGGGGCCTGGGTAAAAATCCAACCCGGGGACCCGGGCATGGGACGTGACATGACCCGACCTGGGTCCGGGGTCCCGAACTGACCCGGTGACCTGGGTCCGGGGACTCGGTATGACCCGGTTACCTGGGTCCGGGGTCCCCACGTGACCCGGTCACCTGGGGCCGGGGTCCCCACGTGACCCGCTGACCTGGGGCCGGTGACCCCACGTGACCCGGTCACCTGGGGCCGGTGTCCCCACGTGACCCGGGGTCCTGGTGCCGGGGTGGTCATCGGAACCTGGGAACCAGGCCGGGTGCGCGAGATGACCGGGTGACCTGGGGCCGGGTTATCGACCTGTCCAGGGGACCCGGGCCGGGGACCCGACAGGACCCGGTGATCTGCGGCTGGGGTAAAAACCCGTCCCGGGGACCCGGGCTGGGTCCCGACATGCCTTGGTTACCTGGGGCCGGTGTCCCCACGTGACCCGCTGACCTGGGGCCGGTGACCCCACGTGACCCGGTCACCTGTGGCCGGTGACCCCACGTGACCCGGTCACCTGGGGCCGGTGACCCCACGTGACCCGGTCACCTGGGGCCGGTGACCCCACGTGACCGGGTCACCTGGGGCCGGTGACCCCACGTGACCCGGTCACCTGGGGCCGGTGTCCCCACGTGACCCGGTCACCTGGTGCCGGTGACCCCACGTGACCCGGTCACCTGGGGCCGGTGACCCCAGGTGACCCGGTCACCTGGGGCCGGTGACCCCACGTGACCCGCTGACCTGGGGCCGGTGAACCCACGTGACCCGGTCACCTGGGGCCGGTGACCCCACGTGACCCGGTGACCTGGGGCCGGTGACCCCACGTGACCCGGTCACCTGGGGCCGGTGTCCCCACGTGACCCGGTCAACTGGGGCCGGTGACCCCACGTGACCCGGTCACCTGGGGCCGGTGTCCCCACGTGACCCGCTGACCTGGGGCCGTTGACCCCACGTGACCCCGTCACCTGGGGCCGGTGAACCCACGTGACACGGTCACCTGGGGCCGGTGACCCCACGTGACCGGGTCACCTGGGGCCGGTGACCCCACGTGACCCGGTCACCTGGGGCCGGTGACCCCACGTGACCCGGTCACCTGGGGCCGGTGTCCCCACGTGACCCGGTCACCTGGTGCCGGTGACCCCACGTGACCCGCTGACCTGGGGCCGGTGACCCCACGTGACCCGGTCACCTGGGGCCGGTGACCCCACGTGACCCGCTGACCTGGGGCCGGTGACCCCACGTGACCCGCTGACCTGGGGCCGGTGACCCCACGTGACCCGGTCACCTGGGGCCGGTGTCCCCACGTGACCCGCTGACCTGGGGCCGGTGACCCCACGTGACCCGGTCACCTGGGGCCGGTGTCCCCACGTGACCCGCTGACCTGGGGCCGTTGACCCCACGTGACCCCGTCACCTGGGGCCGGTGACCCCACGTGACACGGTCACCTGGGACCGGTGACCCCACGTGACCGGGTCACCTGGGGCCGGTGACCCCACGTGACCCGGTCACCTGGGGCCGGTGACCCCACGTGACCCGGTCACCTGGGGCCGGTGTCCCCACGTGACCCGGTCACCTGGTGCCGGTGACCCCACGTGACCCGCTGACCTGGGGCCGGTGACCCCACGTGACCCGGTCACCTGGGGCCGGTGACCCCACGTGACCCGCTGACCTGGGGCCGGTGACCCCACGTGACCCGGTGACCTGGGGCCGGTGACCCCACGTGACCCGGTCACCTGGGGCCGGTGTCCCCACGTGACCCGGTCACCTGGGGCCGGTGACCCCACGTGACCCGGTCACCTGGGGCCGGTGTCCCCACGTGACCCGGGGTCCTGGTGCCGGGGTGGTCATCGGAACCTTGGAACCAGGCCGGTTACCCGACACGACCCGGTGACCCGGGGCTGTGGTGTCGACGGACTCGTGGACCTGGGTTCGGGGTCCCGACCTGACGCGGTGACCTGGGGCCGGTGTCCCCACGTGACCCGCTGACCTGGGTCCGGGGTCCCCACGTGACCCGGGGTCCTGGTGCCGGGGTGGTCACCGGAACCTGGGAACCAGGCCGGGTGC
The DNA here is from genome assembly GCA_951411735.1 of Somateria mollissima. Lineage (NCBI taxonomy): Eukaryota > Metazoa > Chordata > Aves > Anseriformes > Anatidae > Somateria > Somateria mollissima. The sequence goes on from CATOCB010000130.1 coordinate 139,741, forward strand.
GCGACATGACCTGGTGACCTGGGGCCGGGTTAACGACCTGTCCAGGGGACCCGGGCCGGGGACCCGACAGGACCCGGTGATCTGCGGCTGGGGTAAAAACCCGTCCCGGGGACCCGGGCTGGGTCCCGACATGCCTTGGTTACCTGGGGCCGGTGTCCCCACGTGACCCGCTGACCTGGGGCCGGTGACCCCACGTGACCCGGTCACCTGGGGCCGGTGTCCCCACGTGACCCGCTGACCTGGGGCCGGTGACACCACGTGACCCGGTCACCTGGGGCCGGTGACCCCACGTGACCGGGTCACCTGGGGCCGGTGACCCCACGTGACCCGGTCACCTGGGGCCGGTGACCCCACGTGACCCGGTCACCTGGGGCCGGTGTCCCCACGTGACCCGCTGACCTGGGGCCGGTGACCCCACGTGACCCGGTCACCTGGGGCCGGTGACCCCACGTGACCCGGTCACCTGGGGCCGGTGACCCCACGTGACCCGGTGACCTGGGGCCGGTGACCCCACGTGACCCGCTGACCTGGGGCCTGTGACCCCACGTGACCCGGTCACCTGGGGCCGGTGTCCCCACGTGACCCGGTCACCTGGGGCCGGTGACCCCACGTGACCCGGTCACCTGGGGCCGGTGACCCCACGTGACCCGGTCACCTGGGGCCGGTGACCCCACGTGACCCGGTGACCTGGGGCCGGTGACCCCACGTGACCCGGTCACCTGGGGCCGGTGACCCCACGTGACCCGGTCACCTGGGGCCGGTGACCCCACGTGACCCGGTCACCTGGGGCCGGTGTCCCCACGTGACCCGGTCACCTGGGGCCGGTGACACCACGTGACCGGGTCACCTGGGGCCGGTGACCCCACGTGACCCGGTCACCTGGGGCCGGTGACCCCACGTGACCCGGTCACCTGGGGCCGGTGTCCCCACGTGACCCGCTGACCTGGGGCCGGTGACCCCACGTGACCCGGTCACCTGGGGCCGGTGTCCCCACGTGACCCGGTCACCTGGGGCCGGTGACCCCACGTGACCCGCTGACCTGGGGCCGGTGACCCCACGTGACCCGGTCACCTGGGGCCGGTGACCCCACGTGACCCGGTGACCTGGGGCCGGTGACCCCACGTGACCCGGTCACCTGGGGCCGGTGTCCCCACGTGACCCGGTCACCTGGGGCCGGTGACCCCACGTGACCCGGTCACCTGGGGCCGGTGACCCCACGTGACCCGGTGACCTGGGGCCGGTGACCCCACGTGACCCGGTGACCTGGGGCCGGTGACCCCACGTGACCCGGTCACCTGGGGCCGGTGACCCCACGTGACCCGGTCACCTGGGGCCGGTGACCCCACGTGACCCGGTCACCTGGGGCCGGTGACCTCACGTGACCCGGTCACCTGGGGCCGGTGACCCCACGTGACCCGGTCACCTGGGGCCGGTGACCCCACGTGACCAGGTCACCTGGGGCCGGTGACCCCACGTGACCCGGTCACCTGGGGCCGGTGACCCCACGTGACCCGGTCACCTGGGGCCGGTGACCTCACGTGACCCGGTCACCTGGGGCCGATGACCCCACGTGACCCGGTCACCTGGGGCCGGTGACCCCACGTGACCAGGTCACCTGGGGCCGGTGACCCCACGTGACCCAGTCACCTGGGGCCGGTGACCCCACGTGACCCGGTCACCTGGGGCCGGTGTCCCCACGTGACCCGGTGACCTGGGGCCGGTGACCCCACGTGACCCGGTCACCTGGGGCCGGGGTCCCCACGGGACCCGGGGTCCTGGTGCCGGGGTGGTCACCGGAACCTGGGAACCAGGCCGGTTACCCGACACGACCCGGTGACCTGGGGCCGGGTTAACGACCTGTCCAGGGGACCCGGGCCGGGGACCCGACAGGACCCGGTGGTCCTTCGCTGGTGTCCCGATGCAACCCGGGGACCCGGGCCCGGGCCCCCACGTGATCCAGTGATCCGGTGCTTTTGTCCCGATGCAACCCGGGGACCTGGGCCGGGGACCCGGTATGACTCCGTCTCCCGGGGCCGGGGTGGTCACCTGACACTGGTACCCGGGACAGCGACCCGACATGACCCCGTGACCCGGGGCCGGGGTGCCGACCTGTCCAGGGGACCCGACCCGGGTACCCGACAGGACCCGGTGATCTGCGGCTGGGGTAAAAACCCGTCCCGGGGACCCGGGCTGGGTCCCGACATGACCCGGTGACCTGGGGCTGTGGTGTCGACCGGACTCGGGGACCTGGTCCGGTGTCCCGTCATGACCCGGGGACCTGGGGTCGGGGTGGTCACCAGACCCTTGTACCCAGGCCGTTGACCCGACATGACCCTGTGACCCGGGGCCTGGGTAAAAATCCAACCCGGGGACCCGGGCATGGGACGTGACATGACCCGACCTGGGTCCGGGGTCCCGAACTGACCCGGTGACCTGGGTCCGGGGACTCGGTATGACCCGGTTACCTGGGTCCGGGGTCCCCACGTGACCCGGTCACCTGGGGCCGGGGTCCCCACGTGACCCGCTGACCTGGGGCCGGTGACCCCACGTGACCCGGTCACCTGGGGCCGGTGTCCCCACGTGACCCGGGGTCCTGGTGCCGGGGTGGTCATCGGAACCTGGGAACCAGGCCGGGTGCGCGAGATGACCGGGTGACCTGGGGCCGGGTTATCGACCTGTCCAGGGGACACGGGCCGGGGACCCGACAGGACCCGGTGATCTGCGGTTGGGGTAAAAACCCGTCCCGGGGACCCGGGCTGGGTCCCGACATGCCTTGGTTACCTGGGGCCGGTGTCCCCACGTGACCCGCTGACCTGGGGCCGGTGACCCCACGTGACCCGGTCACCTGGGGCCGGTGTCCCCACGTGACCCGGTCACCTGGGGCCGGTGACCCCACGTGACCCGGTCACCTGGGGCCGGTGACCTCACGTGACCCGGTCACCTGGGGCCGGTGACCCCACGTGACCCGGTCACCTGGGGCCGGTGACCCCACGTGACCAGGTCACCTGGGGCCGGTGACCCCACGTGACCCAGTCACCTGGTGCCGGTGACCCCACGTGACCCGGTCACCTGGGGCCGGTGTCCCCACGTGACCCGGTCACCTGGGGCCGGTGACCCCACGTGACCCGGTCACCTGGGGCCGGGGTCCCCACGGGACCCGGGGTCCTGGTGCCGGGGTGGTCACCGGAACCTGGGAACCAGGCCGGTTACCCGACACGACCCGGTGACCTGGGGCCGGGTTAACGACCTGTCCAGGGGACCCGGGCCGGGGACCCGACAGGACCCGGTGGTCCTTCGCTGGTGTCCCGATGCAACCCGGGGACCCGGGCCCGGGCCCCCACGTGATCCAGTGATCCGGTGCTTTTGTCCCGATGCAACCCGGGGACCTGGGCCGGGGACCCGGTATGACTCCGTCTCCCGGGGCCGGGGTGGTCACCTGACACTGGTACCCGGGACAGCGACCCGACATGACCCCGTGACCCGGGGCCGGGGTGCCGACCTGTCCAGGGGACCCGACCCGGGTACCCGACAGGACCCGGTGATCTGCGGCTGGGGTAAAAACCCGTCCCGGGGACCCGGGCTGGGTCCCGACATGACCCGGTGACCTGGGGCTGTGGTGTCGACCGGACTCGGGGACCTGGTCCGGTGTCCCGTCATGACCCGGGGACCTGGGGTCGGGGTGGTCACCAGACCCTTGTACCCAGGCCGTTGACCCGACATGACCCTGTGACCCGGGGCCTGGGTAAAAATCCAACCCGGGGACCCGGGCATGGGACGTGACATGACCCGACCTGGGTCCGGGGTCCCGAACTGACCCGGTGACCTGGGTCCGGGGACTCGGTATGACCCGGTTACCTGGGTCCGGGGTCCCCACGTGACCCGGTCACCTGGGGCCGGGGTCCCCACGTGACCCGGTGACCTGGGGCCGGTGACCCCACGTGACCCGGTCACCTGGGGCCGGTGTCCCCACGTGACCCGGGGTCCTGGTGCCGGGGTGGTCATCGGAACCTGGGAACCAGGCCGGGTGCGCGAGATGACCGCGTGACCTGGGGCCGGGTTATCGACCTGTCCAGGGGACACGGGCCGGGGACCCGACAGGACCCGGTGATCTGCGGCTGGGGTAAAAACCCGTCCCGGGGACCCGGGCTGGGTCCCGACATGCCTTGGTTACCTGGGGCCGGTGTCCCCACGTGACCCGCTGACCTGGGGCCGGTGACCCCACGTGACCCGGTCACCTGGGGCCGGTGACCCCACGTGACCCGGTCACCTGGGGCCGGTGACCCCACGTGACCGGGTCACCTGGGGCCGGTGACCCCACGTGACCCGGTCACCTGGGGCCGGTGACCCCACGTGACCCGGTCACCTGGGGCCGGTGTCCCCACGTGACCCGGTCACCTGGTGCCGGTGACCCCACGTGACCCGGTCACCTGGGGCCGGTGACCCCACGTGACCCGGTCACCTGGGGCCGGTGACCCCACGTGACCCGGTGACCTGGGGCCGGTGACCCCACGTGACCCGCTGACCTGGGGCCGGTGACCCCACGTGACCCGGTCACCTGGGGCCGGTGACCCCACGTGACCCGGTCACCTGGGGCCGGTGACCCCACGTGACCCGCTGACCTGGGGCCGGTGACCCCACGTGACCCGCTGACCTGGGGCCGGTGTCCCCACGTGACCCGCTGACCTGGGGCCGTTGACCCCACGTGACCAGGTCACCTGGGGCCGGTGACCCCACGTGACCCAGTCACCTGGTGCCGGTGACCCCACGTGACCCGGTCACCTGGGGCCGGTGACCCCACGTGACCCGGTCACCTGGGGCCGGTGTCCCCACGTGACCCGGTCACCTGGGGCCGGGGTCCCCACGGGACCCGGGGTCCTGGTGCCGGGGTGGTCACCGGAACCTGGGAACCAGGCCGGTTACCCGACACGACCCGGTGACCTGGGGCCGGGTTAACGACCTGTCCAGGGGACCCGGGCCGGGGACCCGACAGGACCCGGTGGTCCTTCGCTGGTGTCCCGATGCAACCCGGGGACCCGGGCCCGGGCCCCCACGTGATCCAGTGATCCGGTGCTTTTGTCCCGATGCAACCCGGGGACCTGGGCCGGGGACCCGGTATGACTCCGTCTCCCGGGGCCGGGGTGGTCACCTGACACTGGTACCCGGGACAGCGACCCGACATGACCCCGTGACCCGGGGCCGGGGTGCCGACCTGTCCAGGGGACCCGACCCGGGTACCCGACAGGACCCGGTGATCTGCGGCTGGGGTAAAAACCCGTCCCGGGGACCCGGGCTGGGTCCCGACATGACCCGGTGACCTGGGGCTGTGGTGTCGACCGGACTCGGGGACCTGGTCCGGTGTCCCGTCATGACCCGGGGACCTGGGGTCGGGGTGGTCACCAGACCCTTGTACCCAGGCCGTTGACCCGACATGACCCTGTGACCCGGGGCCTGGGTAAAAATCCAACCCGGGGACCCGGGCATGGGACGTGACATGACCCGACCTGGGTCCGGGGTCCCGAACTGACCCGGTGACCTGGGTCCGGGGACTCGGTATGACCCGGTTACCTGGGTCCGGGGTCCCCACGTGACCCGGTCACCTGGGGCCGGGGTCCCCACGTGACCCGCTGACCTGGGGCCGGTGACCCCACGTGACCCGGTCACCTGGGGCCGGTGTCCCCACGTGACCCGGGGTCCTGGTGCCGGGGTGGTCATCGGAACCTGGGAACCAGGCCGGGTGCGCGAGATGACCGGGTGACCTGGGGCCGGGTTATCGACCTGTCCAGGGGACACGGGCCGGGGACCCGACAGGACCCGGTGATCTGCGGTTGGGGTAAAAACCCGTCCCGGGGACCCGGGCTGGGTCCCGACATGCCTTGGTTACCTGGGGCCGGTGTCCCCACGTGACCCGCTGACCTGGGGCCGGTGACCCCACGTGACCCGGTCACCTGGGGCCGGTGTCCCCACGTGACCCGGTCACCTGGGGCCGGTGACCCCACGTGACCCGGTCACCTGGGGCCGGTGACCTCACGTGACCCGGTCACCTGGGGCCGGTGACCCCACGTGACCCGGTCACCTGGGGCCGGTGACCCCACGTGACCAGGTCACCTGGGGCCGGTGACCCCACGTGACCCAGTCACCTGGTGCCGGTGACCCCACGTGACCCGGTCACCTGGGGCCGGTGTCCCCACGTGACCCGGTCACCTGGGGCCGGTGACCCCACGTGACCCGGTCACCTGGGGCCGGGGTCCCCACGGGACCCGGGGTCCTGGTGCCGGGGTGGTCACCGGAACCTGGGAACCAGGCCGGTTACCCGACACGACCCGGTGACCTGGGGCCGGGTTAACGACCTGTCCAGGGGACCCGGGCCGGGGACCCGACAGGACCCGGTGGTCCTTCGCTGGTGTCCCGATGCAACCCGGGGACCCGGGCCCGGGCCCCCACGTGATCCAGTGATCCGGTGCTTTTGTCCCGATGCAACCCGGGGACCTGGGCCGGGGACCCGGTATGACTCCGTCTCCCGGGGCCGGGGTGGTCACCTGACACTGGTACCCGGGACAGCGACCCGACATGACCCCGTGACCCGGGGCCGGGGTGCCGACCTGTCCAGGGGACCCGACCCGGGTACCCGACAGGACCCGGTGATCTGCGGCTGGGGTAAAAACCCGTCCCGGGGACCCGGGCTGGGTCCCGACATGACCCGGTGACCTGGGGCTGTGGTGTCGACCGGACTCGGGGACCTGGTCCGGTGTCCCGTCATGACCCGGGGACCTGGGGTCGGGGTGGTCACCAGACCCTTGTACCCAGGCCGTTGACCCGACATGACCCTGTGACCCGGGGCCTGGGTAAAAATCCAACCCGGGGACCCGGGCATGGGACGTGACATGACCCGACCTGGGTCCGGGGTCCCGAACTGACCCGGTGACCTGGGTCCGGGGACTCGGTATGACCCGGTTACCTGGGTCCGGGGTCCCCACGTGACCCGGTCACCTGGGGCCGGGGTCCCCACGTGACCCGGTGACCTGGGGCCGGTGACCCCACGTGACCCGGTCACCTGGGGCCGGTGTCCCCACGTGACCCGGGGTCCTGGTGCCGGGGTGGTCATCGGAACCTGGGAACCAGGCCGGGTGCGCGAGATGACCGCGTGACCTGGGGCCGGGTTATCGACCTGTCCAGGGGACACGGGCCGGGGACCCGACAGGACCCGGTGATCTGCGGCTGGGGTAAAAACCCGTCCCGGGGACCCGGGCTGGGTCCCGACATGCCTTGGTTACCTGGGGCCGGTGTCCCCACGTGACCCGCTGACCTGGGGCCGGTGACCCCACGTGACCCGGTCACCTGGGGCCGGTGACCCCACGTGACCCGGTCACCTGGGGCCGGTGACCCCACGTGACCGGGTCACCTGGGGCCGGTGACCCCACGTGACCCGGTCACCTGGGGCCGGTGACCCCACGTGACCCGGTCACCTGGGGCCGGTGTCCCCACGTGACCCGGTCACCTGGTGCCGGTGACCCCACGTGACCCGGTCACCTGGGGCCGGTGACCCCACGTGACCCGGTCACCTGGGGCCGGTGACCCCACGTGACCCGGTGACCTGGGGCCGGTGACCCCACGTGACCCGCTGACCTGGGGCCGGTGACCCCACGTGACCCGGTCACCTGGGGCCGGTGACCCCACGTGACCCGGTCACCTGGGGCCGGTGACCCCACGTGACCCGCTGACCTGGGGCCGGTGACCCCACGTGACCCGCTGACCTGGGGCCGGTGTCCCCACGTGACCCGCTGACCTGGGGCCGTTGACCCCACGTGACCAGGTCACCTGGGGCCGGTGACCCCACGTGACCCAGTCACCTGGTGCCGGTGACCCCACGTGACCCGGTCACCTGGGGCCGGTGACCCCACGTGACCCGGTCACCTGGGGCCGGTGTCCCCACGTGACCCGGTCACCTGGGGCCGGGGTCCCCACGGGACCCGGGGTCCTGGTGCCGGGGTGGTCACCGGAACCTGGGAACCAGGCCGGTTACCCGACACGACCCGGTGACCTGGGGCCGGGTTAACGACCTGTCCAGGGGACCCGGGCCGGGGACCCGACAGGACCCGGTGGTCCTTCGCTGGTGTCCCGATGCAACCCGGGGACCCGGGCCCGGGCCCCCACGTGATCCAGTGATCCGGTGCTTTTGTCCCGATGCAACCCGGGGACCTGGGCCGGGGACCCGGTATGACTCCGTCTCCCGGGGCCGGGGTGGTCACCTGACACTGGTACCCGGGACAGCGACCCGACATGACCCCGTGACCCGGGGCCGGGGTGCCGACCTGTCCAGGGGACCCGACCCGGGTACCCGACAGGACCCGGTGATCTGCGGCTGGGGTAAAAACCCGTCCCGGGGACCCGGGCTGGGTCCCGACATGACCCGGTGACCTGGGGCTGTGGTGTCGACCGGACTCGGGGACCTGGTCCGGTGTCCCGTCATGACCCGGGGACCTGGGGTCGGGGTGGTCACCAGACCCTTGTACCCAGGCCGTTGACCCGACATGACCCTGTGACCCGGGGCCTGGGTAAAAATCCAACCCGGGGACCCGGGCATGGGACGTGACATGACCCGACCTGGGTCCGGGGTCCCGAACTGACCCGGTTACCTGGGTCCGGGGTCCCCACGTGACCCGGTCACCTGGGGCCGGGGTCCCCACGTGACCCGCTGACCTGGGGCCGGTGACCCCACGTGACCCGGTCACCTGGGGCCGGTGTCCCCACGTGACCCGGGGTCCTGGTGCCGGGGTGGTCATCGGAACCTGGGAACCAGGCCGGGTGCGCGAGATGACCGGGTGACCTGGGGCCGGGTTATCGACCTGTCCAGGGGACCCGGGCCGGGGACCCGACAGGACCCGGTGATCTGCGGCTGGGGTAAAAACCCGTCCCGGGGACCCGGGCTGGGTCCCGACATGCCTTGGTTACCTGGGGCCGGTGTCCCCACGTGACCCGCTGACCTGGGGCCGGTGACCCCACGTGACCCGGTCACCTGTGGCCGGTGACCCCACGTGACCCGGTCACCTGGGGCCGGTGACCCCACGTGACCCGGTCACCTGGTGCCGGTGACCCCACGTGACCGGGTCACCTGGGGCCGGTGACCCCACGTGACCCGGTCACCTGGGGCCGGTGTCCCCACGTGACCCGGTCACCTGGTGCCGGTGACCCAACGTGACCCGGTCACCTGGGGCCGGTGACCCCACGTGACCCGGTCACCTGGGGCCGGTGACCCCACGTGACCCGCTGACCTGGGGCCGGTGAACCCACGTGACCCGGTCACCTGGGGCCGGTGACCCCACGTGACCCGGTGACCTGGGGCCGGTGACCCCACGTGACCCGGTCACCTGGGGCCGGTGTCCCCACGTGACCCGGTCACCTGGGGCCGGTGACCCCACGTGACCCGGTCACCTGGGGCCGGTGTCCCCACGTGACCCGCTGACCTGGGGCCGTTGACCCCACGTGACCCCGTCACCTGGGGCCGGTGAACCCACGTGACACGGTCACCTGGGGCCGGTGACCCCACGTGACCGGGTCACCTGGGGCCGGTGACCCCACGTGACCCGGTCACCTGGGGCCGGTGACCCCACGTGACCCGGTCACCTGGGGCCGGTGTCCCCACGTGACCCGGTCACCTGGTGCCGGTGACCCCACGTGACCCGCTGACCTGGGGCCGGTGACCCCACGTGACCCGGTCACCTGGGGCCGGTGACCCCACGTGACCCGGTGACCTGGGGCCGGTGACCCCACGTGACCCGCTGACCTGGGGCCGGTGACCCCACGTGACCCGGTCACCTGGGGCCGGTGTCCCCACGTGACCCGCTGACCTGGGGCCGGTGACCCCACGTGACCCGGTCACCTGGGGCCGGTGTCCCCACGTGACCCGCTGACCTGGGGCCGTTGACCCCACGTGACCCCGTCACCTGGGGCCGGTGACCCCACGTGACACGGTCACCTGGGGCCGGTGACCCCACGTGACCGGGTCACCTGGGGCCGGTGACCCCACGTGACCCGGTCACCTGGGGCCGGTGACCCCACGTGACCCGGTCACCTGGGGCCGGTGTCCCCACGTGACCCGGTCACCTGGTGCCGGTGACCCCACGTGACCCGCTGACCTGGGGCCGGTGACCCCACGTGACCCGGTCACCTGGGGCCGGTGACCCCACGTGACCCGCTGACCTGGGGCCGGTGACCCCACGTGACCCGGTGACCTGGGGCCGGTGACCCCACGTGACCCGGTCACCTGGGGCCGGTGTCCCCACGTGACCCGGTCACCTGGGGCCGGTGACCCCACGTGACCCGGTCACCTGGGGCCGGTGTCCCCACGTGACCCGGGGTCCTGGTGCCGGGGTGGTCATCGGAACCTTGGAACCAGGCCGGTTACCCGACACGACCCGGTGACCCGGGGCTGTGGTGTCGACGGACTCGTGGACCTGGGTTCGGGGTCCCGACCTGACGCGGTGACCTGGGGCCGGTGTCCCCACGTGACCCGCTGACCTGGGTCCGGGGTCCCCACGTGACCCGGGGTCCTGGTGCCGGGGTGGTCACCGGAACCTGGGAACCAGGCCGGGTGCGCGACATGACCTGGTGACCTGGGGCCGGGTTAACGACCTGTCCAGGGGACCCGGGCCGGGGACCCGACAGGACCCGGTGATCTGCGGCTGGGGTAAAAACCCGTCCCGGGGACCCGGGCTGGGTCCCGACATGCCTTGGTTACCTGGGGCCGGTGTCCCCACGTGACCCGCTGACCTGGGGCCGGTGACCCCACGTGACCCGGTCACCTGGGGCCGGTGTCCCCACGTGACCCGCTGACCTGGGGCCGGTGACACCACGTGACCCGGTCACCTGGGGCCGGTGACCCCACGTGACCGGGTCACCTGGGGCCGGTGACCCCACGTGACCCGGTCACCTGGGGCCGGTGACCCCACGTGACCCGGTCACCTGGGGCCGGTGTCCCCACGTGACCCGCTGACCTGGGGCCGGTGACCCCACGTGACCCGGTCACCTGGGGCCGGTGACCCCACGTGACCCGGTCACCTGGGGCCGGTGACCCCACGTGACCCGGTGACCTGGGGCCGGTGACCCCACGTGACCCGCTGACCTGGGGCCTGTGACCCCACGTGACCCGGTCACCTGGGGCCGGTGTCCCCACGTGACCCGGTCACCTGGGGCCGGTGACCCCACGTGACCCGGTCACCTGGGGCCGGTGACCCCACGTGACCCGGTCACCTGGGGCCGGTGACCCCACGTGACCCGGTGACCTGGGGCCGGTGACCCCACGTGACCCGGTCACCTGGGGCCGGTGACCCCACGTGACCCGGTCACCTGGGGCCGGTGACCCCACGTGACCCGGTCACCTGGGGCCGGTGTCCCCACGTGACCCGGTCACCTGGGGCCGGTGACACCACGTGACCGGGTCACCTGGGGCCGGTGACCCCACGTGACCCGGTCACCTGGGGCCGGTGACCCCACGTGACCCGGTCACCTGGGGCCGGTGTCCCCACGTGACCCGCTGACCTGGGGCCGGTGACCCCACGTGACCCGGTCACCTGGGGCCGGTGTCCCCACGTGACCCGGTCACCTGGGGCCGGTGACCCCACGTGACCCGCTGACCTGGGGCCGGTGACCCCAAGTGACCCGGTCACCTGGGGCCGGTGACCCCACGTGACCCGGTGACCTGGGGCCGGTGACCCCACGTGACCCGGTCACCTGGGGCCGGTGTCCCCACGTGACCCGGTCACCTGGGGCCGGTGACCCCACGTGACCCGGTCACCTGGGGCCGGTGACCCCACGTGACCCGGTCACCTGGGGCCGGTGACCCCACGTGACCCGGTCACCTGGGGCCGGTGACCCCACGTGACCCGGTCACCTGGGGCCGGTGACCCCACGTGACCCGGTCACCTGGGGCCGGTGACCCCACGTGACCCGGTCACCTGGGGCCGGTGACCTCACGTGACCCGGTCACCTGGGGCCGGTGACCCCACGTGACCCGGTCACCTGGGGCCGGTGACCCCACGTGACCAGGTCACCTGGGGCCGGTGACCCCACGTGACCCGGTCACCTGGGGCCGGTGACCCCACGTGACCCGGTCACCTGGGGCCGGTGACCTCACGTGACCCGGTCACCTGGGGCCGATGACCCCACGTGACCCGGTCACCTGGGGCCGGTGACCCCACGTGACCAGGTCACCTGGGGCCGGTGACCCCACGTGACCCAGTCACCTGGTGCCGGTGACCCCACGTGACCCGGTCACCTGGGGCCGGTGTCCCCACGTGACCCGGTGACCTGGGGCCGGTGACCCCACGTGACCCGGTCACCTGGGGCCGGGGTCCCCACGGGACCCGGGGTCCTGGTGCCGGGGTGGTCACCGGAACCTGGGAACCAGGCCGGTTACCCGACACGACCCGGTGACCTGGGGCCGGGTTAACGACCTGTCCAGGGGACCCGGGCCGGGGACCCGACAGGACCCGGTGGTCCTTCGCTGGTGTCCCGATGCAACCCGGGGACCCGGGCCCGGGCCCCCACGTGATCCAGTGATCCGGTGCTTTTGTCCCGATGCAACCCGGGGACCTGGGCCGGGGACCCGGTATGACTCCGTCTCCCGGGGCCGGGGTGGTCACCTGACACTGGTACCCGGGACAGCGACCCGACATGACCCCGTGACCCGGGGCCGGGGTGCCGACCTGTCCAGGGGACCCGACCCGGGTACCCGACAGGACCCGGTGATCTGCGGCTGGGGTAAAAACCCGTCCCGGGGACCCGGGCTGGGTCCCGACATGACCCGGTGACCTGGGGCTGTGGTGTCGACCGGACTCGGGGACCTGGTCCGGTGTCCCGTCATGACCCGGGGACCTGGGGTCGGGGTGGTCACCAGACCCTTGTACCCAGGCCGTTGACCCGACATGACCCTGTGACCCGGGGCCTGGGTAAAAATCCAACCCGGGGACCCGGGCATGGGACGTGACATGACCCGACCTGGGTCCGGGGTCCCGAACTGACCCGGTGACCTGGGTCCGGGGACTCGGTATGACCCGGTTACCTGGGTCCGGGGTCCCCACGTGACCCGGTCACCTGGGGCCGGGGTCCCCACGTGACCCGCTGACCTGGGGCCGGTGACCCCACGTGACCCGGTCACCTGGGGCCGGTGTCCCCACGTGACCCGGGGTCCTGGTGCCGGGGTGGTCATCGGAACCTGGGAACCAGGCCGGGTGCGCGAGATGACCGGGTGACCTGGGGCCGGGTTATCGACCTGTCCAGGGGACACGGGCCGGGGACCCGACAGGACCCGGTGATCTGCGGTTGGGGTAAAAACCCGTCCCGGGGACCCGGGCTGGGTCCCGACATGCCTTGGTTACCTGGGGCCGGTGTCCCCACGTGACCCGCTGACCTGGGGCCGGTGACCCCACGTGACCCGGTCACCTGGGGCCGGTGACCCCACGTGACCCGCTGACCTGGGGCCGGTGAACCCACGTGACCCGGTCACCTGGGGCCGGTGACCCCACGTGACCCGGTGACCTGGGGCCGGTGACCCCACGTGACCCGGTCACCTGGGGCCGGTGTCCCCACGTGACCCGGTCACCTGGGGCCGGTGACCCCACGTGACCCGGTCACCTGGGGCCGGTGTCCCCACGTGACCCGCTGACCTGGGGCCGTTGACCCCACGTGACCCCGTCACCTGGGGCCGGTGAACCCACGTGACACGGTCACCTGGGGCCGGTGACCCCACGTGACCGGGTCACCTGGGGCCGGTGACCCCACGTGACCCGGTCACCTGGGGCCGGTGACCCCACGTGACCCGGTCACCTGGGGCCGGTGTCCCCACGTGACCCGGTCACCTGGTGCCGGTGACCCCACGTGACCCGCTGACCTGGGGCCGGTGACCCCACGTGACCCGGTCACCTGGGGCCGGTGACCCCACGTGACCCGGTGACCTGGGGCCGGTGACCCCACGTGACCCGCTGACCTGGGGCCGGTGACCCCACGTGACCCGGTCACCTGGGGCCGGTGTCCCCACGTGACCCGCTGACCTGGGGCCGGTGACCCCACGTGACCCGGTCACCTGGGGCCGGTGTCCCCACGTGACCCGCTGACCTGGGGCCGTTGACCCCACGTGACCCCGTCACCTGGGGCCGGTGACCCCACGTGACACGGTCACCTGGGGCCGGTGACCCCACGTGACCGGGTCACCTGGGGCCGGTGACCCCACGTGACCCGGTCACCTGGGGCCGGTGACCCCACGTGACCCGGTCACCTGGGGCCGGTGTCCCCACGTGACCCGGTCACCTGGTGCCGGTGACCCCACGTGACCCGCTGACCTGGGGCCGGTGACCCCACGTGACCCGGTCACCTGGGGCCGGTGACCCCACGTGACCCGCTGACCTGGGGCCGGTGACCCCACGTGACCCAGTCACCTGGGGCCGGTGACCCCACGTGACCCGGTCACCTGGGGCCGGTGTCCCCACGTGACCCGGTCACCTGGGGCCGGTGACCCCACGTGACCCGGTCACCTGGGGCCGGTGTCCCCACGTGACCCGGGGTCCTGGTGCCGGGGTGGTCATCGGAACCTTGGAACCAGGCCGGTTACCCGACACGACCCGGTGACCCGGGGCTGTGGTGTCGACGGACTCGTGGACCTGGGTTCGGGGTCCCGACCTGACGCGGTGACCTGGGGCCGGTGTCCCCACGTGACCCGCTGACCTGGGTCCGGGGTCCCCACGTGACCCGGGGTCCTGGTGCCGGGGTGGTCACCGGAACCTGGGAACCAGGCCGGGTGCGCGACATGACCTGGTGACCTGGGGCCGGGTTAACGACCTGTCCAGGGGACCCGGGCCGGGGACCCGACAGGACCCGGTGATCTGCGGCTGGGGTAAAAACCCGTCCCGGGGACCCGGGCTGGGTCCCGACATGCCTTGGTTACCTGGGGCCGGTGTCCCCACGTGACCCGCTGACCTGGGGCCGGTGACCCCACGTGACCCGGTCACCTGGGGCCGGTGTCCCCACGTGACCCGCTGACCTGGGGCCGGTGACACCACGTGACCCGGTCACCTGGGGCCGGTGACCCCACGTGACCGGGTCACCTGGGGCCGGTGACCCCACGTGACCCGGTCACCTGGGGCCGGTGACCCCACGTGACCCGGTCACCTGGGGCCGGTGTCCCCACGTGACCCGCTGACCTGGGGCCGGTGACCCCACGTGACCCGGTCACCTGGGGCCGGTGACCCCACGTGACCCGGTCACCTGGGGCCGGTGACCCCACGTGACCCGGTGACCTGGGGCCGGTGACCCCACGTGACCCGCTGACCTGGGGCCTGTGACCCCACGTGACCCGGTCACCTGGGGCCGGTGTCCCCACGTGACCCGGTCACCTGGGGCCGGTGACCCCACGTGACCCGGTCACCTGGGGCCAGTGACCCCACGTGACCCGGTCACCTGGGGCCGGTGACCCCACGTGACCCGGTGACCTGGGGCCGGTGACCCCACGTGACCCGGTCACCTGGGGCCGGTGACCCCACGTGACCCGGTCACCTGGGGCCGGTGACCCCACGTGACCCGGTCACCTGGGGCCGGTGTCCCCACGTGACCCGGTCACCTGGGGCCGGTGACACCACGTGACCGGGTCACCTGGGGCCGGTGACCCCACGTGACCCGGTCACCTGGGGCCGGTGACCCCACGTGACCCGGTCACCTGGGGCCGGTGTCCCCACGTGACCCGCTGACCTGGGGCCGGTGACCCCACGTGACCCGGTCACCTGGGGCCGGTGTCCCCACGTGACCCGGTCACCTGGGGCCGGTGACCCCACGTGACCCGCTGACCTGGGGCCGGTGACCCCACGTGACCCGGTCACCTGGGGCCGGTGACCCCACGTGACCCGGTGACCTGGGGCCGGTGACCCCACGTGACCCGGTCACCTGGGGCCGGTGTCCCCACGTGACCCGGTCACCTGGGGCCGGTGACCCCACGTGACCCGGTCACCTGGGGCCGGTGACCCCACGTGACCCGGTCACCTGGGGCCGGTGACCCCACGTGACCCGGTCACCTGGGGCCGGTGACCCCACGTGACCCGGTCACCTGGGGCCGGTGACCCCACGTGACCCGGTCACCTGGGGCCGGTGACCTCACGTGACCCGGTCACCTGGGGCCGGTGACCCCACGTGACCCGGTCACCTGGGGCCGGTGACCCCACGTGACCAGGTCACCTGGGGCCGGTGACCCCACGTGACCCGGTCACCTGGGGCCGGTGACCCCACGTGACCCGGTCACCTGGGGCCGGTGACCTCACGTGACCCGGTCACCTGGGGCCGATGACCCCACGTGACCCGGTCACCTGGGGCCGGTGACCCCACGTGACCAGGTCACCTGGGGCCGGTGACCCCACGTGACCCAGTCACCTGGTGCCGGTGACCCCACGTGACCCGGTCACCTGGGGCCGGTGTCCCCACGTGACCCGGTGACCTGGGGCCGGTGACCCCACGTGACCCGGTCACCTGGGGCCGGGGTCCCCACGGGACCCGGGGTCCTGGTGCCGGGGTGGTCACCGGAACCTGGGAACCAGGCCGGTTACCCGACACGACCCGGTGACCTGGGGCCGGGTTAACGACCTGTCCAGGGGACCCGGGCCGGGGACCCGACAGGACCCGGTGGTCCTTCGCTGGTGTCCCGATGCAACCCGGGGACCCGGGCCCGGGCCCCCACGTGATCCAGTGATCCGGTGCTTTTGTCCCGATGCAACCCGGGGACCTGGGCCGGGGACCCGGTATGACTCCGTCTCCCGGGGCCGGGGTGGTCACCTGACACTGGTACCCGGGACAGCGACCCGACATGACCCCGTGACCCGGGGCCGGGGTGCCGACCTGTCCAGGGGACCCGACCCGGGTACCCGACAGGACCCGGTGATCTGCGGCTGGGGTAAAAACCCGTCCCGGGGACCCGGGCTGGGTCCCGACATGACCCGGTGACCTGGGGCTGTGGTGTCGACCGGACTCGGGGACCTGGTCCGGTGTCCCGTCATGACCCGGGGACCTGGGGTCGGGGTGGTCACCAGACCCTTGTACCCAGGCCGTTGACCCGACATGACCCTGTGACCCGGGGCCTGGGTAAAAATCCAACCCGGGGACCCGGGCATGGGACGTGACATGACCCGACCTGGGTCCGGGGTCCCGAACTGACCCGGTGACCTGGGTCCGGGGACTCGGTATGACCCGGTTACCTGGGTCCGGGGTCCCCACGTGACCCGGTCACCTGGGGCCGGGGTCCCCACGTGACCCGCTGACCTGGGGCCGGTGACCCCACGTGACCCGGTCACCTGGGGCCGGTGTCCCCACGTGACCCGGGGTCCTGGTGCCGGGGTGGTCATCGGAACCTGGGAACCAGGCCGGGTGCGCGAGATGACCGCGTGACCTGGGGCCGGGTTATCGACCTGTCCAGGGGACACGGGCCGGGGACCCGACAGGACCCGGTGATCTGCGGTTGGGGTAAAAACCCGTCCCGGGGACCCGGGCTGGGTCCCGACATGCCTTGGTTACCTGGGGCCGGTGTCCCCACGTGACCCGCTGACCTGGGGCCGGTGACCCCACGTGACCCGGTCACCTGGGGCCGGTGTCCCCACGTGACCCGGTCACCTGGGGCCGGTGACCCCACGTGACCCGGTCACCTGGGGCCGGTGACCTCACGTGACCCGGTCACCTGGGGCCGGTGACCCCACGTGACCCGGTCACCTGGGGCCGGTGACCCCACGTGACCAGGTCACCTGGGGCCGGTGACCCCACGTGACCCAGTCACCTGGTGCCGGTGACCCCACGTGACCCGGTCACCTGGGGCCGGTGTCCCCACGTGACCCGGTCACCTGGGGCCGGTGACCCCACGTGACCCGGTCACCTGGGGCCGGGGTCCCCACGGGACCCGGGGTCCTGGTGCCGGGGTGGTCACCGGAACCTGGGAACCAGGCCGGTTACCCGACACGACCCGGTGACCTGGGGCCGGGTTAACGACCTGTCCAGGGGACCCGGGCCGGGGACCCGACAGGACCCGGTGGTCCTTCGCTGGTGTCCCGATGCAACCCGGGGACCCGGGCCCGGGCCCCCACGTGATCCAGTGATCCGGTGCTTTTGTCCCGATGCAACCCGGGGACCTGGGCCGGGGACCCGGTATGACTCCGTCTCCCGGGGCCGGGGTGGTCACCTGACACTGGTACCCGGGACAGCGACCCGACATGACCCCGTGACCCGGGGCCGGGGTGCCGACCTGTCCAGGGGACCCGACCCGGGTACCCGACAGGACCCGGTGATCTGCGGCTGGGGTAAAAACCCGTCCCGGGGACCCGGGCTGGGTCCCGACATGACCCGGTGACCTGGGGCTGTGGTGTCGACCGGACTCGGGGACCTGGTCCGGTGTCCCGTCATGACCCGGGGACCTGGGGTCGGGGTGGTCACCAGACCCTTGTACCCAGGCCGTTGACCCGACATGACCCTGTGACCCGGGGCCTGGGTAAAAATCCAACCCGGGGACCCGGGCATGGGACGTGACATGACCCGACCTGGGTCCGGGGTCCCGAACTGACCCGGTGACCTGGGTCCGGGGACTCGGTATGACCCGGTTACCTGGGTCCGGGGTCCCCACGTGACCCGGTCACCTGGGGCCGGGGTCCCCACGTGACCCGGTGACCTGGGGCCGGTGACCCCACGTGACCCGGTCACCTGGGGCCGGTGTCCCCACGTGACCCGGGGTCCTGGTGCCGGGGTGGTCATCGGAACCTGGGAACCAGGCCGGGTGCGCGAGATGACCGCGTGACCTGGGGCCGGGTTATCGACCTGTCCAGGGGACACGGGCCGGGGACCCGACAGGACCCGGTGATCTGCGGCTGGGGTAAAAACCCGTCCCGGGGACCCGGGCTGGGTCCCGACATGCCTTGGTTACCTGGGGCCGGTGTCCCCACGTGACCCGCTGACCTGGGGCCGGTGACCCCACGTGACCCGGTCACCTGGGGCCGGTGACCCCACGTGACCCGGTCACCTGGGGCCGGTGACCCCACGTGACCGGGTCACCTGGGGCCGGTGACCCCACGTGACCCGGTCACCTGGGGCCGGTGACCCCACGTGACCCGGTCACCTGGGGCCGGTGTCCCCACGTGACCCGGTCACCTGGTGCCGGTGACCCCACGTGACCCGGTCACCTGGGGCCGGTGACCCCACGTGACCCGGTCACCTGGGGCCGGTGACCCCACGTGACCCGGTGACCTGGGGCCGGTGACCCCACGTGACCCGCTGACCTGGGGCCGGTGACCCCACGTGACCCGGTCACCTGGGGCCGGTGACCCCACGTGACCCGGTCACCTGGGGCCAGTGACCCCACGTGACCCGCTGACCTGGGGCCGGTGACCCCACGTGACCCGCTGACCTGGGGCCGGTGTCCCCACGTGACCCGCTGACCTGGGGCCGTTGACCCCACGTGACCAGGTCACCTGGGGCCGGTGACCCCACGTGACCCAGTCACCTGGTGCCGGTGACCCCACGTGACCCGGTCACCTGGGGCCGGTGACCCCACGTGACCCGGTCACCTGGGGCCGGTGTCCCCACGTGACCCGGTCACCTGGGGCCGGGGTCCCCACGGGACCCGGGGTCCTGGTGCCGGGGTGGTCACCGGAACCTGGGAACCAGGCCGGTTACCCGACACGACCCGGTGACCTGGGGCCGGGTTAACGACCTGTCCAGGGGACCCGGGCCGGGGACCCGACAGGACCCGGTGGTCCTTCGCTGGTGTCCCGATGCAACCCGGGGACCCGGGCCCGGGCCCCCACGTGATCCAGTGATCCGGTGCTTTTGTCCCGATGCAACCCGGGGACCTGGGCCGGGGACCCGGTATGACTCCGTCTCCCGGGGCCGGGGTGGTCACCTGACACTGGTACCCGGGACAGCGACCCGACATGACCCCGTGACCCGGGGCCGGGGTGCCGACCTGTCCAGGGGACCCGACCCGGGTACCCGACAGGACCCGGTGATCTGCGGCTGGGGTAAAAACCCGTCCCGGGGACCCGGGCTGGGTCCCGACATGACCCGGTGACCTGGGGCTGTGGTGTCGACCGGACTCGGGGACCTGGTCCGGTGTCCCGTCATGACCCGGGGACCTGGGGTCGGGGTGGTCACCAGACCCTTGTACCCAGGCCGTTGACCCGACATGACCCTGTGACCCGGGGCCTGGGTAAAAATCCAACCCGGGGACCCGGGCATGGGACGTGACATGACCCGACCTGGGTCCGGGGTCCCGAACTGACCCGGTGACCTGGGTCCGGGGACTCGGTATGACCCGGTTACCTGGGTCCGGGGTCCCCACGTGACCCGGTCACCTGGGGCCGGGGTCCCCACGTGACCCGCTGACCTGGGGCCGGTGACCCCACGTCACCCGGTCACCTGGGGCCGGTGTCCCCACGTGACCCGGGGTCCTGGTGCCGGGGTGGTCATCGGAACCTGGGAACCAGGCCGGGTGCGCGAGATGACCGGGTGACCTGGGGCCGGGTTATCGACCTGTCCAGGGGACACGGGCCGGGGACCCGACAGGACCCGGTGATCTGCAGCTGGGGTAAAAACCCGTCCCGGGGACCCGGGCTGGGTCCCGACATGCCTTGGTTACCTGGGGCCGGTGTCCCCACGTGACCCGCTGACCTGGGGCCGGTGACCCCACGTGACCCGGTCACCTGGGGCCGGTGACCCCACGTGACCCGGTCACCTGGGGCCGGTGACCCCACGTGACCGGGTCACCTGGGGCCGGTGACCCCACGTGACCCGGTCACCTGGGGCCGGTGACCCCACGTGACCCGGTCACCTGGGGCCGGTGTCCCCACGTGACCCGGTCACCTGGTGTCGGTGACCCCACGTGACCCGGTCACCTGGGGCCGGTGACCCCACGTGACCCGGTCACCTGGGGCCTGTGACCCCACGTGACCCGCTGACCTGGGGCCGGTGACCCCACGTGACCCGGTCACCTGGGGCCGGTGACCCCACGTGACCCGGTGACCTGGGGCCGGTGACCCCACGTGACCCGCTGACCTGGGGCCGGTGACCCCACGTGACCCGGTCACCTGGGGCCGGTGTCCCCACGTGACCCGGTCACCTGGGGCCGGTGACCACACGTGACCCGGTCACCTGGGGCCGGTGTCCCCACGTGACCCGGTCACCTGGGGCCGGTGACCCCACGTGACCCGGTCACCTGGGGCCGGTGACCCCACGTGACCCGGTGACCTGGGGCCGGTGTCCCCATGTGACCCGCTGACCTGGGGCCGTTGACCCCACGTGACCCCGTCACCTGGGGCCGGTGTCCCCACGTGACCCGCTGACCTGGGGCCGTTGACCCCACGTTACCCCGTCACCTGGGGCCGGTGACCCCACGTGACCCGGTCACCTGGGGCCGGTGACCCCACGTGACCCGGTCACCTGGGGCCGGTGTCCCCACGTGACCCGGGGTCCTGGTTCCGGGGTGGTCATCGGAACCTTGGAACCAGGCCGGTTACCCGACACGACCCGGTGACCCGGGGCTGTGGTGTCGACGGACTCGTGGACCTGGGTTCGGGGTCCCGACCTGACGCGGTGACGTGGGGCCGGTGTCCCCACGTGACCCGCTGACCTGGGTCCGGGGTCCCCACGTGACCCGGGGTCCTGGTGCCCGGGTGGTCACCGGAACCTGGGAACCAGGCCGGGTGCGCGACATGACCTGGTGACCTGGGGCCGGGTTAACGACCTGTCCAGGGGACCCGGGCCGGGGACCCGACAGGACCCGGTGGTCCTTCGCTGGTGTCCCGATGCAACCCGGGGACCCGGGCCGGGGACCCGGTATGACTCCGTCTCCCGGGGCCGGGGTGGTCACCTGACAGTGGTACCCGGGACAGCGACCCGACATGACCCCGTGACCCGGGGCCGGGGTGCCGACCTGTCCAGGGGACCCGACCCGGGTACCCGACAGGACCCGGTGATCTGCGGCTGGGGTAAAAACCCGTCCCGGGGACCCGGGCTGGGTCCCGACATGACCCGGTGACCTGGGGCTGTGGTGTCGACCGGACTCGGGGACCTGGTCCGGTGTCCCGTCATGACCCGGGGACCTGGGGTCGGGGTGGTCACCAGACCCTTGTACCCAGGCCGTTGACCCGACATGACCCTGTGACCCGGGGCCTGGGTAAAAATCCAACCCGGGGACCCGGGCATGGGACGTGACATGACCCGACCTGGGTCCGGGGTCCCGAACTGACCCGGTGACCTGGGTCCGGGGACTCGGTATGACCCGGTTACCTGGGTCCGGGGTCCCCACGTGACCCGGTCACCTGGGGCCGGGGTCCCCACGTGACCCGGTGACCTGGGGCCGGTGACCCCACGTGACCCGGTCACCTGGGGCCGGTGTCCCCACGTGACCCGGGGTCCTGGTGCCGGGGTGGTCATCGGAACCTGGGAACCAGGCCGGGTGCGCGAGATGACTGGGTGACCTGGGGCCGGGTTATCGACCTGTCCAGGGGACACGGGCCGGGGACCCGACAGGACCCGGTGATCTGCGGCTGGGGTAAAAACCCGTCCCGGGGACCCGGGCTGGGTCCCGACATGCCTTGGTTACCTGGGGCCGGTGTCCCCACGTGACCCGCTGACCTGGGGCCGGTGACCCCACGTGACCCGGTCACCTGGGGCCAGTGACCTCACGTGACCCGGTCACCTGGGGCCGGTGACCCCACGTGACCCGGTCACCTGGGGCCGGTGACCCCACGTGACCAGGTCACCTGGGGCCGGTGACCCCACGTGACCCGGTCACCTGGGGCCGGTGACCCCACGTGACCCGGTCACCTGGGGCCGGTGACCTCACGTGACCCGGTCACCTGGGGCCGGTGACCCCACGTGACCCGGTCACCTGGGGCCGGTGACCCCACGTGACCAGGTCACCTGGGGCCGGTGACCCCACGTGACCCAGTCACCTGGTGCCGGTGACCCCACGTGACCCGGTCACCTGGGGCCGGTGTCCCCACGTGACCCGGTGACCTGGGGCCGGTGACCCCACGTGACCCGGTCACCTGGGGCCGGGGTCCCCACGGGACCCGGGGTCCTGGTGCCGGGGTGGTCACCGGAACCTGGGAACCAGGCCGGTTACCCGACACGACCCGGTGACCTGGGGCCGGGTTAACGACCTGTCCAGGGGACCCGGGCCGGGGACCTGACAGGACCCGGTGGTCCTTCGCTGGTGTCCCGATGCAACCCGGGGACCCGGGCCCGGGCCCCCACGTGATCCAGTGATCCGGTGCTTTTGTCCCGATGCAACCCGGGGACCTGGGCCGGGGACCCGGTATGACTCCGTCTCCCGGGGCCGGGGTGGTCACCTGACACTGGTACCCGGGACAGCGACCCGACATGACCCCGTGACCCGGGGCCGGGGTGCCGACCTGTCCAGGGGACCCGACCCGGGTACCCGACAGGACCCGGTGATCTGCGGCTGGGGTAAAAACCCGTCCCGGGGACCCGGGCTGGGTCCCGACATGACCCGGTGACCTGGGGCTGTGGTGTCGACCGGACTCGGGGACCTGGTCCGGTGTCCCGTCATGACCCGGGGACCTGGGGTCGGGGTGGTCACCAGACCCTTGTACCCAGGCCGTTGACCCGACATGACCCTGTGACCCGGGGCCTGGGTAAAAATCCAACCCGGGGACCCGGGCATGGGACGTGACATGACCCGACCTGGGTCCGGGGTCCCGAACTGACCCGGTGACCTGGGTCCGGGGACTCGGTATGACCCGGTTACCTGGGTCCGGGGTCCCCACGTGACCCGGTCACCTGGGGCCGGGGTCCCCACGTGACCCGCTGACCTGGGGCCGGTGACCCCACGTGACCCGGTCACCTGGGGCCGGTGTCCCCACGTGACCCGGGGTCCTGGTGCCGGGGTGGTCATCGGAACCTGGGAACCAGGCCGGGTGCGCGAGATGACCGGGTGACCTGGGGCCGGGTTATCGACCTGTCCAGGGGACACGGGCCGGGGACCCGACAGGACCCGGTGATCTGCGGTTGGGGTAAAAACCCGTCCCGGGGACCCGGGCTGGGTCCCGACATGCCTTGGTTACCTGGGGCCGGTGTCCCCACGTGACCCGCTGACCTGGGGCCGGTGACCCCACGTGACCCGGTCACCTGGGGCCGGTGTCCCCACGTGACCCGGTCACCTGGGGCCGGTGACCCCACGTGACCCGGTCACCTGGGGCCGGTGACCTCACGTGACCCGGTCACCTGGGGCCGGTGACCCCACGTGACCCGGTCACCTGGGGCCGGTGACCCCACGTGACCAGGTCACCTGGGGCCGGTGACCCCACGTGACCCAGTCACCTGGTGCCGGTGACCCCACGTGACCCGGTCACCTGGGGCCGGTGTCCCCACGTGACCCGGTGACCTGGGGCCGGTGACCCCACGTGACCCGGTCACCTGGGGCCGGGGTCCCCACGGGACCCGGGGTCCTGGTGCCGGGGTGGTCACCGGAACCTGGGAACCAGGCCGGTTACCCGACACGACCCGGTGACCTGGGGCCGGTTTAACGACCTGTCCAGGGGACCCGGGCCGGGGACCCGACAGGACCCGGTGGTCCTTCGCTGGTGTCCCGATGCAACCCGGGGACCCGGGCCCGGGCCCCCACGTGATCCAGTGATCCGGTGCTTTTGTCCCGATGCAACCCGGGGACCTGGGCCGGGGACCCGGTATGACTCCGTCTCCCGGGGCCGGGGTGGTCACCTGACACTGGTACCCGGGACAGCGACCCGACATGACCCCGTGACCCGGGGCCGGGGTGCCGACCTGTCCAGGGGACCCGACCCGGGTACCCGACAGGACCCGGTGATCTGCGGCTGGGGTAAAAACCCGTCCCGGGGACCCGGGCTGGGTCCCGACATGACCCGGTGACCTGGGGCTGTGGTGTCGACCGGACTCGGGGACCTGGTCCGCTGTCCCGTCATGACCCGGGGACCTGGGGTCGGGGTGGTCACCAGACCCTTGTACCCAGGCCGTTGACCCGACATGACCCTGTGACCCGGGGCCTGGGTAAAAATCCAACCCGGGGACCCGGGCATGGGACGTGACATGACCCGACCTGGGTCCGGGGTCCCGAACTGACCCGGTGACCTGGGTCCGGGGACTCGGTATGACCCGGTTACCTGGGTCCGGGGTCCCCACGTGACCTGGTCACCTGGGGCCGGGGTCCCCACGTGACCCGCTGACCTGGGGCCGGTGACCCCACGTGACCCGGTCACCTGGGGCCGGTGTCCCCACGTGACCCGGGGTCCTGGTGCCGGGGTGGTCATCGGAACCTGGGAACCAGGCCGGGTGCGCGAGATGACCGGGTGACCTGGGGCCGGGTTATCGACCTGTCCAGGGGACCCGGGCCGGGGACCCGACAGGACCCGGTGATCTGCGGCTGGGGTAAAAACCCGTCCCGGGGACCCGGGCTGGGTCCCGACATGCCTTGGTTACCTGGGGCCGGTGTCCCCACGTGACCCGCTGACCTGGGGCCGGTGACCCCACGTGACCCGGTCACCTGGGGCCGGTGACCCCACGTGACCCGGTCACCTGGGGCCGGTGACCCCACTTGACCGGGTCACCTGGGGCCGGTGACCCCACGTGACCCGGTCACCTGGGGCCGGTGTCCCCACGTGACCCGGTCACCTGGTGCCGGTGACCCCACGTGACCCGGTCACCTGGGGCCGGTGACCCCACGTGACCCGGTCACCTGGGGCCGGTGTCCCCACGTGACCCGGTGACCTGGGGCCGGTGACCCCACGTGACCCGGTGACCTGGGGCCGGTGACCCCACGTGACCCGGTGACCTGGGGCCGGTGACCCCACGTGACCCGGTGACCTGGTGCCGGTGACCCCACGTGACCCGGTCACCTGGGGCCGGTGATCCCACGTGACCCGCTGACCTGGGGCCGGTGACCCCACGTGACCCGCTGACCTGGGGCCGGTGTCCCCACGTGACCCGCTGACCTGGGGCCGTTGACCCCACGTGACCCCGTCACCTGGGGCCGGTGACCCCACGTGACACGGTCACCTGGGGCCGGTGACCCCACGTGACCGGGTCACCTGGGGCCGGTGACCCCACGTGACCCGGTCACCTGGGGCCGGTGTCCCCACGTGACCCGGTCAGCTGGGGCCGGGGTCCCCACGGGACCCGGGGTCCTGGTGCCGGGGTGGTCACCGGAACCTGGGAACCAGGCCGGTTACCCGACACGACCCGGTGACCTGGGGCCGGGTTAACGACCTGTCCAGGGGACCCGGGCCGGGGACCCGACAGGACCCGGTGGTCCTTCGCTGGTGTCCCGATGCAACCCGGGGACCCGGGCCCGGGCCCCCACGTGATCCAGTGATCCGGTGCTTTTGTCCCGATGCAACCCGGGGACCTGGGCCGGGGACCCGGTATGACTCCGTCTCCCGGGGCCGGGGTGGTCACCTGACACTGGTACCCGGGACAGCGACCCGACATGACCCCGTGACCCGGGGCCGGGGTGCCGACCTGTCCAGGGGACCCGACCCGGGTACCCGACAGGACCCGGTGATCTGCGGCTGGGGTAAAAACCCGTCCCGGGGACCCGGGCTGGGTCCCGACATGACCCGGTGACCTGGGGCTGTGGTGTCGACCGGACTCGGGGACCTGGTCCGGTGTCCCGTCATGACCCGGGGACCTGGGGTCGGGGTGGTCACCAGACCCTTGTACCCAGGCCGTTGACCCGACATGACCCTGTGACCCGGGGCCTGGGTAAAAATCCAACCCGGGGACCCGGGCATGGGACGTGACATGACCCGACCTGGGTCCGGGGTCCCGAACTGACCCGGTGACCTGGGTCCGGGGACTCGGTATGACCCGGTTACCTGGGTCCGGGGTCCCCACGTGACCCGGTCACCTGGGGCCGGGGTCCCCACGTGACCCGCTGACCTGGGGCCGGTGACCCCACGTGACCCGGTCACCTGGGGCCGGTGTCCCCACGTGACCCGGGGTCCTGGTGCCGGGGTGGTCATCGGAACCTGGGAACCAGGCCGGGTGCGCGAGATGACCGGGTGACCTGGGGCCGGGTTATCGACCTGTCCAGGGGACACGGGCCGGGGACCCGACAGGACCCGGTGATCTGCGGCTGGGGTAAAAACCCGTCCCGGGGACCCGGGCTGGGTCCCGACATGCCTTGGTTACCTGGGGCCGGTGTCCCCACGTGACCCGCTGACCTGGGGCCGGTGACCCCACGTGACCCGGTCACCTGGGGCCGGTGACCCCACGTGACCCGGTCACCTGGGGCCGGTGACCCCACGTGACCGGGTCACCTGGGGCCGGTGACCCCACGTGACCCGGTCACCTGGGGCCGGTGACCCCACGTGACCCGGTCACCTGGGGCCGGTGTCCCCACGTGACCCGGTCACCTGGTGCCGGTGACCCCACGTGACCCGGTCACCTGGGGCCGGTGACCCCACGTGACCCGGTCACCTGGGGCCGGTGACCCCACGTGACCCGGTGACCTGGGGCCGGTGACCCCACGTGACCCGCTGACCTGGGGCCGGTGACCCCACGTGACCCGGTCACCTGGGGCCGGTGACCCCACGTGACCCGGTCACCTGGGGCCGGTGACCTCACGTGACCCGGTGACCTGGGGCCGGTGACCCCACGTGACCCGCTGACCTGGGGCCGGTGACCCCACGTGACCCGGTCACCTGGGGCCGGTGACCCCACGTGACCCGGTCACCTGGGGCCGGTGACCCCACGTGACCCGCTGACCTGGGGCCGGTGTCCCCACGTGACCCGCTGACCTGGGGCCGTTGACCCCACGTGACCAGGTCACCTGGGGCCGGTGACCCCACGTGACCCAGTCACCTGGTGCCGGTGACCCCACGTGACCCGGTCACCTGGGGCCGGTGACCCCACGTGACCCGGTCACCTGGGGCCGGTGTCCCCACGTGACCCGGTCACCTGGGGCCGGGGTCCCCACGGGACCCGGGGTCCTGGTGCCGGGGTGGTCACCGGAACCTGGGAACCAGGCCGGTTACCCGACACGACCCGGTGACCTGGGGCCGGGTTAACGACCTGTCCAGGGGACCCGGGCCGGGGACCCGACAGGACCCGGTGGTCCTTCGCTGGTGTCCCGATGCAACCCGGGGACCCGGGCCCGGGCCCCCACGTGATCCAGTGATCCGGTGCTTTTGTCCCGATGCAACCCGGGGACCCGGGCCGGGGACCCGGTATGACTCCGTCTCCCGGGGCCGGGGTGGTCACCTGACACTGGTACCCGGGACAGCGACCCGACATGACCCCGTGACCCGGGGCCGGGGTGCCGACCTGTCCAGGGGACCCGACCCGGGTACCCGACAGGACCCGGTGATCTGCGGCTGGGGTAAAAACCCGTCCCGGGGACCCGGGCTGGGTCCCGACATGACCCGGTGACCTGGGGCTGTGGTGTCGACCGGACTCGGGGACCTGGTCCGGTGTCCCGTCATGACCCGGGGACCTGGGGTCGGGGTGGTCACCAGACCCTTGTACCCAGGCCGTTGACCCGACATGACCCTGTGACCCGGGGCCTGGGTAAAAATCCAACCCGGGGACCCGGGCATGGGACGTGACATGACCCGACCTGGGTCCGGGGTCCCGAACTGACCCGGTGACCTGGGTCCGGGGACTCGGTATGACCCGGTTACCTGGGTCCGGGGTCCCCACGTGACCCGGTCACCTGGGGCCGGGGTCCCCACGTGACCCGCTGACCTGGGGCCGGTGACCCCACGTGACCCGGTCACCTGGGGCCGGTGTCCCCACGTGACCCGGGGTCCTGGTGCCGGGGTGGTCATCGGAACCTGGGAACCAGGCCGGGTGCGCGAGATGACCGGGTGACCTGGGGCCGGGTTATCGACCTGTCCAGGGGACACGGGCCGGGGACCCGACAGGACCCGGTGATCTGCGGCTGGGGTAAAAACCCGTCCCGGGGACCCGGGCTGGGTCCCGACATGCCTTGGTTACCTGGGGCCGGTGTCCCCACGTGACCCGCTGACCTGGGGCCGGTGACCCCACGTGACCCGGTCACCTGGGGCCGGTGACCCCACGTGACCCGGTCACCTGGGGCCGGTGACCCCACGTGACCGGGTCACCTGGGGCCGGTGACCCCACGTGACCCGGTCACCTGGGGCCGGTGACCCCACGTGACCCGGTCACCTGGGGCCGGTGTCCCCACGTGACCCGGTCACCTGGTGCCGGTGACCCCACGTGACCCGGTCACCTGGGGCCGGTGACCCCACGTGACCCGGTCACCTGGGGCCGGTGACCCCACGTGACCCGGTGACCTGGGGCCGGTGACCCCACGTGACCCGCTGACCTGGGGCCGGTGACCCCACGTGACCCGGTCACCTGGGGCCGGTGACCCCACGTGACCCGGTCACCTGGGGCCGGTGACCCCACGTGACCCGGTGACCTGGGGCCGGTGACCCCACGTGACCCGCTGACCTGGGGCCGGTGACCCCACGTGACCCGGTCACCTGGGGCCGGTGACCCCACGTGACCCGGTCACCTGGGGCCGGTGACCCCACGTGACCCGCTGACCTGGGGCCGGTGTCCCCACGTGACCCGCTGACCTGGGGCCGTTGACCCCACGTGACCAGGTCACCTGGGGCCGGTGACCCCACGTGACCCAGTCACCTGGTGCCGGTGACCCCACGTGACCCGGTCACCTGGGGCCGGTGACCCCACGTGACCCGGTCACCTGGGGCCGGTGTCCCCACGTGACCCGGTCACCTGGGGCCGGGGTCCCCACGGGACCCGGGGTCCTGGTGCCGGGGTGGTCACCGGAACCTGGGAACCAGGCCGGTTACCCGACACGACCCGGTGACCTGGGGCCGGGTTAACGACCTGTCCAGGGGACCCGGGCCGGGGACCCGACAGGACCCGGTGGTCCTTCGCTGGTGTCCCGATGCAACCCGGGGACCCGGGCCCGGGCCCCCACGTGATCCAGTGATCCGGTGCTTTTGTCCCGATGCAACCCGGGGACCCGGGCCGGGGACCCGGTATGACTCCGTCTCCCGGGGCCGGGGTGGTCACCTGACACTGGTACCCGGGACAGCGACCCGACATGACCCCGTGACCCGGGGCCGGGGTGCCGACCTGTCCAGGGGACCCGACCCGGGTACCCGACAGGACCCGGTGATCTGCGGCTGGGGTAAAAACCCGTCCCGGGGACCCGGGCTGGGTCCCGACATGACCCGGTGACCTGGGGCTGTGGTGTCGACCGGACTCGGGGACCTGGTCCGGTGTCCCGTCATGACCCGGGGACCTGGGGTCGGGGTGGTCACCAGACCCTTGTACCCAGGCCGTTGACCCGACATGACCCTGTGACCCGGGGCCTGGGTAAAAATCCAACCCGGGGACCCGGGCATGGGACGTGACATGACCCGACCTGGGTCCGGGGTCCCGAACTGACCCGGTGACCTGGGTCCGGGGACTCGGTATGACCCGGTTACCTGGGTCCGGGGTCCCCACGTGACCCGGTCACCTGGGGCCGGGGTCCCCACGTGACCCGCTGACCTGGGGCCGGTGACCCCACGTGACCCGGTCACCTGGGGCCGGTGTCCCCACGTGACCCGGGGTCCTGGTGCCGGGGTGGTCATCGGAACCTGGGAACCAGGCCGGGTGCGCGAGATGACCGGGTGACCTGGGGCCGGGTTATCGACCTGTCCAGGGGACACGGGCCGGGGACCCGACAGGACCCGGTGATCTGCGGCTGGGGTAAAAACCCGTCCCGGGGACCCGGGCTGGGTCCCGACATGCCTTGGTTACCTGGGGCCGGTGTCCCCACGTGACCCGCTGACCTGGGGCCGGTGACCCCACGTGACCCGGTCACCTGGGGCCGGTGACCCCACGTGACCCGGTCACCTGGGGCCGGTGACCCCACGTGACCGGGTCACCTGGGGCCGGTGACCCCACGTGACCCGGTCAC
The DNA here is from genome assembly GCA_951411735.1 of Somateria mollissima. Taxonomy (NCBI): domain Eukaryota; kingdom Metazoa; phylum Chordata; class Aves; order Anseriformes; family Anatidae; genus Somateria; species Somateria mollissima. Next base: position 170,705 of record CATOCB010000130.1, read on the forward strand.
CTGGGGCCGGTGACCCCACGTGACCCGGTCACCTGGGGCCGGTGTCCCCACGTGACCCGGTCACCTGGTGTCGGTGACCCCACGTGACCCGGTCACCTGGGGCCGGTGACCCCACGTGACCCGGTCACCTGGGGCCGGTGACCCCACGTGACCCGGTCACCTGGGGCCTGTGACCCCACGTGACCCGCTGACCTGGGGCCGGTGAACCCACGTGACCCGGTCACCTGGGGCCGGTGACCCCACGTGACCCGGTGACCTGGGGCCGGTGACCCCACGTGACCCGCTGACCTGGGGCCGGTGACCCCACGTGACCCGGTCACCTGGGGCCGGTGTCCCCACGTGACCCGGTCACCTGGGGCCGGTGACCACACGTGACCCGGTCACCTGGGGCCGGTGTCCCCACGTGACCCGGTCACCTGGGGCCGGTGACCCCACGTGACCCGGTCACCTGGGGCCGGTGACCCCACGTGACCCGGTGACCTGGGGCCGGTGTCCCCACGTGACCCGCTGACCTGGGGCCGTTGACCCCACGTGACCCCGTCACCTGGGGCCGGTGTCCCCACGTGACCCGCTGACCTGGGGCCGTTGACCCCACGTTACCCCGTCACCTGGGGCCGGTGACCCCACGTGACCCGGTCACCTGGGGCCGGTGACCCCACGTGACCCGGTCACCTGGGGCCGGTGTCCCCACGTGACCCGGGGTCCTGGTGCCGGGGTGGTCATCGGAACCTTGGAACCAGGCCGGTTACCCGACACGACCCGGTGACCCGGGGCTGTGGTGTCGACGGACTCGTGGACCTGGGTTCGGGGTCCCGACCTGACGCGGTGACGTGGGGCCGGTGTCCCCACGTGACCCGCTGACCTGGGTCCGGGGTCCCCACGTGACCCGGGGTCCTGGTGCCGGGGTGGTCACCGGAACCTGGGAACCAGGCCGGGTGCGCGACATGACCTGGTGACCTGGGGCCGGGTTAACGACCTGTCCAGGGGACCCGGGCCGGGGACCCGACAGGACCCGGTGGTCCTTCGCTGGTGTCCCGATGCAACCCGGGGACCCGGGCCGGGGACCCGGTATGACTCCGTCTCCCGGGGCCGGGGTGGTCACCTGACAGTGGTACCCGGGACAGCGACCCGACATGACCCCGTGACCCGGGGCCGGGGTGCCGACCTGTCCAGGGGACCCGACCCGGGTACCCGACAGGACCCGGTGATCTGCGGCTGGGGTAAAAACCCGTCCCGGGGACCCGGGCTGGGTCCCGACATGACCCGGTGACCTGGGGCTGTGGTGTCGACCGGACTCGGGGACCTGGTCCGGTGTCCCGTCATGACCCGGGGACCTGGGGTCGGGGTGGTCACCAGACCCTTGTACCCAGGCCGTTGACCCGACATGACCCTGTGACCCGGGGCCTGGGTAAAAATCCAACCCGGGGACCCGGGCATGGGACGTGACATGACCCGACCTGGGTCCGGGGTCCCGAACTGACCCTGTGACCTGGGTCCGGGGACTCGGTATGACCCGGTTACCTGGGTCCGGGGTCCCCACGTGACCCGGTCACCTGGGGCCGGGGTCCCCACGTGACCCGGTGACCTGGGGCCGGTGACCCCACGTGACCCGGTCACCTGGGGCCGGTGTCCCCACGTGACCCGGGGTCCTGGTGCCGGGGTGGTCATCGGAACCTGGGAACCAGGCCGGGTGCGCGAGATGACCGGGTGACCTGGGGCCGGGTTATCGACCTGTCCAGGGGACACGGGCCGGGGACCCGACAGGACCCGGTGATCTGCGGCTGGGGTAAAAACCCGTCCCGGGGACCCGGGCTGGGTCCCGACATGCCTTGGTTACCTGGGGCCGGTGTCCCCACGTGACCCGCTGACCTGGGGCCGGTGACCCCACGTGACCCGGTCACCTGGGGCCGGTGACCCCACGTGACCCGGTCACCTGGGGCCGGTGTCCCCACGTGACCCGCTGACCTGGGGCCGGTGACACCACGTGACCCGGTGACCTGGGGCCGGTGACCCCACGTGACCGGGTCACCTGGGGCCGGTGACCCCACGTGACCCGGTCACCTGGGGCCGGTGACCCCACGTGACCCGGTCACCTGGGGCCGGTGTCCCCACGTGACCCGGTCACCTGGTGCCGGTGACCCCACGTGACCCGGTCAACTGGGGCCGGTGACCCCACGTGACCCGGTCACCTGGGGCCGGTGACCCCACGTGACCCGGTCACCTGGGGCCGGTGACCCCACGTGACCCGCTGACCTGGGGCCGGTGACCCCACGTGACCCGGTCACCTGGGGCCGGTGACCCCACGTGACCCGGTCACCTGGGGCCGGTGTCCCCACGTGACCCGCTGACCTGGGGCCGGTGACCCCACGTGACCCGGTCACCTGGGGCCGGTGTCCCCACGTGACCCGGTCACCTGGTGCCGGTGACCCCACGTGACCCGGTCACCTGGGGCCGGTGACCCCACGTGACCCGCTGACCTGGGGCCGGTGACCCCACGTGACCCGGTCACCTGGGGCCGGTGACCCCACGTGACCCGGTCACTTGGGGCCGGTGACCCCAAGTGACCCGCTGACCTGGGGCCGGTGACCTCACGTGACCCGGTCACCTGGGGCCGGTGACCCCACGTGACCCGGTCACCTGGGGCCGGTGACCCCACGTGACCAGGTCACCTGGGGCCGGTGACCCCACGTGACCCGGTCACCTGGGGCCGGTGACCCCACGTGACCCGGTCACCTGGGGCCGGTGACCTCACGTGACCCGGTCACCTGGGGCCGGTGACCCCACGTGACCCGGTCACCTGGGGCCGGTGACCCCACGTGACCAGGTCACCTGGGGCCGGTGACCCCACGTGACCCGGTCACCTGGTGCCGGTGACCCCACGTGACCCGGTCACCTGGGGCCGGTGTCCCCACGTGACCCGGTCACCTGGGGCCGGTGACCCCACGTGACCCGGTCACCTGGGGCCGGGGTCCCCACGGGACCCGGGGTCCTGGTGCCGGGGTGGTCACCGGAACCTGGGAACCAGGCCGGTTACCCGACACGACCCGGTGACCTGGGGCCGGGTTAACGACCTGTCCAGGGGACCCGGGCCGGGGACCCGACAGGACCCGGTGGTCCTTCGCTGGTGTCCCGATGCAACCCGGGGACCCGGGCCCGGGCCCCCACGTGATCCAGTGATCCGGTGCTTTTGTCCCGATGCAACCCGGGGACCCGGGCCGGGGACCCGGTATGACTCCGTCTCCCGGGGCCGGGGTGGTCACCTGACACTGGTACCCGGGACAGCGACCCGACATGACCCCGTGACCCGGGGCCGGGGTGCCGACCTGTCCAGGGGACCCGACCCGGGTACCCGACAGGACCCGGTGATCTGCGGCTGGGGTAAAAACCCGTCCCGGGGACCCGGGCTGGGTCCCGACATGACCCGGTGACCTGGGGTCGGGGTGGTCACCAGACCCTTGTACCCAGGCCGTTGACCCGACATGACCCTGTGACCCGGGGCCTGGGTAAAAATCCAACCCGGGGACCCGGGCATGGGACGTGACATGACCCGACCTGGGTCCGGGGTCCCGAACTGACCCGGTGGCCTGGGTCCGGGGACTCGGTATGACCCGGTTACCTGGGTCCGGGGTCCCCACGTGACCCGGTCACCTGGGGCCGGGGTCCCCACGTGACCCGCTGACCTGGGGCCGGTGTCCCCACGTGACCCGGGGTCCTGGTGCCGGGGTGGTCATCGGAACCTGGGAACCAGGCCGGGTGCGCGAGATGACCGGGTGACCTGGGGCCGGGTTATCGACCTGTCCAGGGGACACGGGCCGGGGACCCGACAGGACCCGGTGATCTGCGGCTGGGGTAAAAACCCGTCCCGGGGACCCGGGCTGGGTCCCGACATGCCTTGGTTACCTGGGGCCGGTGTCCCCACGTGACCCGCTGACCTGGGGCCGGTGACCCCACGTGACCCGGTCACCTGGGGCCGGTGTCCCCACGTGACCCGGTCACCTGGGGCCGGTGACCCCACGTGACCCGGTCACCTGGGGCCGGTGTCCCCACGTGACCCGCTGACCTGGGGCCGGTGACACCACGTGACCCGGTCACCTGGGGCCGGTGAACCCACGTGACCGGGTCACCTGGGGCCGGTGACCCCACGTGACCCGGTCACCTGGGGCCGGTGACCCCACGTGACCCGGTCACCTGGGGCCGGTGTCCCCACGTGACCCGGTCACCTGGTGCCGGTGACCCCACGTGACCCGGTCACCTGGGGCCGGTGAACCCACGTGACCCGGTCACCTGGGGCCGGTGACCCCACGTGACCCGGTCACCTGGGGCCGGTGACCCCACGTGACCCGCTGACCTGGGGCCGGTGACCCCACGTGACCCGGTGACCTGGGGCCGGTGACCCCACGTGACCCGCTGACCTGGGGCCGGTGACCCCACGTGACCCGGTCACCTGGGGCCGGTGTCCCCACGTGACCCGGTCACCTGGGGCCGGTGACCCCACGTGACCCGGTCACCTGGGGCCGGTGACCCCACGTGACCCGGTCACCTGGGGCCGGTGACCCCACGTGACCCGGTCACTTGGGGCCGGTGACCCCAAGTGACCCGCTGACCTGGGGCCGGTGACCTCACGTGACCCGGTCACCTGGGGCCGGTGACCCCACGTGACCCGGTCACCTGGGGCCGGTGACCCCACGTGACCAGGTCACCTGGGGCCGGTGACCCCACGTGACCCGGTCACCTGGGGCCGATGACCCCACGTGACCCGGTCACCTGGGGCCGGTGACCTCACGTGACCCGGTCACCTGGGGCCGGTGACCCCACGTGACCCGGTCACCTGGGGCCGGTGATCCCACGTGACCAGGTCACCTGGGGCCGGTGACCCCACGTGACCCAGTCACCTGGTGCCGGTGACCCCACGTGACCCGGTCACCTAGGGCCGGTGTCCCCACGTGACCCGGTCACCTGGGGCCGGTGACCCCACGTGACCCGGTCACCTGGGGCCGGTGTCCCCACTGGACCCGTGGTCCTGGTGCCGGGGTGGTCACCGGAACCTGGGAACCAGGCCGGGTGCGCGACATGACCCGGTGACCTGGGACCGGGTTAACGACCTGTCCAGGGGACCCGGGCCGGGGACCCGACAGGACCCGGTGGTCCTTCGCTGGTGTCCCGATGCAACCCGGGGACCCGGGCCCGGGCCCCCACGTGATCCAGTGATCCGGTGCTTTTGTCCCGATGCAACCCGGGGACCTGGGCCGGGGACCCGGTATGACTCCGTCTCCCGGGGCCGGGGTGGTCACCTGACACTGGTACCCGGGACAGCGACCCGACATGACCCCGTGACCCGGGGCCGGGGTGCCGACCTGTCCAGGGGACCCGACCCGGGTACCCGACAGGACCCGGTGATCTGCGGCTGGGGTAAAAACCCGTCCCGGGGACCCGGGCTGGGTCCCGACATGACCCGGTGACCTGGGGCTGTGGTGTCGACCGGACTCGGGGACCTGGTCCGCTGTCCCGTCATGACCCGGGGACCTGGGGTCGGGGTGGTCACCAGACCCTTGTACCCAGGCCGTTGACCCGACATGACCCTGTGACCCGGGGCCTGGGTAAAAATCCAACCCGGGGACCCGGGCATGGGACGTGACATGACCCGACCTGGGTCCGGGGTCCCGAACTGACCCGGTGACCTGGGTCCGGGGACTCGGTATGACCCGGTTACCTGGGTCCGGGGTCCCCACGTGACCCGGTCACCTGGGGCCGGGGTCCCCACGTGACCCGCTGACCTGGGGCCGGTGACCCCACGTGACCCGGTCACCTGGGGCCGGTGTCACCACGTGACCCGGGGTCCTGGTGCCGGGGTGGTCATCGGAACCTGGGAACCAGGCCGGGTGCGCGAGATGACCGGGTGACCTGGGGCCGGGTTATCGACCTGTCCAGGGGACACGGGCCGGGGACCCGACAGGACCCGGTGATCTGCGGCTGGGGTAAAAACCCGTCCCGGGGACCCGGGCTGGGTCCCGACATGCCTTGGTTACCTGGGGCCGGTGTCCCCACGTGACCCGCTGACCTGGGGCCGGTGACCCCACGTGACCGGGTCACCTGGGGCCGGTGACCCCACGTGACCCGGTCACCTGGGGCCGGTGACCCCACGTGACCCGGTCACCTGGGGCCGGTGTCCCCACGTGACCCGGTCACCTGGTGCCGGTTACCCCACGTGACCCGGTCACCTGGGGCCGGTGACCCCACGTGACCCGGTCACCTGGGGCCGGTGACCCCACGTGACCCGGTCACCTGGGGCCGGTGTCCCCACGTGACCCGCTGACCTGGGGCCGGTGACCCCACGTGACCCGGTCACCTGGGGCCGGTGACCCCACGTGACCCGGTGACCTGGGGCCGGTGACCCCACGTGACCCGGTGACCTGGGGCCGGTGACCCCACGTGACCCGCTAACCTAGGGCCGGTGACCCCACGTGACCCGCTGACCTGGGGCCGGTGTCCCCACGTGACCCGGTCACCTGGGGCCGGTGACCCCACGTGACCCGGTCACCTGGGGCCGGTGACCCCACGTGACCCGGTGACCTGGGGCCGGTGACCCCACGTGACCTGCTGACCTGGGGCCGGTGACCCCACGTGACCCGGTCACCTGGGGCCGGTGACCCCACGTGACCCGGTCACCTGGGGCCGGTGACCCCACGTGACCCGGTCACCTGGGGCCGGTGACCCCACGTGACCCGGTCACCTGGGGCCGGTGACCTCACGTGACCCGGTCACCTGGGGCCGGTGACCCCACGTGACCCGGTCACCTGGGGCCGGTGACCCCACGTGACCAGGTCACCTGGGGCCGGTGACCCCACGTGACCCAGTCACCTGGTGCCGGTGACCCCACGTGACCCGGTCACCTGGGGCCGGTGTCCCCACGTGACCCGGTCACCTGGTGCCGGTGACCCCACGTGACCCGGTCACCTGGGGCCGGGGTCCCCACGGGACCCGGGGTCCTGGTGCCGGGGTGGTCACCGGAACCTGGGAACCAGGCCGGTTACCCGACACGACCCGGTGACCTGGGGCCGGGTTAACGACCTGTCCAGGGGACCCGGGCCGGGGACCCGACAGGACCCGGTGGTCCTTCGCTGGTGTCCCGATGCAACCCGGGGACCCGGGCCCGGGCCCCCACGTGATCCAGTGATCCGGTGCTTTTGTCCCGATGCAACCCGGGGACCTGGGCCGGGGACGCGGTATGACTCCGTCTCCCGGGGCCGGGGTGGTCACCTGACACTGGTACCCGGGACAGCGACCCGACATGACCCCGTGACCCGGGGCCGGGGTGCCGACCTGTCCAGGGGACCCGACCCGGGTACCCGACAGGACCCGGTGATCTGCGGCTGGGGTAAAAACCCGTCCCGGGGACCCGGGCTGGGTCCCGACATGACCCGGTGACCTGGGGCTGTGGTGTCGACCGGACTCGGGGACCTGGTCCGGTGTCCCGTCATGACCCGGGGACCTGGGGTCGGGGTGGTCACCAGACCCTTGTACCCAGGCCGTTGACCCGACATGACCCTGTGACCCGGGGCCTGGGTAAAAATCCAACCCGGGGACCCGGGCATGGGACGTGACATGACCCGACCTGGGTCCGGGGTCCCGAACTGACCCGGTGACCTGGGTCCGGGGACTCGGTATGACCCGGTTACCTGGGTCCGGGGTCCCCACGTGACCCGGTCACCTGGGGCCGGGGTCCCCACGTGACCCGCTGACCTGGGGCCGGTGACCCCACGTGACCCGGTCACCTGGGGCCGGTGTCCCCACGTGACCCGGGGTCCTGGTGCCGGGGTGGTCATCGGAACCTGGGAACCAGGCCGGGTGCGCGAGATGACCGCGTGACCTGGGGCCGGGTTATCGACCTGTCCAGGGGACACGGGCCGGGGACCCGACAGGACCCGGTGATCTGCGGCTGGGGTAAAAACCCGTCCCGGGGACCCGGGCTGGGTCCCGACATGCCTTGGTTACCTGGGGCCGGTGTCCCCACGTGACCCGCTGACCTGGGGCCGGTGACCCCACGTGACCCGGTCACCTGGGGCCGGTGACCCCACGTGACCCGGTCACCTGGGGCCGGTGACCCCACGTGACCGGGTCACCTGGGGCCGGTGACCCCACGTGACCCGGTCACCTGGGGCCGGTGACCCCACGTGACCCGGTCACCTGGGGCCGGTGTCCCCACGTGACCCGGTCACCTGGTGCCGGTGACCCCACGTGACCCGGTCACCTGGGGCCGGTGACCCCACGTGACCCGGTCACCTGGGGCCGGTGACCCCACGTGACCCGGTGACCTGGGGCCGGTGACCCCACGTGACCCGCTGACCTGGGGCCGGTGACCCCACGTGACCCGGTCACCTGGGGCCGGTGACCCCACGTGACCCGGTCACCTGGGGCCAGTGACCCCACGTGACCCGCTGACCTGGGGCCGGTGACCCCACGTGACCCGCTGACCTGGGGCCGGTGTCCCCACGTGACCCGCTGACCTGGGGCCGTTGACCCCACGTGACCAGGTCACCTGGGGCCGGTGACCCCACGTGACCCAGTCACCTGGTGCCGGTGACCCCACGTGACCCGGTCACCTGGGGCCGGTGACCCCACGTGACCCGGTCACCTGGGGCCGGTGTCCCCACGTGACCCGGTCACCTGGGGCCGGGGTCCCCACGGGACCCGGGGTCCTGGTGCCGGGGTGGTCACCGGAACCTGGGAACCAGGCCGGTTACCCGACACGACCCGGTGACCTGGGGCCGGGTTAACGACCTGTCCAGGGGACCCGGGCCGGGGACCCGACAGGACCCGGTGGTCCTTCGCTGGTGTCCCGATGCAACCCGGGGACCCGGGCCCGGGCCCCCACGTGATCCAGTGATCCGGTGCTTTTGTCCCGATGCAACCCGGGGACCTGGGCCGGGGACCCGGTATGACTCCGTCTCCCGGGGCCGGGGTGGTCACCTGACACTGGTACCCGGGACAGCGACCCGACATGACCCCGTGACCCGGGGCCGGGGTGCCGACCTGTCCAGGGGACCCGACCCGGGTACCCGACAGGACCCGGTGATCTGCGGCTGGGGTAAAAACCCGTCCCGGGGACCCGGGCTGGGTCCCGACATGACCCGGTGACCTGGGGCTGTGGTGTCGACCGGACTCGGGGACCTGGTCCGGTGTCCCGTCATGACCCGGGGACCTGGGGTCGGGGTGGTCACCAGACCCTTGTACCCAGGCCGTTGACCCGACATGACCCTGTGACCCGGGGCCTGGGTAAAAATCCAACCCGGGGACCCGGGCATGGGACGTGACATGACCCGACCTGGGTCCGGGGTCCCGAACTGACCCGGTGACCTGGGTCCGGGGACTCGGTATGACCCGGTTACCTGGGTCCGGGGTCCCCACGTGACCCGGTCACCTGGGGCCGGGGTCCCCACGTGACCCGCTGACCTGGGGCCGGTGACCCCACGTCACCCGGTCACCTGGGGCCGGTGTCCCCACGTGACCCGGGGTCCTGGTGCCGGGGTGGTCATCGGAACCTGGGAACCAGGCCGGGTGCGCGAGATGACCGGGTGACCTGGGGCCGGGTTATCGACCTGTCCAGGGGACACGGGCCGGGGACCCGACAGGACCCGGTGATCTGCAGCTGGGGTAAAAACCCGTCCCGGGGACCCGGGCTGGGTCCCGACATGCCTTGGTTACCTGGGGCCGGTGTCCCCACGTGACCCGCTGACCTGGGGCCGGTGACCCCACGTGACCCGGTCACCTGGGGCCGGTGACCCCACGTGACCCGGTCACCTGGGGCCGGTGACCCCACGTGACCGGGTCACCTGGGGCCGGTGACCCCACGTGACCCGGTCACCTGGGGCCGGTGACCCCACGTGACCCGGTCACCTGGGGCCGGTGTCCCCACGTGACCCGGTCACCTGGTGTCGGTGACCCCACGTGACCCGGTCACCTGGGGCCGGTGACCCCACGTGACCCGGTCACCTGGGGCCTGTGACCCCACGTGACCCGCTGACCTGGGGCCGGTGACCCCACGTGACCCGGTCACCTGGGGCCGGTGACCCCACGTGACCCGGTGACCTGGGGCCGGTGACCCCACGTGACCCGCTGACCTGGGGCCGGTGACCCCACGTGACCCGGTCACCTGGGGCCGGTGTCCCCACGTGACCCGGTCACCTGGGGCCGGTGACCACACGTGACCCGGTCACCTGGGGCCGGTGTCCCCACGTGACCCGGTCACCTGGGGCCGGTGACCCCACGTGACCCGGTCACCTGGGGCCGGTGACCCCACGTGACCCGGTGACCTGGGGCCGGTGTCCCCATGTGACCCGCTGACCTGGGGCCGTTGACCCCACGTGACCCCGTCACCTGGGGCCGGTGTCCCCACGTGACCCGCTGACCTGGGGCTGTTGACCCCACGTTACCCCGTCACCTGGGGCCGGTGACCCCACGTGACCCGGTCACCTGGGGCCGGTGACCCCACGTGACCCGGTCACCTGGGGCCGGTGTCCCCACGTGACCCGGGGTCCTGGTTCCGGGGTGGTCATCGGAACCTTGGAACCAGGCCGGTTACCCGACACGACCCGGTGACCCGGGGCTGTGGTGTCGACGGACTCGTGGACCTGGGTTCGGGGTCCCGACCTGACGCGGTGACGTGGGGCCGGTGTCCCCACGTGACCCGCTGACCTGGGTCCGGGGTCCCCACGTGACCCGGGGTCCTGGTGCCCGGGTGGTCACCGGAACCTGGGAACCAGGCCGGGTGCGCGACATGACCTGGTGACCTGGGGCCGGGTTAACGACCTGTCCAGGGGACCCGGGCCGGGGACCCGACAGGACCCGGTGGTCCTTCGCTGGTGTCCCGATGCAACCCGGGGACCCGGGCCGGGGACCCGGTATGACTCCGTCTCCCGGGGCCGGGGTGGTCACCTGACAGTGGTACCCGGGACAGCGACCCGACATGACCCCGTGACCCGGGGCCGGGGTGCCGACCTGTCCAGGGGACCCGACCCGGGTACCCGACAGGACCCGGTGATCTGCGGCTGGGGTAAAAACCCGTCCCGGGGACCCGGGCTGGGTCCCGACATGACCCGGTGACCTGGGGCTGTGGTGTCGACCGGACTCGGGGACCTGGTCCGGTGTCCCGTCATGACCCGGGGACCTGGGGTCGGGGTGGTCACCAGACCCTTGTACCCAGGCCGTTGACCCGACATGACCCTGTGACCCGGGGCCTGGGTAAAAATCCAACCCGGGGACCCGGGCATGGGACGTGACATGACCCGACCTGGGTCCGGGGTCCCGAACTGACCCGGTGACCTGGGTCCGGGGACTCGGTATGACCCGGTTACCTGGGTCCGGGGTCCCCACGTGACCCGGTCACCTGGGGCCGGGGTCCCCACGTGACCCGGTGACCTGGGGCCGGTGACCCCACGTGACCCGGTCACCTGGGGCCGGTGTCCCCACGTGACCCGGGGTCCTGGTGCCGGGGTGGTCATCGGAACCTGGGAACCAGGCCGGGTGCGCGAGATGACTGGGTGACCTGGGGCCGGGTTATCGACCTGTCCAGGGGACACGGGCCGGGGACCCGACAGGACCCGGTGATCTGCGGCTGGGGTAAAAACCCGTCCCGGGGACCCGGGCTGGGTCCCGACATGCCTTGGTTACCTGGGGCCGGTGTCCCCACGTGACCCGCTGACCTGGGGCCGGTGACCCCACGTGACCCGGTCACCTGGGGCCAGTGACCTCACGTGACCCGGTCACCTGGGGCCGGTGACCCCACGTGACCCGGTCACCTGGGGCCGGTGACCCCACGTGACCAGGTCACCTGGGGCCGGTGACCCCACGTGACCCGGTCACCTGGGGCCGGTGACCCCACGTGACCCGGTCACCTGGGGCCGGTGACCTCACGTGACCCGGTCACCTGGGGCCGGTGACCCCACGTGACCCGGTCACCTGGGGCCGGTGACCCCACGTGACCAGGTCACCTGGGGCCGGTGACCCCACGTGACCCAGTCACCTGGTGCCGGTGACCCCACGTGACCCGGTCACCTGGGGCCGGTGTCCCCACGTGACCCGGTGACCTGGGGCCGGTGACCCCACGTGACCCGGTCACCTGGGGCCGGGGTCCCCACGGGACCCGGGGTCCTGGTGCCGGGGTGGTCACCGGAACCTGGGAACCAGGCCGGTTACCCGACACGACCCGGTGACCTGGGGCCGGGTTAACGACCTGTCCAGGGGACCCGGGCCGGGGACCTGACAGGACCCGGTGGTCCTTCGCTGGTGTCCCGATGCAACCCGGGGACCCGGGCCCGGGCCCCCACGTGATCCAGTGATCCGGTGCTTTTGTCCCGATGCAACCCGGGGACCTGGGCCGGGGACCCGGTATGACTCCGTCTCCCGGGGCCGGGGTGGTCACCTGACACTGGTACCCGGGACAGCGACCCGACATGACCCCGTGACCCGGGGCCGGGGTGCCGACCTGTCCAGGGGACCCGACCCGGGTACCCGACAGGACCCGGTGATCTGCGGCTGGGGTAAAAACCCGTCCCGGGGACCCGGGCTGGGTCCCGACATGACCCGGTGACCTGGGGCTGTGGTGTCGACCGGACTCGGGGACCTGGTCCGGTGTCCCGTCATGACCCGGGGACCTGGGGTCGGGGTGGTCACCAGACCCTTGTACCCAGGCCGTTGACCCGACATGACCCTGTGACCCGGGGCCTGGGTAAAAATCCAACCCGGGGACCCGGGCATGGGACGTGACATGACCCGACCTGGGTCCGGGGTCCCGAACTGACCCGGTGACCTGGGTCCGGGGACTCGGTATGACCCGGTTACCTGGGTCCGGGGTCCCCACGTGACCCGGTCACCTGGGGCCGGGGTCCCCACGTGACCCGCTGACCTGGGGCCGGTGACCCCACGTGACCCGGTCACCTGGGGCCGGTGTCCCCACGTGACCCGGGGTCCTGGTGCCGGGGTGGTCATCGGAACCTGGGAACCAGGCCGGGTGCGCGAGATGACCGGGTGACCTGGGGCCGGGTTATCGACCTGTCCAGGGGACACGGGCCGGGGACCCGACAGGACCCGGTGATCTGCGGTTGGGGTAAAAACCCGTCCCGGGGACCCGGGCTGGGTCCCGACATGCCTTGGTTACCTGGGGCCGGTGTCCCCACGTGACCCGCTGACCTGGGGCCGGTGACCCCACGTGACCCGGTCACCTGGGGCCGGTGTCCCCACGTGACCCGGTCACCTGGGGCCGGTGACCCCACGTGACCCGGTCACCTGGGGCCGGTGACCTCACGTGACCCGGTCACCTGGGGCCGGTGACCCCACGTGACCCGGTCACCTGGGGCCGGTGACCCCACGTGACCAGGTCACCTGGGGCCGGTGACCCCACGTGACCCAGTCACCTGGTGCCGGTGACCCCACGTGACCCGGTCACCTGGGGCCGGTGTCCCCACGTGACCCGGTGACCTGGGGCCGGTGACCCCACGTGACCCGGTCACCTGGGGCCGGGGTCCCCACGGGACCCGGGGTCCTGGTGCCGGGGTGGTCACCGGAACCTGGGAACCAGGCCGGTTACCCGACACGACCCGGTGACCTGGGGCCGGTTTAACGACCTGTCCAGGGGACCCGGGCCGGGGACCCGACAGGACCCGGTGGTCCTTCGCTGGTGTCCCGATGCAACCCGGGGACCCGGGCCCGGGCCCCCACGTGATCCAGTGATCCGGTGCTTTTGTCCCGATGCAACCCGGGGACCTGGGCCGGGGACCCGGTATGACTCCGTCTCCCGGGGCCGGGGTGGTCACCTGACACTGGTACCCGGGACAGCGACCCGACATGACCCCGTGACCCGGGGCCGGGGTGCCGACCTGTCCAGGGGACCCGACCCGGGTACCCGACAGGACCCGGTGATCTGCGGCTGGGGTAAAAACCCGTCCCGGGGACCCGGGCTGGGTCCCGACATGACCCGGTGACCTGGGGCTGTGGTGTCGACCGGACTCGGGGACCTGGTCCGGTGTCCCGTCATGACCCGGGGACCTGGGGTCGGGGTGGTCACCAGACCCTTGTACCCAGGCCGTTGACCCGACATGACCCTGTGACCCGGGGCCTGGGTAAAAATCCAACCCGGGGACCCGGGCATGGGACGTGACATGACCCGACCTGGGTCCGGGGTCCCGAACTGACCCGGTGACCTGGGTCCGGGGACTCGGTATGACCCGGTTACCTGGGTCCGGGGTCCCCACGTGACCTGGTCACCTGGGGCCGGGGTCCCCACGTGACCCGCTGACCTGGGGCCGGTGACCCCACGTGACCCGGTCACCTGGGGCCGGTGTCCCCACGTGACCCGGGGTCCTGGTGCCGGGGTGGTCATCGGAACCTGGGAACCAGGCCGGGTGCGCGAGATGACCGGGTGACCTGGGGCCGGGTTATCGACCTGTCCAGGGGACACGGGCCGGGGACCCGACAGGACCCGGTGATCTGCGGCTGGGGTAAAAACCCGTCCCGGGGACCCGGGCTGGGTCCCGACATGCCTTGGTTACCTGGGGCCGGTGTCCCCACGTGACCCGCTGACCTGGGGCCGGTGACCCCACGTGACCCGGTCACCTGGGGCCGGTGACCCCACGTGACCCGGTCACCTGGGGCCGGTGACCCCACTTGACCGGGTCACCTGGGGCCGGTGACCCCACGTGACCCGGTCACCTGGGGCCGGTGTCCCCACGTGACCCGGTCACCTGGTGCCGGTGACCCCACGTGACCCGGTCACCTGGGGCCGGTGACCCCACGTGACCCGGTCACCTGGGGCCGGTGTCCCCACGTGACCCGGTGACCTGGGGCCGGTGACCCCACGTGACCCGGTGACCTGGGGCCGGTGACCCCACGTGACCCGGTGACCTGGGGCCGGTGACCCCACGTGACCCCGTGACCTGGTGCCGGTGACCCCACGTGACCCGGTCACCTGGGGCCGGTGATCCCACGTGACCCGCTGACCTGGGGCCGGTGACCCCACGTGACCCGCTGACCTGGGGCCGGTGTCCCCACGTGACCCGCTGACCTGGGGCCGTTGACCCCACGTGACCCCGTCACCTGGGGCCGGTGACCCCACGTGACACGGTCACCTGGGGCCGGTGACCCCACGTGACCGGGTCACCTGGGGCCGGTGACCCCACGTGACCCGGTCACCTGGGGCCGGTGTCCCCACGTGACCCGGTCAGCTGGGGCCGGGGTCCCCACGGGACCCGGGGTCCTGGTGCCGGGGTGGTCACCGGAACCTGGGAACCAGGCCGGTTACCCGACACGACCCGGTGACCTGGGGCCGGGTTAACGACCTGTCCAGGGGACCCGGGCCGGGGACCCGACAGGACCCGGTGGTCCTTCGCTGGTGTCCCGATGCAACCCGGGGACCCGGGCCCGGGCCCCCACGTGATCCAGTGATCCGGTGCTTTTGTCCCGATGCAACCCGGGGACCTGGGCCGGGGACCCGGTATGACTCCGTCTCCCGGGGCCGGGGTGGTCACCTGACACTGGTACCCGGGACAGCGACCCGACATGACCCCGTGACCCGGGGCCGGGGTGCCGACCTGTCCAGGGGACCCGACCCGGGTACCCGACAGGACCCGGTGATCTGCGGCTGGGG
Source organism: Somateria mollissima (assembly GCA_951411735.1). NCBI lineage: Eukaryota > Metazoa > Chordata > Aves > Anseriformes > Anatidae > Somateria > Somateria mollissima. The sequence continues at coordinate 186,342 of CATOCB010000130.1, forward strand.
TAAAAACCCGTCCCGGGGACCCGGGCTGGGTCCCGACATGACCCGGTGACCTGGGGCTGTGGTGTCGACCGGACTCGGGGACCTGGTCCGGTGTCCCGTCATGACCCGGGGACCTGGGGTCGGGGTGGTCACCAGACCCTTGTACCCAGGCCGTTGACCCGACATGACCCTGTGACCCGGGGCCTGGGTAAAAATCCAACCCGGGGACCCGGGCATGGGACGTGACATGACCCGACCTGGGTCCGGGGTCCCGAACTGACCCGGTGACCTGGGTCCGGGGACTCGGTATGACCCGGTTACCTGGGTCCGGGGTCCCCACGTGACCCGGTCACCTGGGGCCGGGGTCCCCACGTGACCCGCTGACCTGGGGCCGGTGACCCCACGTGACCCGGTCACCTGGGGCCGGTGTCCCCACGTGACCCGGGGTCCTGGTGCCGGGGTGGTCATCGGAACCTGGGAACCAGGCCGGGTGCGCGAGATGACCGGGTGACCTGGGGCCGGGTTATCGACCTGTCCAGGGGACACGGGCCGGGGACCCGACAGGACCCGGTGATCTGCGGCTGGGGTAAAAACCCGTCCCGGGGACCCGGGCTGGGTCCCGACATGCCTTGGTTACCTGGGGCCGGTGTCCCCACGTGACCCGCTGACCTGGGGCCGGTGACCCCACGTGACCCGGTCACCTGGGGCCGGTGACCCCACGTGACCCGGTCACCTGGGGCCGGTGACCCCACGTGACCGGGTCACCTGGGGCCGGTGACCCCACGTGACCCGGTCACCTGGGGCCGGTGACCCCACGTGACCCGGTCACCTGGGGCCGGTGTCCCCACGTGACCCGGTCACCTGGTGCCGGTGACCCCACGTGACCCGGTCACCTGGGGCCGGTGACCCCACGTGACCCGGTCACCTGGGGCCGGTGACCCCACGTGACCCGGTGACCTGGGGCCGGTGACCCCACGTGACCCGCTGACCTGGGGCCGGTGACCCCACGTGACCCGGTCACCTGGGGCCGGTGACCCCACGTGACCCGGTCACCTGGGGCCGGTGACCCCACGTGACCCGCTGACCTGGGGCCGGTGACCCCACGTGACCCGCTGACCTGGGGCCGGTGACCCCACGTGACCCGGTCACCTGGGGCCGGTGACCCCACGTGACCCGGTCACCTGGGGCCGGTGACCCCACGTGACCCGCTGACCTGGGGCCGGTGTCCCCACGTGACCCGCTGACCTGGGGCCGTTGACCCCACGTGACCAGGTCACCTGGGGCCGGTGACCCCACGTGACCCAGTCACCTGGTGCCGGTGACCCCACGTGACCCGGTCACCTGGGGCCGGTGACCCCACGTGACCCGGTCACCTGGGGCCGGTGTCCCCACGTGACCCGGTCACCTGGGGCCGGGGTCCCCACGGGACCCGGGGTCCTGGTGCCGGGGTGGTCACCGGAACCTGGGAACCAGGCCGGTTACCCGACACGACCCGGTGACCTGGGGCCGGGTTAACGACCTGTCCAGGGGACCCGGGCCGGGGACCCGACAGGACCCGGTGGTCCTTCGCTGGTGTCCCGATGCAACCCGGGGACCCGGGCCCGGGCCCCCACGTGATCCAGTGATCCGGTGCTTTTGTCCCGATGCAACCCGGGGACCCGGGCCGGGGACCCGGTATGACTCCGTCTCCCGGGGCCGGGGTGGTCACCTGACACTGGTACCCGGGACAGCGACCCGACATGACCCCGTGACCCGGGGCCGGGGTGCCGACCTGTCCAGGGGACCCGACCCGGGTACCCGACAGGACCCGGTGATCTGCGGCTGGGGTAAAAACCCGTCCCGGGGACCCGGGCTGGGTCCCGACATGACCCGGTGACCTGGGGCTGTGGTGTCGACCGGACTCGGGGACCTGGTCCGGTGTCCCGTCATGACCCGGGGACCTGGGGTCGGGGTGGTCACCAGACCCTTGTACCCAGGCCGTTGACCCGACATGACCCTGTGACCCGGGGCCTGGGTAAAAATCCAACCCGGGGACCCGGGCATGGGACGTGACATGACCCGACCTGGGTCCGGGGTCCCGAACTGACCCGGTGACCTGGGTCCGGGGACTCGGTATGACCCGGTTACCTGGGTCCGGGGTCCCCACGTGACCCGGTCACCTGGGGCCGGGGTCCCCACGTGACCCGCTGACCTGGGGCCGGTGACCCCACGTGACCCGGTCACCTGGGGCCGGTGTCCCCACGTGACCCGGGGTCCTGGTGCCGGGGTGGTCATCGGAACCTGGGAACCAGGCCGGGTGCGCGAGATGACCGGGTGACCTGGGGCCGGGTTATCGACCTGTCCAGGGGACACGGGCCGGGGACCCGACAGGACCCGGTGATCTGCGGCTGGGGTAAAAACCCGTCCCGGGGACCCGGGCTGGGTCCCGACATGCCTTGGTTACCTGGGGCCGGTGTCCCCACGTGACCCGCTGACCTGGGGCCGGTGACCCCACGTGACCCGGTCACCTGGGGCCGGTGACCCCACGTGACCCGGTCACCTGGGGCCGGTGACCCCACGTGACCGGGTCACCTGGGGCCGGTGACCCCACGTGACCCGGTCACCTGGGGCCGGTGACCCCACGTGACCCGGTCACCTGGGGCCGGTGTCCCCACGTGACCCGGTCACCTGGTGTCGGTGACCCCACGTGACCCGGTCACCTGGGGCCGGTGACCCCACGTGACCCGGTCACCTGGGGCCGGTGACCCCACGTGACCCGGTCACCTGGGGCCTGTGACCCCACGTGACCCGCTGACCTGGGGCCGGTGAACCCACGTGACCCGGTCACCTGGGGCCGGTGACCCCACGTGACCCGGTGACCTGGGGCCGGTGACCCCACGTGACCCGCTGACCTGGGGCCGGTGACCCCACGTGACCCGGTCACCTGGGGCCGGTGTCCCCACGTGACCCGGTCACCTGGGGCCGGTGACCACACGTGACCCGGTCACCTGGGGCCGGTGTCCCCACGTGACCCGGTCACCTGGGGCCGGTGACCCCACGTGACCCGGTCACCTGGGGCCGGTGACCCCACGTGACCCGGTGACCTGGGGCCGGTGTCCCCACGTGACCCGCTGACCTGGGGCCGTTGACCCCACGTGACCCCGTCACCTGGGGCCGGTGTCCCCACGTGACCCGCTGACCTGGGGCCGTTGACCCCACGTTACCCCGTCACCTGGGGCCGGTGACCCCACGTGACCCGGTCACCTGGGGCCAGTGACCCCACGTGACCCGGTCACCTGGGGCCGGTGTCCCCACGTGACCCGGGGTCCTGGTGCCGGGGTGGTCATCGGAACCTTGGAACCAGGCCGGTTACCCGACACGACCCGGTGACCCGGGGCTGTGGTGTCGACGGACTCGTGGACCTGGGTTCGGGGTCCCGACCTGACGCGGTGACGTGGGGCCGGTGTCCCCACGTGACCCGCTGACCTGGGTCCGGGGTCCCCACGTGACCCGGGGTCCTGGTGCCGGGGTGGTCACCGGAACCTGGGAACCAGGCCGGGTGCGCGACATGACCTGGTGACCTGGGGCCGGGTTAACGACCTGTCCAGGGGACCCGGGCCGGGGACCCGACAGGACCCGGTGGTCCTTCGCTGGTGTCCCGATGCAACCCGGGGACCCGGGCCGGGGACCCGGTATGACTCCGTCTCCCGGGGCCGGGGTGGTCACCTGACAGTGGTACCCGGGACAGCGACCCGACATGACCCCGTGACCCGGGGCCGGGGTGCCGACCTGTCCAGGGGACCCGACCCGGGTACCCGACAGGACCCGGTGATCTGCGGCTGGGGTAAAAACCCGTCCCGGGGACCCGGGCTGGGTCCCGACATGACCCGGTGACCTGGGGCTGTGGTGTCGACCGGACTCGGGGACCTGGTCCGGTGTCCCGTCATGACCCGGGGACCTGGGGTCGGGGTGGTCACCAGACCCTTGTACCCAGGCCGTTGACCCGACATGACCCTGTGACCCGGGGCCTGGGTAAAAATCCAACCCGGGGACCCGGGCATGGGACGTGACATGACCCGACCTGGGTCCGGGGTCCCGAACTGACCCTGTGACCTGGGTCCGGGGACTCGGTATGACCCGGTTACCTGGGTCCGGGGTCCCCACGTGACCCGGTCACCTGGGGCCGGGGTCCCCACGTGACCCGGTGACCTGGGGCCGGTGACCCCACGTGACCCGGTCACCTGGGGCCGGTGTCCCCACGTGACCCGGGGTCCTGGTGCCGGGGTGGTCATCGGAACCTGGGAACCAGGCCGGGTGCGCGAGATGACCGGGTGACCTGGGGCCGGGTTATCGACCTGTCCAGGGGACACGGGCCGGGGACCCGACAGGACCCGGTGATCTGCGGCTGGGGTAAAAACCCGTCCCGGGGACCCGGGCTGGGTCCCGACATGCCTTGGTTACCTGGGGCCGGTGTCCCCACGTGACCCGCTGACCTGGGGCCGGTGACCCCACGTGACCCGGTCACCTGGGGCCGGTGACCCCACGTGACCCGGTCACCTGGGGCCGGTGTCCCCACGTGACCCGCTGACCTGGGGCCGGTGACACCACGTGACCCGGTGACCTGGGGCCGGTGACCCCACGTGACCGGGTCACCTGGGGCCGGTGACCCCACGTGACCCGGTCACCTGGGGCCGGTGACCCCACGTGACCCGGTCACCTGGGGCCGGTGTCCCCACGTGACCCGGTCACCTGGTGCCGGTGACCCCACGTGACCCGGTCAACTGGGGCCGGTGACCCCACGTGACCCGGTCACCTGGGGCCGGTGACCCCACGTGACCCGGTCACCTGGGGCCGGTGACCCCACGTGACCCGCTGACCTGGGGCCGGTGACCCCACGTGACCCGGTCACCTGGGGCCGGTGACCCCACGTGACCCGGTCACCTGGGGCCGGTGTCCCCACGTGACCCGCTGACCTGGGGCCGGTGACCCCACGTGACCCGGTCACCTGGGGCCGGTGTCCCCACGTGACCCGGTCACCTGGTGCCGGTGACCCCACGTGACCCGGTCACCTGGGGCCGGTGACCCCACGTGACCCGCTGACCTGGGGCCGGTGACCCCACGTGACCCGGTCACCTGGGGCCGGTGACCCCACGTGACCCGGTCACTTGGGGCCGGTGACCCCAAGTGACCCGCTGACCTGGGGCCGGTGACCTCACGTGACCCGGTCACCTGGGGCCGGTGACCCCACGTGACCCGGTCACCTGGGGCCGGTGACCCCACGTGACCAGGTCACCTGGGGCCGGTGACCCCACGTGACCCGGTCACCTGGGGCCGGTGACCCCACGTGACCCGGTCACCTGGGGCCGGTGACCTCACGTGACCCGGTCACCTGGGGCCGGTGACCCCACGTGACCCGGTCACCTGGGGCCGGTGACCCCACGTGACCAGGTCACCTGGGGCCGGTGACCCCACGTGACCCAGTCACCTGGTGCCGGTGACCCCACGTGACCCGGTCACCTGGGGCCGGTGTCCCCACGTGACCCGGTCACCTGGGGCCGGTGACCCCACGTGACCCGGTCACCTGGGGCCGGGGTCCCCACGGGACCCGGGGTCCTGGTGCCGGGGTGGTCACCGGAACCTGGGAACCAGGCCGGTTACCCGACACGACCCGGTGACCTGGGGCCGGGTTAACGACCTGTCCAGGGGACCCGGGCCGGGGACCCGACAGGACCCGGTGGTCCTTCGCTGGTGTCCCGATGCAACCCGGGGACCCGGGCCCGGGCCCCCACGTGATCCAGTGATCCGGTGCTTTTGTCCCGATGCAACCCGGGGACCCGGGCCGGGGACCCGGTATGACTCCGTCTCCCGGGGCCGGGGTGGTCACCTGACACTGGTACCCGGGACAGCGACCCGACATGACCCCGTGACCCGGGGCCGGGGTGCCGACCTGTCCAGGGGACCCGACCCGGGTACCCGACAGGACCCGGTGATCTGCGGCTGGGGTAAAAACCCGTCCCGGGGACCCGGGCTGGGTCCCGACATGACCCGGTGACCTGGGGTCGGGGTGGTCACCAGACCCTTGTACCCAGGCCGTTGACCCGACATGACCCTGTGACCCGGGGCCTGGGTAAAAATCCAACCCGGGGACCCGGGCATGGGACGTGACATGACCCGACCTGGGTCCGGGGTCCCGAACTGACCCGGTGGCCTGGGTCCGGGGACTCGGTATGACCCGGTTACCTGGGTCCGGGGTCCCCACGTGACCCGGTCACCTGGGGCCGGGGTCCCCACGTGACCCGCTGACCTGGGGCCGGTGACCCCACGTGACCCGGTCACCTGGGGCCGGTGTCCCCACGTGACCCGGGGTCCTGGTGCCGGGGTGGTCATCGGAACCTGGGAACCAGGCCGGGTGCGCGAGATGACCGGGTGACCTGGGGCCGGGTTATCGACCTGTCCAGGGGACACGGGCCGGGGACCCGACAGGACCCGGTGATCTGCGGCTGGGGTAAAAACCCGTCCCGGGGACCCGGGCTGGGTCCCGACATGCCTTGGTTACCTGGGGCCGGTGTCCCCACGTGACCCGCTGACCTGGGGCCGGTGACCCCACGTGACCCGGTCACCTGGGGCCGGTGTCCCCACGTGACCCGGTCACCTGGGGCCGGTGACCCCACGTGACCCGGTCACCTGGGGCCGGTGTCCCCACGTGACCCGCTGACCTGGGGCCGGTGACACCACGTGACCCGGTCACCTGGGGCCGGTGAACCCACGTGACCGGGTCACCTGGGGCCGGTGACCCCACGTGACCCGGTCACCTGGGGCCGGTGACCCCACGTGACCCGGTCACCTGGTGCCGGTGTCCCCACGTGACCCGGTCACCTGGTGCCGGTGACCCCACGTGACCCGGTCACCTGGGGCCGGTGAACCCACGTGACCCGGTCACCTGGGGCCGGTGACCCCACGTGACCCGGTCACCTGGGGCCGGTGACCCCACGTGACCCGCTGACCTGGGGCCGGTGACCCCACGTGACCCGGTGACCTGGGGCCGGTGACCCCACGTGACCCGCTGACCTGGGGCCGGTGACCCCACGTGACCCGGTCACCTGGGGCCGGTGTCCCCACGTGACCCGGTCACCTGGGGCCGGTGACCCCACGTGACCCGGTCACCTGGGGCCGGTGACCCCACGTGACCCGGTCACCTGGGGCCGGTGACCCCACGTGACCCGGTCACTTGGGGCCGGTGACCCCAAGTGACCCGCTGACCTGGGGCCGGTGACCTCACGTGACCCGGTCACCTGGGGCCGGTGACCCCACGTGACCCGGTCACCTGGGGCCGGTGACCCCACGTGACCAGGTCACCTGGGGCCGGTGACCCCACGTGACCCGGTCACCTGGGGCCGATGACCCCACGTGACCCGGTCACCTGGGGCCGGTGACCTCACGTGACCCGGTCACCTGGGGCCGGTGACCCCACGTGACCCGGTCACCTGGGGCCGGTGATCCCACGTGACCAGGTCACCTGGGGCCGGTGACCCCACGTGACCCAGTCACCTGGTGCCGGTGACCCCACGTGACCCGGTCACCTAGGGCCGGTGTCCCCACGTGACCCGGTCACCTGGGGCCGGTGACCCCACGTGACCCGGTCACCTGGGGCCGGTGTCCCCACTGGACCCGTGGTCCTGGTGCCGGGGTGGTCACCGGAACCTGGGAACCAGGCCGGGTGCGCGACATGACCCGGTGACCTGGGACCGGGTTAACGACCTGTCCAGGGGACCCGGGCCGGGGACCCGACAGGACCCGGTGGTCCTTCGCTGGTGTCCCGATGCAACCCGGGGACCCGGGCCCGGGCCCCCACGTGATCCAGTGATCCGGTGCTTTTGTCCCGATGCAACCCGGGGACCTGGGCCGGGGACCCGGTATGACTCCGTCTCCCGGGGCCGGGGTGGTCACCTGACACTGGTACCCGGGACAGCGACCCGACATGACCCCGTGACCCGGGGCCGGGGTGCCGACCTGTCCAGGGGACCCGACCCGGGTACCCGACAGGACCCGGTGATCTGCGGCTGGGGTAAAAACCCGTCCCGGGGACCCGGGCTGGGTCCCGACATGACCCGGTGACCTGGGGCTGTGGTGTCGACCGGACTCGGGGACCTGGTCCGCTGTCCCGTCATGACCCGGGGACCTGGGGTCGGGGTGGTCACCAGACCCTTGTACCCAGGCCGTTGACCCGACATGACCCTGTGACCCGGGGCCTGGGTAAAAATCCAACCCGGGGACCCGGGCATGGGACGTGACATGACCCGACCTGGGTCCGGGGTCCCGAACTGACCCGGTGACCTGGGTCCGGGGACTCGGTATGACCCGGTTACCTGGGTCCGGGGTCCCCACGTGACCCGGTCACCTGGGGCCGGGGTCCCCACGTGACCCGCTGACCTGGGGCCGGTGACCCCACGTGACCCGGTCACCTGGGGCCGGTGTCACCACGTGACCCGGTCACCTGGTGCCGGTGACCCCACGTGACCCGGTCACCTGGGGCCGGTGAACCCACGTGACCCGGTCACCTGGGGCCGGTGACCCCACGTGACCCGGTCACCTGGGGCCGGTGTCCCCACGTGACCCGGTCACCTGGTGCCGGTGACCCCACGTGACCCGGTCACCTGGGGCCGGTGAACCCACGTGACCCGGTCACCTGGGGCCGGTGACCCCACGTGACCCGGTCACCTGGGGCCGGTGACCCCACGTGACCCGCTGACCTGGGGCCGGTGACCCCACGTGACCCGGTGACCTGGGGCCGGTGACCCCACGTGACCCGCTGACCTGGGGCCGGTGACCCCACGTGACCCGGTCACCTGGGGCCGGTGTCCCCACGTGACCCGGTCACCTGGGGCCGGTGACCCCACGTGACCCGGTCACCTGGGGCCGGTGACCCCACGTGACCCGGTCACCTGGGGCCGGTGACCCCACGTGACCCGGTCACTTGGGGCCGGTGACCCCAAGTGACCCGCTGACCTGGGGCCGGTGACCTCACGTGACCCGGTCACCTGGGGCCGGTGACCCCACGTGACCCGGTCACCTGGGGCCGGTGACCCCACGTGACCAGGTCACCTGGGGCCGGTGACCCCACGTGACCCGGTCACCTGGGGCCGATGACCCCACGTGACCCGGTCACCTGGGGCCGGTGACCTCACGTGACCCGGTCACCTGGGGCCGGTGACCCCACGTGACCCGGTCACCTGGGGCCGGTGATCCCACGTGACCAGGTCACCTGGGGCCGGTGACCCCACGTGACCCAGTCACCTGGTGCCGGTGACCCCACGTGACCCGGTCACCTAGGGCCGGTGTCCCCACGTGACCCGGTCACCTGGGGCCGGTGACCCCACGTGACCCGGTCACCTGGGGCCGGTGTCCCCACTGGACCCGTGGTCCTGGTGCCGGGGTGGTCACCGGAACCTGGGAACCAGGCCGGGTGCGCGACATGACCCGGTGACCTGGGACCGGGTTAACGACCTGTCCAGGGGACCCGGGCCGGGGACCCGACAGGACCCGGTGGTCCTTCGCTGGTGTCCCGATGCAACCCGGGGACCCGGGCCCGGGCCCCCACGTGATCCAGTGATCCGGTGCTTTTGTCCCGATGCAACCCGGGGACCTGGGCCGGGGACCCGGTATGACTCCGTCTCCCGGGGCCGGGGTGGTCACCTGACACTGGTACCCGGGACAGCGACCCGACATGACCCCGTGACCCGGGGCCGGGGTGCCGACCTGTCCAGGGGACCCGACCCGGGTACCCGACAGGACCCGGTGATCTGCGGCTGGGGTAAAAACCCGTCCCGGGGACCCGGGCTGGGTCCCGACATGACCCGGTGACCTGGGGCTGTGGTGTCGACCGGACTCGGGGACCTGGTCCGGTGTCCCGTCATGACCCGGGGACCTGGGGTCGGGGTGGTCACCAGACCCTTGTACCCAGGCCGTTGACCCGACATGACCCTGTGACCCGGGGCCTGGGTAAAAATCCAACCCGGGGACCCGGGCATGGGACGTGACATGACCCGACCTGGGTCCGGGGTCCCGAACTGACCCGGTGACCTGGGTCCGGGGACTCGGTATGACCCGGTTACCTGGGTCCGGGGTCCCCACGTGACCCGGTCACCTGGGGCCGGGGTCCCCACGTGACCCGCTGACCTGGGGCCGGTGACCCCACGTGACCCGGTCACCTGGGGCCGGTGTCACCACGTGACCCGGGGTCCTGGTGCCGGGGTGGTCATCGGAACCTGGGAACCAGGCCGGGTGCGCGAGATGACCGGGTGACCTGGGGCCGGGTTATCGACCTGTCCAGGGGACACGGGCCGGGGACCCGACAGGACCCGGTGATCTGCGGCTGGGGTAAAAACCCGTCCCGGGGACCCGGGCTGGGTCCCGACATGCCTTGGTTACCTGGGGCCGGTGTCCCCACGTGACCCGCTGACCTGGGGCCGGTGACCCCACGTGACCCGGTCACCTGGGGCCGGTGTCCCCACGTGACCCGGTCACCTGGGGCCGGTGACCCCACGTGACCCGGTCACCTGGGGCCGGTGACCTCACGTGACCCGGTCACCTGGGGCCGGTGACCCCACGTGACCCGGTCACCTGGGGCCGGTGACCCCACGTGACCAGGTCACCTGGGGCCGGTGACCCCACGTGACCCAGTCACCTGGTGCCGGTGACCCCACGTGACCCGGTCACCTGGGGCCGGTGTCCCCACGTGACCCGGTCACCTGGGGCCGGTGACCCCACGTGACCCGGTCACCTGGGGCCGGGGTCCCCACGGGACCCGGGGTCCTGGTGCCGGGGTGGTCACCGGAACCTGGGAACCAGGCCGGTTACCCGACACGACCCGGTGACCTGGGGCCGGGTTAACGACCTGTCCAGGGGACCCGGGCCGGGGACCCGACAGGACCCGGTGGTCCTTCGCTGGTGTCCCGATGCAACCCGGGGACCCGGGCCCGGGCCCCCACGTGATCCAGTGATCCGGTGCTTTTGTCCCGATGCAACCCGGGGACCTGGGCCGGGGACCCGGTATGACTCCGTCTCCCGGGGCCGGGGTGGTCACCTGACACTGGTACCCGGGACAGCGACCCGACATGACCCCGTGACCCGGGGCCGGGGTGCCGACCTGTCCAGGGGACCCGACCCGGGTACCCGACAGGACCCGGTGATCTGCGGCTGGGGTAAAAACCCGTCCCGGGGACCCGGGCTGGGTCCCGACATGACCCGGTGACCTGGGGCTGTGGTGTCGACCGGACTCGGGGACCTGGTCCGGTGTCCCGTCATGACCCGGGGACCTGGGGTCGGGGTGGTCACCAGACCCTTGTACCCAGGCCGTTGACCCGACATGACCCTGTGACCCGGGGCCTGGGTAAAAATCCAACCCGGGGACCCGGGCATGGGACGTGACATGACCCGACCTGGGTCCGGGGTCCCGAACTGACCCGGTGACCTGGGTCCGGGGACTCGGTATGACCCGGTTACCTGGGGCCGGGGTCCCCACGTGACCCGGTCACCTGGGGCCGGGGTCCCCACGTGACCCGCTGACCTGGGGCCGGTGACCCCACGTGACCCGGTCACCTGGGGCCGGTGTCCCCACGTGACCCGGGGTCCTGGTGCCGGGGTGGTCATCGGAACCTGGGAACCAGGCCGGGTGCGCGAGATGACCGGGTGACCTGGGGCCGGGTTATCGACCTGTCCAGGGGACACGGGCCGGGGACCCGACAGGACCCGGTGATCTGCGGCTGGGGTAAAAACCCGTCCCGGGGACCCGGGCTGGGTCCCGACATGCCTTGGTTACCTGGGGCCGGTGTCCCCACGTGACCCGCTGACCTGGGGCCGGTGACGCCACGTGACCCGGTCACCTGGGGCCGGTGTCCCCACGTGACCCGGTCACCTGGGGCCGGTGACCCCACGTGACCCGGTCACCTGGGGCCGGTGTCCCCACGTGACCCGGTCACCTGGGGCCGGTGACATCACGTGACCCGGTGACCTGGGGCCGGTGACCCCACGTGACCGGGTCACCTGGGGCCGGTGACCCCACGTGACCCGGTCACCTGGGGCCGGTGACCCCACGTGACCCGGTCACCTGGGGCCGGTGTCCCCACGTGACCCGGTCACCTGGTGCCGGTTACCCCACGTGACCCGGTCACCTGGGGCCGGTGACCCCACGTGACCCGGTCACCTGGGGCCGGTGACCCCACGTGACCCGGTCACCTGGGGCCGGTGTCCCCACGTGACCCGCTGACCTGGGGCCGGTGACCCCACGTGACCCGGTCACCTGGGGCCGGTGACCCCACGTGACCCGGTGACCTGGGGCCGGTGACCCCACGTGACCCGCTAACCTAGGGCCGGTGACCCCACGTGACCCGCTGACCTGGGGCCGGTGTCCCCACGTGACCCGGTCACCTGGGGCCGGTGACCCCACGTGACCCGGTCACCTGGGGCCGGTGACCCCACGTGACCCGGTGACCTGGGGCCGGTGACCCCACGTGACCTGCTGACCTGGGGCCGGTGACCCCACGTGACCCGGTCACCTGGGGCCGGTGACCCCACGTGACCCGGTCACCTGGGGCCGGTGACCCCACGTGACCCGGTCACCTGGGGCCGGTGACCTCACGTGACCCGGTCACCTGGGGCCGGTGACCCCACGTGACCCGGTCACCTGGGGCCGGTGACCCCACGTGACCAGGTCACCTGGGGCCGGTGACCCCACGTGACCCGGTCACCTGGGGCCGGTGACCCCACGTGACCCGGTCACCTGGGGCCGGTGACCTCACGTGACCCGGTCACCTGGGGCCGGTGACCCCACGTGACCCGGTCACCTGGGGCCGGTGACCCCACGTGACCAGGTCACCTGGGGCCGGTGACCCCACGTGACCCAGTCACCTGGTGCCGGTGACCCCACGTGACCCGGTCACCTGGGGCCGGTGTCCCCACGTGACCCGGTCACCTGGTGCCGGTGACCCCACGTGACCCGGTCACCTGGGGCCGGGGTCCCCACGGGACCCGGGGTCCTGGTGCCGGGGTGGTCACCGGAACCTGGGAACCAGGCCGGTTACCCGACACGACCCGGTGACCTGGGGCCGGGTTAACGACCTGTCCAGGGGACCCGGGCCGGGGACCCGACAGGACCCGGTGGTCCTTCGCTGGTGTCCCGATGCAACCCGGGGACCCGGGCCCGGGCCCCCACGTGATCCAGTGATCCGGTGCTTTTGTCCCGATGCAACCCGGGGACCTGGGCCGGGGACGCGGTATGACTCCGTCTCCCGGGGCCGGGGTGGTCACCTGACACTGGTACCCGGGACAGCGACCCGACATGACCCCGTGACCCGGGGCCGGGGTGCCGACCTGTCCAGGGGACCCGACCCGGGTACCCGACAGGACCCGGTGATCTGCGGCTGGGGTAAAAACCCGTCCCGGGGACCCGGGCTGGGTCCCGACATGACCCGGTGACCTGGGGCTGTGGTGTCGACCGGACTCGGGGACCTGGTCCGGTGTCCCGTCATGACCCGGGGACCTGGGGTCGGGGTGGTCACCAGACCCTTGTACCCAGGCCGTTGACCCGACATGACCCTGTGACCCGGGGCCTGGGTAAAAATCCAACCCGGGGACCCGGGCATGGGACGTGACATGACCCGACCTGGGTCCGGGGTCCCGAACTGACCCGGTGACCTGGGTCCGGGGACTCGGTATGACCCGGTTACCTGGGTCCGGGGTCCCCACGTGACCCGGTCACCTGGGGCCGGGGTCCCCACGTGACCCGCTGACCTGGGGCCGGTGACCCCACGTGACCCGGTCACCTGGGGCCGGTGTCCCCACGTGACCCGGGGTCCTGGTGCCGGGGTGGTCATCGGAACCTGGGAACCAGGCCGGGTGCGCGAGATGACCGGGTGACCTGGGGCCGGGTTATCGACCTGTCCAGGGGACACGGGCCGGGGACCCGACAGGACCCGGTGATCTGCGGCTGGGGTAAAAACCCGTCCCGGGGACCCGGGCTGGGTCCCGACATGCCTTGGTTACCTGGGGCCGGTGTCCCCACGTGACCCGCTGACCTGGGGCCGGTGACCCCACGTGACCCGCTGACCTGGTGCCGGTGACCCCACGTGACCCGGTCACCTGGGGCAGGTGTCCCCACGTGACCGGGTCACCTGGGTCCGGTGACCCCACGTGACCCGGTGACCTGGGGCCGGTGTCCCCACGTGACCCAGAGTCCTGGTGCCGGGGTGGTCATCGGAACCTGGGAACCAGGCCGGTTACCCGACACGACCCGGTGACCCGGGGCTATGGTGTCGACGGACTCGTGGACCTGGGTTCGGGGTCCCGACCTGACGCGGTGACCTGGGGCCGGTGTCCCCACGTGACCCGCTGACCTTGGGCCGGTGACCCCACGTGACCCGCTGACCTGGGGCCGGTGACCCCACGTGACCCGGTCACCTGGGGCCGGTGTCCCCACGTGACCCGGTCACCTGGTGCCGGTGACCCCACGTGACCCGGTCACCTGGGGCCGGTGACCCCACGTGACCCGGTCACCTGGGGCCGGTGTCCCCACGTGACCCAGTCACCTGGGGCCGGTGACCCGACGTGACCCGGTCACCTGGGGCCGGTGACCCCACGTGACCCGGTCACCTGGGGCCGGTGACCCCACGTGACCCGGTGACCTGGGGCCGGTGACCCCACGTGACCCGCTGACCTGGGGCCGGTGACCTCACGTGACCCGGTCACCTGGGGCCGGTGACCTCACGTGACCCGGTCACCTGGGGCCGGTGACCCCACGTGACCCGGTCACCTGGGGCCGGTGATCCCACGTGACCAGGTCACCTGGGGCCGGTGACCCCACGTGACCCAGTCACCTGGTGCCGGTGACCCCACGTGACCCGGTCACCTAGGGCCGGTGTCCCCACGTGACCCGGTCACCTGGGGCCGGTGACCCCACGTGACCCGGTCACCTGGGGCCGGTGTCCCCACTGGACCCGTGGTCCTGGTGCCGGGGTGGTCACCGGAACCTGGGAACCAGGCCGGGTGCGCGACATGACCCGGTGACCTGGGACCGGGTTAACGACCTGTCCAGGGGACCCGGGCCGGGGACCCGACAGGACCCGGTGGTCCTTCGCTGGTGTCCCGATGCAACCCGGGGACCCGGGCCCGGGCCCCCACGTGATCCAGTGATCCGGTGCTTTTGTCCCGATGCAACCCGGGGACCTGGGCCGGGGACCCGGTATGACTCCGTCTCCCGGGGCCGGGGTGGTCACCTGACACTGGTACCCGGGACAGCGACCCGACATGACCCCGTGACCCGGGGCCGGGGTGCCGACCTGTCCAGGGGACCCGACCCGGGTACCCGACAGGACCCGGTGATCTGCGGCTGGGGTAAAAACCCGTCCCGGGGACCCGGGCTGGGTCCCGACATGACCCGGTGACCTGGGGCTGTGGTGTCGACCGGACTCGGGGACCTGGTCCGCTGTCCCGTCATGACCCGGGGACCTGGGGTCGGGGTGGTCACCAGACCCTTGTACCCAGGCCGTTGACCCGACATGACCCTGTGACCCGGGGCCTGGGTAAAAATCCAACCCGGGGACCCGGGCATGGGACGTGACATGACCCGACCTGGGTCCGGGGTCCCGAACTGACCCGGTGACCTGGGTCCGGGGACTCGGTATGACCCGGTTACCTGGGTCCGGGGTCCCCACGTGACCCGGTCACCTGGGGCCGGGGTCCCCACGTGACCCGCTGACCTGGGGCCGGTGACCCCACGTGACCCGGTCACCTGGGGCCGGTGTCACCACGTGACCCGGGGTCCTGGTGCCGGGGTGGTCATCGGAACCTGGGAACCAGGCCGGGTGCGCGAGATGACCGGGTGACCTGGGGCCGGGTTATCGACCTGTCCAGGGGACACGGGCCGGGGACCCGACAGGACCCGGTGATCTGCGGCTGGGGTAAAAACCCGTCCCGGGGACCCGGGCTGGGTCCCGACATGCCTTGGTTACCTGGGGCCGGTGTCCCCACGTGACCCGCTGACCTGGGGCCGGTGACCCCACGTGACCCGGTCACCTGGGGCCGGTGTCCCCACGTGACCCGGTCACCTGGGGCCGGTGACCCCACGTGACCCGGTCACCTGGGGCCGGTGACCTCACGTGACCCGGTCACCTGGGGCCGGTGACCCCACGTGACCCGGTCACCTGGGGCCGGTGACCCCACGTGACCAGGTCACCTGGGGCCGGTGACCCCACGTGACCCAGTCACCTGGTGCCGGTGACCCCACGTGACCCGGTCACCTGGGGCCGGTGTCCCCACGTGACCCGGTCACCTGGGGCCGGTGACCCCACGTGACCCGGTCACCTGGGGCCGGGGTCCCCACGGGACCCGGGGTCCTGGTGCCGGGGTGGTCACCGGAACCTGGGAACCAGGCCGGTTACCCGACACGACCCGGTGACCTGGGGCCGGGTTAACGACCTGTCCAGGGGACCCGGGCCGGGGACCCGACAGGACCCGGTGGTCCTTCGCTGGTGTCCCGATGCAACCCGGGGACCCGGGCCCGGGCCCCCACGTGATCCAGTGATCCGGTGCTTTTGTCCCGATGCAACCCGGGGACCTGGGCCGGGGACCCGGTATGACTCCGTCTCCCGGGGCCGGGGTGGTCACCTGACACTGGTACCCGGGACAGCGACCCGACATGACCCCGTGACCCGGGGCCGGGGTGCCGACCTGTCCAGGGGACCCGACCCGGGTACCCGACAGGACCCGGTGATCTGCGGCTGGGGTAAAAACCCGTCCCGGGGACCCGGGCTGGGTCCCGACATGACCCGGTGACCTGGGGCTGTGGTGTCGACCGGACTCGGGGACCTGGTCCGGTGTCCCGTCATGACCCGGGGACCTGGGGTCGGGGTGGTCACCAGACCCTTGTACCCAGGCCGTTGACCCGACATGACCCTGTGACCCGGGGCCTGGGTAAAAATCCAACCCGGGGACCCGGGCATGGGACGTGACATGACCCGACCTGGGTCCGGGGTCCCGAACTGACCCGGTGACCTGGGTCCGGGGACTCGGTATGACCCGGTTACCTGGGGCCGGGGTCCCCACGTGACCCGGTCACCTGGGGCCGGGGTCCCCACGTGACCCGCTGACCTGGGGCCGGTGACCCCACGTGACCCGGTCACCTGGGGCCGGTGTCCCCACGTGACCCGGGGTCCTGGTGCCGGGGTGGTCATCGGAACCTGGGAACCAGGCCGGGTGCGCGAGATGACCGGGTGACCTGGGGCCGGGTTATCGACCTGTCCAGGGGACACGGGCCGGGGACCCGACAGGACCCGGTGATCTGCGGCTGGGGTAAAAACCCGTCCCGGGGACCCGGGCTGGGTCCCGACATGCCTTGGTTACCTGGGGCCGGTGTCCCCACGTGACCCGCTGACCTGGGGCCGGTGACGCCACGTGACCCGGTCACCTGGGGCCGGTGTCCCCACGTGACCCGGTCACCTGGGGCCGGTGACCCCACGTGACCCGGTCACCTGGGGCCGGTGTCCCCACGTGACCCGGTCACCTGGGGCCGGTGACATCACGTGACCCGGTGACCTGGGGCCGGTGACCCCACGTGACCGGGTCACCTGGGGCCGGTGACCCCACGTGACCCGGTCACCTGGGGCCGGTGACCCCACGTGACCCGGTCACCTGGGGCCGGTGTCCCCACGTGACCCGGTCACCTGGTGCCGGTTACCCCACGTGACCCGGTCACCTGGGGCCGGTGACCCCACGTGACCCGGTCACCTGGGGCCGGTGACCCCACGTGACCCGGTCACCTGGGGCCGGTGTCCCCACGTGACCCGCTGACCTGGGGCCGGTGACCCCACGTGACCCGGTCACCTGGGGCCGGTGACCCCACGTGACCCGGTGACCTGGGGCCGGTGACCCCACGTGACCCGCTAACCTAGGGCCGGTGACCCCACGTGACCCGCTGACCTGGGGCCGGTGTCCCCACGTGACCCGGTCACCTGGGGCCGGTGACCCCACGTGACCCGGTCACCTGGGGCCGGTGACCCCACGTGACCCGGTGACCTGGGGCCGGTGACCCCACGTGACCTGCTGACCTGGGGCCGGTGACCCCACGTGACCCGGTCACCTGGGGCCGGTGACCCCACGTGACCCGGTCACCTGGGGCCGGTGACCCCACGTGACCCGGTCACCTGGGGCCGGTGACCTCACGTGACCCGGTCACCTGGGGCCGGTGACCCCACGTGACCCGGTCACCTGGGGCCGGTGACCCCACGTGACCAGGTCACCTGGGGCCGGTGACCCCACGTGACCCGGTCACCTGGGGCCGGTGACCCCACGTGACCCGGTCACCTGGGGCCGGTGACCTCACGTGACCCGGTCACCTGGGGCCGGTGACCCCACGTGACCCGGTCACCTGGGGCCGGTGACCCCACGTGACCAGGTCACCTGGGGCCGGTGACCCCACGTGACCCAGTCACCTGGTGCCGGTGACCCCACGTGACCCGGTCACCTGGGGCCGGTGTCCCCACGTGACCCGGTCACCTGGTGCCGGTGACCCCACGTGACCCGGTCACCTGGGGCCGGGGTCCCCACGGGACCCGGGGTCCTGGTGCCGGGGTGGTCACCGGAACCTGGGAACCAGGCCGGTTACCCGACACGACCCGGTGACCTGGGGCCGGGTTAACGACCTGTCCAGGGGACCCGGGCCGGGGACCCGACAGGACCCGGTGGTCCTTCGCTGGTGTCCCGATGCAACCCGGGGACCCGGGCCCGGGCCCCCACGTGATCCAGTGATCCGGTGCTTTTGTCCCGATGCAACCCGGGGACCTGGGCCGGGGACGCGGTATGACTCCGTCTCCCGGGGCCGGGGTGGTCACCTGACACTGGTACCCGGGACAGCGACCCGACATGACCCCGTGACCCGGGGCCGGGGTGCCGACCTGTCCAGGGGACCCGACCCGGGTACCCGACAGGACCCGGTGATCTGCGGCTGGGGTAAAAACCCGTCCCGGGGACCCGGGCTGGGTCCCGACATGACCCGGTGACCTGGGGCTGTGGTGTCGACCGGACTCGGGGACCTGGTCCGGTGTCCCGTCATGACCCGGGGACCTGGGGTCGGGGTGGTCACCAGACCCTTGTACCCAGGCCGTTGACCCGACATGACCCTGTGACCCGGGGCCTGGGTAAAAATCCAACCCGGGGACCCGGGCATGGGACGTGACATGACCCGACCTGGGTCCGGGGTCCCGAACTGACCCGGTGACCTGGGTCCGGGGACTCGGTATGACCCGGTTACCTGGGTCCGGGGTCCCCACGTGACCCGGTCACCTGGGGCCGGGGTCCCCACGTGACCCGCTGACCTGGGGCCGGTGACCCCACGTGACCCGGTCACCTGGGGCCGGTGTCCCCACGTGACCCGGGGTCCTGGTGCCGGGGTGGTCATCGGAACCTGGGAACCAGGCCGGGTGCGCGAGATGACCGGGTGACCTGGGGCCGGGTTATCGACCTGTCCAGGGGACACGGGCCGGGGACCCGACAGGACCCGGTGATCTGCGGCTGGGGTAAAAACCCGTCCCGGGGACCCGGGCTGGGTCCCGACATGCCTTGGTTACCTGGGGCCGGTGTCCCCACGTGACCCGCTGACCTGGGGCCGGTGACCCCACGTGACCCGCTGACCTGGTGCCGGTGACCCCACGTGACCCGGTCACCTGGGGCAGGTGTCCCCACGTGACCGGGTCACCTGGGTCCGGTGACCCCACGTGACCCGGTGACCTGGGGCCGGTGTCCCCACGTGACCCAGAGTCCTGGTGCCGGGGTGGTCATCGGAACCTGGGAACCAGGCCGGTTACCCGACACGACCCGGTGACCCGGGGCTATGGTGTCGACGGACTCGTGGACCTGGGTTCGGGGTCCCGACCTGACGCGGTGACCTGGGGCCGGTGTCCCCACGTGACCCGCTGACCTTGGGCCGGTGACCCCACGTGACCCGCTGACCTGGGGCCGGTGACCCCACGTGACCCGGTCACCTGGGGCCGGTGTCCCCACGTGACCCGGTCACCTGGTGCCGGTGACCCCACGTGACCCGGTCACCTGGGGCCGGTGACCCCACGTGACCCGGTCACCTGGGGCCGGTGTCCCCACGTGACCCAGTCACCTGGGGCCGGTGACCCGACGTGACCCGGTCACCTGGGGCCGGTGACCCCACGTGACCCGGTCACCTGGGGCCGGTGACCCCACGTGACCCGGTGACCTGGGGCCGGTGACCCCACGTGACCCGCTGACCTGGGGCCGGTGACCCCACGTGACCCGGTCACCTGGGGCCGGTGTCCCCACGTGACCCGGTCACCTGGGGCCGGTGACCCCACGTGACCCGGTCACCTGGGGCCGGTGACCCCACGTGACCCGGTCACCTGGGGCCGGTGTCCCCACGTGACCCGCTGACCTGGGGCCGGTGACCCCACGTGACCCGGTCACCTGGGGCCGGTGACCCCGCGTGACCCGGTCACCTGGGGCCGGTGACCCCACGTGACCCGGTCACCTGGTGCCGGTGACCCCACGTGACCCGGTCACCTGGGGCTGGGGTCCCCACGTGACCGGGTCACCTGGGTCCGGTGACCCCACGTGACCCGGTGACCTGGGGCCGGTGTCCCCACGTGACCCAGAGTCCTGGTGCCGGGGTGGTCATCGGAACCTGGGAACCAGGCCGGTTACCCGACACGACCCGGTGACCCGGGGCTGTGGTGTCGACGGACTCGTGGACCTGGGTTCGGGGTCCCGACCTGACGCGGTGACCTGGGGCCGGTGTCCCCACGTGACCCGCTGACCTGGGGCCGGTGACACCACGTGACCCGCTGACCTGGGGCCGGTGACCCCACGTGACCCGGTCACCTGGGGCCGGTGACCCCACGTGACCCGCTCACCTGGTGCCGGTGACCCCACGTGACCCGGTCACCTGGGGCCGGTGACCCCACGTGACCCGGTCACCTGGGGCCGGTGACCCCACGTGACCCGGTCACCTGGGGCCGGTGACCCCACGTGACCCCCTGACCTGGGGCCGGTGACCCCACGTGACCCGGTCACCTGGGGCCGGTGACCCCACGTGACCCGGTCACCTGGGGCCGGTGTCCCCACGTGACCCGGTCACCTGGGGCCGGTGACCCCACGTGACCCGGTCACCTGGGGCCGGTGACCCCGCGTGACCCGGTCACCTGGGGCCGGTGACCCCGCGTGACCCGGTCACCTGGGGCCGGGGTCCCCACGTGACCCAGAGTCCTGGTGCCGGGGTGGTCATCGGAACCTGGGAACCAGGCCGGTTACCCGACACGACCCGGTGACCCGGGGCTGTGGTGTCGACGGACTCGTGGACCTGGGTTCGGGGTCCCGACCTGACGCGGTGACCTGGGGCCGGTGTCCCCACGTGACCCGCTGACCTGGGGCCGGTGTCCCCACGTGACCCGCTGACCTGGGGCCGGTGACCCCGCGTGACCCGGTCACCTGGGGCCGGGGTCCCCACGGGACCCGGGGTCCTGGTGCCGGGGTGGTCACCGGAACGTGGGAACCAGGCCGGGTGCGCGACATGACCCGGTGACCTGGGGCCGGGTTAACGACCTGTCCAGGGGACCCGGGCCGGGGACCCGACAGGACCCAGTGGTCCTTCGCTGGTGTCCCGATGCAACCCGGGGACCCGGGCCCGGGCCCCCACGTGATCCAGTGATCCGGTGCTTTTGTCCCGATGCAACCCGGGGACCCGGGCCGGGGACCCGGTATGACTCCGTCTCCCGGGGCCGGGGTGGTCACCTGACACTGGTACCCGGGACAGCGACCCGACATGACCCCGTGACCCGGGGCCGGGGTGCCGACCTGTCCAGGGGACCCGACCCGGGTACCCGACAGGACCCGGTGATCTGCGGCTGGGGTAAAAACGCGTCCCGGGGACCCGGGCTGGGTCCCGACATGACCCGGTGACCTGGGGCTGTGGTGTCGACCGGACTCGGGGACCTGGTCCGGTGTCCCGTCATGACCCGGGGACCTGGGGTCGGGGTGGTCACCAGACCCTTGTACCCAGGCCGTTGACCCGACATGACCCTGTGACCCGGGGCCTGGGTAAAAATCCAACCCGGGGACCCGGGCATGGGACGTGACATGACCCGACCTGGGTCCGGGGTCCCGAACTGACCCGGTGACCTGGGTCCGGGGACTCGGTATGACCCGGTTACCTGGGTCCGGGGTCCCCACGTGACCCGGTCACCTGGGGCCGGGGTCCCCACGTGACCCGCTGACCTGGGGCCGGTGACCCCACGTGACCCGGTCACCTGGGGCCGGTGTCCCCACGTGACCCGGGGTCCTGGTGCCGGGGTGGTCATCGGAACCTGGGAACCAGGCCGGGTGCGCGAGATGACCGGGTGACCTGGGGCCGGGTTATCGACCTGTCCAGGGGACACGGGCCGGGGACCCGACAGGACCCGGTGATCTGCGGCTGGGGTAAAAACCCGTCCCGGGGACCCGGGCTGGGTCCCGACATGCCTTGGTTACCTGGGGCCGGTGTCCCCACGTGACCCGCTGACCTGGGGCCGGTGACCCCACGTGACCCGGTCACCTGGGGCCGGTGTCCCCACGTGACCCGGTCACCTGGGGCCGGTGACCCCACGTGACCCGGTCACCTGGGGCCGGTGTCCCCACGTGACCCGCTGACCTGGGGCCGGTGACACCACGTGACCCGGTGACCTGGGGCCGGTGACCCCACGTGACCGGGTCACCTGGGGCCGGTGACCCCACGTGACCCGGTCACCTGGGGCCGGTGACCCCACGTGACCCGGTCACCTGGGGCCGGTGACCCCACGTGACCCGGTCACCTGGGGCCGGGGTCCCCACGGGACCCGGGGTCCTGGTGCCGGGGTGGTCACCGGAACCTGGGAACCAGGCCGGTTACCCGACACGACCCGGTGACCTGGGGCCGGGTTAACGACCTGTCCAGGGGACCCGGGCCGGGGACCCGACAGGACCCGGTGGTCCTTCGCTGGTGTCCCGATGCAACCCGGGGACCCGGGCCCGGGCCCCCACGTGATCCAGTGATCCGGTGCTTTTGTCCCGATGCAACCCGGGGACCTGGGCCGGGGACGCGGTATGACTCCGTCTCCCGGGGCCGGGGTGGTCACCTGACACTGGTACCCGGGACAGCGACCCGACATGACCCCGTGACCCGGGGCCGGGGTGCCGACCTGTCCAGGGGACCCGACCCGGGTACCCGACAGGACCCGGTGATCTGCGGCTGGGGTAAAAACCCGTCCCGGGGACCCGGGCTGGGTCCCGACATGACCCGGTGACCTGGGGCTGTGGTGTCGACCGGACTCGGGGACCTGGTCCGGTGTCCCGTCATGACCCGGGGACCTGGGGTCGGGGTGGTCACCAGACCCTTGTACCCAGGCCGTTGACCCGACATGACCCTGTGACCCGGGGCCTGGGTAAAAATCCAACCCGGGGACCCGGGCATGGGACGTGACATGACCCGACCTGGGTCCGGGGTCCCGAACTGACCCGGTGACCTGGGTCCGGGGACTCGGTATGACCCGGTTACCTGGGTCCGGGGTCCCCACGTGACCCGGTCACCTGGGGCCGGGGTCCCCACGTGACCCGCTGACCTGGGGCCGGTGACCCCACGTGACCCGGTCACCTGGGGCCGGTGTCCCCACGTGACCCGGGGTCCTGGTGCCGGGGTGGTCATCGGAACCTGGGAACCAGGCCGGGTGCGCGAGATGACCGGGTGACCTGGGGCCGGGTTATCGACCTGTCCAGGGGACACGGGCCGGGGACCCGACAGGACCCGGTGATCTGCGGCTGGGGTAAAAACCCGTCCCGGGGACCCGGGCTGGGTCCCGACATGCCTTGGTTACCTGGGGCCGGTGTCCCCACGTGACCCGCTGACCTGGGGCCGGTGAACCCACGTGACCCGGTCACGTGGGTTCGGTGTCCCCACGTGACCCGGTCACCTGGGGCCGGTGACCCCACGTGACCCGGTCACCTGGGGCCGGTGACCTCACGTGACCCGGTCACCTGGGGCCGGTGACCCCACGTGACCCGGTCACCTGGGGCCGGTGACCCCACGTGACCAGGTCACCTGGGGCCGGTGACCCCACGTGACCCAGTCACCTGGTGCCGGTGACCCCACGTGACCCGGTCACCTGGGGCCGGTGTCCCCACGTGACCCGGTCACCTGGGGCCGGTGACCCCACGTGACCCGCTGACCTGGGGCCGGTGACCCCACGTGACCCGGTCACCTGGGGCCGGTGACCCCACGTGACCCGGTGACCTGGGGCCGGTGACCCCACGTGACCCGCTGACCTGGGGCCGGTGACCCCACGTGACCCGGTCACCTGGGGCCGGTGTCCCCACGTGACCCGGTCACCTGGGGCCGGTGACCCCACGTGACCCGGTCACCTGGGGCCGGTGTCCCCACGTGACCCGCTGACCTGGGGCCGTTGACCCCACGTGACCCCGTCACCTGGGGCCGGTGACCCCACGTGACACGGTCACCTGGGGCCGGTGACCCCACGTGACCGGGTCACCTGGGGCCGGTGACCCCACGTGACCCGGTCACCTGGGGCCGGTGACCCCACGTGACCCGGTCACCTGGGGCCGGTGTCCCCACGTGACCCGGTCACCTGGTGCCGGTGACCCCACGTGACCCGCTGACCTGGGGCCGGTGACCCCACGTGACCCGGTCACCTGGGGCCGGTGACCCCACGTGACCCGGTGACCTGGGGCCGGTGACCCCACGTGACCCGGTCAGCTGCGGCCGGTGTCCCCACGTGACCCGGTCACCTGGGGCCGGTGACCCCACGTGACCCGGTCACCTGGGGCCGGTGTCCCCACGTGACCCGGGGTCCTGGTGCCGGGGTGGTCATCGGAACCTTGGAACCAGGCCGGTTACCCGACACGACCCGGTGACCCGGGGCTGTGGTGTCGACGGACTCGTGGACCTGGGTTCGGGGTCCCGACCTGACGCGGTGACCTGGGGCCGGTGTCCCCGCGTGACCCGCTGACCTGGGTCCGGGGTCCCCACGTGACCCGGGGTCCTGGTGCCGGGGTGGTCACCGGAACCTGGGAACCAGGCCGGGTGCGCGACATGACCTGGTGACCTGGGGCCGGGTTAACGACCTGTCCAGGGGACCCGGGCCGGGGACCCGACAGGACCCGGTGGTCCTTCGCTGGTGTCCCGATGCAACCCGGGGACCCGGGCCGGGGACCCGGTATGACTCCGTCTCCCGGGGCCGGGGTGGTCACCTGACAGTGGTACCCGGGACAGCGACCCGACATGACCCCGTGACCCGGGGCCGGGGTGCCGACCTGTCCAGGGGACCCGACCCGGGTACCCGACAGGACCCGGTGATCTGCGGCTGGGGTAAAAACCCGTCCCGGGGACCCGGGCTGGGTCCCGACATGACCCGGTGACCTGGGGCTGTGGTGTCGACCGGACTCGGGGACCTGGTCCGGTGTCCCGTCATGACCCGGGGACCTGGGGTCGGGGTGGTCACCAGACCCTTGTACCCAGGCCGTTGACCCGACATGACCCTGTGACCCGGGGCCTGGGTAAAAATCCAACCCGGGGACCCGGGCATGGGACGTGACATGACCCGACCTGGGTCCGGGGTCCCGAACTGACCCGGTGACCTGGGTCCGGGGACTCGGTATGACCCGGTTACCTGGGTCCGGGGTCCCCACGTGACCCGGTCACCTGGGGCCGGGGTCCCCACGTGACCCGCTGACCTGGGGCCGGTGACCCCACGTGACCCGGTCACCTGGGGCCGGTGTCCCCACGTGACCCGGGGTCCTGGTGCCGGGGTGGTCATCGGAACCTGGGAACCAGGCCGGGTGCGCGAGATGACCGGGTGACCTGGGGCCGGGTTATCGACCTGTCCAGGGGACACGGGCCGGGGACCCGACAGGACCCGGTGATCTGCGGCTGGGGTAAAAACCCGTCCCGGGGACCCGGGCTGGGTCCCGACATGCCTTGGTTACCTGGGGCCGGTGTCCCCACGTGACCCGCTGACCTGGGGCCGGTGACCCCACGTGACCCGGTCACCTGGGGCCGGTGTCCCCACGTGACCCGGTCACCTGGGGCCGGTGACCCCACGTGACCCGGTCACCTGGGGCCGGTGTCCCCACGTGACCCGCTGACCTGGGGCCGGTGACACCACGTGACCCGGTGACCTGGGGCCGGTGACCCCACGTGACCGGGTCACCTGGGGCCGGTGACCCCACGTGACCGGGTCACCTGGGGCCGGTGACCCCACGTGACCCGGTCACCTGGGGCCAGTGTCCCCACGTGACCCGGTGACCTGGTGCCGGTGACCCCACGTGACCCGGTCACCTGGGGCCGGTGACCCCACGTGACCCGGTCACCTGGGGCCGGTGACCCCACGTGACCCGGTGACCTGGGGCCGGTGACCCCACGTGACCCGGTGACCTGGGGCCGGTGACCCCACGTGACCCGCTGACCTGGGGCCGGTGACCCCACGTGACCCGCTGACCTGGGGCCGGTGACCCCACGTGACCCGGTCACCTGGGGCCGGTGTCCCCACGTGACCCGCTGACCTGGGGCCGGTGACCCCACGTGACCCGGTCACCTGGGGCCGGTGACCCCACGTGACCCGGTCACCTGGGGCCGGTGACCCCACGTGACCCGGTCACCTGGGGCCGGTGACCCCACGTGACCCGGTGACCTGGGGCCGGTGACCCCACGTAACTCGGTCACCTGGGGCCGGTGACCCCACGTGACCCGCTGACCTGGGGCCGGTGACCCCACGTGACCCGGTCACCTGGGGCCGGTGACCCCACGTGACCCGGTCACTTGGGGCCGGTGACCCCAAGTGACCCGCTGACCTGGGGCCGGTGACCCCACGTGACCCGGTGACCTGGGGCCGGTGACCCCACGTGACCCGGTGACCTGGGGCCGGTGACCCCACGTGACCCGGTCACCTGGGGCCGGTGTCCCCACGTGACCCGGTGACCTGGGGCCGGTGACCCCACGTGACCCGGTGACCTGGGGCCGGTGACCCCACGTGACCCGGTCACCTGGGGCCGGGGTCCCCACGTGACCCGCTGACCTGGGGCCGGTGACCCCACGTGACCCGGTCACCTGGGGCCGGTGTCCCCACGTGACCCGGGGTCCTGGTGCCGGGGTGGTCATCGGAACCTGGGAACCAGGCCGGGTGCGCGAGATGACCGCGTGACCTGGGGCCGGGTTATCGACCTGTCCAGGGGACCCGGGCCGGGGACCCGACAGGACCCGGTGATCTGCGGCTGGGGTAAAAACCCGTCCCGGGGACCCGGGCTGGGTCCCGACATGCCTTGGTTACCTGGGGCCGGTGTCCCCACGTGACCCGCTGACCTGGGGCCGGTGACCCCACGTGACCCGGTCACCTGGGGCCGGTGTCCCCACGTGACCCGGTCACCTGGGGCCGGTGACCCCACGTGACCGGGTCACCTGGGGCCGGTGTCCCCACGTGACCCGCTGACCTGGGGCCGGTGACCCCACGTGACCCGGTCACCTGGGGCCGGTGACCCCACGTGACCCGGTCACCTAGGGCCGGTGACCCCACGTGACCGGGTCACCTGGGGCCGGTGACCCCACGTGACCCGGTCACCTGGGGCCGGTGACCCCACGTGACCCGGTCACCTGGGGCCGGTGTCCCCACGTGACCCGGTCACCTGGTGCCGGTGACCCCACGTGATCCGGTCACCTGGGGCCGGTGACCCCACGTGACCCGGTCACCTGGGGCCGGTGTACCCACGTGACCCGGTCACCTGGGGCCGGTGACCCCACGTGACCCGGTCACCTGGGGCCGGTGACCCCACGTGACCCGGTCACCTGGGGCCGGTGACCCCACGTGACCCGGTCACCTGGGGCCGGTGACCCCACGTGACCCGCTGACCTGGGGCCGGTGACCCCACGTGACCCGGTCACCTGGAGCCGGTGTCCCCACGTGACCCGGTCACCTGGGTCCGGTGACCCCACGTGACCCGCTGACCTGGGGCCGGTGACCCCACGTGACCCGGTCACCTGGGGCCGGTGACCCCACGTGACCCGGTCACCTGGGGCCGATGTCCCCACGTGACCCGGTCACCTGGGGCCGGTGACCCCACGTGACCCGGTCACCTGGGGCCGGTGAACCCACGTGACCCGGTCACCTGGGGCCGGTGTCCCCACGTGACCCGGTCACCTGGGGCCGGTGACCCCACGTGACCCGGTCACCTGGGGCCGGTGTCCCCACGTGACCCGGGGTCCTGGTGCCGGGGTGGTCACCGGAACCTGGGAACCAGGCCGGTTACCCGACACGACCCGGTGACCTGGGGCCGGGTTAACGACCTGTCCAGGGGACCCGGGCCGGGGACCCGACAGGACCCGGTGGTCCTTCGCTGGTGTCCCGATGCAACCCGGGGACCCGGGCCCGGGCCCCCACGTGATCCAGTGATCCGGTGCTTTTGTCCCGATGCAACCCGGGGACCTGGGCCGGGGACCCGGTATGACTCCGTCTCCCGGGGCCGGGGTGGTCACCTGACACTGGTACCCGGGACAGCGACCCGACATGACCCCGTGACCCGGGGCCGGGGTGCCGACCTGTCCAGGGGACCCGACCCGGGTACCCGACAGGACCCGGTGATCTGCGGCTGGGGTAAAAACCCGTCCCGGGGACCCGGGCTGGGTCCCGACATGACCCGGTGACCTGGGGCTGTGGTGTCGACCGGACTCGGGGACCTGGTCCGGTGTCCCGTCATGACCCGGGGACCTGGGGTCGGGGTGGTCACCAGACCCTTGTACCCAGGCCGTTGACCCGACATGACCCTGTGACCCGGGGCCTGGGTAAAAATCCAACCCGGGGACCCGGGCATGGGACGTGACATGACCCGACCTGGGTCCGGGGTCCCGAACTGACCCGGTGACCTGGGTCCGGGGACTCGGTATGACCCGGTTACCTGGGGCCGGTGTCCCCACGTGACCCGCTGACCTGGGTCCGGGGTCCCCACGTGACCCGCTGACCTGGGGCCGGTGTCCCCACGTGACCCGCTGACCTGAGGCCGGTGTCCCCACGTGACCCGGTCACCTGGGGCCGGTGACCCCACGTGACCCGGTCACCTGGGGCCGGTGACACCACGTGACCCGGTCACCTGGGGCCGGTGACCCCACGTGACCCGGTCACCTGGGGCCGGTGACCCCACGTGACCCGGTCACCTGGGGCCGGTGACCCCACGTGACCCGGTCACCTGGGGCCGGTGACCCCACGTGACCCGGTCACCTGGTGCCGGTGACCCCACGTGACCCGGTCACCTGGGGCCGGTGACCCCACGTGACCAGGTCACCTGGGGCCGGTGACCCCACGTGACCCGGTCACCTGGTGCCGGTGACCCCACGTGACCCGGTCACCTGGGGCCGGTGTCCCCACGTGACCGGGTCACCTGGGTCCGGTGACCCCACGTGACCCGGTGACCTGGGGCCGGTGTCCCCACGTGACCGAGAGTCCTGGTGCCGGGGTGGTCATCGGAACCTGGGAACCAGGCCGGTTACCCGACACGACCCGGTGACCCGGGGCTATGGTGTCGACGGACTCGTGGACCTGGGTTCGGGGTCCCGACCTGACGCGGTGACCTGGGGCCGGTGTCCCCACGTGACCCGCTGACCTTGGGCCGGTGACCCCACGTGACCCGCTGACCTGGGGCCGGTGACCCCACGTGACCCGGTCACCTGGGGCCGGTGTCCCCTCGTGACCCGGTCACCTGGTGCCGGTGACCCCACGTGACCCGGTCACCTGGGGCCGGTGACCCCACGTGACCCGGTCACCTGGGGCCGGTGTCCCCACGTGACCCGGTCACCTGGGGCCGGTGACCCGACGTGACCCGGTCACCTGGGGCCGGTGACCCCACGTGACCCGGTGACCTGGGGCCGGTGACCCCACGTGACCCGCTGACCTGGGGCCGGTGACCCCACGTGACCCGGTCACCTGGGGCCGGTGTCCCCACGTGACCCGGTCACCTGGGGCCGGTGACCCCACGTGACCCGGTCACCTGGGGCCGGTGTCCCCACGTGACCCGCTGACCTGGGGCCGGTGACCCCACGTGACCCGGTCACCTGGGGCCGGTGACCCCGCGTGACCGGGTCACCTGGGGCCGGTGACCCCACGTGACCCGGTCACCTGGTGCCGGTGACCCCACGTGACCCGGTCACCTGGGGCTGGGGTCCCCACGTGACCGGGTCACCTGGGTCCGGTGACCCCACGTGACCCGGTGACCTGGGGCCGGTGTCCCCACGTGACCCAGAGTCCTGGTGCCGGGGTGGTCATCGGAACCTGGGAACCAGGCCGGTTACCCGACACGACCCGGTGACCCGGGGCTGTGGTGTCGACGGACTCGTGGACCTGGGTTCGGGGTCCCGACCTGACGCGGTGACCTGGGGCCGGTGTCCCCACGTGACCCGCTGACCTGGGGCCGGTGACACCACGTGACCCGCTGACCTGGGGCCGGTGACCCCACATGACCCGGTCACCTGGGGCCGGTGTCCCCACGTGACCCGCTCACCTGGTGCCGGTGACCCCACGTGACCCGGTCACCTGGGGCCGGTGACCCCACGTGACCCGGTCACCTGGGGCCGGGGTCCCCACGTGACCCGGTCACCTGGGGCCGGTGACCCCACGTGACCCGGTCACCTGGTGCCGGTGACCCCACGTGACCCGGTCACCTGGGGCCGGTGACCCCACGTGACCCGGTCACCTGGGGCCGGTGTCCCCACGTGACCCGCTGACCTGGGGCCGGTGACCCCACGTGACCCGGTCACCTGGGGCCGGTGTCCCCACGTGACCCGGTCACCTGGGGCCGGTGACCCCACGTGACCCGGTCACCTGGGGCCGGTGACCCCGCGTGACCCGGTCACCTGGGGCCGGTGACCCCGCGTGACCCGGTCACCTGGGGCCGGGGTCCCCACGTGACCCAGAGTCCTGGTGCCGGGGTGGTCATCGGAACCTGGGAACCAGGCCGGTTACCCGACACGACCCTGTGACCCGGGGCTGTGGTGTCGACGGACTCGTGGACCTGGGTTCGGGGTCCCGACCTGACGCGGTGACCTGGGGCCGGTGTCCCCACGTGACCCGCTGACCTGGGGCCGGTGTCCCCACGTGACCCGCTGACCTGGGGCCGGTGACCCCGCGTGACCCGGTCACCTGGGGCCGGTGACCCCGCGTGACCCGGTCACCTGGGGCCGGGGTCCCCACGGGACCCGGGGTCCTGGTGCCGGGGTGGTCACCGGAACGTGGGAACCAGGCCGGGTGCGCGACATGACCCGGTGACCTGGGGCCGGGTTAACGACCTGTCCAGGGGACCCGGGCCGGGGACCCGACAGGACCCAGTGGTCCTTCGCTGGTGTCCCGATGCAACCCGGGGACCCGGGCCCGGGCCCCCACGTGATCCAGTGATCCGGTGCTTTTGTCCCGATGCAACCCGGGGACCCGGGCCGGGGACCCGGTATGACTCCGTCTCCCGGGGCCGGGGTGGTCACCTGACAGTGGTACCCGGGACAGCGACCCGACATGACCCCGTGACCCGGGGCCGGGGTGCCGACCTGTCCAGGGGACCCGACCCGGGTACCCGACAGGACCCGGTGATCTGCGGCTGGGGTAAAAACGCGTCCCGGGGACCCGGGCTGGGTCCCGACATGACCCGGTGACCTGGGGCTGTGGTGTCGACCGGACTCGGGGACCTGGTCCGGTGTCCCGTCATGACCCGGGGACCTGGGGTCGGGGTGGTCACCAGACCCTTGTACCCAGGCCGTTGACCCGACATGACCCTGTGACCCGGGGCCTGGGTAAAAATCCAACCCGGGGACCCGGGCATGGGACGTGACATGACCCGACCTGGGTCCGGGGTCCCGAACTGACCCGGTGACCTGGGTCCGGGGACTCGGTATGACCCGGTTACCTGGGGCCGGGGTCCCCACGTGACCTGGTCACCTGGGGCCGGGGTCCCCACGTGACCCGCTGACCTGGGGCCGGTGACCCCACGTGACCCGGTCACCTGGGGCCGGTGTCCCCACGTGACCCGGGGTCCTGGTGCCGGGGTGGTCATCGGAACCTGGGAACCAGGCCGGGTGCGCGAGATGACCGGGTGACCTGGGGCCGGGTTATCGACCTGTCCAGGGGACACGGGCCGGGGACCCGACAGGACCCGGTGATCTGCGGCTGGGGTAAAAACCCGTCCCGGGGACCCGGGCTGGGTCCCGACATGCCTTGGTTACCTGGGGCCGGTGTCCCCACGTGACCCGCTGAACTGGGGCCGGTGACCCCACGTGACCCGGTCACCTGGGGCCGGTGTCCCCACGTGACCCGGTCACCTGGGGCCGGTGACCCCACGTGACCCGGTCACCTGGGGCCGGTGTCCCCACGTGACCCGCTGACCTGGGGCCGGTGACACCACGTGACCCGGTGACCTGGGGCCGGTGACCCCACGTGACCGGGTCACCTGGGGCCGGTGACCCCACGTGACCGGGTCACCTGGGGCCGGTGACCCCACGTGACCCGGTCACCTGGGGCCGGTGACCCCACGTGACCCGGTCACCTGGGGCCGGTGACCCCACGTGACCCGGTCACCTGGGGCCGGGGTCCCCACGGGACCCGGGGTCCTGGTGCCGGGGTGGTCACCGGAACCTGGGAACCAGGCCGGTTACCCGACACGACCCGGTGACCTGGGGCCGGGTTAACGACCTGTCCAGGGGACCCGGGCCGGGGACCCGACAGGACCCGGTGGTCCTTCGCTGGTGTCCCGATGCAACCCGGGGACCCGGGCCCGGGCCCCCACATGATCCAGTGATCCGGTGCTTTTGTCCCGATGCAACCCGGGGACCTGGGCCGGGGACCCGGTATGACTCCGTCTCCCGGGGCCGGAGTGGTCACCTGACACTGGTACCCGGGACAGCGACCCGACATGACCCCGTGACCCGGGGCCGGGGTGCCGACCTGTCCAGGGGACCCGACCCGGGTACCCGACAGGACCCGGTGATCTGCGGCTGGGGTAAAAACCCGTCCCGGGGACCCGGGCTGGGTCCCGACATGCCTTGGTTACCTGGGGCCAGTGTCCCCACGTGACCCGCTGACCTGGTGCCGGTGACCCCACGTGACCCGGTCACCTGGGGCCGGTGTCCCCACGTGACCCGGTCACCTGGGGCCGGTGACCCCACGTGACCCGGTCACCTGGGGCCGGTGTCCCCACGTGACCCGCTGACCTGGGGCCGGTGACCCCACGTGACCCGGTCACCTGGGGCCGGTGACCCCACGTGACCCGGTCACCTAGGGCCGGTGACCCCACGTGACCCGGTCACCTGGGGCCGGTGACCCCACGTGACCCGCTGACCTGGGGCCGGTGACCCCATGTGACCCGGTCACCTGGGGCCGGTGACCCCACGTGACCCGGTCACCTGGGGCCGGTGTCCCCACGTGACCCGGTCACCTGGGGCCGGTGACCCCACGTGACCCGGTCACCTGGGGCCGGTGACCCCACGTGACCCGGTCACCTGGGGCCGGTGTCCCCACGTGACCCGGTCACCTGGGGCCGGTGTCCCCACGTGACCCGGTCACCTGGGGCCGGTGACCCCACGTGACCCGGTCACCTGGGGCCGGTGTCCCCACGTGACCCGGGGTCCTGGTGCCGGGGTGGTCACCGGAACCTGGGAACCAGGCCGGTTACCCGACACGACCCGGTGACCTGGGGCCGGGTTAACGACCTGTCCAGGGGACCCGGGCCGGGCACCCGACAGGACCCGGTGGTCCTTCGCTGGTGTCCCGATGCAACCCGGGGACCCGGGCCCGGGCCCCCACGTGATCCAGTGATCCGGTGCTTTTGTCCCGATGCAACCCGGGGACCTGGGCCGGGGACCCGGTATGACTCCGTCTCCCGGGGCCGGGGTGGTCACCTGACACTGGTACCCGGGACAGCGACCCGACATGACCCCGTGACCCGGGGCCGGGGTGCCGACCTGTCCAGGGGACCCGACCCGGGTACCCGACAGGACCCGGTGATCTGCGGCTGGGGTAAAAACCCGTCCCGGGGACCCGGGCTGGGTCCCGACATGACCCGGTGACCTGGGGCTGTGGTGTCGACCGGACTCGGGGACCTGGTCCGCTGTCCCGTCATGACCCGGGGACCTGGGGTCGGGGTGGTCACCAGACCCTTGTACCCAGGCCGTTGACCCGACATGACCCTGTGACCCGGGGCCTGGGTAAAAATCCAACCCGGGGACCCGGGCATGGGACGTGACATGACCCGACCTGGGTCCGGGGTCCCGAACTGACCCGGTGTCCTGGGTCCGGGGACTCGGTATGACCCGGTTACCTGGGTCCGGGGTCCCCACGTGACCCGGTCACCTGGGGCCGGGGTCCCCACGTGACCCGCTGACCTGGGGCCGGTGACCCCACGTGACCCGGTCACCTGGGGCCGGTGTCCCCACGTGACCCGGGGTCCTGGTGCCGGGGTGGTCATCGGAACCTGGGAACCAGGCCGGGTGCGCGAGATGACCGGGTGACCTGGGGCCGGGTTATCGACCTGTCCAGGGGACACGGGCCGGGGACCCGACAGGACCCGGTGATCTGCGGCTGGGGTAAAAACCCGTCCCGGGGACCCGGGCTGGGTCCCGACATGCCTTGATTACCTGGGGCCGGTGTCCCCACGTGACCCGCTGACCTGGGGCCGGTGACCCCACGAGACCCGGTCACCTGGGGCCGGTGTCCCCACGTGACCCGGTCACCTGGGGCCGGTGACCCCACGTGACCCGGTCACCTGGGGCCGGTGTCCCCACGTGACCCGCTGACCTGGGGCCGGTGACACCACGTGACCCGGTGACCTGGGGCCGGTGACCCCACGTGACCGGGTCACCTGGGGCCGGTGACCCCACGTGACCGGGTCACCTGGGGCCGGTGACCCCACGTGACCCGGTCACCTGGGGCCGGTGACCCCACGTGACCCGGTCACCTGGGGCCGGTGACCCCACGTGACCCGGTCACCTGGGGCCGGGGTCCCCACGGGACCCGGGGTCCTGGTGCCGGGGTGGTCACCGGAACCTGGGAACCAGGCCGGTTACCCGACACGACCCGGTGACCTGGGGCCGGGTTAACGACCTGTCCAGGGGACCCGGGCCGGGGACCCGACAGGACCCGGTGGTCCTTCGCTGGTGTCCCGATGCAACCCGGGGACCCGGGCCCGGGCCCCCACGTGATCCAGTGATCCGGTGCTTTTGTCCCGATGCAACCCGGGGACCTGGGCCGGGGACCCGGTATGACTCCGTCTCCCGGGGCCGGAGTGGTCACCTGACACTGGTACCCGGGACAGCGACCCGACATGACCCCGTGACCCGGGGCCGGGGTGCCGACCTGTCCAGGGGACCCGACCCGGGTACCCGACAGGACCCGGTGATCTGCGGCTGGGGTAAAAACCCGTCCCGGGGACCCGGGCTGGGTCCCGACATGACCCGGTGACCTGGGGCCAGTGTCCCCACGTGACCCGCTGACCTGGTGCCGGTGACCCCACGTGACCCGGTCACCTGGGGCCGGTGTCCCCACGTGACCCGGTCACCTGGGGCCGGTGACCCCACGTGACCCGGTCACCTGGGGCCGGTGTCCCCACGTGACCCGCTGACCTGGGGCCGGTGACCCCACGTGACCCGGTCACCTGGGGCCGGTGACCCCACGTGACCCGGTCACCTGGGGCCGGTGACCCCACGTGACCCGCTGACCTGGGGCCGGTGACCCCACGTGACCCGGTCACCTGGGGCCGGTGACCCCACGTGACCCGGTCACCTGGGGCCGGTGTCCCCACGTGACCCGGTCACCTGGGGCCGGTGACCCCACGTGACCCGGTCACCTGGGGCCGGTGAACCCACGTGACCCGGTCACCTGGGGCCGGTGTCCCCACGTGACCCGGTCACCTGGGGCCGGTGTCCCCACGTGACCCGGTCACCTGGGGCCGGTGACCCCACGTGACCCGGTCACCTGGGGCCGGTGTCCCCACGTGACCCGGGGTCCTGGTGCCGGGGTGGTCACCGGAACCTGGGAACCAGGCCGGTTACCCGACACGACCCGGTGACCTGGGGCCGGGTTAACGACCTGTCCAGGGGACCCGGGCCGGGCACCCGACAGGACCCGGTGGTCCTTCGCTGGTGTCCCGATGCAACCCGGGGACCCGGGCCCGGGCCCCCACGTGATCCAGTGATCCGGTGCTTTTGTCCCGATGCAACCCGGGGACCTGGGCCGGGGACCCGGTATGACTCCGTCTCCCGGGGCCGGGGTGGTCACCTGACACTGGTACCCGGGACAGCGACCCGACATGACCCCGTGACCCGGGGCCGGGGTGCCGACCTGTCCAGGGGACCCGACCCGGGTACCCGACAGGACCCGGTGATCTGCGGCTGGGGTAAAAACCCGTCCCGGGGACCCGGGCTGGGTCCCGACATGACCCGGTGACCTGGGGCTGTGGTGTCGACCGGACTCGGGGACCTGGTCCGGTGTCCCGTCATGACCCGGGGACCTGGGGTCGGGGTGGTCACCAGACCCTTGTACCCAGGCCGTTGACCCGACATGACCCTGTGACCCGGGGCCTGGGTAAAAATCCAACCCGGGGACCCGGGCATGGGACGTGACATGACCCGACCTGGGTCCGGGGTCCCGAACTGACCCGGTGTCCTGGGTCCGGGGACTCGGTATGACCCGGTTACCTGGGTCCGGGGTCCCCACGTGACCCGGTCACCTGGGGCCGGGGTCCCCACGTGACCCGCTGACCTGGGGCCGGTGACCCCACGTGACCCGGTCACCTGGGGCCGGTGTCCCCACGTGACCCGGGGTCCTGGTGCCGGGGTGGTCATCGGAACCTGGGAACCAGGCCGGGTGCGCGAGATGACCGGGTGACCTGGGGCCGGGTTATCGACCTGTCCAGGGGACACGGGCCGGGGACCCGACAGGACCCGGTGATCTGCGGCTGGGGTAAAAACCCGTCCCGGGGACCCGGGCTGGGTCCCGACATGCCTTGATTACCTGGGGCCGGTGTCCCCACGTGACCCGCTGACCTGGGGCCGGTGACCCCACGAGACCCGGTCACCTGGGGCCGGTGTCCCCACGTGACCCGGTCACCTGGGGCCGGTGACCCCACGTGACCCGGTCACCTGGGGCCGGTGTCCCCACGTGACCCGCTGACCTGGGGCCGGTGACCCCACGTGACCCGGTCACCTGGGGCCGGTGTCCCCACGTGACCCGCTGACCTGGGGCCGGTGACACCACGTGACCCGGTGACCTGGGGCCGGTGACCCCACGTGACCAGGTCACCTGGGGCCGGTGACCCCACGTGACCGGGTCACCTGGGGCCGGTGACCCCACGTGACCCGGTCACCTGGGGCCGGTGACCCCACGTGACCCGGTCACCTGGGGCCGGTGACCCCACGTGACCCGGTCACCTGGGGCCGGGGTCCCCACGGGACCCGGGGTCCTGGTGCCGGGGTGGTCACCGGAACCTGGGAACCAGGCCGGTTACCCGACACAACCCGGTGACCTGGGGCCGGGTTAACGACCTGTCCAGGGGACCCGGGCCGGGGACCCGACAGGACCCAGTGGTCCTTCGCTGGTGTCCCGATGCAACCCGGGGACCCGGGCCCGGGCCCCCACGTGATCCAGTGATCCGGTGCTTTTGTCCCGATGCAACCCGGGGACCTGGGCCGGGGACCCGGTATGACTCCGTCTCCCGGGGCCGGGGTGGTCACCTGACACTGGTACCCGGGACAGCGACCCGACATGACCCCGTGACCCGGGGCCGGGGTGCCGACCTGTCCAGGGGACCCGACCCGGGTACCCGACAGGACCCGGTGATCTGCGGCTGGGGTAAAAACCCGTCCCGGGGACCCGGGCTGGGTCCCGACATGACCCGGTGACCTGGGGCTGTGGTGTCGACCGGACTCGGGGACCTGGTCCGGTGTCCCGTCATGACCCGGGGACCTGGGGTCGGGGTGGTCACCAGACCCTTGTACCCAGGCCGTTGACCCGACATGACCCTGTGACCCGGGGCCTGGGTAAAAATCCAACCCGGGGACCCGGGCATGGGACGTGACATGACCCGACCTGGGTCCGGGGTCCTGAAC
Source organism: Somateria mollissima (assembly GCA_951411735.1). Lineage (NCBI taxonomy): Eukaryota > Metazoa > Chordata > Aves > Anseriformes > Anatidae > Somateria > Somateria mollissima. The sequence goes on from CATOCB010000130.1 coordinate 224,455, forward strand.
TGACCCGGTGACCTGGGTCCGGGGACTCGGTATGACCCGGTTACCTGGGTCCGGGGTCCCCACGTGACCCGGTCACCTGGGGCCGGGGTCCCCACGTGACCCGGTGACCTGGGGCCGGTGACCCCACGTGACCCGGTCACCTGGGGCCGGGGTCCCCACGTGACCCGCTGACCTGGGGCCGGTGACCCCACGTGACCCGGTCACCTGGGGCCGGTGTCCCCACGTGACCCGGGGTCCTGGTGCCGGGGTGGTCATCGGAACCTGGGAACCAGGCCGGGTGCGCGAGATGACCGGGTGACCTGGGGCCGGGTTATCGACCTGTCCAGGGGACCCGGGCCGGGGACCCGACAGGACCCGGTGATCTGCGGCTGGGGTAAAAACCCGTCCCGGGGACCCGGGCTGGGTCCCGACATGCCTTGGTTACCTGGGGCCAGTGTCCCCACGTGACCCGCTGACCTGGGGCCGGTGACCCCACGTGACCCGGTCACCTGGGGCCGGTGTCCCCACGTGACCCGGTCACCTGGGGCCGGTGACCCCACGTGACCCGGTCACCTGGGGCCGGTGTCCCCACGTGACCCGCTGACCTGGGGCCGGTGACCCCACGTGACCCGGTCACCTGGGGCCGGTGTCCCCACGTGACCCGGTCACCTGGGGCCGGTGACCCCACGTGACCCGGTCACCTGGGGCCGGTGTCCCCACGTGACCCGCTGACCTGGGGCCGGTGACACCACGTGACCCGGTGACCTGGGGCCGGTGACCCCACGTGACCGGGTCACCTGGGGCCGGTGACCCCACGTGACCGGGTCACCTGGGGCCGGTGACCCCACGTGACCCGGTCACCTGGGGCCGGTGACCCCACGTGACCCGGTCACCTGGGGCCGGGGTCCCCACGGGACCCGGGGTCCTGGTGCCGGGGTGGTCACCGGAACCTGGGAACCAGGCCGGTTACCCGACACGACCCGGTGACCTGGGGCCGGGTTAACGACCTGTCCAGGGGACCCGGGCCGGGGACCCGACAGGACCCAGTGGTCCTTCGCTGGTGTCCCGATGCAACCCGGGGACCCGGGCCCGGGCCCCCACGTGATCCAGTGATCCGGTGCTTTTGTCCCGATGCAACCCGGGGACCTGGGCCGGGGACCCGGTATGACTCCGTCTCCCGGGGCCGGGGTGGTCACCTGACACTGGTACCCGGGACAGCGACCCGACATGACCCCGTGACCCGGGGCCGGGGTGCCGACCTGTCCAGGGGACCCGACCCGGGTACCCGACAGGACCCGGTGATCTGCGGCTGGGGTAAAAACCCGTCCCGGGGACCCGGGCTGGGTCCCGACATGACCCGGTGACCTGGGGCTGTGGTGTCGACCGGACTCGGGGACCTGGTCCGGTGTCCCGTCATGACCCGGGGACCTGGGGTCGGGGTGGTCACCAGACCCTTGTACCCAGGCCGTTGACCCGACATGACCCTGTGACCCGGGGCCTGGGTAAAAATCCAACCCGGGGACCCGGGCATGGGACGTGACATGACCCGACCTGGGTCCGGGGTCCTGAACTGACCCGGTGACCTGGGTCCGGGGACTCGGTATGACCCGGTTACCTGGGTCCGGGGTCCCCACGTGACCCGGTCACCTGGGGCCGGGGTCCCCACGTGACCCGGTGACCTGGGGCCGGTGACCCCACGTGACCCGGTCACCTGGGGCCGGGGTCCCCACGTGACCCGCTGACCTGGGGCCGGTGACCCCACGTGACCCGGTCACCTGGGGCCGGTGTCCCCACGTGACCCGGTCACCTGGGGCCGGTGACCCCACGTGACCCGGTCACCTGGGGCCGGTGTCCCCACGTGACCCGCTGACCTGGGGCCGGTGACCCCACGTGATCCGGTCACCTGGGGCCGGTGACCCCACGTGACCCGGTCACCTAGGGCCGGTGACCCCACGTGACCCGGTCACCTGGGTCCGGTGACCCCACGTGACCCGCTGACCTGGGGCCGGTGACCCCACGTGACCCGGTCACCTGGGGCCGGTGACCCCACGTGACCCGGTCACCTGGGGCCGGTGTCCCCACGTGACCCGGTCACCTGGGGCCGGTGACCCCACGTGACCCGGTCACCTGGGGCCGGTGACCCCACGTGACCCGGTCACCTGGGGCCGGTGTCCCCACGTGACCCGGTCACCTGGGGCCGGTGTCCCCACGTGACCCGGTCACCTGGGGCCGGTGACCCCACGTGACCCGGTCACCTGGGGCCGGTGTCCCCACGTGACCCGGGGTCCTGGTGCCGGGGTGGTCACCGGAACCTGGGAACCAGGCCGGTTACCCGACACGACCCGGTGACCTGGGGCCGGGTTAACGACCTGTCCAGGGGACCCGGGCCGGGCACCCGACAGGACCCGGTGGTCCTTCGCTGGTGTCCCGATGCAACCCGGGGACCCGGGCCCGGGCCCCCACGTGATCCAGTGATCCGGTGCTTTTGTTCCGATGCAACCCGGGGACCTGGGCCGGGGACCCGGTATGACTCCGTCTCCCGGGGCCGGGGTGGTCACCTGACACTGGTACCCGGGACAGCGACCCGACATGACCCCGTGACCCGGGGCCGGGGTGCCGACCTGTCCAGGGGACCCGACCCGGGTACCCGACAGGACCCGGTGATCTGCGGCTGGGGTAAAAACCCGTCCCGGGGACCCGGGCTGGGTCCCGACATGACCCGGTGACCTGGGGCTGTGGTGTCGACCGGACTCGGGGACCTGGTCCGGTGTCCCGTCATGACCCGGGGACCTGGGGTCGGGGTGGTCACCAGACCCTTGTACCCAGGCCGTTGACCCGACATGACCCTGTGACCCGGGGCCTGGGTAAAAATCCAACCCGGGGACCCGGGCATGGGACGTGACATGACCCGACCTGGGTCCGGGGTCCCGAACTGACCCGGTGACCTGGGTCCGGGGACTCGGTATGACCCGGTTACCTGGGGCCGGTGTCCCCACGTGACCCGCTGACCTGGGTCCGGGGTCCCCACGTGACCCGCTGACCTGGGGCCGGTGTCCCCACGTGACCCGCTGACCTGAGGCCGGTGTCCCCACGTGACCCGGTCACCTGGGGCCGGTGACCCCACGTGACCCGGTCACCTGGGGCCGGTGACACCACGTGACCCGGTCACCTGGGGCCGGTGACCCCACGTGACCCGGTCACCTGGGGCCGGTGACCCCACGTGACCCGGTCACCTGAGGCCGGTGACCCCACGTGACCGGGTCACCTGGGGCCGGTGACCCCACGTGACCCGGTCACCTGGGGCCGGTGACCCCACGTGACCCGGTCACCTGGGGCCGGTGACCCCACGTGACCGGGTCACCTGGGGCCGGTGACCCCACGTGACCCGGTCACCTGGTGCCAGTGACCCCACGTGACCCGGTCACCTGGGGCCGGTGACCCCACGTGACCAGGTCACCTGGGGCCGGTGACCCCACGTGACCCGGTCACCTGGTGCCGGTGACCCCACGTGACCCGGTCACCTGGGGCCGGTGTCCCCACGTGACCGGGTCACCTGGGTCCGGTGACCCCACGTGACCCGGTGACCTGGGGCCGGTGTCCCCACGTGACCCAGAGTCCTGGTGCCGGGGTGGTCATCGGAACCTGGGAACCAGGCCGGTTACCCGACACGACCCGGTGACCCGGGGCTATGGTGTCGACGGACTCGTGGACCTGGGTTCGGGGTCCCGACCTGACGCGGTGACCTGGGGCCGGTGTCCCCACGTGACCCGCTGACCTTGGGCCGGTGACCCCACGTGACCCGCTGACCTGGGGCCGGTGACCCCACGTGACCCGGTCACCTGGGGCCGGTGTCCCCACGTGACCCGGTCACCTGGGGCCGGTGTCCCCACGTGACCCGCTCACCTGGTGCCGGTGACCCCACGTGACCCGGTCACCTGGGGCCGGTGACCCCACGTGACCCTGTCACCTGGGGCCGGGGTCCCCATGTGACCCGGTCACCTGGGGCCGGTGACCCCACGTGACCCGGTCACCTGGGGCCGGTGACCCCACGTGACCCGGTCACCTGGGGCCGGTGACCCCACGTGACCCGGTGACCTGGGGCCGGTGTCCCCACGTGACCCGCTGACCTGGGGCCGGTGACCCCACGTGACCCGGTCACCTGGGGTCGGTGTCCCCACGTGACCCGGTCACCTGGGGCCGGTGACCCCGCGTGACCCGGTCACCTGGGGCCGGTGACCCCGCGTGACCCGGTCACCTGGGGCCGGGGTCCCCACGTGACCCAGAGTCCTGGTGCCGGGGTGGTCATCGGAACCTGGGAACCAGGCCGGTTACCCGACACGACCCGGTGATCCGGGGCTGTGGTGTCGACGGACTCGTGGACCTGGGTTCGGGGTCCCGACCTGACGCGGTGACCTGGGGCCGGTGTCCCCACGTGACCCGCTGACCTGGGGCCGGTGTCCCCACGTGACCCGCTCACCTGGGGCCGGTGACCCCGCGTGACCCGGTCACCTGGGGCCGGGGTCCCCACGGGACCCGGGGTCCTGGTGCCGGGGTGGTCACCGGAACGTGGGAACCAGGCCGGGTGCGCGACATGACCCGGTGACCTGGGGCCGGGTTAACGACCTGTCCAGGGGACCCGGGCCGGGGACCCGACAGGACCCAGTGGTCCTTCGCTGGTGTCCCGATGCAACCCGGGGACCCGGGCCCGGGCCCCCACGTGATCCAGTGATCCGGTGCTTTTGTCCCGATGCAACCCGGGGACCCGGGCCGGGGACCCGGTATGACTCCGTCTCCCGGGGCCGGGGTGGTCACCTGACACTGGTACCCGGGACAGCGACCCGACATGACCCCGTGACCCGGGGCCGGGGTGCCGACCTGTCCAGGGGACCCGACCCGGGTACCCGACAGGACCCGGTGATCTGCGGCTGGGGTAAAAACGCGTCCCGGGGACCCGGGCTGGGTCCCGACATGACCCGGTGACCTGGGGCTGTGGTGTCGACCGGACTCGGGGACCTGGTCCGGTGTCCCGTCATGACCCGGGGACCTGGGGTCGGGGTGGTCACCAGACCCTTGTACCCAGGCCGTTGACCCGACATGACCCTGTGACCCGGGGCCTGGGTAAAAATCCAACCCGGGGACCCGGGCATGGGACGTGACATGACCCGACCTGGGTCCGGGGTCCCGAACTGACCCGGTGACCTGGGTCCGGGGACTCGGTATGACCCGGTTACCTGGGGCCGGTGTCCCCACGTGACCCGGTCACCTGGGGCCGGTGTCCCCACGTGACCCGCTGACCTGAGGCCGGTGTCCCCACGTGACCCGGTCACCTGGGGCCGGTGACCCCACGTGACCCGGTCACCTGGGGCCGGTGACCCCACGTGACCAGGTCACCTGGGGCCGGTGACCCCACGTGACCCGGTCACCTGGGGCCGGTGACCCCACGTGACCCGGTCACCTGGGGCCGGTGACCCCACGTGACCCGGTCACCTGGGGCCGGTGTACCCACGTGACCCGGTCACCTGGGGCCGGTGTCCCCACGTGACCCGGTCACCTGGGGCCGGTGTCCCCACGTGACCCGGTCACCTGGTGCCGGTGACCCCACGTGACCCGGTCACCTGGGGCCGGTGACCCCACGTGACCAGGTCACCTGGGGCCGGTGTCCCCACGTGACCCGGTCACCTGGTGCCGGTGACCCCACGTGACCCGGTCACCTGGGGCCGGTGTCCCCACGTGACCGGGTCACCTGGGTCCGGTGACCCCACGTGACCCGGTGACCTGGGGCCGGTGTCCCCACGTGACCCAGAGTCCTGGTGCCGGGGTGGTCATCGGAACCTGGGAACCAGGCCGGTTACCCGACACGACCCGGTGACCCGGGGCTGTGGTGTCGACGGACTCGTGGACCTGGGTTCGGGGTCCCGACCTGACGCGGTGACCTGGGGCCGGTGTCCCCACGTGACCCGCTGACCTGGGGCCGGTGACCCCACGTGACCCGCTGACCTGGGGCCGGTGACCCCACGTGACCCGGTCACCTGGGGCCGGTGTCCCCACGTGACCCGCTCACCTGGTGCCGGTGACCCCACGTGACCCGGTCACCTGGGGCCGGTGACCCCACGTGACCCGGTCACCTGGGGCCGGTGTCCCCACGTGACCCGGTGACCTGGGGCCGGTGACCCCACGTGACCCGGTCACCTGGGGCCGGTGACCCCACGTGACCCGGTCACCTGGGGCCGGTGACCCCACGTGACCCGGTCACCTGGGGCCGGTGTCCCCACGTGACCCGCTGACCTGGGGCCGGTGACCCCACGTGACCCGGTGACCTGGGGCCGGTGTCCCCACGTGACCCGGTCACCTGGGGCCGGTGACCCCAAGTGACCCGCTGACCTGGGGCCGGTGACCCCACGTGACCCGGTCACCTGGGGCCGGTGACCCCACGTGACCCGGTCACCTGGGGCCGGTGTCCCCACGTGACCCGGTCACCTGGGGCCGGTGACCCCACGTGACCCGGTCACCTGGGGCCGGTGACCCCGCGTGACCCGGTCACCTGGGGCCGGTGACCCCGCGTGACCCGGTCACCTGGGGCCGGGGTCCCCACGGGACCCGGGGTCCTGGTGCCGGGGTGGTCACCGGAACCTGGGAACCAGGCCGGTTACCCGACACGACCCGGTGACCTGGGGCCGGGTTAACGACCTGTCCAGGGGACCCGGGCCGGGGACCCGACAGGACCCGGTGGTCCTTCGCTGGTGTCCCGATGCAACCCGGGGACCCGGGCCCGGGCCCCCACGTGATCCAGTGATCCGGTGCTTTTGTCCCGATGCAACCCGGGGACCTGGGCCGGGGACCCGGTATGACTCCGTCTCCCGGGGCCGGGGTGGTCACCTGACACTGGTACCCGGGACAGCGACCCGACATGACCCCGTGACCCGGGGCCGGGGTGCCGACCTGTCCAGGGGACCCGACCCGGGTACCCGACAGGACCCGGTGATCTGCGGCTGGGGTAAAAACCCGTCCCGGGGACCCGGGCTGGGTCCCGACATGACCCGGTGACCTGGGGCTGTGGTGTCGACCGGACTCGGGGACCTGGTCCGGTGTCCCGTCATGACCCGGGGACCTGGGGTCGGGGTGGTCACCAGACCCTTGTACCCAGGCCGTTGACCCGACATGACCCTGTGACCCGGGGCCTGGGTAAAAATCCAACCCGGGGACCCGGGCATGGGACGTGACATGACCCGACCTGGGTCCGGGGTCCCGAACTGACCCGGTGACCTGGGTCCGGGGACTCGGTATGACCCGGTTACCTGGGTCCGGGGTCCCCACGTGACCCGGTCACCTGGGGCCGGGGTCCCCACGTGACCCGCTGACCTGGGGCCGGTGACCCCACGTGACCCGGTCACCTGGGGCCGGTGTCCCCACGTGACCCGGGGTCCTGGTGCCGGGGTGGTCATCGGAACCTGGGAACCAGACCGGGTGCGCGAGATGACCGGGTGACCTGGGGCCGGGTTATCGAGCTGTCCAGGGGACACGGGCCGGGGACCCGACAGGACCCGGTGATCTGCGGCTGGGGTAAAAACCCGTCCCGGGGACCCGGGCTGGGTCCCGACATGCCTTGGTTACCTGGGGCCGGTGTCCCCACGTGACCCGCTGACCTGGGGCCGGTGACCCCACGTGACCCGGTCACCTGGGGCCGGTGTCCCCACGTGACCCGGGGTCCTGGTGCCGGGGTGGTCATCGGAACCTTGGAACCAGGCCGGTTACCCGACACGACCCGGTGACCCGGGGCTGTGGTGTCGACGGATTCGTGGACCTGGGTTCGGGGTCCCGACCTGACGCGGTGACCTGGGGCCGGTGTCCCCACGTGACCCGGTCACCTGGGGCCGGTGTCCCCACGGGACCCGGGGTCCTGGTGCCGGGGTGGTCACCGGAACCTGGGAACCAGGCCGGTTACCCGACACGACCCGGTGACCTGGGGCCGGGTTAACGACCTGTCCAGGGGACCCGGGCCGGGGACCCGACAGGACCCGGTGGTCCTTCGCTGGTGTCCCGATGCAACCCGGGGACCCGGGCCCGGGCCCCCACGTGATCCAGTGATCCGGTGCTTTTGTCCCGATGCAACCCGGGGACCTGGGCCGGGGACCCGGTATGACTCCGTCTCCCGGGGCCGGGGTGGTCACCTGACACTGGTACCCGGGACAGCGACCCGACATGACCCCGTGACCCGGGGCCGGGGTGCCGACCTGTCCAGGGGACCCGACCCGGGTACCCGACAGGACCCGGTGATCTGCGGCTGGGGTAAAAACGCGTCCCGGGGACCCGGGCTGGGTCCCGACATGACCCGGTGACCTGGGGCTGTGGTGTCGACCGGACTCGGGGACCTGGTCCGGTGTCCCGTCATGACCCGGGGACCTGGGGTCGGGGTGGTCACCAGACCCTTGTACCCAGGCCGTTGACCCGACATGACCCTGTGACCCGGGGCCTGGGTAAAAATCCAACCCGGGGACCCGGGCATGGGACGTGACATGACCCGACCTGGGTCCGGGGTCCCGAACTGACCCGGTGACCTGGGTCCGGGGACTCGGTATGACCCGGTTACCTGGGTCCGGGGTCCCCACGTGACCCGGTCACCTGGGGCCGGGGTCCCCACGTGACCCGCTGACCTGGGGCCGGTGACCCCACGTGACCCGGTCACCTGGGGCCGGTGTCCCCACGTGACCCGGGGTCCTGGTGCCGGGGTGGTCATCGGAACCTGGGAACCAGGCCGGGTGCGCGAGATGACCGCGTGACCTGGGGCCGGGTTATCGACCTGTCCAGGGGACCCAGGCCGGGGACCCGACAGGACCCGGTGATCTGCGGCTGGGGTAAAAACCCGTCCCGGGGACCCGGGCTGGGTCCCGACATGCCTTGGTTACCTGGGGCCGGTGTCCCCACGTGACCCGCTGACCTGGGGCCGGTGACCCCACGTGACCCGGTCACCTGGGGCCGGTGTCCCCACGTGACCCGCTGACCTGGGGCCGGTGACACCACGTGACCCGGTCACCTGGGGCCGGTGTCCCCACGTGACCCGCTGACCTGGGGCCGGTGACCCCACGTGACCCGGTCACCTGGGGCCGGTGACCCCACGTGACCCGGTCACCTGGTGCCGGTGACCCCACGTGACCGGGTCAACTGGGGCCGGTGACCCCACGTGACCGGGTCACCTGGGGCCGGTGACCCCACGTGACCCGGTCACCTGGGGCCGGTGACCCCACGTGACCCGGTCACCTGGGGCCGGTGACCCCACGTGACCCGGTCACCTGGGGCCGGTGACCCCACGTGACCCGCTGACCTGGGGCCGGTGTCCCCACGTGACCCGCTGACCTGGGGCCGGTGACCCCACGTGACCCGGTCACCTGGGGCCGGGGTCCCCACGTGACCCGGTCACGTGGGGCCGGTGACCCCACGTGACCCGCTGACCTGGGGCCGGTGACCCCACGTGACCCGGTCACCTGGGGCCGGTGACCCCACGTGACCCGGTCACCTGGGGCCGGTGTCCCCACGTGACCCGGTGACCTGGGGCCGGTGACCCCACGTGACCCGGTCACCTGGGGCCGGTATCCCCACGTGACCCGGGGTCCTGGTGCCGGGGTGGTCATCGGAACCTTGGAACCAGGCCGGTTACCCGACACGACCCGGTGACCCGGGGCTGTGGTGTCGACGGACTCGTGGACCTGGGTTCGGGGTCCCGACCTGACGCGGTGACCTGGGGCCGGTGTCCCCACGTGACCCGCTGACCTGGGTCCGGGGTCCCCACGTGACCCGGGGTCCTGGTGCCGGGGTGGTCACCGGAACCTGGGAACCAGGCCGGTTACCCGACACGACCCGGTGACCTGGGGCCGGGTTAACGACCTGTCCAGGGGACCCGGGCCGGGGACCCGACAGGACCCGGTGGTCCTTCGCTGGTGTCCCGATGCAACCCGGGGACCCGGGCCCGGGCCCCCACGTGATCCAGTGATCCGGTGCTTTTGTCCCGATGCAACCCGGGGACCTGGGCCGGGGACCCGGTATGACTCCGTCTCCCGGGGCCGGGGTGGTCACCTGACACTGGTACCCGGGACAGCGACCCGACATGACCCCGTGACCCGGGGCCGGGGTGCCGACCTGTCCAGGGGACCCGACCCGGGTACCCGACAGGACCCGGTGATCTGCGGCTGGGGTAAAAACCCGTCCCGGGGACCCGGGCTGGGTCCCGACATGACCCGGTGACCTGGGGCTGTGGTGTCGACCGGACTCGGGGACCTGGTCCGGTGTCCCGTCATGACCCGGGGACCTGGGGTCGGGGTGGTCACCAGACCCTTGTACCCAGGCCGTTGACCCGACATGACCCTGTGACCCGGGGCCTGGGTAAAAATCCAACCCGGGGACCCGGGCATGGGACGTGACATGACCCGACCTGGGTCCGGGGTCCCGAACTGACCCGGTGACCTGGGTCCGGGGACTCGGTATGACCCGGTTACCTGGGTCCGGGGTCCCCACGTGACCCGGTCACCTGGGGCCGGGGTCCCCACGTGACCCGCTGACCTGGGGCCGGTGACCCCACGTGACCCGGTCACCTGGGGCCGGTGTCCCCACGTGACCCGGGGTCCTGGTGCCGGGGTGGTCATCGGAACCTGGGAACCAGGCCGGGTGCGCGAGATGACCGCGTGACCTGGGGCCGGGTTATCGACCTGTCCAGGGGATACGGGCCGGGGACCCGACAGGACCCGGTGATCTGCGGCTGGGGTAAAAACCCGTCCCGGGGACCCGGGCTGGGTCCCGACATGCCTTGGTTACCTGGGGCCGGTGTCCCCACGTGACCCGCTGACCTGGGTCCGGTGACACCACGTGACCCGGTCACCTGGGGCCGGTGTCCCCACGTGACCCGGTCACCTGGGGCCGGTGACCCCACGTGACCCGGTCACCTGGGGCCGGTGTCCCCACGTGACCCGCTGACCTGGGGCCGGTGACCCCACGTGACCCGGTCACCTGGGGCCGGTGACCCCACGTGACCCGCTGACCTGGGGCCGGTGACCCCACGTGACCCGGTGACCTGGGGCCGGTGACCCCACGTGACCCGGTCACCTGGGGCCGGTGACCCCACGTGACCCGGTCACCTGGGGCCGGTGACCCCACGTGACCCGGTCACCTGGGGCCGGTGTCCCCACGTGACCCGGTCACCTGGGGCCGGTGACCCCACGTGACCCGGTCACCTGGGGCCGGTGACCCCACGTGACCCGGTCACCTGGGGCCGGTGACCCCACGTGACCAGGTCACCTGGGGCCGGTGACCCCACGTGACCCGGTCACCTGGGGCCGGTGACCCCACGTGACCCGGTCACCTGGGGCCGGTGACCTCACGTGACCCGGTCACCTGGGGCCGGTGACCCCACGTGACCCGGTCACCTGGGGCCGGTGACCCCACGTGACCCGGTCACCTGGGGCCGGTGACCCCACGTGACCCAGTCACCTGGTGCCGGTGACCCCACGTGACCCGGTCACCTGGGGCCGGTGTCCCCACGTGACCCGGTCACCTGGGGCCGGTGACCCCACGTGACCCGGTCACCTGGGGCCGGGGTCCCCACGGGACCCGGGGTCCTGGTGCCGGGGTGGTCACCGGAACCTGGGAACCAGGCCGGTTACCCGACACGACCCGGTGACCTGGGGCCGGGTTAACGACCTGTCCAGGGGACCCGGGCCGGGGACCCGACAGGACCCGGTGGTCCTTCGCTGGTGTCCCGATGCAACCCGGGGACCCGGGCCCGGGCCCCCACGTGATCCAGTGATCCGGTGCTTTTGTCCCGATGCAACCCGGGGACCTGGGCCGGGGACCCGGTATGACTCCGTCTCCCGGGGCCGGGGTGGTCACCTGACACTGGTACCCGGGACAGCGACCCGACATGACCCCGTGACCCGGGGCCGGGGTGCCGACCTGTCCAGGGGACCCGACCCGGGTACCCGACAGGACCCGGTGATCTGCGGCTGGGGTAAAAACCCGTCCCGGGGACCCGGGCTGGGTCCCGACATGACCCGGTGACCTGGGGCTGTGGTGTCGACCGGACTCGGGGACCTGGTCCGGTGTCCCGTCATGACCCGGGGACCTGGGGTCGGGGTGGTCACCAGACCCTTGTACCCAGGCCGTTGACCCGACATGACCCTGTGACCCGGGGCCTGGGTAAAAATCCAACCCGGGGACCCGGGCATGGGACGTGACATGACCCGACCTGGGTCCGGGGTCCCGAACTGACCCGGTGACCTGGGTCCGGGGACTCGGTATGACCCGGTTACCTGGGTCCGGGGTCCCCACGTGACCCGGTCACCTGGGGCCGGGGTCCCCACGTGACCCGCTGACCTGGGGCCGGTGACCCCACGTGACCTGGTCACCTGGGGCCGGTGTCCCCACGTGACCCGGGGTCCTGGTGCCGGGGTGGTCATCGGAACCTGGGAACCAGGCCGGGTGCGCGAGATGACCGGGTGACCTGGGGCCGGGTTATCGACCTGTCCAGGGGACACGGGCTGGGTCCCGACATGCCTTGGTTACCTGGGGCCGGTGTCCACACGTGACCCGCTGACCTGGGGCCGGTGACCCCACGTGACCCGGTCACCTGGGGCCGGTGTCCCCACGTGACCCGCTGACCTGGGGCTGGTGACCCCACGTGACCCGGTCACCTGGGGCCGGTGACCCCACGTGACCGGGTCACCTGGGGCCGGTGACCCCACGTGACCCGGTCACCTGGGGCCGGTGACCCCACGTGACCCGGTCACCTGGGGCCGGTGTCCCCACGTGACCCGGTCACCTGGGGCCGGTGACCCCACGTGACCCGGTCACCTGGGGCCGGTGACCCCACGTGACCCGGTCACCTGGGGCCGGTGACCCCACGTGACCCGCTGACCTGGGGCCGGTGACCCCACGTGACCCGGTCACCTGGGGCCGGTGACCCCACGTGACCCGTTGACCTGGGGCCGGTGACCCCACGTGACCCGCTGACCTAGGGCCGGTGACCCCACGTGACCCGGTCACCTGGGGCCGGTGTCCCCACGTGACCCGGTCACCTGGGGCCGGTGACCCCACGTGACCCGGTCACCTGGGGCCGGTGACCCCACGTGACCCGGTGACCTGGGGCCGGTGACCCCACGTGACCCGCTGACCTGGGGCCGGTGACCCCACGTGACCCGGTCACCTGGGGCCGGTGACCCCACATGACCCGGTCACCTGGGGCCGGTGACCCCACGTGACCCGCTGACCTGGGGCCGGTGACCCCACGTGACCCGGTCACCTGGGGCCGGTGTCCACACGTGACCCGGGGTCCTGGTGCCGGGGTGGTCATCGGAACCTGGGAACCAGGCCGGGTGCGCGAGATGACCGCGTGACCTGGGGCCGGGTTATCGACCTGTCCAGGGGACCCGGGCCGGGGACCCGACAGGACCCGGTGATCTGCGGCTGGGGTAAAAACCCGTCCCGGGGACCCGGGCTGGGTCCCGACATGCCTTGGTTACCTAGGGCCGGTGTCCCCACGTGACCCGCTGACCTGGGGCCGGTGACCCCACGTGACCCGGTCACCTGGGGCCGGTGTCCCCACGTGACCCGGTCACCTGGGGCCGGTGACCCCACGTGACCCGGTCACCTGGGGCCGGTGTCCCCACGTGACCCGCTGACCTGGGGCCGGTGACCCCACGTGACCCGGTCACCTGGGGCCGGTGACCCCACGTGACCCGCTGACCTGGGGCCGGTGACCCCACGTGACCCGGTGACCTGGGGCCGGTGACCCCACGTGACCCGCTGACCTGGGGCCGGTGAACCCACGTGACCCGGTCACCTGGGGCCGGTGACCCCACGTGACCCGGTCACCTGGGGCCGGTGACCCCACGTGACCCGGTCACCTGGGACCGGTGACCCCACGTGACCCGGTCACTTGGGGCCGGTGACCTCACGTGACCCGGTCACCTGGGGCCGGTGACCCCACGTGACCCGGTCACCTGGGGCCGGTGACCCCACGTGACCCGGTCACCTGGGGCCGGTGACCCCACGTGACCAGGTCACCTGGGGCCGGTGACCCCACGTGACCCGCTGACATGGGGCCGGTGACCCCACGTGACCCGGTCACCTGGGGCCGGTGACCCCACGTGACCCGGTCACCTGGGGCCGGTGACCCCACGTGACCCGGTCACCTGGGGCCGGTGACCCCACGTGACCAGGTCACCTGGGGCCGGTGACCCCACGTGACCCGGTCACCTGGGGCCGGTGACCCCACGTGACCCGGTCACCTGGTGCCGGTGACCCCACGTGACCAGGTCACCTGGGGCCGGTGACCCCACGTGACCCGGTCACCTGGTGCCGGTGACCCCACGTGACCCGGTCACCTGGGGCCGGTGACCCCACGTGACCCGGGGTCCTGGTGCCGGGGTGGTCATCGGAACCTTGGAACCAGGCCGGTTACCCGACACGACCCGGTGACCCGGGGCTGTGGTGTCGACGGACTCGTGGACCTGGGTTCGGGGTCCCGACTTGACGCGGTGACCTGGGGCCGGTGTCCCCACGTGACCCGCTGACCTGGGTCCGGGGTCCCCACGTGACCCGGGGTCCTGGTGCCGGGGTGGTCACCGGAACCTGGGAACCAGGCCGGGTGCGCGACATGACCTGGTGACCTGGGGCCGGGTTAACGACCTGTCCAGGGGACCCGGGCCGGGGACCCGACAGGACCCGGTGGTCCTTCGCTGGTGTCCCGATGCAACCCGGGGACCCGGGCCGGGGACCCGGTATGACTCCGTCTCCCGGGGCCGGGGTGGTCACCTGACAGTGGTACCCGGGACAGCGACCCGACATGACCCCGTGACCCGGGGCCGGGGTGCCGACCTGTCCAGGGGACCCGACCCGGGTACCCGACAGGACCCGGTGATCTGCGGCTGGGGTAAAAACCCGTCCCGGGGACCCGGGCTGGGTCCCGACATGACCCGGTGACCTGGGGCTGTGGTGTCGACCGGACTCGGGGACCTGGTCCGGTGTCCCGTCATGACCCGGGGACCTGGGGTCGGGGTGGTCACCAGACCCTTGTACCCAGGCCGTTGACCCGACATGACCCTGTGACCCGGGGCCTGGGTAAAAATCCAACCCGGGGACCCGGGCATGGGACGTGACATGACCCGACCTGGGTCCGGGGTCCCGAACTGACCCGGTGACCTGGGTCCGGGGACTCGGTATGACCCGGTTACCTGGGTCCGGGGTCCCCACGTGACCCGGTCACCTGGGGCCGGGGTCCCCACGTGACCCGGTGACCTGGGGCCGGTGACCCCACGTGACCCGGTCACCTGGGGCCGGTGTCCCCACGTGACCCGGGGTCCTGGTGCCGGGGTGGTCATCGGAACCTGGGAACCAGGCCGGGTGCGCGAGATGACCGGGTGACCTGGGGCCGGGTTATCGACCTGTCCAGGGGACCCGGGCCGGGGACCCGACAGGACCCGGTGATCTGCGGCTGGGGTAAAAACCCGTCCCGGAGACCCGGGCTGGGTCCCGACATGCCTTGGTTACCTGGGGCCGGTGTCCCCACGTGACCCGCTGACCTGGGGCCGGTGACCCCACGTGACCCGGTCACCTGGGGCCGGTGTCCCCACGTGACCCGGTCACCTGGGGCCGGTGACCCCACGTGACCCGGTCACCTGGGGCCGGTGTCCCCACGTGACCCGCTGACCTGGGGCCGGTGACACCACGTGACCCGGTGACCTGGGGCCGGTGACCCCACGTGACCGGGTCACCTGGGGCCGGTGACCCCACGTGACCGGGTCACCTGGGGCCGGTGACCCCACGTGACCCGGTCACCTGGGGCCGGTGTCCCCACGTGACCCGCTGACCTGGGGCCGGTGACCCCACGTGACCCGCTGACCTGGGGCCGGTGACCCCACGTGACCCGGTCACCTGGGGCCGGTGTCCCCACGTGACCCGGTCACCTGGGGCCGGTGACCCCACGTGACCCGGTCACCTGGGGCCGGTGACCCCACGTGACCCGGTGACCTGGGGCCGGTGACCCCACGTGACCCGGTGACCTGGGGCCGGTGACCCCACGTGACCCGGTGACCTGGGGCCGGTGACCCCACGTGACCCGGTCACCTGGGGCCGGTGACCCCACGTGACCCGGTCACCTGGGGCCGGTGACCCCACGTGACCCGGTCACTTGGGGCCGGTGACCCCAAGTGACCCGCTGACCTGGGGGCGGTGACCTCACCTGACCCGGTCACCTGGGGCCGGTGACCCCACGTGACCCGGTCACCTGGGGCCGGTGACCCCACGTGACCAGGTCACCTGGGGCCGGTGACCCCACGTGACCCGGTCACCTGGGGCCAGTGACCTCACGTGACCCGTTCACCTGGGGCCGGTGACCCCACGTGACCCGGTCACCTGGGGCCGGTGACCCCACGTGACCAGGTCACCTGGGGCCGGTGACCCCACGTGACCCAGTCACCTGGTGCCGGTGACCCCACGTGACCGGGTCACCTGGGGCCGGTGTCTCCACGTGACCCGGTCACCTGGGGCCGGTGACCCCACGTGACCCGGTCACCTGGGGCCGGGGTCCCCACGGGACCCGGGGTCCTGGTGCCGGGGTGGTCACCGGAACCTGGGAACCAGGCCGGTTACCCGACACGACCCGGTGACCTGGGGCCGGGTTAACGACCTGTCCAGGGGACCCGGGCCGGGGACCCGACAGGACCCGGTGGTCCTTCGCTGGTGTCCCGATGCAACCCGGGGACCCGGGCCCGGGCCCCCACGTGATCCAGTGATCCGGTGCTTTTGTCCCGATGCAACCCGGGGACTTGGGCCGGGGACCCGGTATGACTCCGTCTCCCGGGGCCGGGGTGGTCACCTGACACTGGTACCCGGGACAGCGACCCGACATGACCCCGTGACCCGGGGCCGGGGTGCCGACCTGTCCAGGGGACCCGACCCGGGTACCCGACAGGACCCGGTGATCTGCGGCTGGGGTAAAAACCCGTCCCGGGGACCCGGGCTGGGTCCCGACATGACCCGGTGACCTGGGGCTGTGGTGTCGACCGGACTCGGGGACCTGGTCCGCTGTCCCGTCATGACCCGGGGACCTGGGGTCGGGGTGGTCACCAGACCCTTGTACCCAGGCCGTTGACCCGACATGACCCTGTGACCCGGGGCCTGGGTAAAAATCCAACCCGGGGACCCGGGCATGGGACGTGACATGACCCGACCTGGGTCCGGGGTCCCGAACTGACCCGGTGACCTGGGTCCGGGGACTCGGTATGACCCGGTTACCTGGGTCCGGGGTCCCCACGTGACCCGGTCACCTGGGGCCGGGGTCCCCACGTGACCCGCTGACCTGGGGCCGGTGACCCCACGTGACCCGGTCACCTGGGGCCGGTGTCCCCACGTGACCCGGGGTCCTGGTGCCGGGGTGGTCATCGGAACCTGGGAACCAGGCCGGGTGCGCGAGATGACCGGGTGACCTGGGGCCGGGTTATCGACCTGTCCAGGGGACCCGGGCCGGGGACCCGACAGGACCCGGTGATCTGCGGCTGGGGTAAAAACCCGTCCCGGGGACCCGGGCTGGGTCCCGACATGCCTTGGTTACCTGGGGCCGGTGTCCCCACGTGACCCGCTGACCTGGGGCCGGTGACCCCACGTGACCCGGTCACCTGGGGCCGGTGTCCCCACGTGACCCGGTCACCTGGGGCCGGTGACCCCACGTGACCCGGTCACCTGGGGCCGGTGTCCCCACGTGACCCGCTGACCTGGGGCCGGTGACCCCACGTGACCCGGTCACCTGGGGCCGGTGACCCCACGTGACCCGGTCACCTGGGGCCGGTGACCCCACGTGACCCGCTGACCTGGGGCCGGTGACCCCACGTGACCCGGTCACCTGGGGCCGGTGACCCCACGTGACCCGGTCACCTGGGGCCGGTGTCCCCACGTGACCCGGTCACCTGGTGCCGGTGACCCCACGTGACCCGGTCACCTGGGGCCGGTGATCCCACGTGACCCGGTCACCTGGGGCCGGTGACCCCACGTGACCCGGTCACCTGGGGCCGGTGACCCCACGTGACCCGCTGACCTGGGGCCGGTGACCCCACGTGACCCGGTCACCTGGGGCCGGTGACCCCACGTGACCCGGTCACCTGGGGCCGGTGACCCCAAGTGACCCGGTGACCTGGGGCCGGTGACCCCACGTGACCCGGTCACCTGGGGCCGGTGTCCCCACGTGACCCGGTCACCTGGGGCCGGTGACCCCACGTGACCCGGTCACCTGGGGCCGGGGTCCCCACGGGACCCGGGGTCCTGGTGCCGGGGTGGTCACCGGAACCTGGGAACCAGGCCGGTTACCCGACACGACCCGGTGACCTGGGGCCGGGTTAACGACCTGTCCAGGGGACCCGGGCCGGGGACCCGACAGGACCCGGTGGTCCTTCGCTGGTGTCCCGATGCAACCCGGGGACCCGGGCCCGGGCCCCCACGTGATCCAGTGATCCGGTGCTTTTGTCCCGATGCAACCCGGGGACCTGGGCCGGGGACCCGGTATGACTCCGTCTCCCGGGGCCGGGGTGGTCACCTGACACTGGTACCCGGGACAGCGACCCGACATGACCCCGTGACCCGGGGCCGGGGTGCCGACCTGTCCAGGGGACCCGACCCGGGTACCCGACAGGACCCGGTGATCTGCGGCTGGGGTAAAAACCCGTCCCGGGGACCCGGGCTGGGTCCCGACATGACCCGGTGACCTGGGGCTGTGGTGTCGACCGGACTCGGGGACCTGGTCCGCTGTCCCGTCATGACCCGGGGACCTGGGGTCGGGGTGGTCACCAGACCCTTGTACCCAGGCCGTTGACCCGACATGACCCTGTGACCCGGGGCCTGGGTAAAAATCCAACCCGGGGACCCGGGCATGGGACGTGACATGACCCGACCTGGGTCCGGGGTCCCGAACTGACCCGGTGTCCTGGGTCCGGGGACTCGGTATGACCCGGTTACCTGGGTCCGGGGTCCCCACGTGACCCGGTCACCTGGGGCCGGGGTCCCCACGTGACCCGCTGACCTGGGGCCGGTGACCCCACGTGACCCGGTGACCTGGGGCCGGTGTCCCCACGTGACCCGGGGTCCTGGTGCCGGGGTGGTCACCGGAACCTGGGAACCAGGCCGGTTACCCGACACGACCCGGTGACCTGGGGCCGGGTTAACGACCTGTCCAGGGGACCCGGGCCGGGGACCCGACAGGACCCGGTGGTCCTTCGCTGGTGTCCCGATGCAACCCGGGGACCCGGGCCCGGGCCCCCACGTGATCCAGTGATCCGGTGCTTTTGTCCCGATGCAACCCGGGGACTTGGGCCGGGGACCCGGTATGACTCCGTCTCCCGGGGCCGGGGTGGTCACCTGACACTGGTACCCGGGACAGCGACCCGACATGACCCCGTGACCCGGGGCCGGGGTGCCGACCTGTCCAGGGGACCCGACCCGGGTACCCGACAGGACCCGGTGATCTGCGGCTGGGGTAAAAACCCGTCCCGGGGACCCGGGCTGGGTCCCGACATGACCCGGTGACCTGGGGCTGTGGTGTCGACCGGACTCGGGGACCTGGTCCGCTGTCCCGTCATGACCCGGGGACCTGGGGTCGGGGTGGTCACCAGACCCTTGTACCCAGGCCGTTGACCCGACATGACCCTGTGACCCGGGGCCTGGGTAAAAATCCAACCGGGGGACCCGGGCATGGGACGTGACATGACCCGACCTGGGTCCGGGGTCCCAAACTGACCCGGTGACCTGGGTCCGGGGACTCGGTATGACCCGGTTACCTGGGTCCGGGGTCCCCACGTGACCCGGTCACCTGGGGCCGGGGTCCCCACGTGACCCGCTGACCTGGGGCCGGTGACCCCACGTGACCCGGTCACCTGGGGCCGGTGTCCCCACGTGACCCGGGGTCCTGGTGCCGGGGTGGTCATCGGAACCTGGGAACGAGGCCGGGTGCGCGAGATGACCGGGTGACCTGGGGCCGGGTTATCGACCTGTCCAGGGGACCCGGGCCGGGGACCCGACAGGACCCGGTGATCTGCGGCTGGGGTAAAAACCCGTCCCGGGGACCCGGGCTGGGTCCCGACATGCCTTGGTTACCTGGGGCCGGTGTCCCCACGTGACCCGCTGACCTGGGGCCGGTGACCCCACGTGACCCGGTCACCTGGGGCCGTTGTCCCCACGTGACCCGGTCACCTGGGGCCGGTGACCCCACGTGACCCGGTCACCTGGGGCCGGTGTCCCCACGTGACCCGCTGACCTGGGGCCGGTGACCCCACGTGACCCGCTGACCTGGGGCCGGTGACCCCACGTGACCCGCTGACCTGGGGCCGGTGACCCCACGTGACCCGGTCACCTGGGGCCGGTGATCCCACGTGACCCGGTCACCTGGGGCCGGTGACCCCACGTGACCCGGTCACCTGGGGCCGGTGACCCCACGTGACCCGCTGACCTGGGGCCGGTGACCCCACGTGACCCGGTCACCTGGGGCCGGTGACCCCACGTGACCCGGTCACCTGGGGCCGGTGACCCCAAGTGACCCGGTGACCTGGGGCCGGTGACCCCACGTGACCCGGTCACCTGGGGCCGGTGTCCCCACGTGACCCGGTCACCTGGGGCCGGTGACCCCACGTGACCCGGTCACCTGGGGCCGGGGTCCCCACGGGACCCGGGGTCCTGGTGCCGGGGTGGTCACCGGAACCTGGGAACCAGGCCGGTTACCCGACACGACCCGGTGACCTGGGGCCGGGTTAACGACCTGTCCAGGGGACCCGGGCCGGGGACCCGACAGGACCCGGTGGTCCTTCGCTGGTGTCCCGATGCAACCCGGGGACCCGGGCCCGGGCCCCCACGTGATCCAGTGATCCGGTGCTTTTGTCCCGATGCAACCCGGGGACCTGGGCCGGGGACCCGGTATGACTCCGTCTCCCGGGGCCGGGGTGGTCACCTGACACTGGTACCCGGGACAGCGACCCGACATGACCCCGTGACCCGGGGCCGGGGTGCCGACCTGTCCAGGGGACCCGACCCGGGTACCCGACAGGACCCGGTGATCTGCGGCTGGGGTAAAAACCCGTCCCGGGGACCCGGGCTGGGTCCCGACATGACCCGGTGACCTGGGGCTGTGGTGTCGACCGGACTCGGGGACCTGGTCCGCTGTCCCGTCATGACCCGGGGACCTGGGGTCGGGGTGGTCACCAGACCCTTGTACCCAGGCCGTTGACCCGACATGACCCTGTGACCCGGGGCCTGGGTAAAAATCCAACCCGGGGACCCGGGCATGGGACGTGACATGACCCGACCTGGGTCCGGGGTCCCGAACTGACCCGGTGTCCTGGGTCCGGGGACTCGGTATGACCCGGTTACCTGGGTCCGGGGTCCCCACGTGACCCGGTCACCTGGGGCCGGGGTCCCCACGTGACCCGCTGACCTGGGGCCGGTGACCCCACGTGACCCGGTGACCTGGGGCCGGTGTCCCCACGTGACCCGGGGTCCTGGTGCCGGGGTGGTCATCGGAACCTGGGAACCAGGCCGGGTGCGCGAGATGACCGGGTGACCTGGGGCCGGGTTATCGACCTGTCCAGGGGACCCGGGCCGGGGACCCGACAGGACCCGGTGATCTGCGGCTGGGGTAAAAACCCGTCCCGGGGACCCGGGCTGGGTCCTGACATGCCTTGGTTCCCTGGGGCCGGTGTCCCCACGTGACCCGCTGACCTGGGGCCGGTGACCCCACGTGACCCGGTCACCTGGGGCCGGTGTCCCCACGTGACCCGGTCACCTGGGGCCGGTGACCCCACGTGACCCGGTCAACTGGGGCCGGTGTCCCCACGTGACCCGCTGACCTGGGGCCGGTGACCCCACGTGACCCGGTCACCTGGGGCCGGTGACCCCACGTGACCCGGTCACCTGGGGCCGGTGACCCCACGTGACCGGGTCACCTGGGGCCGGTGACCCCACGTGACCCGGTCACCTGGGGCCGGTGACCCCACGTGACCCGGTCACCTGGGGCCGGTGTCCCCACGTGACCCGGTCACCTGGTGCCGGTGACCCCACGTGACCCGGTCACCTGGGGCCGGTGACCCCACGTGACCCGGTCACCTGGGGCCGGTGTACCCACGTGACCCGGTCACCTGGGGCCGGTGACCCCACGTGACCCGCTGACCTGGGGCCGGTGACCCCACGTGACCCGGTGACCTGGGGCCGGTGACCCCACGTGACCCGGTGACCTGGGGCCGGTGACCCCACGTGACCCGCTGACCTGGGGCCGGTGACCCCACGTGACCAGGTCACCTGGGGCCGGTGACCCCACGTGACCCGGTCACCTGGGGCAAGTGACCTCACGTGACCCGGTCACCTGGGGCCGGTGACCCCACGTGACCCGGTCACCTGGGGCCGGTGACCCCACGTGACCAGGTCACCTGCGGCCGGTGACCCCACGTGACCCGGTCAGCTGGGGCCGGTGACCCCACGTGACCCGGTCACCTGGGGCCGGTGACCTCACGTGACCCGGTCACCTGGGGCCGGTGACCCCACGTGACCCGGTCACCTGGGGCCGGTGACCCCACGTGACCAGGTCACCTGGGGCCGGTGACCCCACGTGACCCAGTCACCTGGTGCCGGTGACCCCACGTGACCCGGTCACCTGGGGCCGGTGTCCCCACGTGACCCGGTCACCTGGGGCCGGTGACCCCACGTGACCCGGTCACCTGGGGCCGGGGTCCCCACGTGACCCGGGGTCCTGGTGCCGGGGTGGTCACCGGAACCTGGGAACCAGGCCGGTTACCCGACACGACCCGGTGACCTGGGGCCGGGTTAACGACCTGTCCAGGGGACCCGGGCCGGGGACCCGACAGGACCCGGTGGTCCTTCGCTGGTGTCCCGATGCAACCCGGGGACCCGGGCCCGGGCCCCCACGTGATCCAGTGATCCGGTGCTTTTGTCCCGATGCAACCCGGGGACCTGGGCCGGGGACCCGGTATGACTCCGTCTCCCGGGGCCGGGGTGGTCACCTGACACTGGTACCCGGGACAGCGACCCGACATGACCCCGTGACCCGGGGCCGGGGTGCCGACCTGTCCAGGGGACCCGACCCGGGTACCCGACAGGACCCGGTGATCTGCGGCTGGGGTAAAAACCCGTCCCGGGGACCCGGGCTGGGTCCCGACATGACCCGGTGACCTGGGGCTGTGGTGTCGACCGGACTCGGGGACCTGGTCCGCTGTCCCGTCATGACCCGGGGACCTGGGGTCGGGGTGGTCACCAGACCCTTGTACCCAGGCCGTTGACCCGACATGACCCTGTGACCCGGGGCCTGGGTAAAAATCCAACCCGGGGACCCGGGCATGGGACGTGACATGACCCGACCTGGGTCCGGGGTCCCGAACTGACCCGGTGACCTGGGTCCGGGGACTCGGTATGACCCGGTTACCTGGGTCCGGGGTCCCCACGTGACCCGGTCACCTGGGGCCGGGGTCCCCACGTGACCCGCTGACCTGGGGCCGGTGACCCCACGTGACCCGGTCACCTGGGGCCGGTGTCCCCACGTGACCCGGGGTCCTGGTGCCGGGGTGGTCATCGGAACCTGGGAACCAGGCCGGGTGCGCGAGATGACCGGGTGACCTGGGGCCGGGTTATCGACCTGTCCAGGGGACACGGGCCGGGGACCCGACAGGACCCGGTGATCTGCGGCTGGGGTAAAAACCCGTCCCGGGGACCCGGGCTGGGTCCAGACATGCCTTGGTTACCTGGGGCCGGTGTCCCCACGTGACCCGCTGACCTGGGGCCGGTGACCCCACGTGACCCGGTCACCTGGGGCCGGTGTCCCCACGTGACCCGGTCACCTGGGGCCGGTGACCCCACGTGACCCGGTCACCTGGGGCCGGTGTCCCCACGTGACCCGCTGACCTGGGGCCGGTGACCCCACGTGACCCGCTGACCTGGGGCCGGTGACCCCACGTGACCCGGTCACCTGGGGCCGGTGTCCCCACGTGACCCGGTCACCTGGGGCCGGTGACCCCACGTCACCCGGTGACCTGGGGCCGGTGACCCCACGTGACCCGGTCACCTGGGGCTGGTGACCCCACGTGACCCGGTGACCTGGGGCCGGTGACCCCACGTGACCCGGTCACCTGGGGCCGGTGACCCCACGTGACCCGGTCACCTGGGGCCGGTGACCCCACGTGACCCGGTCACTTGGGGCCGGTGACCCCAAGTGACCCGCTGACCTGGGGCCGGTGACCTCACGTGACCCGGTCACCTGGGGCCGGTGACCCCACGTGACCCGGTCACCTGGGGCCGGTGACCCCACGTGACCAGGTCACCTGGGGCCGGTGACCCCACGTGACCCGGTCACCTGGGGCCGGTGACCTCACGTGACCCGGTCACCTGGGGCCGGTGACCCCACGTGACCCCGTCACCTGGGGCCGGTGACCCCACGTGACCAGGTCACCTGGGGCCGGTGACCCCACGTGACCCAGTCACCTGGTGCCGGTGACCCCACGTGACTCGCTGACCTGGGGCCGGGGTCCCCACGGGACCCGGGGTCCTGGTGCCGGGGTGGTCACCGGAACCTGGGAACCAGGCCGGTTACCCGACACGACCCGGTGACCTGGGGCCGGGTTAACGACCTGTCCAGGGGACCCGGGCCGGGGACCCGACAGGACCCGGTGGTCCTTCGCTGGTGTCCCGATGCAACCCGGGGCCCCGGGCCCGGGCCCCCACGTGATCCAGTGATCCGGTGCTTTTGTCCCGATGCAACCCGGGGACCTGGGCCGGGGACCCGGTATGACTCCGTCTCCCGGGGCCGGGGTGGTCACCTGACAGTGGTACCCGGGACAGCGACCCGACATGACCCCGTGACCCGGGGCCGGGGTGCCGACCTGTCCAGGGGACCCGACCCGGGTACCCGACAGGACCCGGTGATCTGCGGCTGGGGTAAAAACCCGTCCCGGGGACCCGGGCTGGGTCCCGACATGACCCGGTGACCTGGGGCTGTGGTGTCGACCGGACTCGGGGACCTGGTCCGCTGTCCCGTCATGACCCGGGGACCTGGGGTCGGGGTGGTCACCAGACCCTTGTACCCAGGCCGTTGACCCGACATGACCCTGTGACCCGGGGCCCGGGTAAAAATCCAACCCGGGGACCCGGGCATGGGACGTGACATGACCCGACCTGGGTCCGGGGTCCCGAACTGACCCGGTGACCTGGGTCCGGGGACTCGGTATGACCCGGTTACCTGGGTCCGGGGTCCCCACGTGACCCGGTCACCTGGGGCCGGGGTCCCCACGTGACCCGCTGACCTGGGGCCGGTGACCCCACGTGACCCGGTCACCTGGGGCCGGTGTCCCCACGTGACCCGGGGTCCTGGTGCCGGGGTGGTCATCGGAACCTGGGAACCAGGCCGGGTGCGCGAGATGACCGGGTGACCTGGGGCCGGGTTATCGACCTGTCCAGGGGACCCGGGCCGGGGACCCGACAGGACCCGGTGATCTGCGGCTGGGGTAAAAACCCGTCCCGGGGACCCGGGCTGGGTCCCGACATGCCTTGGTTACCTGGGGCCGGTGTCCCCACGTGACCCGCTGACCTGGGGCCGGTGACCCCACGTGACCCGGTCACCTGGGGCCGGTGTCCCCACGTGACCCGGTCACCTGGGGCCGGTGACCCCACGTGACCCGGTCACCTGGGGCCGGTGACCCCACGTGACCCGGTCACCTGGGGCCGGTGAACCCACGTGACCTGGTCACCTGGGGCCGGTGACCCCACGTGACCGGGTCACCTGGGGCCGGTGACCCCACGTGACCCGGTCACCTGGGGCCGGTGACCCCACGTGACCCGGTCACCTGGGGCCGGTGTCCCCACGTGACCCGGTCACCTGGGGCCGGTGACCCCACGTGACCCGGTCACCTGGGGCCGGTGACCCCACGTGACCCGGTCACCTGGGGCCGGTGACCCCACGTGACCCGGTGACCTGGGGCCGGTGACCCCACGTGACCCGGTCACCTGGGGCCGGTGACCCCACGTGACCCGGTGACCTGGGGCCGGTGACCCCACTTGACCCGGTGACCTGGGGCCGGTGACCCCACGTGACCCGGTCACCTGGGGCCGGTGTCCCCACGTGACCCGGTCACCTGGGGCCGGTGTCCCCACGTGACCCGGTCACCTGGGGCCGGTGACCCCACGTGACCCGGTCAACTGGGGCCGGTGACCCCACTTGACCCGGTGACCTGGGGCCGGTGACCCCACGTGACCCGGTCACCTGGGGCCGGTGACCCCACGTGACCCGGTCACCTGGGGCCGGTGAACCCACGTGACCTGGTCACCTGGGGCCGGTGACCCCACGTGACCGGGTCACCTGGGGCCGGTGACCCCACGTGACCCGGTCACCTGGGGCCGGTGACCCCACGTGACCCGGTCACCTGGGGCCGGTGTCCCCACGTGACCCGGTCACCTGGGGCCGGTGACCCCACGTGACCCAGTCACCTGGGGCCGGTGACCCCACGTGACCCGCTGACCTGGGGCCGGTGACCCCACGTGACCCGGTCACCTGGGGCCGGTGACCCCACGTGACCCGGTGACCTGGGGCCGGTGACCCCACTTGACCCGGTCACCCTGGGCCGGTGACCCCACGTGACCCGGTCACCTGGGGCCGGTGTCCCCACGTGACCCGGTCACCTGGGGCCGGTGTCCCCACGTGACCCGGTCACCTGGGGCCGGTGACCCCACGTGACCCGGTCACCTGGGGCCGGTGACCCCACTTGACCCGGTGACCTGGGGCCGGTGACCCCACGTGACCCGGTCACCTGGGGCCGGTGACCCCACGTGACCCGGTGACCTGGGGCCGGTGACCCCACGTGACCCGGTCACCTGGGGCCGGTGTCCCCACGTGACCCGGTCACCTGGGGCCGGTGACCCCACGTGACCCGGTCACCTGGGGCCGGTGTCACCACGTGACCCGGGGTCCTGGTGCCGGGGTGGTCATCGGAACCTTGGAACCAGGCCGGTTACCCGACACGACCCGGTGACCCGGGGCTGTGGTGTCGACGGACTCGTGGACCTGGGTTCGGGGTCCCGACCTGACGCGGTGACCTGGGGCCGGTGTCCCCACGTGACCCGCTGACCTGGGTCCGGGGTCCCCACGTGACCCGGGGTCCTGGTGCCGGGGTGGTCACCGGAACCTGGGAACCAGGCCGGGTGCGCGACATGACCCGGTGACCTGGGGCCGGGTTAACGACCTGTCCAGGGGACCCGGGCCGGGGACCCGACAGGACCCGGTGGTCCTTCGCTGGTGTCCCGATGCAACCCGGGGACTTGGGCCGGGGACCCGGTATGACTCCGTCTCCCGGGGCCGGGGTGGTCACCTGACAGTGGTACCCGGGACAGCGACCCGACATGACCCCGTGACCCGGGGCCGGGGTGCCGACCTGTCCAGGGGACCCGACCCGGGTACCCGACAGGACCCGGTGATCTGCGGCTGGGGTAAAAACCCGTCCCGGGGACCCGGGCTGGGTCCCGACATGACCCGGTGACCTGGGGCTGTGGTGTCGACCGGACACGGGGACCTGGACCGCTGTCCCGTCATGACCCGGGGACCTGGGGTCGGGGTGGTCACCAGACCCTTGTACCCAGGCCGTTGACCCGACATGACCCTGTGACCCGGGGCCTGGGTAAAAATCCAACCCGGGGACCCGGGCATGGGACGTGACATGACCCGACCTGGGTCCGGGGTCCCGAACTGACCCGGTGACCTGGGTCCGGGGACTCGGTATGACCCGGTTACCTGGGTCCGGGGTCCCCACGTGACCCGGTCACCTGGGGCCGGGGTCCCCACGTGACCCGCTGACCTGGGGCCGGTGACCCCACGTGACCCGGTCACCTGGGGCCGGTGTCCCCACGTGACCCGGGGTCCTGGTGCCGGGGTGGTCATCGGAACCTGGGAACCAGGCCGGGTGCGCGAGATGACCGGGTGACCTGGGGCCGGGTTATCGACCTGTCCAGGGGACACGGGCCGGGGACCCGACAGGACCCGGTGATCTGCGGCTGGGGTAAAAACCCATCCCGGGGACCCGGGCTGGGTCCCGACATGCCTTGGTTACCTGGGGCCGGTGTCCCCACGTGACCCGCTGACCTGGGGCCGGTGACCCCACGTGACCCGGTCACCTGGGGCCGGTGTCCCCACGTGACCCGGTCACCTGGGGCCGGTGACCCCACGTAACCCGGTCACCTGGGGCCGGTGTCCCCACGTGACCCGCTGACCTGGGGCCGGTGACCCCACGTGACCCGGTCACCTGGGGCCGGTGACCCCACGTGACCCGGTCACCTGGGGCCGGTGTCCCCACGTGACCCGGTGACCTGGGGCCGGTGACCCCACGTGACCCGGTGACCTGGGGCCGGTGACCCCACGTGACCCGGTGACCTGGGGCCGGTGACCCCACGTGACCCGGTCACCTGGGGCCGGTGACCCCACGTGACCCGGTCACTTGGGGCCGGTGACCCCAAGTGACCCGCTGACCTGGGGCCGGTGACCTCACGTGACCCGGTCACCTGGGGCCGGTGACCCCACGTGACCCGGTCACCTGGGGCCGGTGACCCCACGTGACCAGGTCACCTGGGGCCGGTGACCCCACGTGACCCGGTCACCTGGGGCCGGTGACCTCACGTGACCCGGTCACCTGGGGCCGGTGACCCCACGTGACCCGGTCACCTGGGGCCGGTGACCCCACGTGACCAGGTCACCTGGGGCCGGTGACCCCACGTGACCCAGTCACCTGGTGCCGGTGACCCCACGTGACCGGGTCACCTGGGGCCGGTGTCCCCACGTGACCCGGTCACCTGGGGCCGGTGACCCCACGTGACCCGGTCACCTGGGGCCGGGGTCCCCACGGGACCCGGGGTCCTGGTGCCGGGGTGGTCACCGGAACCTGGGAACCAGGCCGGTTACCCGACACGACCCGGTGACCTGGGGCCGGGTTAACGACCTGTCCAGGGGACCCGGGCCGGGGACCCGACAGGACCCGGTGGTCCTTCGCTGGTGTCCCGATGCAACCCGGGGACCCGGGCCCGGGCCCCCACGTGATCCAGTGATCCGGTGCTTTTGTCCCGATGCAACCCGGGGACTTGGGCCGGGGACCCGGTATGACTCCGTCTCCCGGGGCCGGGGTGGTCACCTGACACTGGTACCCGGGACAGCGACCCGACATGACCCCGTGACCCGGGGCCGGGGTGCCGACCTGTCCAGGGGACCCGACCCGGGTACCCGACAGGACCCGGTGATCTGCGGCTGGGGTAAAAACCCGTCCCGGGGACCCGGGCTGGGTCCCGACATGACCCGGTGACCTGGGGCTGTGGTGTCGACCGGACTCGGGGACCTGGTCCGCTGTCCCGTCATGACCCGGGGACCTGGGGTCGGGGTGGTCACCAGACCCTTGTACCCAGGCCGTTGACCCGACATGACCCTGTGACCCGGGGCCTGGGTAAAAATCCAACCCGGGGACCCGGGCATGGGACGTGACATGACCCGACCTGGGTCCGGGGTCCCGAACTGACCCGGTGACCTGGGTCCGGGGACTCGGTATGACCCGGTTACCTGGGTCCGGGGTCCCCACGTGACCCGGTCACCTGGGGCCGGGGTCCCCACGTGACCCGCTGACCTGGGGCCGGTGACCCCACGTGACCCGGTCACCTGGGGCCGGTGTCCCCACGTGACCCGGGGTCCTGGTGCCGGGGTGGTCATCGGAACCTGGGAACCAGGCCGGGTGCGCGAGATGACCGGGTGACCTGGGGCCGGGTTATCGACCTGTCCAGGGGACCCGGGCCGGGGACCCGACAGGACCCGGTGATCTGCGGCTGGGGTAAAAACCCGTCCCGGGGACCCGGGCTGGGTCCCGACATGCCTTGGTTACCTGGGGCCGGTGTCCCCACGTGACCCGCTGACCTGGGGCCGGTGACCCCACGTGACCCGGTCACCTGGGGCCGGTGTCCCCACGTGACCCGGGGTCCTGGTGCCGGGGTGGTCATCGGAACCTGGGAACCAGGCCGGGTGCGCGAGATGACCGGGTGACCTGGGGCCGGGTTATCGACCTGTCCAGGGGACCCGGGCCGGGGACCCGACAGGACCCGGTGATCTGCGGCTGGGGTAAAAACCCGTCCCGGGGACCCGGGCTGGGTCCCGACATGCCTTGGTTACCTGGGGCCGGTGTCCCCACGTGACCCGCTGACCTGGGGCCGGTGACCCCACGTGACCCGGTCACCTGGGGCCGGTGTCCCCACGTGACCCGGTCACCTGGGGCCGGTGACCCCACGTGACCCGGTCACCTGGGGCCGGTGACCCCACGTGACCCGGTCACCTGGGGCCGGTGAACCCACGTGACCCGGTCACCTGGGGCCGGTGACCCCACGTGACCAGGTCACCTGGGGCCGGTGACCCCACGTGACCCGGTCACCTGGGGCCGGTGACCCCACGTGACCCGGTCACCTGGGGCCGGTGTCCCCACGTGACCCGGTCACCTGGGGCCGGTGACCCCACGTGACCCGGTCACCTGGGGCCGGTGACCCCACGTGACCCGGTCACCTGGGGCCGGTGACCCCACGTGACCCGGTGACCTGGGGCCGGTGACCCCACGTGACCCGGTCACCTGGGGCCGGTGACCCCACGTGACCCGGTGACCTGGGGCCGGTGACCCCACTTGACCCGGTGACCTGGGGCCGGTGACCCCACGTGACCCGGTCACCTGGGGCCGGTGTCCCCACGTGACCCGGTCACCTGGGGCCGGTGTCCCCACGTGACCCGGTCACCTGGGGCCGGTGACCCCACGTGACCCGGTCAACTGGGGCCGGTGACCCCACTTGACCCGGTGACCTGGGGCCGGTGACCCCACGTGACCCGGTCACCTGGGGCCGGTGACCCCACGTGACCCGGTCACCTGGGGCCGGTGAACCCACGTGACCTGGTCACCTGGGGCCGGTGACCCCACGTGACCGGGTCACCTGGGGCCGGTGACCCCACGTGACCCGGTCACCTGGGGCCGGTGACCCCACGTGACCCGGTCACCTGGGGCCGGTGTCCCCACGTGACCCGGTCACCTGGGGCCGGTGACCCCACGTGACCCGGTCACCTGGGGCCGGTGACCCCACGTGACCCGGTGACCTGGGGCCGGTGACCCCACGTGACCCGGTCACCTGGGGCCGGTGACCCCACGTGACCCAGTGACCTGGGGCCGGTGACCCCACTTGACCCGGTCACCTGGGGCCGGTGACCCCACGTGACCCGGTCACCTGGGGCCGGTGTCCCCACGTGACCCGGTCACCTGGGGCCGGTGTCCCCACGTGACCCGGTCACCTGGGGCCGGTGACCCCACGTGACCCGGTCACCTGGGGCCGGTGACCCCACTTGACCCGGTGACCTGGGGCCGGTGACCCCACGTGACCCGGTCACCTGGGGCCGGTGACCCCACGTGACCCGGTGACCTGGGGCTGGTGACCCCACGTGACCCGGTGACCTGGGGCCGGTGACCCCACGTGACCCGGTCACCTGGGGCCGGTGTCCCCACGTGACCCGGTCACCTGGGGCCGGTGACCCCACGTGACCCGGTCACCTGGGGCCGGTGTCCCCACGTGACCCGGGGTCCTGGTGCCGGGGTGGTCATCGGAACCTTGGAACCAGGCCGGTTACCCGACACGACCCGGTGACCCGGGGCTGTGGTGTCGACGGACTCGTGGACCTGGGTTCGGGGTCCCGACCTGACGCGGTGACCTGGGGCCGGTGTCCCCACGTGACCCGCTGACCTGGGTCCGGGGTCCCCACGTGACCCGGGGTCCTGGTGCCGGGGTGGTCATCGGAACCTGGGAACCAGGCCGGGTGCGCGACATGACCCGGTGACCTGGGGCCGGGTTAACGACCTGTCCAGGGGACCCGGGCCGGGGACCCGACAGGACCCGGTGGTCCTTCGCTGGTGTCCCGATGCAACCCGGGGACTTGGGCCGGGGACCCGGTATGACTCCGTCTCCCGGGGCCGGGGTGGTCACCTGACAGTGGTACCCGGGACAGCGACCCGACATGACCCCGTGACCCGGGGCCGGGGTGCCGACCTGTCCAGGGGACCCGACCCGGGTACCCGACAGGACCCGGTGATCTGCGGCTGGGGTAAAAACCCGTCCCGGGGACCCGGGCTGGGTCCCGACATGACCCGGTGACCTGGGGCTGTGGTGTCGACCGGACACGGGGACCTGGACCGCTGTCCCGTCATGACCCGGGGACCTGGGGTCGGGGTGGTCACCAGACCCTTGTACCCAGGCCGTTGACCCGACATGACCCTGTGACCCGGGGCCTGGGTAAAAATCCAACCCGGGGACCCGGGCATGGGACGTGACATGACCCGACCTGGGTCCGGGGTCCCGAACTGACCCGGTGACCTGGGTCCGGGGACTCGGTATGACCCGGTTACCTGGGTCCGGGGTCCCCACGTGACCCGGTCACCTGGGGCCGGGGTCCCCACGTGACCCGCTGACCTGGGGCCGGTGACCCCACGTGACCCGGTCACCTGGGGCCGGTGTCCCCACGTGACCCGGGGTCCTGGTGCCGGGGTGGTCATCGGAACCTGGGAACCAGGCCGGGTGCGCGAGATGACCGGGTGACCTGGGGCCGGGTTATCGACCTGTCCAGGGGACACGGGCCGGGGACCCGACAGGACCCGGTGATCTGCGGCTGGGGTAAAAACCCATCCCGGGGACCCGGGCTGGGTCCCGACATGCCTTGGTTACCTGGGGCCGGTGTCCCCACGTGACCCGCTGACCTGGGGCCGGTGACCCCACGTGACCCGGTCACCTGGGGCCGGTGTCCCCACGTGACCCGGTCACCTGGGGCCGGTGACCCCACGTAACCCGGTCACCTGGGGCCGGTGTCCCCACGTGACCCGCTGACCTGGGGCCGGTGACCCCACGTGACCCGGTCACCTGGGGCCGGTGACCCCACGTGACCCGGTCACCTGGGGCTGGTGTCCCCACGTGACCCGGTCACCTGGGGCCGGTGACCCCACGTGACCCGGTCACCTGGGGCCGGTGACCCCACGTGACCCGGTGACCTGGGGCCGGTGACCCCACGTGACCCGGTGACCTGGGGCCGGTGACCCCACGTGACCCGGTGACCTGGGGCCGGTGACCCCACGTGACCCGGTCACCTGGGGCCGGTGACCCCACGTGACCCGGTCAGTTGGGGCCGGTGACCCCAAGTGACCCGCTGACCTGGGGCCGGTGACCTCACGTGACCCGGTCACCTGGGGCCGGTGACCCCACGTGACCCGGTCACCTGGGGCCGGTGACCCCACGTGACCAGGTCACCTGGGGCCGGTGACCCCACGTGACCCGGTCACCTGGGGCCGGTGACCTCACGTGACCCGGTCACCTGGGGCCGGTGACCCCACGTGACCCGGTCACCTGGGGCCGGTGACCCCACGTGACCAGGTCACCTGGGGCCGGTGACCCCACGTGACCCAGTCACCTGGTGCCGGTGACCCCACGTGACCGGGTCACCTGGGGCCGGTGTCCCCACGTGACCCGGTCACCTGGGGCCGGTGACCCCACGTGACCCGGTCACCTGGGGCCGGGGTCCCCACGGGACCCGGGGTCCTGGTGCCGGGGTGGTCACCGGAACCTGGGAACCAGGCCGGTTACCCGACACGACCCGGTGACCTGGGGCCGGGTTAACGACCTGTCCAGGGGACCCGGGCCGGGGACCCGACAGGACCCGGTGGTCCTTCGCTGGTGTCCCGATGCAACCCGGGGACCCGGGCCCGGGCCCCCACGTGATCCAGTGATCCGGTGCTTTTGTCCCGATGCAACCCGGGGACTTGGGCCGGGGACCCGGTATGACTCCGTCTCCCGGGGCCGGGGTGGTCACCTGACACTGGTACCCGGGACAGCGACCCGACATGACCCCGTGACCCGGGGCCGGGGTGCCGACCTGTCCAGGGGACCCGACCCGGGTACCCGACAGGACCCGGTGATCTGCGGCTGGGGTAAAAACCCGTCCCGGGGACCCGGGCTGGGTCCCGACATGACCCGGTGACCTGGGGCTGTGGTGTCGACCGGACTCGGGGACCTGGTCCGCTGTCCCGTCATGACCCGGGGACCTGGGGTCGGGGTGGTCACCAGACCCTTGTACCCAGGCCGTTGACCCGACATGACCCTGTGACCCGGGGCCTGGGTAAAAATCCAACCCGGGGACCCGGGCATGGGACGTGACATGACCCGACCTGGGTCCGGGGTCCCGAACTGACCCGGTGACCTGGGTCCGGGGACTCGGTATGACCCGGTTACCTGGGTCCGGGGTCCCCACGTGACCCGGTCACCTGGGGCCGGGGTCCCCACGTGACCCGCTGACCTGGGGCCGGTGACCCCAC
Source organism: Somateria mollissima (assembly GCA_951411735.1). NCBI lineage: Eukaryota > Metazoa > Chordata > Aves > Anseriformes > Anatidae > Somateria > Somateria mollissima. The sequence goes on from CATOCB010000130.1 coordinate 258,846, forward strand.
GTGACCCGGTCACCTGGGGCCGGTGTCCCCACGTGACCCGGGGTCCTGGTGCCGGGGTGGTCATCGGAACCTGGGAACCAGGCCGGGTGCGCGAGATGACCGGGTGACCTGGGGCCGGGTTATCGACCTGTCCAGGGGACCCGGGCCGGGGACCCGACAGGACCCGGTGATCTGCGGCTGGGGTAAAAACCCGTCCCGGGGACCCGGGCTGGGTCCCGACATGCCTTGGTTACCTGGGGCCGGTGTCCCCACGTGACCCGCTGACCTGGGGCCGGTGACCCCACGTGACCCGGTCACCTGGGGCCGGTGACCCCACGTGACCCGCTGACCTGGGGCCGGTGACCCCACGTGACCCGGTCACCTGGGGCCGGTGACCCCACGTGACCCGGTCACCTGGGGCCGGTGACCCCACGTGACCCGCTGACCTGGGGCCGGTGACCCCACGTGACCCGGTCACCTGGGGCCGGTGACCCCACGTGACCCGGTCACCTGGGGCCGGTGTCCCCACGTGACCCGGTCACCTGGTGCCGGTGACCCCACGTGACCCGGTCACCTGGGGCCGGTGATCCCACGTGACCCGGTCACCTGGGGCCGGTGACCCCACGTGACCCGGTGACCTGGGGCCGGTGACCCCACGTGACCCGGTGACCTGGGGCCGGTGACACCACGTGACCCGGTCACCTGGGGCCGGTGACCCCACGTGACCCGGTGACCTGGGGCCGGTGACCCCACGTGACCCGGTGACCTGGGGCCGGTGACCCCACGTGACCCGGTCACCTGGGGCCGGTGTCCCCACGTGACCCGGTCACCTGGGGCCGGTGACCCCACGTGACCCGCTGACCTGGGGCCGGCGTCCCTACGGGACCCGGGGTCCTGGTGCCGGGGTGGTCACCGGTACCTGGGAACCAGGCCGGTTACCCGACACGACCCGGTGACCTGGGGCCGGGTTAACGACCTGTCCAGGGGACCCGGGCCGGGGACCCGACAGGACCCGGTGGTCCTTCGCTGGTGTCCCGATGCAACCCGGGGACCCGGGCCCGGGCCCCCACGTGATCCAGTGATCCGGTGCTTTTGTCCCGATGCAACCCGGGGACCTGGGCCGGGGACCCGGTATGACTCCGTCTCCCGGGGCCGGGGTGGTCACCTGACAGTGGTACCCGGGACAGCGACCCGACATGACCCCGTGACCCGGGGCCGGGGTGCCGACCTGTCCAGGGGACCCGACCCGGGTACCCGACAGGACCCGGTGATCTGGGGCTTGGGTAAAAACCCGTCCCGGGGACCCGGGCTGGGTCCCGACATGACCCGGTGACCTGGGGCTGTGGTGTCGACCGGACTCGGGGACCTGGTCCGCTGTCCCGTCATGACCCGGGGACCTGGGGTCGGGGTGGTCACCAGACCCTTGTACCCAGGCCGTTGACCCGACATGACCCTGTGACCCGGGGCCTGGGTAAAAATCCAACCCGGGGACCCGGGCATGGGACGTGACATGACCCGACCTGGGTCCGGGGTCCCGAACTGACCCGGTGTCCTGGGTCCGGGGACTCGGTATGACCCGGTTACCTGGGTCCGGGGTCCCCACGTGACCCGGTCACCTGGGGCCGGGGTCCCCACGTGACCCGCTGACCTGGGGCCGGTGACCCCACGTGACCCGGTCACCTGGGGCCGGTGTCCCCACGTGACCCGGGGTCCTGGTGCCGGGGTGGTCATCGGAACCTGGGAACCAGGCCGGGTGCGCGAGATGACCGGGTGACCTGGGGCCGGGTTATCGACCTGTCCAGGGGACCCGGGCCGGGGACCCGACAGGACCCGGTGATCTGCGGCTGGGGTAAAAACCCGTCCCGGGGACCCGGGCTGGGTCCCGACATGCCTTGGTTACCTGGGGCCGGTGTCCCCACGTGACCCGCTGACCTGGGGCCGGTGACCCCACGTGACCCGGTCACCTGGGGCCGGGGTCTCCACATGACCCGCTGACCTGGGGCCGGTGACCCCACGTGACCCGGTCACCTGGGGCCGGTGTCCCCACGTGACCCGCTGACCTGGGGCCGGTGACCCCACGTGACCCGGTCACCTGGGGCCGGTGACCCCACGTGACCCGGTCACCTGGGGCCGGTGACCCCACGTGACCCGGTCACCTGGGGCCGGTGACCCCACGTGACCCGGTCACCTGGGGCCGGTGACCCCACGTGACCCGGTCACCTGGGGCCGGTGACCCCACGTGACCCGCTGACCTGGGGCCGGTGACCCCACGTGACCCGGTCACCTGGGGCCGGTGACCCCACGTGACCCGGTGACCTGGGGCCGGTGACCCCACGTGACCCGGTGACCTGGGGCCGGTGACCCCACGTGACCCGGTCACCTGGGGCCGGTGTCCCCACGTGACCCGGTCACCTGGGGCCGGTGACCCCACGTGACCCGGTCACCTGGGGCCGGTGACCCCACGTGACCCGGTCACCTGGGGCCGGGGTCCCCACGGGACCCGGGGTCCTGGTGCCGGGGTGGTCACCGGAACCTGGGAACCAGGCCGGTTACCCGACACGACCCGGTGACCTGGGGCCGGGTTAACGACCTGTCCAGGGGACCCGGGCCGGGGACCCGACAGGACCCGGTGGTCCTTCGCTGGTGTCCCGATGCAACCCGGGGACCCGGGCCCGGGCCCCCACGTGATCCAGTGATCCGGTGCTTTTGTCCCGATGCAACCCGGGGACCTGGGCCGGGGACCCGGTATGACTCCGTCTCCCGGGGCCGGGGTGGTCACCTGACACTGGTACCCGGGACAGCGACCCGACATGACCCCGTGACCCGGGGCCGGGGTGCCGACCTGTCCAGGGGACCCGACCCGGGTACCCGACAGGACCCGGTGATCTGCGGCTGGGGTAAAAACCCGTCCCGGGGACCCGGGCTGGTTCCCGACATGACCCGGTGACCTGGGGCTGTGGTGTCGACCGGACTCGGGGACCTGGTCCGCTGTCCCGTCATGACCCGGGGACCTGGGGTCGGGGTGGTCACCAGACCCTTGTACCCAGGCCGTTGACCCGACATGACCCTGTGACCCGGGGCCTGGGTAAAAATCCAACCCGGGGACCCGGGCATGGGACGTGACATGACCCGACCTGGGTCCGGGGTCCCGAACTGACCCGGTGACCTGGGTCCGGGGACTCGGTATGACCCGGTTACCTGGGTCCGGGGTCCCCACGTGACCCGGTCACCTGGGGCCGGGGTCCCCACGTGACCCGCTGACCTGGGGCCGGTGACCCCACGTGACCCGGTCACCTGGGGCCGGTGTCCCCACGTGACCCGGGGTCCTGGTGCCGGGGTGGTCATCGGAACCTGGGAACGAGGCCGGGTGCGCGAGATGACCGGGTGACCTGGGGCCGGGTTATCGACCTGTCCAGGGGACCCGGGCCGGGGACCCGACAGGACCCGGTGATCTGCGGCTGGGGTAAAAACCCGTCCCGGGGACCCGGGCTGGGTCCCGACATGCCTTGGTTACCTGGGGCCGGTGTCCCCACGTGACCCGCTGACCTGGGGCCGGTGACCCCACGTGACCCGGTCACCTGGGGCCGGTGTCCCCACGTGACCCGGTCACCTGGGGCCGGTGACCCCACGTGACCCGGTCAACTGGGGCCGGTGTCCCCACGTGACCCGCTGACCTGGGGCCGGTGACCCCACGTGACCCGGTCACCTGGGGCCGGTGACCCCACGTGACCGGGTCACCTGGGGCCGGTGACCCCACGTGACCCGGTCACCTGGGGCCGGTGACCCCACGTGACCCGGTCACCTGGGGCCGGTGTCCCCACGTGACCCGGTCACCTGGTGCCGGTGACCCCACGTGACCCGGTCACCTGGGGCCGGTGACCCCACGTGACCCGGTCACCTGGGGCCGGTGTCCCCACGTGACCCGGTCACCTGGGGCCGGTGACCCCACGTGACCCGGTCACCTGGGGCCGGTGACCCCACGTGACCCGGTCACCTGGGGCCGGTGACCCCACGTGACCCGCTGACCTGGGGCCGGTGACCCCACGTGACCCGGTCACCTGGGGCCGGTGACCCCACGTGACCCGGTCACCTGGTGCCGGTGACCCCACGTGACCCGGTCACCTGGGGCAAGTGACCTCACGTGACCCGGTCACCTGGGGCCGGTGACCCCACGTGACCCGGTCACCTGGGGCCGGTGACCCCACGTGACCCGGTCACCTGGGGCCGGTGACCCCACGTGACCCGGTCACCTGGGGCCGGTGACCCCACGTGACCCGGTGACCTGGGGCCGGTGACCCCACGTGACCCGCTGACCTGGGGCCGGTGACCCCACGTGACCCGGTCACCTGGGGCCGGTGACCCCACGTGACCCGGTCACCTGGGGCCGGTGACCCCACGTGACCCGGTCACCTGGGGCCGGTGACCTCACGTGACCCGGTCACCTGGGGCCGGTGACCCCACGTGACCCGGTCACCTGGGGCCGGTGACCCCACGTGACCAGGTCACCTGCGGCCGGTGACCCCACGTGACCCGGTCAGCTGGGGCCGGTGACCCCACGTGACCCGGTCACCTGGGGCCGGTGACCTCACGTGACCCGGTCACCTGGGGCCGGTGACCCCACGTGACCCGGTCACCTGGGGCCGGTGACCCCACGTGACCAGGTCACCTGGGGCCGGTGACCCCACGTGACCCAGTCACCTGGTGCCGGTGACCCCACGTGACCCGGTCACCTGGGGCCGGTGTCCCCACGTGACCCGGTCACCTGGGGCCGGTGACCCCACGTGACCCGGTCACCTGGGGCCGGGGTCCCCACGTGACCCGGGGTCCTGGTGCCGGGGTGGTCACCGGAACCTGGGAACCAGGCCGGTTACCCGACACGACCCGGTGACCTGGGGCCGGGTTAACGACCTGTCCAGGGGACCCGGGCCGGGGACCCGACAGGACCCGGTGGTCCTTCGCTGGTGTCCCGATGCAACCCGGGGACCCGGGCCCGGGCCCCCACGTGATCCAGTGATCCGGTGCTTTTGTCCCGATGCAACCCGGGGACCTGGGCCGGGGACCCGGTATGACTCCGTCTCCCGGGGCCGGGGTGGTCACCTGACACTGGTACCCGGGACAGCGACCCGACATGACCCCGTGACCCGGGGCCGGGGTGCCGACCTGTCCAGGGGACCCGACCCGGGTACCCGACAGGACCCGGTGATCTGCGGCTGGGGTAAAAACCCGTCCCGGGGACCCGGGCTGGGTCCCGACATGACCCGGTGACCTGGGGCTGTGGTGTCGACCGGACTCGGGGACCTGGTCCGGTGTCCCGTCATGACCCGGGGACCTGGGGTCGGGGTGGTCACCAGACCCTTGTACCCAGGCCGTTGACCCGACATGACCCTGTGACCCGGGGCCTGGGTAAAAATCCAACCCGGGGACCCGGGCATGGGACGTGACATGACCCGACCTGGGTCCGGGGTCCCGAACTGACCCGGTGACCTGGGTCCGGGGACTCGGTATGACCCGGTTACCTGGGTCCGGGGTCCCCACGTGACCCGGTCACCTGGGGCCGGGGTCCCCACGTGACCCGCTGACCTGGGGCCGGTGACCCCACGTGACCCGGTCACCTGGGGCCGGTGTCCCCACGTGACCCGGGGTCCTGGTGCCGGGGTGGTCATCGGAACCTGGGAACCAGGCCGGGTGCGCGAGATGACCGGGTGACCTGGGGCCGGGTTATCGACCTGTCCAGGGGACACGGGCCGGGGACCCGACAGGACCCGGTGATCTGCGGCTGGGGTAAAAACCCGTCCCGGGGACCCGGGCTGGGTCCCGACATGCCTTGGTTACCTGGGGCCGGTGTCCCCACGTGACCCGGTCACCTGGGGCCGGTGACCCCACGTGACCCGGTCACCTGGGGCCGGTGTCCCCACGTGACCCGGTCACCTGGGGCCGGTGACCCCACGTGACCCGGTCACCTGGGGCCGGTGACCCCACGTGACCCGGTCACCTGGGGCCGGTGTCCCCACGTGACCCGGTCACCTGGTGCCGGTGACCCCACGTGACCCGGTCACCTGGGGCCGGTGACCCCACGTGACCCGGTCACCTGGGGCCGGTGACCCCACGTGACCCGGTCACCTGGGGCCGGTGACCCCACGTGACCCGCTGACCTGGGGCCGGTGACCCCACGTGACCCGGTCACCTGGGGCCGGTGACCCCACGTGACCCGGTGACCTGGGGCCGGTGACCCCACGTGACCCGGTGACCTGGGGCCGGTGACCCCACGTGACCCGGTCACCTGGGGCCGGTGTCCCCACGTGACCCGGTCACCTGGGGCCGGTGACCCCACGTGACCCGGTCAGCTGGGGCCGGTGTCCCCACGTGACCCGGTCACCTGGGGCCGGTGACCCCACGTGACCCGGTCACCTGGGGCCGGTGACCCCACGTGACCCGGTCACCTGGGGCCGGTGACCTCACGTGACCCGGTCACCTGGGGCCGGTGACCCCACGTGACCCGGTCACCTGGGGCCGGTGACCCCACATGACCAGGTCACCTGGGGCCGGTGACCCCACGTGACCCGGTCACCTGGGGCCGGTGACCCCACGTGACCCGGTGACCTGGGGCCGGTGACCCCACGTGACCCGCTGACCTGGGGCCGGTGACCCCACGTGACCCGGTCACCTGGGGCCGGTGACCCCACGTGACCTGGTCACCTGGGGCCGGTGACCCCACGTGACCCGGTCACCTGGGGCCGGTGACCTCACGTGACCCGGTCACCTGGGGCCGGTGACCCCACGTGACCCGGTCACCTGGGGCCGGTGACCCCACGTGACCAGGTCACCTGCGGCCGGTGACCCCACGTGACCCGGTCACCTGGGGCCGGTGACCCCACGTGACCCGGTCACCTGGGGCCGGTGACCCCACGTGACCCGGTCACCTGGGGCCGGTGACCCCACGTGACCCGGTCACCTGGGGCCGGTGACCCCACGTGACCCGGTCACCTGGGGCCGGTGACCTCACGTGACCCGGTCACCTGGGGCCGGTGACCCCACGTGACCCGGTCACCTGGGGCCGGTGACCCCACGTGACCAGGTCACCTGGGGCCGGTGACCCCACGTGACCCAGTCACCTGGTGCCGGTGACCCCACGTGACCCGGTCACCTGGGGCCGGTGTCCCCACGTGACCCGATCACCTGGGGCCGGTGACCCCACGTGACCCGGTCACCTGGGGCCGGGGTCCCCACGGGACCCGGGGTCCTGGTGCCGGGGTGGTCACCGGAACCTGGGAACCAGGCCGGTTACCCGACACGACCCGGTGACCTGGGGCCGGGTTAACGACCTGTCCAGGGGACCCGGGCCGGGGACCCGACAGGACCCGGTGGTCCTTCGCTGGTGTCCCGATGCAACCCGGGGACCCGGGCCCGGGCCCCCACGTGATCCAGTGATCCGGTGCTTTTGTCCCGATGCAACCCGGGGACCTGGGCCGGGGACCCGGTATGACTCCGTCTCCCGGGGCCGGGGTGGTCACCTGACACTGGTACCCGGGACAGCGACCCGACATGACCCCGTGACCCGGGGCCGGGGTGCCGACCTGTCCAGGGGACCCGACCCGGGTACCCGACAGGACCCGGTGATCTGCGGCTGGGGTAAAAACCCGTCCCGGGGACCCGGGCTGGGTCCCGACATGACCCGGTGACCTGGGGCTGTGGTGTCGACCGGACTCGGGGACCTGGTCCGCTGTCCCGTCATGACCCGGGGACCTGGGGTCGGGGTGGTCACCAGACCCTTGTACCCAGGCCGTTGACCCGACATGACCCTGTGACCCGGGGCCTGGGTAAAAATCCAACCCGGGGACCCGGGCATGGGACGTGACATGACCCGACCTGGGTCCGGGGTCCCGAACTGACCCGCTGACCTGGGTCCGGGGACTCGGTATGACCCGGTTACCTGGGTCCGGGGTCCCCACGTGACCCGGTCACCTGGGGCCGGGGTCCCCACGTGACCCGCTGACCTGGGGCCGGTGACCCCACGTGACCCGGTCACCTGGGGCCGGTGTCCCCACGTGACCCGGGGTCCTGGTGCCGGGGTGGTCATCGGAACCTGGGAACCAGGCCGGGTGCGCGAGATGACCGGGTGACCTGGGGCCGGGTTATCGACCTGTCCAGGGGACACGGGCCGGGGACCCGACAGGACCCGGTGATCTGCGGCTGGGGTAAAAACCCGTCCCGGGGACCCGGGCTGGGTCCCGACATGCCTTGGTTACCTGGGGCCGGTGTCCCCACGTGACCCGCTGACCTGGGGCCGGTGACCCCACGTGACCCGGTCACCTGGGGCCGGTGACCCCACGTGACCGGGTCACCTGGGGCCGGTGACCCCACGTGACCCGGTCACCTGGGGCCGGTGACCCCACGTGACCCGGTCACCTGGGGCCGGTGTCCCCACGTGACCCGGTCACCTGGTGCCGGTGACCCCACGTGACCCGGTCACCTGGGGCCGGTGACCCCACGTGACCCGGTCACCTGGGGCCGGTGACCCCACGTGACCCGGTCACCTGGGGCCGGTGACCCCACGTGACCCGCTGACCTGGGGCCGGTGACCCCACGTGACCCGCTGACCTGGGGCCGGTGACCCCACGTGACCCGGTCACCTGGGGCCGGTGACCCCACGTGACCCGGTGACCTGGGGCCGGTGACCCCACGTGACCCGCTGACCTGGGGCCGGTGTCCCCACGTGACCCGGTCACCTGGGGCTGGTGTCCCCACGTGACCCGGTGACCTGGGGCCTGTGGCCCCACGTGACCCGGTCACCTGGGGCCGGTGTCCCCACGTGACCCGCTGACCTGGGGCCGTTGACCCCACGTGACCCCGTCACCTGGGGCCGGTGACCCCACGTGACACGGTCACCTGGGGCCGGTGACCCCACGTGACCGGGTCACCTGGGGCCGGTGACCCCACGTGACCCGGTCACCTGGGGCCGGTGACCCCACGTGACCCGGTCACCTCGGGCCGGTGTCCCCACGTGACCCGGTCACCTGGTGCCGGTGACCACACGTGACCCAATCACCTGGGGCCGGTGACCCCACGTGACCCGCTGACCTGGGGCCGGTGACCCCACGTGACCCGGTCACCTGGGGCCGGTGACCCCACGTGACCCGCTGACCTGGGGCCGGTGACCCCACGTGACCCGGTCACCTGGGGCCGGTGTCCCCACGTGACCCGGTCACCTGGGGCCGGTGACCCCACGTGACCCGGTCACCTGGGGCCGGTGACCCCACGTGACCCGGTCACCTGGGGCCGGTGACCCCACGTGACCCGGTCACCTGGGGCCGGTGTCCCCACGTGACCCGCTGACCTGGGGCCGGTGACCCCACGTGACCCGGTCACCTGGGGCCGGTGACCCCACGTGACCCGGTCACCTGGGGCCGGTGTCCCCACGTGACCCGGTCACTTGGGGCCGGTGACCCCAAGTGACCCGCTGACCTGGGGCCGGTGACCTCACGTGACCCGGTCACCTGGGGCCGGTGACCCCACGTGACCCGGTCACCTGGGGCCGGTGACCCCACGTGACCAGGTCACCTGGGGCCGGTGACCCCACGTGACCCGGTCACCTGGGGCCGGTGACCTCACGTGACCCGGTCACCTGGGGCCGGTGACCCCACGTGACCCGGTCACCTGGGGCCGGTGACCCCACGTGACCCGGTCACCTGGGGCCGGTGACCCCACGTGACCCGGTGACCTGGGGCCGGTGACCCCACGTGACCCGGTGACCTGGTGCCGGTGACCCCACGTGACCCGGTCACCTGGGGCCGGTGTCCCCACGTGACCCGGTCACCTGGGGCCGGTGACCACCGTGACCCGCTGACCTGGGGCCGGTGACCCCACGTGACCCGGTCACCTGGGGCCGGTGACCTCACGTGACCCGGTGACCTGGGGCCGGTGACCCCACGTGACCCGGTCAGCTGGGGCCGGTGACCCCACGTGACCCGGTCACCTGGGGCCGGTGACCCCACGTGACCCGGTCACTTGGGGCCGGTGACCCCAAGTGACCCGCTGACCTGGGGCCGGTGACCTCACGTGACCCGGTCACCTGGGGCCGGTGACCCCACGTGACCCGGTCACCTGGGGCCGGTGACCCCACGTGACCAGGTCACCTGGGGCCGGTGACCCCACGTGACCCGGTCACCTGGGGCCGGTGACCTCACGTGACCCGCTGACCTGGGGCCGGTGACCCCACGTGACCCGGTCACCTGGGGCCGGTGACCCCACGTGACCCAGTCACCTGGGGCCGGTGACCCCACGTGACCCGGTCACCTGGGGCCGGTGTCCCCACGTGACCCGGTCACCTGGGGCCGGTGACCCCACGTGACCCGGTCACCTGGGGCCGGTGACCTCACGTGACCCGCTGACCTGGGGCCGGTGACCCCACGTGACCCGGTCACCTGGGGCCGGTGACCCCACGTGACCCAGTCACCTGGGGCCGGTGACCCCACGTGACCCGGTCACCTGGGGCCGGTGTCCCCACGTGACCCGGTCACCTGGGGCCGGTGACCCCACGTGACCCGGTCACCTGGGGCCGGTGTCCCCACGTGACCCGGGGTCCTGGTGCCGGGGTGGTCACCGGAACCTGGGAACCAGGCCGGTTACCCGACACGACCCGGTGACCTGGGGCCGGGTTAACGACCTGTCCAGGGGACCCGGGCCGGGGACCCGACAGGACCCGGTGGTCCTTCGCTGGTGTCCCGATGCAACCCGGGGACCCGGGCCCGGGCCCCCACGTGATCCAGTGATCCGGTGCTTTTGTCCTGATGCAACCCGGGGACCTGGGCCGGGGACCCGGTATGACTCCGTCTCCCGGGGCCGGGGTGGTCACCTGACACTGGTACCCGCGACAGCGACCCGACATGACCCCGTGACCCGGGGCCGGGGTGCCGACCTGTCCAGGGGACCCAACCCGGGTACCCGACAGGACCCGGTGATCTGCGGCTGGGGTAAAAACCCGTCCCGGGGACCCGGGCTGGGTCCCGACATGACCCGGTGACCTGGGGCTGTGGTGTCGACCGGACTCGGGGACCTGGTCCGGTGTCCCGTCATGACCCGGGGACCTGGGGTCGGGGTGGTCACCAGACCCTTGTACCCAGGCCGTTGACCCGACATGACCCTGTGACCCGGGGCCTGGGTAAAAATCCAACCCGGGGACCCGGGCATGGGACGTGACATGACCCGACCTGGGTCCGGGGTCCCGAACTGACCCGGTGACCTGGGTCCGGGGACTCGGTATGATCCGGTTACCTGGGTCCGGGGTCCCCACGTGACCCGGTCACCTGGGGCCGGGGTCCCCACGTGACCCGCTGACCTGGGGCCGGTGACCCCACGTGACCCGGTCACCTGGGGCCGGTGTCCCCACGTGACCCGGGGTCCTGGTGCCGGGGTGGTCATCGGAACCTGGGAACCAGGCCGGGTGCGCGAGATGACCGGGTGACCTGGGGCCGGGTTATCGAGCTGTCCAGGGGACACGGGCCGGGGACCCGACAGGACCCGGTGATCTGCGGCTGGGGTAAAAACCCGTCCCGGGGACCCGGGCTGGGTCCCGACATGCCTTGGTTACCTGGGGCCGGTGTCCCCACGTGACCCGCTGACCTGGGGCCGGTGACCCCATGTGACCCGGTCACCTGGGGCCGGTGTCCCCACGTGACCCGGTCACCTGGGGCCGGTGACCCCACGTGACCCGGTCACCTGGGGCCGGTGTCCACACGTGACCCGCTGACCTGGGGCTGGTGACCCCACGTGACCCGGTCACCTGGGGCCGGTGACCCCACGTGACCCGCTGACCTGGGGCCGGTGACCCCACGTGACCGGGTCACCTGGGGCCGGTGACCCCACGTGACCCGGTCACCTGGGGCCGGTGACCACACGTGACCCGGTCACCTGGGGCCGGTGTCCCCACGTGACCCGGTCACCTGGTGCCGGTGACCCCACGTGACCCAATCACCTGGGGCCGGTGACCCCACGTGACCCGCTGACCTGGGGCCGGTGACCCCACGTGACCCGGTCACCTGGGGCCGGTGACCCCACGTGACCCGCTGACCTGGGGCCGGTGACCCCACGTGACCCGGTCACCTGGGGCCGGTGTCCCCACGTGACCCGGTCACCTGGGGCCGGTGACCCCACGTGACCCGGTCACCTGGGGCCGGTGACCCCACGTGACCCGGTCACCTGGGGCCGGTGACCCCACGTGACCCGGTCACCTGGGGCCGGTGTCCCCACGTGACCCGCTGACCTGGGGCCGGTGACCCCACGTGACCCGGTCACCTGGGGCCGGTGACCCCACGTGACCCGGTCACCTGGGGCCGGTGTCCCCACGTGACCCGGTCACTTGGGGCCGGTGACCCCAAGTGACCCGCTGACCTGGGGCCGGTGACCTCACGTGACCCGGTCACCTGGGGCCGGTGACCCCACGTGACCCGGTCACCTGGGGCCGGTGACCCCACGTGACCAGGTCACCTGGGGCCGGTGACCCCACGTGACCCGGTCACCTGGGGCCGGTGACCTCACGTGACCCGGTCACCTGGGGCCGGTGACCCCACGTGACCCGGTCACCTGGGGCCGGTGACCCCACGTGACCCGGTCACCTGGGGCCGGTGACCCCACGTGACCCGGTGACCTGGGGCCGGTGACCCCACGTGACCCGGTGACCTGGTGCCGGTGACCCCACGTGACCCGGTCACCTGGGGCCGGTGTCCCCACGTGACCCGGTCACCTGGGGCCGGTGACCACCGTGACCCGCTGACCTGGGGCCGGTGACCCCACGTGACCCGGTCACCTGGGGCCGGTGACCTCACGTGACCCGGTGACCTGGGGCCGGTGACCCCACGTGACCCGGTCAGCTGGGGCCGGTGACCCCACGTGACCCGGTCACCTGGGGCCGGTGACCCCACGTGACCCGGTCACTTGGGGCCGGTGACCCCAAGTGACCCGCTGACCTGGGGCCGGTGACCTCACGTGACCCGGTCACCTGGGGCCGGTGACCCCACGTGACCCGGTCACCTGGGGCCGGTGACCCCACGTGACCAGGTCACCTGGGGCCGGTGACCCCACGTGACCCGGTCACCTGGGGCCGGTGACCTCACGTGACCCGCTGACCTGGGGCCGGTGACCCCACGTGACCCGGTCACCTGGGGCCGGTGACCCCACGTGACCCAGTCACCTGGGGCCGGTGACCCCACGTGACCCGGTCACCTGGGGCCGGTGTCCCCACGTGACCCGGTCACCTGGGGCCGGTGACCCCACGTGACCCGGTCACCTGGGGCCGGTGACCTCACGTGACCCGCTGACCTGGGGCCGGTGACCCCACGTGACCCGGTCACCTGGGGCCGGTGACCCCACGTGACCCAGTCACCTGGGGCCGGTGACCCCACGTGACCCGGTCACCTGGGGCCGGTGTCCCCACGTGACCCGGTCACCTGGGGCCGGTGACCCCACGTGACCCGGTCACCTGGGGCCGGTGTCCCCACGTGACCCGGGGTCCTGGTGCCGGGGTGGTCACCGGAACCTGGGAACCAGGCCGGTTACCCGACACGACCCGGTGACCTGGGGCCGGGTTAACGACCTGTCCAGGGGACCCGGGCCGGGGACCCGACAGGACCCGGTGGTCCTTCGCTGGTGTCCCGATGCAACCCGGGGACCCGGGCCCGGGCCCCCACGTGATCCAGTGATCCGGTGCTTTTGTCCTGATGCAACCCGGGGACCTGGGCCGGGGACCCGGTATGACTCCGTCTCCCGGGGCCGGGGTGGTCACCTGACACTGGTACCCGCGACAGCGACCCGACATGACCCCGTGACCCGGGGCCGGGGTGCCGACCTGTCCAGGGGACCCAACCCGGGTACCCGACAGGACCCGGTGATCTGCGGCTGGGGTAAAAACCCGTCCCGGGGACCCGGGCTGGGTCCCGACATGACCCGGTGACCTGGGGCTGTGGTGTCGACCGGACTCGGGGACCTGGTCCGGTGTCCCGTCATGACCCGGGGACCTGGGGTCGGGGTGGTCACCAGACCCTTGTACCCAGGCCGTTGACCCGACATGACCCTGTGACCCGGGGCCTGGGTAAAAATCCAACCCGGGGACCCGGGCATGGGACGTGACATGACCCGACCTGGGTCCGGGGTCCCGAACTGACCCGGTGACCTGGGTCCGGGGACTCGGTATGATCCGGTTACCTGGGTCCGGGGTCCCCACGTGACCCGGTCACCTGGGGCCGGGGTCCCCACGTGACCCGCTGACCTGGGGCCGGTGACCCCACGTGACCCGGTCACCTGGGGCCGGTGTCCCCACGTGACCCGGGGTCCTGGTGCCGGGGTGGTCATCGGAACCTGGGAACCAGGCCGGGTGCGCGAGATGACCGGGTGACCTGGGGCCGGGTTATCGAGCTGTCCAGGGGACACGGGCCGGGGACCCGACAGGACCCGGTGATCTGCGGCTGGGGTAAAAACCCGTCCCGGGGACCCGGGCTGGGTCCCGACATGCCTTGGTTACCTGGGGCCGGTGTCCCCACGTGACCCGCTGACCTGGGGCCGGTGACCCCATGTGACCCGGTCACCTGGGGCCGGTGTCCCCACGTGACCCGGTCACCTGGGGCCGGTGACCCCACGTGACCCGGTCACCTGGGGCCGGTGTCCACACGTGACCCGCTGACCTGGGGCTGGTGACCCCACGTGACCCGGTCACCTGGGGCCGGTGACCCCACGTGACCCGCTGACCTGGGGCCGGTGACCCCACGTGACCGGGTCACCTGGGGCCGGTGACCCCACGTGACCCGGTCACCTGGGGCCGGTGACCCCACGTGACCCGGTCACCTGGGGCCGGTGTCCCCACGTGACCCGGTCACCTGGTGCCGGTGACCCCACGTGACCCGGTCACCTGGGGCCGGTGATCCCACGTGACCCGGTCACCTGGGGCCGGTGACCCCACGTGACCCGGTCACCTGGGGCCGGTGACCCCACGTGACCCGCTGACCTGGGGCCGGTGACCCCACGTGACCCGGTCACCTGGGGCCGGTGACCCCACGTGACCCGGTCACCTGGGGCCGGTGACCCCACGTGACCAGGTCACCTGGGGCCGGTGACCCCACGTGACCCAGTCACCTGGTGCCGGTGACCCCACGTGACCCGGTCACCTGGGGCCGGTGTCTCCACGTGACCCGGTCACCTGGGGCCGGTGACCCCACGTGACCCGGTCACCTGGGGCCGGGGTCCCCACGGGACCCGGGGTCCTGGTGCCGGGGTGGTCACCGGAACCTGGGAACCAGGCCGGTTACCCGACACGACCCGGTGACCTGGGGCCGGGTTAACGACCTGTCCAGGGGACCCGGGCCGGGGACCCGACAGGACCCGGTGGTCCTTCGCTGGTGTCCCGATGCAACCCGGGGACCCGGGCCCGGGCCCCCACGTGATCCAGTGATCCGGTGCTTTTGTCCCGATGCAACCCGGGGACCTGGGCCGGGGACCCGGTATGACTCCGTCTCCCGGGGCCGGGGTGGTCACCTGACACTGGTACCCGGGACAGCGACCCGACATGACCCCGTGACCCGGGGCCGGGGTGCCGACCTGTCCAGGGGACCCGACCCGGGTACCCGACAGGACCCGGTGATCTGCGGCTGGGGTAAAAACCCGTCCCGGGGACCCGGGCTGGGTCCCGACATGACCCGGTGACCTGGGGCTGTGGTGTCGACCGGACTCGGGGACCTGGTCCGGTGTCCCGTCATGACCCGGGGACCTGGGGTCGGGGTGGTCACCAGACCCTTGTACCCAGGCCGTTGACCCGACATGACCCTGTGACCCGGGGCCTGGGTAAAAATCCAACCCGGGGACCCGGGCATGGGACGTGACATGACCCGACCTGGGTCCGGGGTCCCGAACTGACCCGGTGTCCTGGGTCCGGGGACTCGGTATGACCCGGTTACCTGGGTCCGGGGTCCCCACGTGACCCGGTCACCTGGGGCCGGGGTCCCCACGTGACCCGCTGACCTGGGGCCGGTGACCCCACGTGACCCGGTCACCTGGGGCCGGTGTCCCCACGTGACCCGGGGTCCTGGTGCCGGGGTGGTCATCGGAACCTGGGAACCAGGCCGGGTGCGCGAGATGACCGGGTGACCTGGGGCCGGGTTATCGACCTGTCCAGGGGACACGGGCCGGGGACCCGACAGGACCCGGTGATCTGCGGCTGGGGTAAAAACCCGTCCCGGGGACCCGGGCTGGGTCCCGACATGCCTTGGTTACCTGGGGCCGGTGTCCCCACGTGACCCGCTGACCTGGGGCCGGTGACCCCACGTGACCCGGTCACCTGGGGCCGGTGTCCCCACGTGACCCGGTCACCTGGGGCAGGTGACCCCACGTGACCCGGTCACCTGGGGCCGGTGTCCCCACGTGACCCGCTGACCTGGGGCCGGTGACACCACGTGACCCGGTCACCTGGGGCCGGTGACCCCACGTGACCGGGTCACCTGGGGCCGGTGACCCCACGTGACCCGGTCACCTGGGGCCGGTGTCCCCACGTGACCCGGTCACCTGGTGCCGGTGACCACACGTGACCCGGTCACCTGGGGCCGGTGACCCCACGTGACCCGGTCACCTGGGGCCGGTGACCCCACGTGACCCGGTCACCTGGGGCCGGTGACCCCACGTGACCCGGTCACCTGGGGCCGGTGACCCCACGTGACCCGGTGACCTGGGGCCGGTGACCCCACGTGACCCGCTGACCTAGGGCCGGTGACCCCACGTGACCCGGTCACCTGGGGCCGGTGTCCCCACGTGACCCGGTCACCTGGGGCCGGTGACCTCACGTGACCCGGTCACCTGGGGCCGGTGACCCCACGTGACCCGGTCACCTGGGGCCGGTGACCCCACGTGACCAGGTCACCTGGGGCCGGTGACCCCACGTGACCCGGTCACCTGGGGCCGGTGACCCCACGTGACCCGGTCACCTGGGGCCGGTGACCTCACGTGACCCGGTCACCTGGGGCCGGTGACCCCACGTGACCCGGTCACCTGGGGCCGGTGACCCCACGTGACCAGGTCACCTGGGGCCGGTGACCCCACGTGACCCAGTCACCTGGTGCCGGTGACCCCACGTGACCCGGTCACCTGGGGCCGGTGTCCCCACGTGACCCGGTCACCTGGGGCCGGTGACCCCACGTGACCCGGTCACCTGGGGCCGGGGTCCCCACGGGACCCGGGGTCCTGGTGCCGGGGTGGTCACCGGAACCTGGGAACCAGGCCGGTTACCCGACACGACCCGGTGACCTGGGGCCGGGTTAACGACCTGTCCAGGGGACCCGGGCCGGGGACCCGACAGGACCCGGTGGTCCTTCGCTGGTGTCCCGATGCAACCCGGGGACCCGGGCCCGGGCCCCCACGTGATCCAGTGATCCGGTGCTTTTGTCCCGATGCAACCCGGGGACCTGGGCCGGGGACCCGGTATGACTCCGTCTCCCGGGGCCGGGGTGGTCACCTGACACTGGTACCCGGGACAGCGACCCGACATGACCCCGTGACCCGGGGCCGGGGTGCCGACCTGTCCAGGGGACCCGACCCGGGTACCCGACAGGACCCGGTGATCTGCGGCTGGGGTAAAAACCCGTCCCGGGGACCCGGGCTGGGTCCCGACATGACCCGGTGACCTGGGGCTGTGGTGTCGACCGGACTCGGGGACCTGGTCCGGTGTCCCGTCATGACTCGGGGACCTGGGGTCGGGGTGGTCACCAGACCCTTGTACCCAGGCCGTTGACCCGACATGACCCTGTGACCCGGGGCCTGGGTAAAAATCCAACCCGGGGACCCGGGCATGGGACGTGACATGACCCGACCTGGGTCCGGGGTCCCGAACTGACCCGGTGACCTGGGTCCGGGGACTCGGTATGACCCGGTTACCTGGGTCCGGGGTCCCCACGTGACCCGGTCACCTGGGGCCGGGGTCCCCACGTGACCCGCTGACCTGGGGCCGGTGACCCCACGTGACCCGGTCACCTGGGGCCGGTGTCCCCACGTGACCCGGGGTCCTGGTGCCGGGGTGGTCATCGGAACCTGGGAACCAGGCCGGGTGCGCGAGATGACCGGGTGACCTGGGGCCGGGTTATCGACCTGTCCAGGGGACACGGGCCGGGGACCCGACAGGACCCGGTGATCTGCGGCTGGGGTAAAAACCCGTCCCGGGGACCCGGGCTGGGTCCCGACATGCCTTGGTTGCCTGGGGCCGGTGTCCCCACGTGACCCGCTGACCTGGGGCCGGTGACCCCACGTGACCCGGTCACCTGGGGCCGGTGTCCCCACGTGACCCGGTCACCTGGGGCCGGTGACCCCACGTGACCCAGTCACATGGGGCCGGTGTCCCCACGTGACCCGGTCACCTGGGGCCGGTGACACCACGTGACCCGGTCACCTGGGGCCGGTGACCCCACGTGACCGGGTCACCTGGGGCCGGTGACCCCACGTGACCCGGTCACCTGGGGCCGGTGTCCCCACGTGACCCGGTCACCTGGTGCCGGTGACCCCACGTGACCCGGTCACCTGGGGCCGGTGACCCCACGTGACCCGGTCACCTGGGGCCGGTGACCCCACGTGACCCGGTCACCTGGGGCCGGTGTCCCCACGTGACCCGGTCACCTGGGGCCGGTGACCCCACGTGACCCGGTCACCTGGGGCCGGGGTCCCCACGGGACCCGGGGTCCTGGTGCCGGGGTGGTCACCGGAACCTGGGAACCAGGCCGGTTACCCGACACGACCTGGTGACCTGGGGCCGGGTTAACGACCTGTCCAGGGGACCCGGGCCGGGGACCCGACAGGACCCGGTGGTCCTTCGCTGGTGTCCCGATGCAACCCGGGGACCCGGGCCCGGGCCCCCACGTGATCCAGTGATCCGGTGCTTTTGTCCCGATGCAACCCGGGGACCTGGGCCGGGGACCCGGTATGACTCCGTCTCCCGGGGCCGGGGTGGTCACCTGACACTGGTACCCGGGACAGCGACCCGACATGACCCCGTGACCCGGGGCCGGGGTGCCGACCTGTCCAGGGGACCCGACCCGGGTACCCGACAGGACCCGGTGATCTGCGGCTGGGGTAAAAACCCGTCCCGGGGACCCGGGCTGGGTCCCGACATGACCCGGTGACCTGGGGCTGTGGTGTCGACCGGACTCGGGGACCTGGTCCGGTGTCCCGTCATGACCCGGGGACCTGGGGTCGGGGTGGTCACCAGACCCTTGTACCCAGGCCGTTGACCCGACATGACCCTGTGACCCGGGGCCTGGGTAAAAATCCAACCCGGGGACCCGGGCATGGGACGTGACATGACCCGACCTGGGTCCGGGGTCCCGAACTGACCCGGTGTCCTGGGTCCGGGGACTCGGTATGACCCGGTTACCTGGGTCCGGGGTCCCCACGTGACCCGGTCACCTGGGGCCGGGGTCCCCACGTGACCCGCTGACCTGGGGCCGGTGACCCCACGTGACCCGGTCACCTGGGGCCGGTGTACCCACGTGACCCGGGGTCCTGGTGCCGGGGTGGTCATCGGAACCTGGGAACCAGGCCGGGTGCGCGAGATGACCGGGTGACCTGGGGCCGGGTTATCGACCTGTCCAGGGGACACGGGCCGGGGACCCGACAAGACCCGGTGATCTGCGGCTGGGGTAAAAACCCGTCCCGGGGACCCGGGCTGGGTCCCGACATGCCTTGGTTACCTGGGGCCGGTGTCCCCACGTGACCCGCTGACCTGGGGCCGGTGACCCCACGTGACCCGGTCACCTGGGGCCGGTGTCCCCACGTGACCCGGTCACCTGGGGCCGGTGACCCCACGTGACCCGGTCACCTGGGGCCGGTGTCCCCACGTGACCCACTGACCTGGGGCCGGTGACACCACGTGACCCGGTCACCTGGGGCCGGTGACCCCACGTGACCGGGTCACCTGGGGCCGGTGACCCCACGTGACCCGGTCACCTGGGGCCGGTGTCCCCACGTGACCCGGTCACCTGGTGCCGGTGACCCCACGTAACCCGGTCACCTGGGGCCGGTGACCCCACGTGACCCGTTGACCTGGGGCCGGTGACCCCACGTGACCCGGTCACCTGGGGCCGGTGACCCCACGTGACCCGGTCACCTGGGGCCGGTGACCCCACGTGACCCGGTCACCTGGGGCCGGTGTCCCCACGTGACCCGCTGACCTGGGTCCGGGGTCCCCACGTGACCCGGGGTCCTGGTGCCGGGGTGGTCACCGGAACCTGGGAACCAGGCCGGGTGCGCGACATGACCTGGTGACCTGGGGCCGGGTTAACGACCTGTCCAGGGGACCCGGGCCGGGGACCCGACAGGACCCGGTGGTCCTTCGCTGGTGTCCCGATGCAACCCGGGGACCCGGGCCGGGGACCCGGTATGACTCCGTCTCCCGGGGCCGGGGTGGTCACCTGACAGTGGTACCCGGGACAGCGACCCGACATGACCCCGTGACCCGGGGCCGGGGTGCCGACCTGTCCAGGGGACCCGACCCGGGTACCCGACAGGACCCGGTGATCTGCGGCTGGGGTAAAAACCCGTCCCGGGGACCCGGGCTGGGTCCCGACATGACCCGGTGACCTGGGGCTGTGGTGTCGACCGGACTCGGGGACCTGGTCCGGTGTCCCGTCATGACCCGGGGACCTGGGGTCGGGGTGGTCACCAGACCCTTGTACCCAGGCCGTTGACCCGACATGACCCTGTGACCCGGGGCCTGGGTAAAAATCCAACCCGGGGACCCGGGCATGGGACGTGACATGACCCGACCTGGGTCCGGGGTCCCGAACTGACCCGGTGACCTGGGTCCGGGGACTCGGTATGACCCGGTTACCTGGGTCCGGGGTCCCCACGTGACCCGGTCACCTGGGGCCGGGGTCCCCACGTGACCCGCTGACCTGGGGCCGGTGACCCCACGTGACCCGGTCACCTGGGGCTGGTGTCCCCACGTGACCCGGGGTCCTGGTGCCGGGGTGGTCATCGGAACCTGGGAACCAGGCCGGGTGCGCGAGATGACCGGGTGACCTGGGGCCGGGTTATCGACCTGTCCAGGGGACCCGGGCCGGGGACCCGACAGGACCCGGTGATCTGCGGCTGGGGTAAAAACCCGTCCCGGGGACCCGGGCTGGGTCCCGACATGCCTTGGTTACCTGGGGCCGGTGTCCCCACGTGACCCGCTGACCTGGGGCCGGTGACCCCACGTGACCCGGTCACCTGGGGCCGGTGTCCCCACGTGACCCGGTCACCTGGGGCCGGTGACCCCACGTGACCCGGTCACCTGGGGCCGGTGTCCCCACGTGACCCGCTGACCTGGGGCCGGTGACCCCACGTGACCCGGTCACCTGGGGCCGGTGACCCCACGTGACCCGGTCACCTGGGGCCGGTGACCCCACGTGACCCGCTGACCTGGGGCCGGTGACCCCACGTGACCCGGTCACCTGGGGCCGGTGTCCCCACGTGACCCGGTCACCTGGTGCCGGTGACCCCACGTGACCCGGTCACCTGGGGCCGGTGATCCCACGTGACCCGGTCACCTGGGGCCGGTGACCCCACGTGACCCGGTCACCTGGGGCCGGTGACCCCACGTGACCCGCTGACCTGGGGCCGGTGACCCCACGTGACCCGGTCACCTGGGGCCGGTGACCCCACGTGACCCGGTCACCTGGGGCCGGTGACCCCACGTGACCCGGTGACCTGGGGCCGGTGACCCCACGTGACCCGGTCACCTGGGGCCGGTGTCCCCACGTGACCCGGTCACCTGGGGCCGGTGACCCCACGTGACCCGGTCACCTGGGGCCGGGGTCCCCACGGGACCCGGGGTCCTGGTGCCGGGGTGGTCACCGGAACCTGGGAACCAGGCCGGTTACCCGACACGACCCGGTGACCTGGGGCCGGGTTAACGACCTGTCCAGGGGACCCGGGCCGGGGACCCGACAGGACCCGGTGGTCCTTCGCTGGTGTCCCGATGCAACCCGGGGACCCGGGCCCGGGCCCCCACGTGATCCAGTGATCCGGTGCTTTTGTCCCGATGCAACCCGGGGACCTGGGCCGGGGACCCGGTATGACTCCGTCTCCCAGGGCCGGGATGGTCACCTGACACTGGTACCCGGGACAGCGACCCGACATGACCCCGTGACCCGGGGCCGGGGTGCCGACCTGTCCAGGGGACCCGACCCGGGTACCCGACAGGACCCGGTGATCTGGGGCTTGGGTAAAAACCCGTCCCGGGGACCCGGGCTGGGTCCCGACATGACCCGGTGACCTGGGGCTGTGGTGTCGACCGGACTCGGGGACCTGGTCCGGTGTCCCGTCATGACCCGGGGACCTGGGGTCGGGGTGGTCACCAGACCCTTGTACCCAGGCCGTTGACCCGACATGACCCTGTGACCCGGGGCCTGGGTAAAAATCCAACCCGGGGACCCGGGCATGGGACGTGACATGACCCGACCTGGGTCCGGGGTCCCGAACTGACCCGGTGTCCTGGGTCCGGGGACTCGGTATGACCCGGTTACCTGGGTCCGGGGTCCCCACGTGACCCGGTCACCTGGGGCCGGGGTCCCCACGTGACCCGCTGACCTGGGGCCGGTGACCCCACGTGACCCGGTCACCTGGGGCCGGTGTCCCCACGTGACCCGGGGTCCTGGTGCCGGGGTGGTCATCGGAACCTGGGAACGAGGCCGGGTGCGCGAGATGACCGGGTGACCTGGGGCCGGGTTATCGACCTGTCCAGGGGACCCGGGCCGGGGACCCGACAGGACCCGGTGATCTGCGGCTGGGGTAAAAACCCGTCCCGGGGACCCGGGCTGGGTCCCGACATGCCTTGGTTACCTGGGGCCGGTGTCCCCACGTGACCCGCTGACCTGGGGCCGGTGACCCCACGTGACCCGGTGACCTGGGGCCGGTGACCCCACGTGACCCGCTGACCTGGGGCCGGTGACCCCACGTGACCCGGTCACCTGGGGCCGGTGTCCCCACGTGACCCGCTGACCTGGGGCCGGTGACCCCACGTGACCCGGTCACCTGGGGCCGGTGACCCCACGTGACCCGGTCACCTGGGGCCGGTGTCCCCACGTGACCCGGTCACCTGGGGCCGGTGACCCCACGTGACCCGGTCACCTGGTGCCGGTGACCCCACGTGACCCGGTCACCTGGGGCCGGTGTCCCCACGTGACCCGGTCACCTGGTGCCGGTGACCCCACGTGACCCGGTCACCTGGGGCCGGTGACCCCACGTGACCCGGTCACCTGGGGCCGGTGACCCCACGTGACCCGGTCACCTGGGGCCGGTGACCCCACGTGACCCGCTGACCTGGGGCCGGTGACCCCACGTGACCCGGTGACCTGGGGCCGGTGACCCCACGTGACCCGGTCACCTGGGGCCGGTGTCCCCACGTGACCCGGTCACCTGGGGCCGGTGACCCCACGTGACCCGGTCACCTGGGGCCGGTGACCCCACGTGACCCGGTCACCTGGGGCCGGGGTCCCCACGGGACCCGGGGTCCTGGTGCCGGGGTGGTCACCGGAACCTGGGAACCAGGCCGGTTACCCGACACGACCCGGTGACCTGGGGCCGGGTTAACGACCTGTCCAGGGGACCCGGGCCGGGGACCCGACAGGACCCGGTGGTCCTTCGCTGGTGTCCCGATGCAACCCGGGGACCCGGGCCCGGGCCCCCACGTGATCCAGTGATCCGGTGCTTTTGTCCCGATGCAACCCGGGGACCTGGGCCGGGGACCCGGTATGACTCCGTCTCCCGGGGCCGGGGTGGTCACCTGACACTGGTACCCGGGACAGCGACCCGACATGACCCCGTGACCCGGGGCCGGGGTGCCGACCTGTCCAGGGGACCCGACCCGGGTACCCGACAGGACCCGGTGATCTGCGGCTGGGGTAAAAACCCGTCCCGGGGACCTGGGCTGGGTCCCGACATGACCCGGTGACCTGGGGCTGTGGTGTCGACCGGACTCGGGGACCTGGTCCGGTGTCCCGTCATGACCCGGGGACCTGGGGTCGGGGTGGTCACCAGACCCTTGTACCCAGGCCGTTGACCCGACATGACCCTGTGACCCGGGGCCTGGGTAAAAATCCAACCCGGGGACCCGGGCATGGGACGTGACATGACCCGACCTGGGTCCGGGGTCCCGAACTGACCCGGTGTCCTGGGTCCGGGGACTCGGTATGACCCGGTTACCTGGGTCCGGGGTCCCCACGTGACCCGGTCACCTGGGGCCGGGGTCCCCACGTGACCCGCTGACCTGGGGCCGGTGACCCCACGTGACCCGGTCACCTGGGGCCGGTGTCCCCACGTGACCCGGGGTCCTGGTGCCGGGGTGGTCATCGGAACCTGGGAACCAGGCCGGGTGCGCGAGATGACCGCGTGACCTGGGGCCGGGTTATCGACCTGTCCAGGGGACACGGGCCGGGGACCCGACAGGACCCGGTGATCTGCGGCTGGGGTAAAAACCCGTCCCGGGGACCCGGGCTGGGTCCCGACATGCCTTGGTTACCTGGGGCCGGTGTCCCCACGTGACCCGCTGACCTGGGGCCGGTGACCCCACGTGACCCGGTCACCTGGGGCCGGTGTCCCCACGTGACCCGGTCACCTGGGGCCGGTGACCCCACGTGACCCGGTCACCTGGGGCCGGTGTCCCCACGTGACCCACTGACCTGGGGCCGGTGACACCACGTGACCCGGTCACCTGGGGCCGGTGACCCCACGTGACCGGGTCACCTGGGGCCGGTGACCCCACGTGACCCGGTCACCTGGGGCCGGTGTCCCCACGTGACCCGGTCACCTGGTGCCGGTGACCCCACGTGACCCGGTCACCTGGGGCAGGTGACCCCACGTGACCCGGTCACCTGGGGCCGGTGACCCCACGTGACCCGGTCACCTGGGGCCGGTGACCCCACGTGACCCGCTGACCTGGGTCCGGGGTCCCCACGTGACCCGGGGTCCTGGTGCCGGGGTGGTCACCGGAACCTGGGAACCAGGCCGGGTGCGCGACATGACCTGGTGACCTGGGGCCGGGTTAACGACCTGTCCAGGGGACCCGGGCCGGGGACCCGACAGGACCCGGTGGTCCTTCGCTGGTGTCCCGATGCAACCCGGGGACCCGGGCCGGGGACCCGGTATGACTCCGTCTCCCGGGGCCGGGGTGGTCACCTGACAGTGGTACCCGGGACAGCGACCCGACATGACCCCGTGACCCGGGGCCGGGGTGCCGACCTGTCCAGGGGACCCGACCCAGGTACCCGACAGGACCCGGTGATCTGCGGCTGGGGTAAAAACCCGTCCCGGGGACCCGGGCTGGGTCCCGACATGACCCGGTGACCTGGGGCTGTGGTGTCGACCGGACTCGGGGACCTGGTCCGGTGTCCCGTCATGACCCGGGGACCTGGGGTCGGGGTGGTCACCAGACCCTTGTACCCAGGCCGTTGACCCGACATGACCCTGTGACCCGGGGCCTGGGTAAAAATCCAACCCGGGGACCCGGGCATGGGACGTGACATGACCCGACCTGGGTCCGGGGTCCCGAACTGACCCGGTGACCTGGGTCCGGGGACTCGGTATGACCCGGTTACCTGGGTCGGGGGTCCCCACGTGACCCGGTCACCTGGGGCCGGGGTCCCCACGTGACCCGGGGTCCTGGTGCCGGGGTGGTCATCGGAACCTGGGAACCAGGCCGGGTGCGCGAGATGACCGGGTGACCTGGGGCCGGGTTATCGACCTGTCCAGGGGACACGGGCCGGGGACCCGACAGGACCCGGTGATCTGCGGCTGGGGTAAAAACCCATCCCGGGGACCCGGGCTGGGTCCCGACATGCCTTGGTTACCTGGGGCCGGTGTCCCCACGTGACCCGCTGACCTGGGGCCGGTGACCCCACGTGACCCGGTCACCTGGGGCCGGTGTCCCCACGTGACCCGGGGTCCTGGTGCCGGGGTGGTCATCGGAACCTGGGAACCAGGCCGGGTGCGCGAGATGACCGGGTGACCTGGGGCCGGGTTATCGACCTGTCCAGGGGACACGGGCCGGGGACCCGACAGGACCCGGTGATCTGCGGCTGGGGTAAAAACCCATCCCGGGGACCCGGGCTGGGTCCCGACATGCCTTGGTTACCTGGGGCCGGTGTCCCCACGTGACCCGCTGACCTGGGGCCGGTGACCCCACGTGACCCGGTCACCTGGGGCCGGTGTCCCCACGTGACCCGGTCACCTGGGGCCGGTGACCCCACGTAACCCGGTCACCTGGGGCCGGTGTCCCCACGTGACCCGCTGACCTGGGGCCGGTGACCCCACGTGACCCGCTGACCTGGGGCCGGTGACCCCACGTGACCCGGTCACCTGGGGCCGGTGTCCCCACGTGACCCGGTCACCTGGGGCCGGTGACCCCACGTGACCCGGTCACCTGGGGCCGGTGACCCCACGTGACCCGGTGACCTGGGGCCGGT
Source organism: Somateria mollissima (assembly GCA_951411735.1). Taxonomy (NCBI): domain Eukaryota; kingdom Metazoa; phylum Chordata; class Aves; order Anseriformes; family Anatidae; genus Somateria; species Somateria mollissima. The sequence goes on from CATOCB010000130.1 coordinate 285,284, forward strand.
GACCCCACGTGACACGGTCACCTGGGGCCGGTGACCCCACGTGACCCGGTGACCTGGGGCCGGTGACCCCACGTGACCCGGTCACCTGGGGCCGGTGACCCCACGTGACCCGGTCACTTGGGGCCGGTGACCCCAAGTGACCCGCTGACCTGGGGCCGGTGACCTCACGTGACCCAGTCACCTGGGGCCGGTGACCCCACGTGACCCGGTCACCTGGGGCCGGTGACCCCACGTGACCAGGTCACCTGGGGCCGGTGACCCCACGTGACCCGGTCACCTGGGGCCGGTGACCTCACGTGACCCGGTCACCTGGGGCCGGTGACCCCACGTGACCCGGTCACCTGGGGCCGGTGACCCCACGTGACCAGGTCACCTGGGGCCGGTGACCCCACGTGACCCAGTCACCTGGTGCCGGTGACCCCACGTGACCGGGTCACCTGGGGCCGGTGTCCCCACGTGACCCGGTCACCTGGGGCCGGTGACCCCACGTGACCCGGTCACCTGGGGCCGGGGTCCCCACGGGACCCGGGGTCCTGGTGCCGGGGTGGTCACCGGAACCTGGGAACCAGGCCGGTTACCCGACACGACCCGGTGACCTGGGGCCGGGTTAACGACCTGTCCAGGGGACCCGGGCCGGGGACCCGACAGGACCCGGTGGTCCTTCGCTGGTGTCCCGATGCAACCCGGGGACCCGGGCCCGGGCCCCCACGTGATCCAGTGATCCGGTGCTTTTGTCCCGATGCAACCCGGGGACTTGGGCCGGGGACCCGGTATGACTCCGTCTCCCGGGGCCGGGGTGGTCACCTGACACTGGTACCCGGGACAGCGACCCGACATGACCCCGTGACCCGGGGCCGGGGTGCCGACCTGTCCAGGGGACCCGACCCGGGTACCCGACAGGACCCGGTGATCTGCGGCTGGGGTAAAAACCCGTCCCGGGGACCCGGGCTGGGTCCCGACATGACCCTGTGACCCGGGGCCTGGGTAAAAATCCAACCCGGGGACCCGGGCATGGGACGTGACATGACCCGACCTGGGTCCGGGGTCCCGAACTGACCCGGTGACCTGGGTCCGGGGACTCGGTATGACCCGGTTACCTGGGTCCGGGGTCCCCACGTGACCCGGTCACCTGGGGCCGGGGTCCCCACGTGACCCGCTGACCTGGGGCCGGGTTATCGACCTGTCCAGGGGACCCGGGCCGGGGACCCGACAGGACCCGGTGATCTGCGGCTGGGGTAAAAACCCGTCCCGGGGACCCGGGCTGGGTCCCGACATGCCTTGGTTACCTGGGGCCGGTGTCCCCACGTGACCCGCTGACCTGGGGCCGGTGACCCCACGTGACCCGGTCACCTGGGGCCGGGGTCCCCACGTGACCCGCTGACCTGGGGCCGGTGACCCCACGTGACCCGGTCACCTGGGGCCGGGGTCCCCACGGGACCCGGGGTCCTGGTGCCGGGGTGGTCATCGGAACCTGGGAACCAGGCCGGGTGCGCGAGATGACCGGGTGACCTGGGGCCGGGTTATCGACCTGTCCAGGGGACCCGGGCCGGGGACCCGACAGGACCCGGTGATCTGCGGCTGGGGTAAAAACCCGTCCCGGGGACCCGGGCTGGGTCCCGACATGCCTTGGTTACCTGGGGCCGGTGTCCCCATGTGACCCGCTGACCTGGGGCCGGTGACCCCACGTGACCCGGTCACCTGGGGCCGGTGTCCCCACGTGACCCGGTCACCTGGGGCCGGTGACCCCACGTGACCCGGTCACCTGGGGCCGGTGTCCCCACGTGACCCGCTGACCTGGGGCCGGTGACCCCACGTGACCCGGTCACCTGGGGCCGGTGACCCCACGTGACCCGGTCACCTGGGGCCGGTGACCCCACGTGACCCGCTGACCTGGGGCCGGTGACCCCACGTGACCCGGTCACCTGGGGCCGGTGACCCCACGTGACCCGGTCACCTGGGGCCGGTGTCCCCACGTGACCCGGTCACCTGGTGCCGGTGACCCCACGTGACCCGGTCACCTGGGGCCGGTGACCCCACGTGACCCGGTCACCTGGGGCCGGTGACCCCACGTGACCCGGTCACCTGGGGCCGGTGACCCCACGTGACCCGGTCACCTGGGGCCGGTGACCCCACGTGACCCGCTGACCTGGGGCCGGTGACCCCACGTGACCCGGTGACCTGGGGCCGGTGACCCCACGTGACCCGGTCACCTGGGGCCGGTGTCCCCACGTGACCCGGTCACCTGGGGCCGGTGACCCCACGTGACCCGGTCACCTGGGGCCGGTGACCCCACGTGACCCGGTCACCTGGGGCCGGGGTCCCCACGGGACCCGGGGTCCTGGTGCCGGGGTGGTCACCGGAACCTGGGAACCAGGCCGGTTACCCGACACGACCCGGTGACCTGGGGCCGGGTTATCGACCTGTCCAGGGGACCCGGGCCGGGGACCCGACAGGACCCGGTGGTCCTTCGCTGGTGTCCCGATGCAACCCGGGGACCCGGGCCCGGGCCCCCACGTGATCCAGTGATCCGGTGCTTTTGTCCCGATGCAACCCGGGGACCTGGGCCGGGGACCCGGTATGACTCCGTCTCCCGGGGCCGGGGTGGTCACCTGACACTGGTACCCGGGACAGCGACCCGACATGACCCCGTGACCCGGGGCCGGGGTGCCGACCTGTCCAGGGGACCCGACCCGGGTACCCGACAGGACCCGGTGATCTGCGGCTGGGGTAAAAACCCGTCCCGGGGACCCGGGCTGGGTCCCGACATGACCCGGTGACCTGGGGCTGTGGTGTCGACCGGACTCGGGGACCTGGTCCGGTGTCCCGTCATGACCCGGGGACCTGGGGTCGGGGTGGTCACCAGACCCTTGTACCCAGGCCGTTGACCCGACATGACCCTGTGACCCGGGGCCTGGGTAAAAATCCAACCCGGGGACCCGGGCATGGGACGTGACATGACCCGACCTGGGTCCGGGGTCCCGAACTGACCCGGTGACCTGGGTCCGGGGACTCGGTATGACCCGGTTACCTGGGTCCGGGGTCCCCACGTGACCCGGTCACCTGGGGCCGGGGTCCCCACGTGACCCGCTGACCTGGGGCCGGTGACCCCACGTGACCCGGTCACCTGGGGCCGGTGTCCCCACGTGACCCGGGGTCCTGGTGCCGGGGTGGTCATCGGAACCTGGGAACGAGGCCGGGTGCGCGAGATGACCGGGTGACCTGGGGCCGGGTTATCGACCTGTCCAGGGGACCCGGGCCGGGGACCCGACAGGACCCGGTGATCTGCGGCTGGGGTAAAAACCCGTCCCGGGGACCCGGGCTGGGTCCCGACATGCCTTGGTTACCTGGGGCCGGTGTCCCCACGTGACCCGCTGACCTGGGGCCGGTGACCCCACGTGACCCGGTCACCTGGGGCCGGGGTCCCCACGTGACCCGCTGACCTGGGGCCGGTGACCCCACGTGACCCGGTCACCTGGGGCCGGTGTCCCCACGTGACCCGCTGACCTGGGGCCGGTGACCCCACGTGACCCGGTCACCTGGGGCCGGTGACCCCACGTGACCCGGTCACCTGGGGCCGGTGTCCCCACGTGACCCGGTCACCTGGGGCCGGTGACCCCACGTGACCCGGTCACCTGGGGCCGGTGACCCCACGTGACCCGGTCACCTGGGGCCGGTGTCCCCACGTGACCCAGTCACCTGGTGCCGGTGACCCCACGTGACCCGGTCACCTGGGGCCGGTGACCCCACGTGACCCGGTCACCTGGGGCCGGTGACCCCACGTGACCCGGTCACCTGGGGCCGGTGACCCCACGTGACCCGCTGACCTGGGGCCGGTGACCCCACGTGACCCGGTGACCTGGGGCCGGTGACCCCACGTGACCCGCTGACCTGGGGCCGGTGACCCCACGTGACCCGGTCACCTGGGGCCGGTGTCCCCACGTGACCCGGTCACCTGGGGCCGGTGACCCCACGTGACCCGGTCACCTGGGGCCGGTGACCCCACGTGACCCGGTCACCTGGGGCCGGTGACCCCACGTGACCCGGTCACCTGGGGCCGGTGACCTCACGTGACCCGGTCACCTGGGGCCGGTGACCCCACGTGACCAGGTCACCTGGGGCCGGTGACCCCACGTGACCCGGTCACCTGGGGCCGGTGACCCCACGTGACCCGGTCACCTGGGGCCGGTGACCCCACGTGACCCGGTCACCTGGGGCCGGTGTCCCCACGTGACCCGGTCACCTGGGGCCGGTGACCCCACGTGACCCGGTCACCTGGGGCCGGGGTCCCCACGGGACCCGGGGTCCTGGTGCCGGGGTGGTCACCGGAACCTGGGAACCAGGCCGGTTACCCGACACGACCCGGTGACCTGGGGCCGGGTTAACGACCTGTCCAGGGGACCCGGGCCGGGGACCCGACAGGACCCGGTGGTCCTTCGCTGGTGTCCCGATGCAACCCGGGGACCCGGGCCCGGGCCCCCACGTGATCCAGTGATCCGGTGCTTTTGTCCCGATGCAACCCGGGGACCTGGGCCGGGGACCCGGTATGACTCCGTCTCCCGGGGCCGGGGTGGTCACCTGACACTGGTACCCGGGACAGCGACCCGACATGACCCCGTGACCCGGGGCCGGGGTGCCGACCTGTCCAGGGGACCCGACCCGGGTACCCGACAGGACCCGGTGATCTGCGGCTGGGGTAAAAACCCGTCCCGGGGACCCGGGCTGGGTCCCGACATGACCCGGTGACCTGGGGCTGTGGTGTCGACCGGACTCGGGGACCTGGTCCGCTGTCCCGTCATGACCCGGGGACCTGGGGTCGGGGTGGTCACCAGACCCTTGTACCCAGGCCGTTGACCCGACATGACCCTGTGACCCGGGGCCTGGGTAAAAATCCAACCCGGGGACCCGGGCATGGGACGTGACATGACCCGACCTGGGTCCGGGGTCCCGAACTGACCTGGTGACCTGGGTCCGGGGACTCGGTATGACCCGGTTACCTGGGTCCGGGGTCCCCACGTGACCCGGTCACAAGGGGCCGGGGTCCCCACGTGACCCGCTGACCTGGGGCCGGTGACCCCACGTGACCCGGTCACCTGGGGCCGGTGTCCCCACGTGACCCGGGGTCCTGGTGCCGGGGTGGTCATCGGAACCTGGGAACCAGGCCGGGTGCGCGAGATGACCGGGTGACCTGGGGCCGGGTTATCGACCTGTCCAGGGGACACGGGCCGGGGAACCGACAGGACCCGGTGATCTGCGGCTGGGGTAAAAACCCGTCCCGGGGACCCGGGCTGGGTCCCGACATGCCTTGGTTACCTGGGGCCGGTGTCCCCACGTGACCCGCTGACCTGGGGCCGGTGACCCCACGTGACCCGGTCACCTGGGGCCGGTGACCTCACGTGACCGGGTCACCTGGGGCCGGTGACCCCACGTGACCCGGTCACCTGGGGCCGGTGTCCCCACGTGACCCGGTCACCTGGTGCCGGTGACCCCACGTGACCCGGTCACCTGGGGCCGGTGACCCCACGTGACCCGGTCACCTGGGGCCGGTGACCCCACGTGACCCGGTCACCTGGGGCCGGTGACCCCACGTGACCCGGTGACCTGGGGCCGGTGACCCCACGTGACCCGGTGACCTGGGGCCGGTGACCCCACGTGACCCGGTCACCTGGGGCCGGTGACCCCACGTGACCCGGTGACCTGGGGCCGGTGACCCCACGTGACCCGCTGACCTGGGGCCGGTGTCCCCACGTGACCCGGTCACCTGGGGCTGGTGTCCCCACGTGACCCGGTCACCTGGGGCCTGTGGCCCCACGTGACCCGGTCACCTGGGGCCGGTGTCCCCACGTGACCCGCTGACCTGGGGCCGTTGACCCCACGTGACCCCGTCACCTGGGGCCGGTGACCCCACGTGACACGGTCACCTGGGGCCGGTGACCCCACGTGACCGGGTCACCTGGGGCCGGTGACCCCACGTGACCCGGTCACCTGGGGCCGGTGACCCCACGTGACCCGGTCACCTGGGGCCGGTGTCCCCACGTGACCCGGTCACCTGGTGCCGGTGACCCCACGTGACCCGCTGACCTGGGGCCGGTGACCCCACGTGACCCGGTCACCTGGTGCCGGTGACCCCACGTGACCCGCTGACCTGGGGCCGGTGTCCCCACGTGACCCGGTCACCTGGTGCCGGTGACCCCACGTGACCCGGTCACCTGGGGCCGGTGACCCCACGTGACCCGGTGACCTGGGGCCGGTGACCCCACGTGACCCGGTGACCTGGGGCCGGTGACCCCACGTGACCCGGTTACCTGGTGCCGGTGACCCCACGTGACCGGGTCACCTGGGGCCGGTGTCCCCACGTGACCCGGTCACCTGGGGCCGGTGACCCCACGTGACCCGGTCACCTGGGGCCGGTGACCCCACGTGACCCGGTCACCTGGGGCCGGTGACCTCACGTGACCCGGTCACCTGGGGCCGGTGACCCCACGTGACCCGGTCACCTGGGGCCGGTGACCCCACGTGACCAGGTCACCTGGGGCCGGTGACCCCACGTGACCCGGTCACCTGGGGCCGGGGTCCCCACGGGACCCGGGGTCCTGGTGCCGGGGTGGTCACCGGAACCTGGGAATCAGGCCGGTTACCCGACACGACCCGGTGACCTGGGGCCGGGTTAACGACCTGTCCAGGGGACCCGGGCCGGGGACCCGACAGGACCCGGTGGTCCTTCGCTGGTGTCCCGATGCAACCCGGGGACCCGGGCCCGGGCCCCCACGTGATCCAGTGATCCGGTGCTTTTGTCCCGATGCAACCCGGGGACCTGGGCCGGGGACCCGGTATGACTCCGTCTCCCGGGGCCGGGGTGGTCACCTGACACTGGTACCCGGGACAGCGACCCGACATGACCCCGTGACCCGGGGCCGGGGTGCCGACCTGTCCAGGGGACCCGACCCGGGTACCCGACAGGACCCGGTGATCTGGGGCTTGGGTAAAAACCCGTCCCGGGGACCCGGGCTGGGTCCCGACATGACCCGGTGACCTGGGGCTGTGGTGTCGACCGGACTCGGGGACCTGGTCCGGTGTCCCGTCATGACCCGGGGACCTGGGGTCGGGGTGGTCACCAGACCCTTGTACCCAGGCCGTTGACCCGACATGACCCTGTGACCCGGGGCCTGGGTAAAAATCCAACCCGGGGACCCGGGCATGGGACGTGACATGACCCGACCTGGGTCCGGGGTCCCGAACTGACCCGGTGACCTGGGTCCGGGGACTCGGTATGATCCGGTTACCTGGGTCCGGGGTCCCCACGTGACCCGGTCACCTGGGGCCGGGGTCCCCACGTGACCCGCTGACCTGGGGCCGGTGACCCCACGTGACCCGGTCACCTGGGGCCGGTGTCCCCACGTGACCCGGGGTCCTGGTGCCGGGGTGGTCATCGGAACCTGGGAACCAGGCCGGGTGCGCGAGATGACCGGGTGACCTGGGGCCGGGTTATCGACCTGTCCAGGGGACACGGGCCGGGGACCCGACAGGACCCGGTGATCTGCGGCTGGGGTAAAAACCCGTCCCGGGGACCCGGGCTGGGTCCTGACATGCCTTGGTTACCTGGGGCCGGTGTCCCCACGTGACCCGCTGACCTGGGGCCGGTGACCCCATGTGACCCGGTCACCTGGGGCCGGTGTCCCCACGTGACCCGGTCACCTGGGGCCGGTGACCCCACGTGACCCGGTCACCTGGGGCCGGTGTCCCCACGTGACCCGCTGACCTGGGGCCGGTGACCCCACGTGACCCGGTCACCTGGGGCCGGTGACCCCACGTGACCCGGTCACCTGGGGCCGGTGTCCCCACGTGACCCGCTGACCTGGGGCCGGTGACCCCATGTGACCCGGTCACCTGGGGCCGGTGTCCCCACGTGACCCGGTCACCTGGGGCCGGTGACCCCACGTGACCCGGTCACCTGGGGCCGGTGACCCCACGTGACCCGCTGACCTGGGGCCGGTGACCCCACGTGACCCGGTCACCTGGGGCCGGTGACCCCACGTGACCCGGTCACCTGGGGCCGGTGTCCCCACGTGACCCGCTGACCTGGGGCCGGTGACCCCACGTGACCCGGTCACCTGGGGCCGGTGACCCCACGTGACCCGGTCACCTGGGGCCGGTGACCCCACGTGACCGGGTCACCTGGGGCCGGTGACCCCACGTGACCCGGTCACCTGGGGCCGGTGACCCCACGTGACCCGGTCACCTGGGGCCGGTGTCCCCACGTGACCCGGTCACCTGGTGCCGGTGACCCCACGTGACCCGGTCACCTGGGGCCGGTGATCCCACGTGACCCGGTCACCTGGGGCCGGTGACCCCACGTGACCCGGTCACCTGGGGCCGGTGACCCCACGTGACCCGCTGACCTGGGGCCGGTGACCCCACGTGACCCGGTCACCTGGGGCCGGTGACCCCACGTGACCCGGTCACCTGGGGCCGGTGACCCCACGTGACCAGGTCACCTGGGGCCGGTGACCCCACGTGACCCAGTCACCTGGGGCCGGTGACCCCACGTGACCCGGTCACCTGGGGCCGGTGTCCCCACGTGACCCGGTCACCTGGGGCCGGTGACCCCACGTGACCCGGTCACCTGGGGCCGGGGTCCCCACGGGACCCGGGGTCCTGGTGCCGGGGTGGTCACCGGAACCTGGGAACCAGGCCGGTTACCCGACACGACCCGGTGACCTGGGGCCGGGTTAACGACCTGTCCAGGGGACCCGGGCCGGGGACCCGACAGGACCCGGTGGTCCTTCGCTGGTGTCCCGATGCAACCCGGGGACCCGGGCCCGGGCCCCCACGTGATCCAGTGATCCGGTGCTTTTGTCCCGATGCAACCCGGGGACCCGGGCCGGGGACCCGGTATGACTCCGTCTCCCGGGGCCGGGGTGGTCACCTGACACTGGTACCCGGGACAGCGACCCGACATGACCCCGTGACCCGGGGCCGGGGTGCCGACCTGTCCAGGGGACCCGACCCGGGTACCCGACAGGACCCGGTGATCTGCGGCTGGGGTAAAAACCCGTCCCGGGGACCCGGGCTGGGTCCCGACATGACCCGGTGACCTGGGGCTGTGGTGTCGACCGGACTCGGGGACCTGGTCCGCTGTCCCGTCATGACCCGGGGACCTGGGGTCGGGGTGGTCACCAGACCCTTGTACCCAGGCCGTTGACCCGACATGACCCTGTGACCCGGGGCCTGGGTAAAAATCCAACCCGGGGACCCGGGCATGGGACGTGACATGACCCGACCTGGGTCCGGGGTCCCGAACTGACCCGGTGACCTGGGTCCGGGGACTCGGTATGACCCGGTTACCTGGGTCCGGGGTCCCCACGTGACCCGGTCACCTGGGGCCGGGGTCCCCACGTGACCCGCTGACCTGGGGCCGGTGACCCCACGTGACCCGGTCACCTGGGGCCGGTGTCCCCACGTGACCCGGGGTCCTGGTGCCGGGGTGGTCATCGGAACCTGGGAACCAGGCCGGGTGCGCGAGATGACCGGGTGACCTGGGGCCGGGTTATCGACCTGTCCAGGGGACACGGGCCGGGGACCCGACAGGACCCGGTGATCTGCGGCTGGGGTAAAAACCCGTCCCGGGGACCCGGGCTGGGTCCCGACATGCCTTGGTTACCTGGGGCCGGTGTCCCCACATGACCCGCTGACCTGGGGCCGGTGACCCCACGTGACCCGGTCACCTGGGGCCGGTGTCCCCACGTGACCCGGTCACCTGGGGCCGGTGACCCCACGTGACCCGGTCACCTGGGGCCGGTGTCCCCACGTGACCCGCTGACCTGGGGCCGGTGACACCACGTGACCCGGTCACCTGGGGCCGGTGACCCCACGTGACCGGGTCACCTGGGGCCAGTGACCCCACGTGACCCGGTCACCTGGGGCCGGTGACCCCACGTGACCCGGTCACCTGGGGCCGGTGTCCCCACGTGACCCGGTCACCTGGTGCCGGTGACCCCACGTGACCCGGTCACCTGGGGCCGGTGACCCCACGTGACCCGGTCACCTGGGGCCGGTGACCCCACGTGACCCGGTCACCTGGGGCCGGTGACCCCACGTGACCCGCTGACCTGGGGCCGGTGACCCCACGTGACCCGGTCACCTGGGGCCGGTGTCCACACGTGACCTGGGGTCCTGGTGCCGGGGTGGTCATCGGAACCTGGGAACCAGGCCGGGTGCGCGAGATGACCGCGTGACCTGGGGCCGGGTTATCGACCTGTCCAGGGGACCCGGGCCGGGGACCCGACAGGACCCGGTGATCTGCGGCTGGGGTAAAAACCCGTCCCGGGGACCCGGGCTGGGTCCCGACATGCCTTGGTTACCTGGGGCCGGTGTCCCCACGTGACCCGCTGACCTGGGGCCGGTGACCCCACGTGACCCGGTCACCTGGGGCCGGTGTCCCCACGTGACCCGGTCACCTGGGGCCGGTGACCCCACGTGACCCGGTCACCTGGGGCCGGTGTCCCCACGTGACCCGCTGACCTGGGGCCGGTGACCCCACGTGACCCGGTCACCTGGGGCCGGTGACCCCACGTGACCTGGTCACCTGGGGCCGGTGACCCCACGTGACCCGCTGACCTGGGGCCGGTGACCCCACATGACCGGGTCACCTGGGGCCGGTGACCCCACGTGACCCGGTCACCTGGGGCCGGTGACCCCACGTGACCCGGTCACCTGGGGCCGGTGTCCCCACGTGACCCGGTCACCTGGGGCCGGTGACCCCACGTGACCCGGTCACCTGGAGCCGGTGACCCCACGTGACCCGGTCACCTGGGGCCGGTGACCCCACGTGACCCGGTGACCTGGGGCCGGTGTCCCCACGTGACCCGCTGACCTGGGGCCGGTGACCCCACGTGACCCGCTGACCTGGGGCCGGTGTCCCCACGTGACCCGCTGACCTGGGGCCGGTGACCCCACGTGACCCGCTGACCTGGGGCCGGTGACCCCACGTGACCCGGTCACCTGGGGCCGGTGACCCCACGTGACCCGGTCACCTGGGGCCGGTGTCCCCACGTGACCCGGTCACCTGGGGCCGGTGACCCCACGTGACCCGGTCACCTGGGGCCGGTGACTCCACGTGACCCAGTCACCTGGGGCCGGTGTCACCACGTGACCCGGTCACCTGGGGCCGGTGACCCCACGTGACCCAGTCACCTGGGGCCGGTGTCCCCACGTGACCCGGTCACCTGGGGCCGGTGTCCCCACGTGACCCGGTCACCTGGGGCCGGTGACCCCACGTGACCCGGTCACCTGGGGCCGGGGTCCCCACGGGACCCGGGGTCCTGGTGCCGGGGTGGTCACCGGAACCTGGGAACCAGGCCGGTTACCCGACACGACCCGGTGACCTGGGGCCGGGTTAACGACCTGTCCAGGGGACCCGGGCCGGGGACCCGACAGGACCCGGTGGTCCTTCGCTGGTGTCCCGATGCAACCCGGGGACCCGGGCCCGGGCCCCCACGTGATCCAGTGATCCGGTGCTTTTGTCCCGATGCAACCCGGGGACCTGGGCCGGGGACCCGGTATGACTCCGTCTCCCGGGGCCGGGGTGGTCACCTGACACTGGTACCCGGGACAGCGACCCGACATGACCCCGTGACCCGGGGCCGGGGTGCCGACCTGTCCAGGGGACCCGACCCGGGTACCCGACAGGACCCGGTGATCTGCGGCTGGGGTAAAAACCCGTCCCGGGGACCCGGGCTGGGTCCCGACATGACCCGGTGACCTGGGGCTGTGGTGTCGACCGGACTCGGGGACCTGGTCCGGTGTCCCGTCATGACCCGGGGACCTGGGGTCGGGGTGGTCACCAGACCCTTGTACCCAGGCCGTTGACCCGACATGACCCTGTGACCCGGGGCCTGGGTAAAAATCCAACCCGGGGACCCGGGCATGGGACGTGACATGACCCGACCTGGGTCCGGGGTCCCGAACTGACCCGGTGTCCTGGGTCCGGGGACTCGGTATGACCCGGTTACCTGGGTCCGGGGTCCCCACGTGACCCGGTCACCTGGGGCCGGGGTCCCCACGTGACCCGCTGACCTGGGGCCGGTGACCCCACGTGACCCGGTCACCTGGGGCCGGTGTCCCCACGTGACCCGGGGTCCTGGTGCCGGGGTGGTCATCGGAACCTGGGAACCAGGCCGGGTGCGCGAGATGACCGCGTGACCTGGGGCCGGGTTATCGACCTGTCCAGGGGACACGGGCCGGGGACCCGACAGGACCCGGTGATCTGCGGCTGGGGTAAAAACCCGTCCCGGGGACCCGGGCTGGGTCCCGACATGCCTTGGTTACCTGGGGCCGGTGTCCCCACGTGACCCGCTGACCTGGGGCCGGTGACCCCACGTGACCCGGTCACCTGGGGCCGGTGTCCCCACGTGACCCGGTCACCTGGGGCCGGTGACCCCACGTGACCCGGTCACCTGGGGCCGGTGTCCCCACGTGACCCACTGACCTGGGGCCGGTGACACCACGTGACCCGGTCACCTGGGGCCGGTGACCCCACGTGACCGGGTCACCTGGGGCCGGTGACCCCACGTGACCCGGTCACCTGGGGCCGGTGACCCCACGTGACCCGGTCACCTGGGGCCGGTGTCCCCACGTGACCCGGTCACCTGGTGCCGGTGACCCCACGTGACCCGGTCACCTGGGGCCGGTGACCCCACGTGACCCGGTCACCTGGGGCCGGTGACCCCACGTGACCCGGTCACCTGGGGCCGGTGACCCCACGTGACCCGCTGACCTGGGGCCGGTGACCCCACGTGACCCGGTCACCTGGGGCCGGTGTCCACACGTGACCCGGGGTCCTGGTGCCGGGGTGGTCATCGGAACCTGGGAACCAGGCCGGGTGCGCGAGATGACCGCGTGACCTGGGGCCGGGTTATCGACCTGTCCAGGGGACCCGGGCCGGGGACCCGACAGGACCCGGTGATCTGCGGCTGGGGTAAAAACCCGTCCCGGGGACCCGGGCTGGGTCCCGACATGCCTTGGTTACCTGGGGCCGGTGTCCCCACGTGACCCGCTGACCTGGGGCCGGTGACCCCACGTGACCCGGTCACCTGGGGCCGGTGTCCCCACGTGACCCGGTCACCTGGGGCCGGTGACCCCACGTGACCCGGTCACCTGGGGCCGGTGTCCCCACGTGACCCGCTGACCTGGGGCCGGTGACCCCACGTGACCCGGTCACCTGGGGCCGGTGACCCCACGTGACCCGGTCACCTGGGGCCGGTGACCCCACGTGACCCGCTGACCTGGGGCCGGTGACCCCACGTGACCCGGTGACCTGGGGCCGGTGACCCCACGTGACCCGCTGACCTGGGGCCGGTGACCCCACGTGACCCGGTCACCTGGGGCCGGTGACCCCACGTGACCCGGTCACCTGGGGCCGGTGACCCCACGTGACCCGGTCACCTGGGGCCGGTGACCTCACGTGACCCGGTCACCTGGGGCCGGTGACCCCACGTGACCCGGTCACCTGGGGCCGGTGACCCCACGTGACCAGGTCACCTGGGGCCGGTGACCCCACGTGACCCGGTCACCTGGGGCCGGTGACCCCACGTGACCCGGTCACCTGGGGCCGGTGACCTCACGTGACCCGGTCACCTGGGGCCGGTGACCCCACGTGACCCGGTCACCTGGGGCCGGTGACCCCACGTGACCAGGTCACCTGGGGCCGGTGACCCCACGTGACCCAGTCACCTGGTGCCGGTGACCCCACGTGACCCGGTCACCTGGGGCCGGTGTCCCCACGTGACCCGGTCACCTGGGGCCGGTGACCCCACGTGACCCGGTCACCTGGGGCCGGGGTCCCCACAGGACCCGTGGTCCTGGTGCCGGGGTGGTCACCGGAACCTGGGAACCAGGCCGGTTACCCGACACGACCCGGTGACCTGGGGCCGGGTTAACGACCTGTCCAGGGGACCCGGGCCGGGGACCCGACAGGACCCGGTGGTCCTTCGCTGGTGTCCCGATGCAACCCGGGGACCCGGGCCCGGGCCCCCACGTGATCCAGTGATCCGGTGCTTTTGTCCCGATGCAACCCGGGGACCTGGGCCGGGGACCCGGTATGACTCCGTCTCCCGGGGCCGGGGTGGTCACCTGACACTGGTACCCGGGACAGCGACCCGACATGACCCCGTGACCCGGGGCCGGGGTGCCGACCTGTCCAGGGGACCCGACCCGGGTACCCGACAGGACCCGGTGATCTGCGGCTGGGGTAAAAACCCGTCCCGGGGACCCGGGCTGGGTCCCGACATGACCCGGTGACCTGGGGCTGTGGTGTCGACCGGACTCGGGGACCTGGTCCGGTGTCCCGTCATGACCCGGGGACCTGGGGTCGGGGTGGTCACCAGACCCTTGTACCCAGGCCGTTGACCCGACATGACCCTGTGACCCGGGGCCTGGGTAAAAATCCAACCCGGGGACCCGGGCATGGGACGTGACATGACCCGACCTGGGTCCGGGGTCCCGAACTGACCCGGTGACCTGGGTCCGGGGACTCGGTATGACCCGGTTACCTGGGTCCGGGGTCCCCACGTGACCCGGTCACCTGGGGCCGGGGTCCCCACGTGACCCGCTGACCTGGGGCCGGTGACCCCACGTGACCCGGTCACCTGGGGCCGGTGTCCCCACGTGACCCGGGGTCCTGGTGCCGGGGTGGTCATCGGAACCTGGGAACCAGGCCGGGTGCGCGAGATGACCGGGTGACCTGGGGCCGGGTTATCGACCTGTCCAGGGGACACGGGCCGGGGACCCGACAGGACCCGGTGATCTGCGGCTGGGGTAAAAACCCGTCCCGGGGACCCGGGCTGGGTCCCGACATGCCTTGGTTACCTGGGGCCGGTGTCCCCACATGACCCGCTGACCTGGGGCCGGTGACCCCACGTGACCCGGTCACCTGGGGCCGGTGTCCCCACGTGACCCGGTCACCTGGGGCCGGTGACCCCACGTGACCCGGTCACCTGGGGCCGGTGTCCCCACGTGACCCGCTGACCTGGGGCCGGTGACACCACGTGACCCGGTCACCTGGGGCCGGTGACCCCACGTGACCGGGTCACCTGGGGCCGGTGACCCCACGTGACCCGGTCACCTGGGGCCGGTGACCCCACGTGACCCGGTCACCTGGGGCCGGTGTCCCCACGTGACCCGGTCACCTGGTGCCGGTGACCCCACGTGACCCGGTCACCTGGGGCCGGTGACCCCACGTGACCCGGTCACCTGGGGCCGGTGACCCCACGTGACCCGGTCACCTGGGGCCGGTGACCCCACGTGACCCGCTGACCTGGGGCCGGTGACCCCACGTGACCCGGTCACCTGGGGCCGGTGTCCACACGTGACCCGGGGTCCTGGTGCCGGGGTGGTCATCGGAACCTGGGAACCAGGCCGGGTGCGCGAGATGACCGCGTGACCTGGGGCCGGGTTATCGACCTGTCCAGGGGACCCGGGCCGGGGACCCGACAGGACCCGGTGATCTGCGGCTGGGGTAAAAACCCGTCCCGGGGACCCGGGCTGGGTCCCGACATGCCTTGGTTACCTGGGGCCGGTGTCCCCACGTGACCCGCTGACCTGGGGCCGGTGACCCCACGTGACCCGGTCACCTGGGGCCGGTGTCCCCACGTGACCCGGTCACCTGGGGCCGGTGACCCCACGTGACCCGGTCACCTGGGGCCGGTGTCCCCACGTGACCCGCTGACCTGGGGCCGGTGACCCCACGTGACCCGGTCACCTGGGGCCGGTGACCCCACGTGACCCGGTCACCTGGGGCCGGTGACCCCACGTGACCCGCTGACCTGGGGCCGGTGACCCCACATGACCGGGTCACCTGGGGCCGGTGACCCCACGTGACCCGGTCACCTGGGGCCGGTGACCCCACGTGACCCGGTCACCTGGGGCCGGTGTCCCCACGTGACCCGGTCACCTGGGGCCGGTGACCCCACGTGACCCGGTCACCTGGAGCCGGTGACCCCACGTGACCCGGTCACCTGGGGCCGGTGACCCCACGTGACCCGGTGACCTGGGGCCGGTGTCCCCACGTGACCCGCTGACCTGGGGCCGGTGACCCCACGTGACCCGCTGACCTGGGGCCGGTGTCCCCACGTGACCCGCTGACCTGGGGCCGGTGACCCCACGTGACCCGCTGACCTGGGGCCGGTGACCCCACGTGACCCGGTCACCTGGGGCCGGTGACCCCACGTGACCCGGTCACCTGGGGCCGGTGTCCCCACGTGACCCGGTCACCTGGGGCCGGTGACCCCACCTGACCCGGTCACCTGGGGCCGGTGACTCCACGTGACCCAGTCACCTGGGGCCGGTGTCCCCACGTGACCCGGTCACCTGGGGCCGGTGACCCCACGTGACCCGGTCACCTGGGGCCGGTGTCCCCACGTGACCCGGTCACCTGGGGCCGGTGACCCCACGTGACCCGGTCACCTGGGGCCGGGGTCCCCACGGGACCCGGGGTCCTGGTGCCGGGGTGGTCACCGGAACCTGGGAACCAGGCCGGTTACCCGACACGACCCGGTGACCTGGGGCCGGGTTAACGACCTGTCCAGGGGACCCGGGCCGGGGACCCGACAGGACCCGGTGGTCCTTCGCTGGTGTCCCGATGCAACCCGGGGACCCGGGCCCGGGCCCCCACGTGATCCAGTGATCCGGTGCTTTTGTCCCGATGCAACCCGGGGACCTGGGCCGGGGACCCGGTATGACTCCGTCTCCCGGGGCCGGGGTGGTCACCTGACACTGGTACCCGGGACAGCGACCCGACATGACCCCGTGACCCGGGGCCGGGGTGCCGACCTGTCCAGGGGACCCGACCCGGGTACCCGACAGGACCCGGTGATCTGCGGCTGGGGTAAAAACCCGTCCCGGGGACCCGGGCTGGGTCCCGACATGACCCGGTGACCTGGGGCTGTGGTGTCGACCGGACTCGGGGACCTGGTCCGGTGTCCCGTCATGACCCGGGGACCTGGGGTCGGGGTGGTCACCAGACCCTTGTACCCAGGCCGTTGACCCGACATGACCCTGTGACCCGGGGCCTGGGTAAAAATCCAACCCGGGGACCCGGGCATGGGACGTGACATGACCCGACCTGGGTCCGGGGTCCCGAACTGACCCGGTGACCTGGGTCCGGGGACTCGGTATGACCCGGTTACCTGGGTCCGGGGTCCCCACGTGACCCGGTCACCTGGGGCCGGGGTCCCCACGTGACCCGCTGACCTGGGGCCGGTGACCCCACGTGACCCGGTCACCTGGGGCCGGTGTCCCCACGTGACCCGGGGTCCTGGTGCCGGGGTGGTCATCGGAACCTGGGAACCAGGCCGGGTGCGCGAGATGACCGGGTGACCTGGGGCCGGGTTATCGACCTGTCCAGGGGACACGGGCCGGGGACCCGACAGGACCCGGTGATCTGCGGCTGGGGTAAAAACCCGTCCCGGGGACCCGGGCTGGGTCCCGACATGCCTTGGTTCCCTGGGGCCGGTGTCCCCACGTGACCCGCTGACCTGGGGCCGGTGACCCCACGTGACCCGGTCACCTGGGGCCGGTGTCCCCACATGACCCGCTGACCTGGGGCCGGTGACCCCACGTGACCCGGTCACCTGGGGCCGGTGTCCCCACGTGACCCGCTGACCTGGGGCCGGTGACCCCACGTGACCCGGTCACCTGGGGCCGGTGTCCCCACGTGACCCGCTGACCTGGGGCCGGTGACCCCACGTGACCCGGTCACCTGGGGCCGGTGACCCCACGTGACACGGTCACCTGGGGCCGGTGACCCCACGTGACCGGGTCACCTGGGGCCGGTGACCCCACGTGACCCGGTCACCTGGGGCCGGTGTCCCCACGTGACCCGGTCACCTGGGGCCGGTGTCCCCACGTGACCCGGTCACCTGGTGCCGGTGACCCCACGTGACCCGCTGACCTGGGGCCGGTGACCCCACGTGACCCGGTCACCTGGGGCCGGTGACCCCACGTGACCCGGTGACCTGGGGCCGGTGACCCCACGTGACCCGGTGACCTGGGGCCGGTGACCCCACGTGACCCGGTCACCTGGGGCCGGTGTCCCCACGTGACCCGGTCACCTGGGGCCGGTGACCCCACGTGACCCGGTCACCTGGGGCCGGTGTCCCCACGTGACCCGGGGTCCTGGTGCCGGGGTGGTCATCGGAACCTTGGAACCAGGCTGGTTACCCGACACGACCCGGTGACCCGGGGCTGTGGTGTCGACGGACTCGTGGACCTGGGTTCGGGGTCCCGACTTGACGCGGTGACCTGGGGCCGGTGTCCCCACGTGACCCGCTGACCTGGGTCCGGGGTCCCCACGTGACCCGGGGTCCTGGTGCCGGGGTGGTCACCGGAACCTGGGAACCAGGCCGGGTGCGCGACATGACCTGGTGACCTGGGGCCGGGTTAACGACCTGTCCAGGGGACCCGGGCCGGGGACCCGACAGGACCCGGTGGTCCTTCGCTGGTGTCCCGATGCAACCCGGGGACCCGGGCCGGGGACCCGGTATGACTCCGTCTCCCGGGGCCAGGGTGGTCACCTGACACTGGTACCCGGGACAGCGACCCGACATGACCCCGTGACCCGGGGCCGGGGTGCCGACCTGTCCAGGGGACCCAACCCGGGTACCCGACAGGACCCGGTGATCTGCGGCTGGGGTAAAAACCCGTCCCGGGGACCCGGGCTGGGTCCCGACATGACCCGGTGACCTGGGGCTGTGGTGTCGACCGGACTCGGGGACCTGGTCCGCTGTCCCGTCATGACCCGGGGACCTGGGGTCGGGGTGGTCACCAGACCCTTGTACCCAGGCCGTTGACCCGACATGACCCTGTGACCCGGGGCCTGGGTAAAAATCCAACCCGGGGACCCGGGCATGGGACGTGACATGACCCGACCTGGGTCCGGGGTCCCGAACTGACCCGGTGACCTGGGTCCGGGGACTCGGTATGACCCGGTTACCTGGGTCCGGGGTCCCCACGTGACCCGGTCACCTGGGGCCGGGGTCCCCACGTGACCCGCTGACCTGGGGCCGGTGACCCCACGTGACCCGGTCACCTGGGGCCGGTGTCCCCACGTGACCAGGGGTCCTGGTGCCGGGGTGGTCATCGGAACCTGGGAACCAGGCCGGGTGCGCGAGATGACCGCGTGACCTGGGGCCGGGTTATCGACCTGTCCAGGGGACACGGGCCGGGGACCCGACAGGACCCGGTGATCTGCGGCTGGGGTAAAAACCCGTCCCGGGGACCCGGGCTGGGTCCCGACATGCCTTGGTTACCTGGGGCCGGTGTCCCCACGTGACCCGCTGACCTGGGGCCGGTGACCCCACGTGACCCGGTCACCTGGGGCCGGTGTCCCCACGTGACCCGCTGACCTGGGGCCGGTGACCCCACGTGACCCGGTCACCTGGGGCCGTTGTCCCCACGTGACCCGCTGACCTGGGGCCAGTGACACCACGTGACCCGGTCACCTGGGGCCGGTGACCCCACGTGACCGGGTCACCTGGGGCCGGTGACCCCACGTGACCCGGTCACCTGGGGCCGGTGACCCCACGTGACCCGGTCACCTGGGGCCGGTTTCCCCACGTGACCCGTTCACCTGGTGCCGGTGACCCCACGTGACCCGGTCACCTGGGGCCGGTGACCCCACGTGACCCGGTCACCTAGGGCCGGTGACCCCACGTGACCCGGTCACCTGGGGCCGGTGACCCCACGTGACCCGCTGACCTGGGGCCGGTGACCCCACGTGACCCGGTCACCTGGGGCCGGTGTCCACACGTGACCCGGGGTCCTGGTGCCGGGGTGGTCATCGGAACCTGGGAACCAGGCCGGGTGCGCGAGATGACCGCGTGACCTGGGGCCGGGTTATCGACCTGTCCAGGGGACCCGGGCCGGGGACCCGACAGGACCCGGTGATCTGCGGCTGGGGTAAAAACCCGTCCCGGGGACCCGGGCTGGGTCCCGACATGCCTTGGTTACCTGGGGCCGGTGTCCCCACGTGACCCGCTGACCTGGGGCCGGTGACCCCACGTGACCCGGTCACCTGGGGCCGGTGTCCCCACGTGACCCGGTCACCTGGGGCCGGTGACCCCACGTGACCCGGTCACCTGGGGCCGGTGTCCCCACGTGACCCGCTGACCTGGGGCCGGTGACCCCACGTGACCCGGTCACCTGGGGCCGGTGACCCCACGTGACCCGGTCACCTGGGGCCGGTGACCCCACGTGACCCGCTGACCTGGGGCCGGTGACCCCACATGACCGGGTCACCTGGGGCCGGTGACCCCACGTGACCCGGTGACCTGGGGCCGGTGACCCCACGTGACCCGGTCACCTGGGGCCGGTGTCCCCACGTGACCCGGTCACCTGGGGCCGGTGACCCCACGTGACCCGGTCACCTGGAGCCGGTGACCCCACGTGACCCGCTGACCTGGGGCCGGTGACCCCACGTGACCCGGTCACCTGGGGCCGGTGTCCCCACGTGACCCGCTGACCTGGGGCCGGTGACCCCACGTGACCCGCTGACCTGGGGCCAGTGACCCCACGTGACCCGGTCACCTGGGGCCGGTGACCCCACGTGACCCGGTCACCTGGGGCCGGTGTCCCCACGTGACCCGGTCACCTGGGGCCGGTGACCCCACGTGACCCGGTCACCTGGGGCCGGTGACTCCACGTGACCCGGTCACCTGGGGCCGGTGTCCCCACGTGACCCGCTGACCTGGGGCCGGTGACCCCACGTGACCCGGTCACCTGGGGCCGGTGACCCCACGTGACCCGCTGACCTGGGGCCGGTGACCCCACGTGACCCGGTCAGCTGGGGCCGGTGACCCCACGTGACCCGCTGACCTGGGGCCGGTGACCCCACGTGACCCGGTCACCTGGGGCCGGTGACCCCACGTGACCCGGTCACCTGGGGCCGGTGACCCCACGTGACCCGGTCACCTGGGGCCGGTGACCTCACGTGACCCGGTCACCTGGGGCCGGTGACCCCACGTGACCCGGTCACCTGGGGCCGGTGACCCCACGTGACCAGGTCACCTGGGGCCGGTGACCCCACGTGACCCGGTCACCTGGGGCCGGTGACCCCACGTGACCCGGTCACCTGGGGCCGGTGACCTCACGTGACCCGGTCACCTGGGGCCGGTGACCCCACGTGACCCGGTCACCTGGGGCCGGTGACCCCACGTGACCAGGTCACCTGGGGCCGGTGACCCCACGTGACCCGGTCACCTGGTGCCGGTGACCCCACGTGACCCGGTCACCTGGGGCCGGTGTCCCCACGTGACCCGGTCACCTGGGGCCGGTGACCCCGCGTGACCCGGTCACCTGGGGCCGGGGTCCCCACGGGACCCGGGGTCCTGGTGCCGGGGTGGTCACCGGAACCTGGGAACCAGGCCGGTTACCCGACACGACCCGGTGACCTGGGGCCGGGTTAACGACCTGTCCAGGGGACCCGGGCCGGGGACCCGACAGGACCCGGTGGTCCTTCGCTGGTGTCCCGATGCAACCCGGGGACCCGGGCCCGGGCCCCCACGTGATCCAGTGATCCGGTGCTTTTGTCCCGATGCAACCCGGGGACCTGGGCCGGGGACCCGGTATGACTCCGTCTCCCGGGGCCGGGGTGGTCACCTGACACTGGTACCCGGGACAGCGACCCGACATGACCCCGTGACCCGGGGCCGGGGTGCCGACCTGTCCAGGGGACCCGACCCGGGTACCCGACAGGACCCGGTGATCTGCGGCTGGGGTAAAAACCCGTCCCGGGGACCCGGGCTGGGTCCCGACATGACCCGGTGACCTGGGGCTGTGGTGTCGACCGGACTCGGGGACCTGGTCCGCTGTCCCGTCATGACCCGGGGACCTGGGGTCGGGGTGGTCACCAGACCCTTGTACCCAGGCCGTTGACCCGACATGACCCTGTGACCCGGGGCC
This sequence comes from Somateria mollissima, assembly GCA_951411735.1. Lineage (NCBI taxonomy): Eukaryota > Metazoa > Chordata > Aves > Anseriformes > Anatidae > Somateria > Somateria mollissima. The sequence goes on from CATOCB010000130.1 coordinate 307,235, forward strand.
TGGGTAAAAATCCAACCCGGGGACCCGGGCATGGGACGTGACATGACCCGACCTGGGTCCGGGGTCCCGAACTGACCCGGTGACCTGGGTCCGGGGACTCGGTATGACCCGGTTACCTGGGTCCGGGGTCCCCACGTGACCCGGTCACCTGGGGCCGGGGTCCCCACGTGACCCGCTGACCTGGGGCCGGTGACCCCACGTGACCCGGTCACCTGGGGCCGGTGTCCCCACGTGACCCGGGGTCCTGGTGCCGGGGTGGTCATCGGAACCTGGGAACCAGGCCGGGTGCGCGAGATGACTGGGTGACCTCGGGCCGGGTTATCGACCTGTCCAGGGGACACGGGCCGGGGACCCGACAGGACCCGGTGATCTGCGGCTGGGGTAAAAACCCGTCCCGGGGACCCGGGCTGGGTCCCGACATGCCTTGGTTACCTGGGGCCGGTGTCCACACGTGACCCGCTGACCTGGGGCCGGTGACCCCACGTGACCCGGTCACCTGGGGCCGGTGTCCCCACGTGACCCGCTGACCTGGGGCCGGTGACCCCACGTGACCCGGTCACCTGGGGCCGGTGTCCCCACGTGACCCGCTGACCTGGGGCCAGTGACACCACGTGACCCGGTCACCTGGGGCCGGTGACCCCACGTGACCCGGTCACCTGGGGTCGGTGACCTCACGTGACCCGGTCACCTGGGGCCGGTGACCCCACGTGACCCGGTCACCTGGGGCCGGTGACCCCACGTGACCAGGTCACCTGGGGCCGGTGACCCCACGTGACCCAGTCACCTGGTGCCGGTGACCCCACGTGACCCGGTCACCTGGGGCCGGTGTCCCCACGTGACCCGGTCACCTGGGGCCGGTGACCCCACGTGACCCGGTCACCTGGGGCCGGGGTCCCCACGGGACCCGGGGTCCTGGTGCCGGGGTGTTCACCGGAACCTGGGAACCAGGCCGGTTACCCGACACGACCCGGTGACCTGGGGCCGGGTTAACGACCTGTCCAGGGGACCCGGGCCGGGGACCCGACAGGACCCGGTGGTCCTTCGCTGGTGTCCCGATGCAACCCGGGGACCCGGGCCCGGGCCCCCACGTGATCCAGTGATCCGGTGCTTTTGTCCCGATGCAACCCGGGGACCTGGGCCGGGGACCCGGTATGACTCCGTCTCCCGGGGCCGGGGTGGTCACCTGACACTGGTACCCGGGACAGCGACCCGACATGACCCCGTGACCCGGGGCCGGGGTGCCGACCTGTCCAGGGGACCCGACCCGGGTACCCGACAGGACCCGGTGATCTGCGGCTGGGGTAAAAACCCGTCCCGGGGACCCGGGCTGGGTCCCGACATGACCCGGTGACCTGGGGCTGTGGTGTCGACCGGACTCGGGGACCTGGTCCGGTGTCCCGTCATGACCCGGGGACCTGGGGTCGGGGTGGTCACCAGACCCTTGTACCCAGGCCGTTGACCCGACATGACCCTGTGACCCGGGGCCTGGGTAAAAATCCAACCCGGGGACCCGGGCATGGGACGTGACATGACCCGACCTGGGTCCGGGGTCCCGAACTGACCCGGTGACCTGGGTCCGGGGACTCGGTATGACCCGGTTACCTGGGTCCGGGGTCCCCACGTGACCCGGTCACCTGGGGCCGGGGTCCCCACGTGACCCGCTGACCTGGGGCCGGTGACCCCACGTGACCCGGTCACCTGGGGCCGGTGTCCCCACGTGACCCGGGGTCCTGGTGCCGGGGTGGTCATCGGAACCTGGGAACCAGGCCGGGTGCGCGAGATGACCGGGTGACCTGGGGCCGGGTTATCGACCTGTCCAGGGGACCCGGGCCGGGGACCCGACAGGACCCGGTGATCTGCGGCTGGGGTAAAAACCCGTCCCGGGGACCCGGGCTGGGTCCCGACATGCCTTGGTTACCTGGGGCCGGTGTCCCCACGTGACCCGCTGACCTGGGGCCGGTGACCCCACGTGACCCGGTCACCTGGGGCCGGTGTCCCCACGTGACCCGCTGACCTGGGGCCGGTGACCCCACGTGACCCGGTCACCTGGGGCCGGTGTCCCCACGTGACCCGCTGACCTGGGGCCAGTGACACCACGTGACCCGGTCACCTGGGGCCGGTGACCCCACGTGACACGGTCACCTGGGGCCGGTGACCCCACGTGACCGGGTCACCTGGGGCCGGTGACCCCACGTGACCCGGTCACCTGGGGCCGGTGACCCCACGTGACCCGGTCACCTGGGGCCGGTGTCCCCACGTGACCCGGTCACCTGGTGCCGGTGACCCCACGTGACCCGCTGACCTGGGGCCGGTGACCCCACGTGACCCGGTCACCTGGGGCCGGTGACCCCACGTGACCCGGTGACCTGGGGCCGGTGACCCCACGTGACCCAGTGACCTGGGGCCGGTGACCCCACGTGACCCGGTCACCTGGGGCCGGTGTCCCCACGTGACCCGGTCACCTGGGGCCGGTGACCCCACGTGACCCGGTCACCTGGGGCCGGTGTCCCCACGAGACCCGGGGTCCTGGTGCCGGGGTGGTCATCGGAACCTTGGAACCAGGCCGGTTACCCGACACGACCCGGTGACCCGGGGCTGTGGTGTCGACGGACTCGTGGACCTGGGTTCGGGGTCCCGACTTGACGCGGTGACCTGGGGCCGGTGTCCCCACGTGACCCGCTGACCTGGGTCCGGGGTCCCCACGTGACCCGGGGTCCTGGTGCCGGGGTGGTCACCGGAACCTGGGAACCAGGCCGGGTGCGCGACATGACCTGGTGACCTGGGGCCGGGTTAACGACCTGTCCAGGGGACCCGGGCCGGGGACCCGACAGGACCCGGTGGTCCTTCGCTGGTGTCCCGATGCAACCCGGGGACCCGGGCCGGGGACCCGGTATGACTCCGTCTCCCGGGGCCGGGGTGGTCACCTGACACTGGTACCCGGGACAGCGACCCGACATGACCCCGTGACCCGGGGCCGGGGTGCCGACCTGTCCAGGGGACCCGACCCGGGTACCCGACAGGACCCGGTGATCTGCGGCTGGGGTAAAAACCCGTCCCGGGGACCCGGGCTGGGTCCCGACATGCCTTGGTTACCTGGGGCCAGTGTCCCCACGTGACCCGCTGACCTGGGGCCGGTGAAACCTACGTGACCCGGTCACCTGGGGCCGGTGTCCCCACGTGACCCGGTCACCTGGGGCCGGTGACCCCACGTGACCCGGTCACCTGGGGCCGGTGTCCCCACGTGACCCGCTGACCTGGGGCCATGACACCACGTGACCCGGTCACCTGGGGCCGGTGACCCCACGTGACCCGGTCACCTGGGGCCGGTGACCCCACGTGACCCGGTCACCTGGGGCCGGTGACCTCACGTGACCCGGTCACCTGGGGCCGGTGACCCCACGTGACCCGGTCACCTGGGGCCGGTGACCCCACGTGACCAGGTCACCTGGGGCCGGTGACCCCACGTGACCCGGTCACCTGGGGCCGGTGACCCCACGTGACCCGGTCACCTGGTGCCAGTGACCTCACGTGACCCTGTTCACCTGGGGCCGGTGACCCCACGTGACCCGGTCACCTTGGGCCGGTGACCCCACGTGACCAGGTCACCTGGGGCCGGTGACCCCACGTGACCCAGTCACCTGGTGCCGGTGACCCCACGTGACCCGGTCACCTGGGGCCGGTGTCCACACGTGACCCGGTCACCTGGGGCCGGTGACCCCACGTGACCCGGTCACCTGGGGCCGGGGTCCCCACGGGACCCGGGGTCCTGGTGCCGGGGTGTTCACCGGAACCTGGGAACCAGGCCGGTTACCCGACACGACCCGGTGACCTGGGGCCGGGTTAACGACCTGTCCAGGGGACCCGGGCCGGGGACCCGACAGGACCCGGTGGTCCTTCGCTGGTGTCCCGATGCAACCCGGGGACCCGGGCCCGGGCCCCCACGTGATCCAGTGATCCGGTGCTTTTGTCCCGATGCAACCCGGGGACCTGGGCCGGGGACCCGGTATGACTCCGTCTCCCGGGTCCGGGGCGGTCACCTGACACTGGTACCCGGGACAGCGACCCGACATGACCCCGTGACCCGGGGCCGGGGTGCCGACCTGTCCAGGGGACCCGACCCGGGTACCCGACAGGACCCGGTGATCTGCGGCTGGGGTAAAAACCCGTCCCGGGGACCCGGGCTGGGTCCCGACATGACCCGGTGACCTGGGGCTGTGGTGTCGACCGGACTCGGGGACCTGGTCCGGTGTCCCGTCATGACCCGGGGACCTTGGGTCGGGGTGGTCACCAGACCCTTGTACCCAGGCCGTTGACCCGACATGACCCTGTGACCCGGGGCCTGGGTAAAAATCCAACCCGGGGACCCGGGCATGGGACGTGACATGACCCGACCTGGGTCCGGGGTCCCGAACTGACCCGGTGACCTGGGTCCGGGGACTCGGTATGACCCGGTTACCTGGGTCCGGGGTCCCCACGTGACCCGGTCACCTGGGTCCGCGGTCCCCACGTGACACGGGGTCCTGGTGCCGGGGTGGTCATCGGAACCTGGGAACCAGGCCGGGTGCGCGAGATGACCGGGTGACCTGGGGCCGGGTTATCGACCTGTCCAGGGGACACGGGCCGGGGACCCGACAGGACCCGGTGATCTGCGGCTGGGGTAAAAACCCGTCCCGGGGACCCGGGCTGGGTCCCGACATGCCTTGGTTACCTGGGGCCGGTGTCCACACGTGACCCGCTGACCTGGGGCCGGTGACCCCACGTGACCCGGTCACCTGGGGCCGGTGTCCCCACGTGACCCGCTGACCTGGGGCCGGTGACCCCACGTGACCCGGTCACCTGGGGCCGGTGTCCTCACGTGACCCGCTGACCTGGGGCCAGTGACACCACGTGACCCGGTCACCTGGGGCCGGTGACCCCACGTGACACGGTCACCTGGGGCCGGTGACCCCACGTGACCGGGTCACCTGGGGCCGGTGACCCCACGTGACCCGGTCACCTGGGGCCGGTGACCCCACGTGACCCGGTCACCTGGGGCCGGTGTCCCCACGTGACCCGGTCACCTGGTGCCGGTGACCCCACGTGACCCGCTGACCTGGGGCCGGTGACCCCACGTGACCCGGTCACCTGGGGCCGGTGACCCCACGTGACCTGGTCACCTGGGGCCGGTGACCCCACGTGACCCGGTCACCTGGGGCCGGTGACCCCACGTGACCCGGTCACCTGGGGCCGGTGTCCCCACGTGACCCGGGGTCCTGGTGCCGGGGTGGTCATCGGAACCTTGGAACCAGGCCGGTTACCCGACACGACCCGGTGACCCGGGGCTGTGGTGTCGACGGACTCGTGGACCTGGGTTCGGGGTCCCGACTTGACGCGGTGACCTGGGGCCGGTGTCCCCACGTGACCCGCTGACCTGGGTCCGGGGTCCCCACGTGACCCGGGGTCCTGGTGCCGGGGTGGTCACCGGAACCTGGGAACCAGGCCGGGTGCGCGACATGACCTGGTGACCTGGGGCCGGGTTAACGACCTGTCCAGGGGACCCGGGCCGGGGACCCGACAGGACCCGGTGGTCCTTCGCTGGTGTCCCGATGCAACCCGGGGACCTGTGCCGGGGACCCGGTATGACTCCGTCTCCCGGGGCCGGGGTGGTCACCTGACAGTGGTACCCGGGACAGCGACCCGACATGACCCCGTGACCCGGGGCCGGGGTGCCGACCTGTCCAGGGGACCCGACCCGGGTACCCGACAGGACCCGGTGATCTGCGGCTGGGGTAAAAACCCGTCCCGGGGACCCGGGCTGGGTCCCGACATGACCCGGTGACCTGGGGCTGTGGTGTCGACCGGACTCGGGGACCTGGTCCGGTGTCCCGTCATGACCCGGGGACCTGGGGTCGGGGTGGTCACCAGACCCTTGTACCCAGGCCGTTGACCCGACATGACCCTGTGACCCGGGGCCTGGGTAAAAATCCAACCCGGGGACCCGGGCATGGGACGTGACATGACCCGACCTGGGTCCGGGGTCCCGAACTGACCCGGTGACCTGGGTCCGGGGACTCGGTATGACCCGGTTACCTGGGTCCGGGGTCCCCACGTGACCCGGTCACCTGGGGCCGGGGTCCCCACGTGACCCGCTGACCTGGGGCCGGTGACCCCACGTGACCCGGTCACCTGGGGCCGGTGTCCCCACGTGACCCGGGGTCCTGGTGCCGGGGTGGTCATCGGAACCTGGGAACCAGGCCGGGTGCGCGAGATGACCGGGTGACCTGGGGCCGGGTTATCGACCTGTCCAGGGGACACGGGCCGGGGACCCGACAGGACCCGGTGATCTGCGGCTGGGGTAAAAACCCGTCCCGGGGACCCGGGCTAGGTCCCGACATGCCTTGGTTACCTGGGGCCGGTGTCCACACGTGACCCGCTGACCTGGGGCCGGTGACCCCACGTGACCCGGTCACCTGGGGCCGGTGTCCCCACGTGACCCGGTCACCTGGGGCCGGTGACCCCACGTGACCCGGTCACCTGGGACCGGTGTCCCCACGTGACCCGCTGACCTGGGGCCGGTGACCCCACGTGACCCGGTCACCTGGGGCCGGTGACCCCACGTGACCCGGTCACCTGGGGTCGGTGACCCCACGTGACCCGGTCACCTGGGGCCGGTGACCCCACGTGACCCGGTCACCTGGGGCCGGTGACCCCACGTGACCCGGTCACCTGGGGCCGGTGTCCCCACGTGACCCGGTCACCTGGTGCCGGTGACCCCACGTGACCCGGTCACCTGGGGCCGGTGATCCCACGTGACCCGGTCACCTGGGGCCGGTGACCCCACGTGACCCGGTGACCTGGGGCCGGTGACCCCACGTGACCCGGTCACCTGGGGCCGGTGACCCCACGTGACCCGGTCACCTGGGGCCGGTGTCCCCACGTGACCCGGTCACCTGGGGCCGGTGACCCCACGTGACCCGGTCACCTGGGGCCGGTGTCCCCACGTGACCCGGGGTCCTGGTGCCGGGGTGGTCATCGGAACCTTGGAACCAGGCCGGTTACCCGACACGACCCGGTGACCCGGGGCTGTGGTGTCGACGGACTCGTGGACCTGGGTTCGGGGGTCCCGACTTGACGCGGTGACCTGGGGCCGGTGTCCCCACGTGACCCGCTGACCTGGGTCCGGGGTCCCCACGTGACCCGGGGTCCTGGTGCCGGGGTGGTCACCGGAACCTGGGAACCAGGCCGGGTGCGCGACATGACCTGGTGACCTGGGGCCGGGTTAACGACCTGTCCAGGGGACCCGGGCCGGGGACCCGACAGGACCCGGTGGTCCTTCGCTGGTGTCCCGATGCAACCCGGGGACCTGTGCCGGGGACCCGGTATGACTCCGTCTCCCGGGGCCGGGGTGGTCACCTGACAGTGGTACCCGGGACAGCGACCCGACATGACCCCGTGACCCGGGGCCGGGGTGCCGACCTGTCCAGGGGACCCGACCCGGGTACCCGACAGGACCCGGTGATCTGCGGCTGGGGTAAAAACCCGTCCCGGGGACCCGGGCTGGGTCCCGACATGACCCGGTGACCTGGGGCTGTGGTGTCGACCGGACTCGGGGACCTGGTCCGGTGTCCCGTCATGACCCGGGGACCTGGGGTCGGGGTGGTCACCAGACCCTTGTACCCAGGCCGTTGACCCGACATGACCCTGTGACCCGGGGCCTGGGTAAAAATCCAACCCGGGGACCCGGGCATGGGACGTGACATGACCCGACCTGGGTCCGGGGTCCCGAACTGACCCGGTGACCTGGGTCCGGGGACTCGGTATGACCCGGTTACCTGGGTCCGGGGTCCCCACGTGACCCGGTCACCTGGGGCCGGGGTCCCCACGTGACCCGCTGACCTGGGGCCGGTGACCCCACGTGACCCGGTCACCTGGGGCCGGTGTCCCCACGTGACCCGGGGTCCTGGTGCCGGGGTGGTCATCGGAACCTGGGAACCAGGCCGGGTGCGCGAGATGACCGGGTGACCTGGGGCCGGGTTATCGACCTGTCCAGGGGACACGGGCCGGGGACCCGACAGGACCCGGTGATCTGCGGCTGGGGTAAAAACCCGTCCCGGGGACCCGGGCTAGGTCCCGACATGCCTTGGTTACCTGGGGCCGGTGTCCACACGTGACCCGCTGACCTGGGGCCGGTGACCCCACGTGACCCGGTCACCTGGGGCCGGTGTCCCCACGTGACCCGGTCACCTGGGGCCGGTGACCCCACGTGACCCGGTCACCTGGGACCGGTGTCCCCACGTGACCCGCTGACCTGGGGCCGGTGACCCCACGTGACCCGGTCACCTGGGGCCGGTGACCCCACGTGACCCGGTCACCTGGGGTCGGTGACCCCACGTGACCCGGTCACCTGGGGCCGGTGACCCCACGTGACCCGGTCACCTGGGGCCGGTGACCCCACGTGACCCGGTCACCTGGGGCCGGTGTCCCCACGTGACCCGGTCACCTGGTGCCGGTGACCCCACGTGACCCGGTCACCTGGGGCCGGTGATCCCACGTGACCCGGTCACCTGGGGCCGGTGACCCCACGTGACCCGGTGACCTGGGGCCGGTGACCCCACGTGACCCGGTCACCTGGGGCCGGTGACCCCACGTGACCCGGTCACCTGGGGCCGGTGTCCCCACGTGACCCGGTCACCTGGGGCCGGTGACCCCACGTGACCCGGTCACCTGGGGCCGGTGTCCCCACGTGACCCGGGGTCCTGGTGCCGGGGTGGTCATCGGAACCTTGGAACCAGGCCGGTTACCCGACACGACCCGGTGACCCGGGGCTGTGGTGTCGACGGACTCGTGGACCTGGGTTCGGGGTCCCGACTTGACGCGGTGACCTGGGGCCGGTGTCCCCACGTGACCCGCTGACCTGGGTCCGGGGTCCCCACGTGACCCGGGGTCCTGGTGCCGGGGTGGTCACCGGAACCTGGGAACCAGGCCGGGTGCGCGACATGACCTGGTGACCTGGGGCCGGGTTAACGACCTGTCCAGGGGACCCGGGCCGGGGACCCGACAGGACCCGGTGGTCCTTCGCTGGTGTCCCGATGCAACCCGGGGACCCGGGCCGGGGACCCGGTATGACTCCGTCTCCCGGGGCCGGGGTGGTCACCTGACACTGGTACCCGGGACAGCGACCCGACATGACCCCGTGACCCGGGGCCGGGGTGCCGACCTGTCCAGGGGACCCGACCCGGGTACCCGACAGGACCCGGTGATCTGCGGCTGGGGTAAAAACCCGTCCCGGGGACCCGGGCTGGGTCCCGGCATGACCCGGTGACCTGGGGCTGTGGTGTCGACCGGACTCGGGGACCTGGTCCGGTGTCCCGTCATGACCCGGGGACCTGGGGTCGGGGTGGTCACCAGACCCTTGTACCCAGGCCGTTGACCCGACATGACCCTGTGACCCGGGGCCTGGGTAAAAATCCAACCCGGGGACCCGGGCATGGGACGTGACATGACCCGACCTGGGTCCGGGGTCCCGAACTGACCCGGTGACCTGGGTCCGGGGACTCGGTATGACCCGGTTACCTGGGTCCGGGGTCCCCACGTGACCCGGTCACCTGGGGCCGGGGTCCCCACGTGACCCGCTGACCTGGGGCCGGTGACCCCACGTGACCCGGTCACCTGGGGCCGGTGTCCCCACGTGACCCGGGGTCCTGGTGCCGGGGTGGTCATCGGAACCTGGGAACCAGGCCGGGTGCGCGAGATGACCGCGTGACCTGGGGCCGGGTTATCGACCTGTCCAGGGGATACGGGCCGGGGACCCGACAGGACCCGGTGATCTGCGGCTGGGGTAAAAACCCGTCCCGGGGACCCGGGCTGGGTCCCGACATGCCTTGGTTACCTGGGGCCGGTGTCCCCACGTGACCCGCTGACCTGGGTCCGGTGACACCACGTGACCCGGTCACCTGGGGCCGGTGTCCCCACGTGACCCGGTCACCTGGGGCCGGTGACCCCACGTGACCCGGTCACCTGGGGCCGGTGTCCCCACGTGACCCGCTGACCTGGGGCCGGTGACCCCACGTGACCCGGTCACCTGGGGCCGGTGACCCCACGTGACCCGGTCACCTGGGGCCGGTGACCCCACGTGACCCGCTGACCTGGGGCCGGTGACCCCACGTGACCCGGTCACCTGGGGCCGGTGACCCCACGTGACCCGGTCACCTGGGGCCGGTGACCCCACGTGACCCGGTCACCTGGGGCCGGTGACCCCACGTGACCCGGTCACCTGGGGCCGGTGTCCCCACGTGACCCGGTCACCTGGGGCCGGTGACCCCACGTGACCCGGTCACCTGGGGCCGGTGACCCCACGTGACCCGGTCACCTGGGGCCGGTGACCCCACGTGACCAGGTCACCTGGGGCCGGTGACCCCACGTGACCCGGTCACCTGGGGCCGGTGACCCCACGTGACCCGGTCACCTGGGGCCGGTGACCTCACGTGACCCGGTCACCTGGGGCCGGTGACCCCACATGACCCGGTCACCTGGGGCCGGTGACCCCACGTGACCCGGTCACCTGGGGCCGGTGACCCCACGTGACCCAGTCACCTGGTGCCGGTGACCCCACGTGACCCGGTCACCTGGGGCCGGTGTCCCCACGTGACCCGGTCACCTGGGGCCGGTGACCCCACGTGACCCGGTCACCTGGGGCCGGGGTCCCCACGGGACCCGGGGTCCTGGTGCCGGGGTGGTCACCGGAACCTGGGAACCAGGCCGGTTACCCGACACGACCCGGTGACCTGGGGCCGGGTTAACGACCTGTCCAGGGGACCCGGGCCGGGGACCCGACAGGACCCGGTGGTCCTTCGCTGGTGTCCCGATGCAACCCGGGGACCCGGGCCCGGGCCCCCACGTGATCCAGTGATCCGGTGCTTTTGTCCCGATGCAACCCGGGGACCTGGGCCGGGGACCCGGTATGACTCCGTCTCCCGGGGCCGGGGTGGTCACCTGACACTGGTACCCGGGACAGCGACCCGACATGACCCCGTGACCCGGGGCCGGGGTGCCGACCTGTCCAGGGGACCCGACCCGGGTACCCGACAGGACCCGGTGATCTGCGGCTGGGGTAAAAACCCGTCCCGGGGACCCGGGCTGGGTCCCGACATGACCCGGTGACCTGGGGCTGTGGTGTCGACCGGACTCGGGGACCTGGTCCGGTGTCCCGTCATGACCCGGGGACCTGGGGTCGGGGTGGTCACCAGACCCTTGTACCCAGGCCGTTGACCCGACATGACCCTGTGACCCGGGGCCTGGGTAAAAATCCAACCCGGGGACCCGGGCATGGGACGTGACATGACCCGACCTGGGTCCGGGGTCCCGAACTGACCCGGTGACCTGGGTCCGGGGACTCGGTATGACCCGGTTACCTGGGTCCGGGGTCCCCACGTGACCCGGTCACCTGGGGCCGGGGTCCCCACGTGACCCGCTGACCTGGGGCCGGTGACCCCACGTGACCTGGTCACCTGGGGCCGGTGTCCCCACGTGACCCGGGGTCCTGGTGCCGGGGTGGTCATCGGAACCTGGGAACCAGGCCGGGTGCGCGAGATGACCGGGTGACCTGGGGCCGGGTTATCGACCTGTCCAGGGGACACGGGCTGGGTCCCGACATGCCTTGGTTACCTGGGGCCGGTGACCCCACGTGACCCGGTCACCTGGGGCCGGTGTCCCCACGTGACCCGCTGACCTGGGGCTGGTGACCCCACGTGACCCGGTGACCTGGGGCCGGTGACCCCACGTGACCGGGTCAACTGGGGCCGGTGACCCCACGTGACCCGGTCACCTGGGGCCGGTGACCCCACGTGACCCGGTCACCTGGGGCCGGTGTCCCCACGTGACCCGGTCACCTGGGGCCGGTGACCCCACGTGACCCGGTCACCTGGGGCCGGTGACCCCACGTGACCCGCTGACCTGGGGCCGGTGACCCCACGTGACCCGGTCACCTGGGGCCGGTGACCCCACGTGACCCGGTGACCTGGGGCCGGTGACCCCACGTGACCCGCTGACCTAGGGCCGGTGACCCCACGTGACCCGGTCACCTGGGGCCGGTGTCCCCACGTGACCCGGTGACCTGCGGCCGGTGACCCCACGTGACCCGCTGACCTGGGGCCGGTGACCCCACGTGACCCGGTCACCTGGGGCCGGTGACCCCACATGACCCGGTCACCTGGGGCCGGTGACCCCACGTGACCCGCTGACCTGGGGCCGGTGACCCCACGTGACCCGGTCACCTGGGGCCGGTGTCCACACGTGACCCGGGGTCCTGGTGCCGGGGTGTTCATCGGAACCTGGGAACCAGGCCGGGTGCGCGAGATGACCGCGTGACCTGGGGCCGGGTTATCGACCTGTCCAGGGGACCCGGGCCGGGGACCCGACAGGACCCGGTGATCTGCGGCTGGGGTAAAAACCCGTCCCGGGGACCCGGGCTGGGTCCCGACATGCCTTGGTTACCTAGGGCCGGTGTCCCCACGTGACCCGCTGACCTGGGGCCGGTGACCCCACGTGACCCGGTCACCTGGGGCCGGTGTCCCCACGTGACCCGGTCACCTGGGGCCGGTGACCCCACGTGACCCGGTCACCTGGGGCCGGTGTCCCCACGTGACCCGCTGACCTGGGGCCGGTGACCCCACGTGACCCGGTCACCTGGGGCCGGTGACCCCACGTGACCCGCTGACCTGGGGCCGGTGACCCCACGTGACCCGGTGACCTGGGGCCGGTGACCCCACGTGACCCGCTGACCTGGGGCCGGTGAACCCACGTGACCCGGTCACCTGGGGCCGGTGACCCCACGTGACCCGGTCACCTGGGGCCGGTGACCCCACGTGACCCGGTCACCTGGGACCGGTGACCCCACGTGACCCGGTCACTTGGGGCCGGTGACCTCACGTGACCCGGTCACCTGGGGCCGGTGACCCCACGTGACCCGGTCACCTGGGGCCGGTGACCCCACGTGACCCGGTCACCTGGGGCCGGTGACCCCACGTGACCAGGTCACCTGGGGCCGGTGACCCCACGTGACCCGCTGACATGGGGCCAGTGACCCCACGTGACCCGGGGTCCTGGTGCCGGGGTGGTCATCGGAACCTTGGAACCAGGCCGGTTACCCGACACGACCCGGTGACCCGGGGCTGTGGTGTCGACGGACTCGTGGACCTGGGTTCGGGGTCCCGACTTGACGCGGTGACCTGGGGCCGGTGTCCCCACGTGACCCGCTGACCTGGGTCCGGGGTCCCCACGTGACCCGGGGTCTTGGTGCCGGGGTGGTCACCGGAACCTGGGAACCAGGCCGGGTGCGCGACATGACCTGGTGACCTGGGGCCGGGTTAACGACCTGTCCAGGGGACCCGGGCCGGGGACCCGACAGGACCCGGTGGTCCTTCGCTGGTGTCCCGATGCAACCCGGGGACCCGGGCCGGGGACCCGGTATGACTCCGTCTCCCGGGGCCGGGGTGGTCACCTGACAGTGGTACCCGGGACAGCGACCCAACATGACCCCGTGACCCGGGGCCGGGGTGCCGACCTGTCCAGGGGACCCGACCCGGGTACCCGACAGGACCCGGTGATCTGCGGCTGGGGTAAAAACCCGTCCCGGGGACCCGGGCTGGGTCCCGACATGACCCGGTGACCTGGGGCTGTGGTGTCGACCGGACTCGGGGACCTGGTCCGGTGTCCCGTCATGACCCGGGGACCTGGGGTCGGGGTGGTCACCAGACCCTTGTACCCAGGCCGTTGACCCGACATGACCCTGTGACCCGGGGCCTGGGTAAAAATCCAACCCGGGGACCCGGGCATGGGACGTGACATGACCCGACCTGGGTCCGGGGTCCCGAACTGACCCGGTGACCTGGGTCCGGGGACTCGGTATGACCCGGTTACCTGGGTCCGGGGTCCCCACGTGACCCGGTCACCTGGGGCCGGGGTCCCCACGTGACCCGGTGACCTGGGGCCGGTGACCCCACGTGACCCGGTCACCTGGGGCCGGTGTCCCCACGTGACCCGGGGTCCTGGTGCCGGGGTGGTCATCGGAACCTGGGAACCAGGCCGGGTGCGCGAGATGACCGGGTGACCTGGGGCCGGGTTATCGACCTGTCCAGGGGACCCGGGCCGGGGACCCGACAGGACCCGGTGATCTGCGGCTGGGGTAAAAACCCGTCCCGGAGACCCGGGCTGGGTCCCGACATGCCTTGGTTACCTGGGGCCGGTGTCCCCACGTGACCCGCTGACCTGGGGCCGGTGTCCCCACGTGACCCGCTGACCTGGGGCCGGTGACCCCACGTGACCCGGTCACCTGGGGCCGGTGTCCCCACGTGACCCGGTCACCTGGGGCCGGTGACCCCACATGACCAGGTCACCTGGGGCCGGTGACCCCACGTGACCCGGTCACCTGGGGCCAGTGACCTCACGTGACCCGTTCACCTGGGGCCGGTGACCCCACGTGACCCGGTCACCTGGGGCCGGTGACCCCACGTGACCAGGTCACCTGGGGCCGGTGACCCCACGTGACCCAGTCACCTGGTGCCGGTGACCCCACGTGACCGGGTCACCTGGGGCCGGTGTCTCCACGTGACCCGGTCACCTGGGGCCGGTGACCCCACGTGACCCGGTCACCTGGGGCCGGGGTCCCCACGGGACCCGGGGTCCTGGTGCCGGGGTGGTCACCGGAACCTGGGAACCAGGCCGGTTACCCGACACGACCCGGTGACCTGGGGCCGGGTTAACGACCTGTCCAGGGGACCCGGGCCGGGGACCCGACAGGACCCGGTGGTCCTTCGCTGGTGTCCCGATGCAACCCGGGGACCCGGGCCCGGGCCCCCACGTGATCCAGTGATCCGGTGCTTTTGTCCCGATGCAACCCGGGGACTTGGGCCGGGGACCCGGTATGACTCCGTCTCCCGGGGCCGGGGTGGTCACCTGACACTGGTACCCGGGACAGCGACCCGACATGACCCCGTGACCCGGGGCCGGGGTGCCGACCTGTCCAGGGGACCCGACCCGGGTACCCGACAGGACCCGGTGATCTGCGGCTGGGGTAAAAACGCGTCCCGGGGACCCGGGCTGGGTCCCGACATGACCCGGTGACCTGGGGCTGTGGTGTCGACCGGACTCGGGGACCTGGTCCGCTGTCCCGTCATGACCCGGGGACCTGGGGTCGGGGTGGTCACCAGACCCTTGTACCCAGGCCGTTGACCCGACATGACCCTGTGACCCGGGGCCTGGGTAAAAATCCAACCCGGGGACCCGGGCATGGGACGTGACATGACCCGACCTGGGTCCGGGGTCCCGAACTGACCCGGTGACCTGGGTCCGGGGACTCGGTATGACCCGGTTACCTGGGTCCGGGGTCCCCACGTGACCCGGTCACCTGGGGCCGGGGTCCCCACGTGACCCGCTGACCTGGGGCCGGTGACCCCACGTGACCCGGTCACCTGGGGCCGGTGTCCCCACGTGACCCGGTCACCTGGGGCCGGTGATCCCACGTGACCCGGTCACCTGGGGCCGGTGATCCCACGTGACCCGGTCACCTGGGGCCGGTGACCCCACGTGACCCGCTGACCTGGGGCCGGTGACCCCACGTGACCCGGTCACCTGGGGCCGGTGACCCCACGTGACCCGGTCACCTGGGGCCGGTGACCCCAAGTGACCCGGTGACCTGGGGCCGGTGACCCCACGTGACCCGGTCACCTGGGGCCGGTGTCCCCACGTGACCCGGTCACCTGGGGCCGGTGACCCCACGTGACCCGGTCACCTGGGGCCGGGGTCCCCACGGGACCCGGGGTCCTGGTGCCGGGGTGGTCACCGGAACCTGGGAACCAGGCCGGTTACCCGACACGACCCGGTGACCTGGGGCCGGGTTAACGACCTGTCCAGGGGACCCGGGCCGGGGACCCGACAGGACCCGGTGGTCCTTCGCTGGTGTCCCGATGCAACCCGGGGACCCGGGCCCGGGCCCCCACGTGATCCAGTGATCCGGTGCTTTTGTCCCGATGCAACCCGGGGACCTGGGCCGGGGACCCGGTATGACTCCGTCTCCCGGGGCCGGGGTGGTCACCTGACACTGGTACCCGGGACAGCGACCCGACATGACCCCGTGACCCGGGGCCGGGGTGCCGACCTGTCCAGGGGACCCGACCCGGGTACCCGACAGGACCCGGTGATCTGCGGCTGGGGTAAAAACCCGTCCCGGGAACCCGGGCTGGGTCCCGACATGACCCGGTGACCTGGGGCTGTGGTGTCGACCGGACTCGGGGACCTGGTCCGCTGTCCCGTCATGACCCGGGGACCTGGGGTCGGGGTGGTCACCAGACCCTTGTACCCAGGCCGTTGACCCGACATGACCCTGTGACCCGGGGCCTGGGTAAAAATCCAACCCGGGGACCCGGGCATGGGACGTGACATGACCCGACCTGGGTCCGGGGTCCCGAACTGACCCGGTGTCCTGGGTCCGGGGACTCGGTATGACCCGGTTACCTGGGTCCGGGGTCCCCACGTGACCCGGTCACCTGGGGCCGGGGTCCCCACGTGACCCGCTGACCTGGGGCCGGTGACCCCACGTGACCCGGTGACCTGGGGCCGGTGTCCCCACGTGACCCGGGGTCCTGGTGCCGGGGTGGTCACCGGAACCTGGGAACCAGGCCGGTTACCCGACACGACCCGGTGACCTGGGGCCGGGTTAACGACCTGTCCAGGGGACCCGGGCCGGGGACCCGACAGGACCCGGTGGTCCTTCGCTGGTGTCCCGATGCAACCCGGGGACCCGGGCCCGGGCCCCCACGTGATCCAGTGATCCGGTGCTTTTGTCCCGATGCAACCCGGGGACTTGGGCCGGGGACCCGGTATGACTCCGTCTCCCGGGGCCGGGGTGGTCACCTGACACTGGTACCCGGGACAGCGACCCGACATGACCCCGTGACCCGGGGCCGGGGTGCCGACCTGTCCAGGGGACCCGACCCGGGTACCCGACAGGACCCGGTGATCTGCGGCTGGGGTAAAAACCCGTCCCGGGGACCCGGGCTGGGTCCCGACATGACCCGGTGACCTGGGGCTGTGGTGTCGACCGGACTCGGGGACCTGGTCCGCTGTCCCGTCATGACCCGGGGACCTGGGGTCGGGGTGGTCACCAGACCCTTGTACCCAGGCCGTTGACCCGACATGACCCTGTGACCCGGGGCCTGGGTAAAAATCCAACCGGGGGACCCGGGCATGGGACGTGACATGACCCGACCTGGGTCCGGGGTCCCGAACTGACCCGGTGACCTGGGTCCGGGGACTCGGTATGACCCGGTTACCTGGGTCCGGGGTCCCCACGTGACCCGGTCACCTGGGGCCGGGGTCCCCACGTGACCCGCTGACCTGGGGCCGGTGACCCCACGTGACCCGGTCACCTGGGGCCGGTGTCCCCACGTGACCCGGGGTCCTGGTGCCGGGGTGGTCATCGGAACCTGGGAACGAGGCCGGGTGCGCGAGATGACCGGGTGACCTGGGGCCGGGTTATCGACCTGTCCAGGGGACCCGGGCCGGGGACCCGACAGGACCCGGTGATCTGCGGCTGGGGTAAAAACCCGTCCCGGGGACCCGGGCTGGGTCCCGACATGCCTTGGTTACCTGGGGCCGGTGTCCCCACGTGACCCGCTGACCTGGGGCCGGTGACCCCACGTGACCCGGTCACCTGGGGCCGTTGTCCCCACGTGACCCGGTCACCTGGGGCCGGTGACCCCACGTGACCCGGTCACCTGGGGCCGGTGTCCCCACGTGACCCGCTGACCTGGGGCCGGTGACCCCACGTGACCCGGTCACCTGGGGCCGGTGACCCCACGTGACCCGGTCACCTGGGGCCGGTGACCCCACGTGACCCGCTGACCTGGGGCCGGTGACCCCACGTGACCCGGTCACCTGGGGCCGGTGACCCCACGTGACCCGGTCACCTGGGGCCGGTGTCCCCACGTGACCCGGTCACCTGGTGCCGGTGACCCCACGTGACCCGGTCACCTGGGGCCGGTGATCCCACGTGACCCGGTCACCTGGGGCCGGTGACCCCACGTGACCCGGTCACCTGGGGCCGGTGACCCCACGTGACCCGCTGACCTGGGGCCGGTGACCCCACGTGACCCGGTCACCTGGGGCCGGTGACCCCACGTGACCCGGTCACCTGGGGCCGGTGACCCCAAGTGACCCGGTGACCTGGGGCCGGTGACCCCACGTGACCCGGTCACCTGGGGCCGGTGTCCCCACGTGACCCGGTCACCTGGGGCCGGTGACCCCACGTGACCCGGTCACCTGGGGCCGGGGTCCCCACGGGACCCGGGGTCCTGGTGCCGGGGTGGTCACCGGAACCTGGGAACCAGGCCGGTTACCCGACACGACCCGGTGACCTGGGGCCGGGTTAACGACCTGTCCAGGGGACCCGGGCCGGGGACCCGACAGGACCCGGTGGTCCTTCGCTGGTGTCCCGATGCAACCCGGGGACCCGGGCCCGGGCCCCCACGTGATCCAGTGATCCGGTGCTTTTGTCCCGATGCAACCCGGGGACCTGGGCCGGGGACCCGGTATGACTCCGTCTCCCGGGGCCGGGGTGGTCACCTGACACTGGTACCCGGGACAGCGACCCGACATGACCCCGTGACCCGGGGCCGGGGTGCCGACCTGTCCAGGGGACCCGACCCGGGTACCCGACAGGACCCGGTGATCTGCGGCTGGGGTAAAAACCCGTCCCGGGGACCCGGGCTGGGTCCCGACATGACCCGGTGACCTGGGGCTGTGGTGTCGACCGGACTCGGGGACCTGGTCCGCTGTCCCGTCATGACCCGGGGACCTGGGGTCGGGGTGGTCACCAGACCCTTGTACCCAGGCCGTTGACCCGACATGACCCTGTGACCCGGGGCCTGGGTAAAAATCCAACCCGGGGACCCGGGCATGGGACGTGACATGACCCGACCTGGGTCCGGGGTCCCGAACTGACCCGGTGTCCTGGGTCCGGGGACTCGGTATGACCCGGTTACCTGGGTCCGGGGTCCCCACGTGACCCGGTCACCTGGGGCCGGGGTCCCCACGTGACCCGCTGACCTGGGGCCGGTGACCCCACGTGACCCGGTGACCTGGGGCCGGTGTCCCCACGTGACCCGGGGTCCTGGTGCCGGGGTGGTCATCGGAACCTGGGAACCAGGCCGGGTGCGCGAGATGACCGGGTGACCTGGGGCCGGGTTATCGACCTGTCCAGGGGACCCGGGCCGGGGACCCGACAGGACCCGGTGATCTGCGGCTGGGGTAAAAACCCGTCCCGGGGACCCGGGCTGGGTCCCGACATGCCTTGGTTCCCTGGGGCCGGTGTCCCCACGTGACCCGCTGACCTGGGGCCGGTGACCCCACGTGACCCGGTCACCTGGGGCCGGTGTCCCCACGTGACCCGGTCACCTGGGGCCGGTGACCCCACGTGACCCGGTCAACTGGGGCCGGTGTCCCCACGTGACCCGCTGACCTGGGGCCGGTGACCCCACGTGACCCGGTCACCTGGGGCCGGTGACCCCACGTGACCCGGTCACCTGGGGCCGGTGACCCCACGTGACCGGGTCACCTGGGGCCGGTGACCCCACGTGACCCGGTCACCTGGGGCCGGTGACCCCACGTGACCCGGTCACCTGGGGCCGGTGTCCCCACGTGACCCGGTCACCTGGTGCCGGTGACCCCACGTGACCCGGTCACCTGGGGCCGGTGACCCCACGTGACCCGGTCACCTGGGGCCGGTGTACCCACGTGACCCGGTCACCTGGGGCCGGTGACCCCACGTGACCCGCTGACCTGGGGCCGGTGACCCCACGTGACCCGGTCACCTGGGGCCGGTGACCCCACGTGACCCGGTGACCTGGGGCCGGTGACCCCACGTGACCCGCTGACCTGGGGCCGGTGACCCCACGTGACCCGCTGACCTGGGGCCGGTGACCCCACGTGACCAGGTCACCTGGGGCCGGTGACCCCACGTGACCCGGTCACCTGGGGCAAGTGACCTCACGTGACCCGGTCACCTGGGGCCGGTGACCCCACGTGACCCGGTCACCTGGGGCCGGTGACCCCACGTGACCAGGTCACCTGCGGCCGGTGACCCCACGTGACCCGGTCAGCTGGGGCCGGTGACCCCACGTGACCCGGTCACCTGGGGCCGGTGACCTCACGTGACCCGGTCACCTGGGGCCGGTGACCCCACGTGACCCGGTCACCTGGGGCCGGTGACCCCACGTGACCAGGTCACCTGGGGCCGGTGACCCCACGTGACCCAGTCACCTGGTGCCGGTGACCCCACGTGACCCGGTCACCTGGGGCCGGTGTCCCCACATGACCCGGTCACCTGGGGCCGGTGACCCCACGTGACCCGGTCACCTGGGGCCGGGGTCCCCACGGGACCCGGGGTCCTGGTGCCGGGGTGGTCACCGGAACCTGGGAACCAGGCCGGTTACCCGACACGACCCGGTGACCTGGGGCCGGGTTAACGACCTGTCCAGGGGACCCGGGCCGGGGACCCGACAGGACCCGGTGGTCCTTCGCTGGTGTCCCGATGCAACCCGGGGACCCGGGCCCGGGCCCCCACGTGATCCAGTGATCCGGTGCTTTTGTCCCGATGCAACCCGGGGACCTGGGCCGGGGACCCGGTATGACTCCGTCTCCCGGGGCCGGGGTGGTCACCTGACACTGGTACCCGGGACAGCGACCCGACATGACCCCGTGACCCGGGGCCGGGGTGCCGACCTGTCCAGGGGACCCGACCCGGGTACCCGACAGGACCCGGTGATCTGCGGCTGGGGTAAAAACGCGTCCCGGGGACCCGGGCTGGGTCCCGACATGACCCGGTGACCTGGGGCTGTGGTGTCGACCGGACTCGGGGACCTGGTCCGCTGTCCCGTCATGACCCGGGGACCTGGGGTCGGGGTGGTCACCAGACCCTTGTACCCAGGCCGTTGACCCGACATGACCCTGTGACCCGGGGCCTGGGTAAAAATCCAACCCGGGGACCCGGGCATGGGACGTGACATGACCCGACCTGGGTCCGGGGTCCCGAACTGACCCGGTGACCTGGGTCCGGGGACTCGGTATGACCCGGTTACCTGGGTCCGGGATCCCCACGTGACCCGGTCACCTGGGGCCGGGGTCCCCACGTGACCCGCTGACCTGGGGCCGGTGACCCCACGTGACCCGGTCACCTGGGGCCGGTGTCCCCACGTGACCCGGGGTCCTGGTGCCGGGGGTGGTCATCGGAACCTGGGAACCAGGCCGGGTGCGCGAGATGACCGGGTGACCTGGGGCCGGGTTATCGACCTGTCCAGGGGACACGGGCCGGGGACCCGACAGGACCCGGTGATCTGCGGCTGGGGTAAAAACCCGTCCCGGGGACCCGGGCTGGGTCCAGACATGCCTTGGTTACCTGGGGCCGGTGTCCCCACGTGACCCGCTGACCTGGGGCCGGTGACCCCACGTGACCCGGTCACCTGGGGCCGGTGACCCCACGTGACCCGGTCACCTGGGGCCGGTGACCCCAAGTGACCCGCTGACCTGGGGCCGGTGACCTCACGTGACCCGGTCACCTGGGGCCGGTGACCCCACGTGACCCGGTCACTTGGGGCCGGTGACCCCAAGTGACCCGCTGACCTGGGGCCGGTGACCTCACGTGACCCGGTCACCTGGGGCCGGTGACCCCACGTGACCCGGTCACCTGGGGCCGGTGACCCCACGTGACCAGGTCACCTGGGGCCGGTGACCCCACGTGACCCGGTCACCTGGGGCCGGTGACCTCACGTGACCCGGTCACCTGGGGCCGGTGACCCCACGTGACCCGGTCACCTGGGGCCGGTGACCCCACGTGACCAGGTCACCTGGGGCCGGTGACCCCACGTGACCCAGTCACCTGGTGCCGGTGACCCCACGTGACCCGCTGACCTGGGGCCGGGGTCCCCACGGGACCCGGGGTCCTGGTGCCGGGGTGGTCACCGGAACCTGGGAACCAGGCCGGTTACCCGACACGACCCGGTGACCTGGGGCCGGGTTAACGACCTGTCCAGGGGACCCGGGCCGGGGACCCGACAGGACCCGGTGGTCCTTCGCTGGTGTCCCGATGCAACCCGGGGCCCCGGGCCCGGGCCCCCACGTGATCCAGTGATCCGGTGCTTTTGTCCCGATGCAACCCGGGGACCTGGGCCGGGGACCCGGTATGACTCCGTCTCCCGGGGCCGGGGTGGTCACCTGACAGTGGTACCCGGGACAGCGACCCGACATGACCCCGTGACCCGGGGCCGGGGTGCCGACCTGTCCAGGGGACCCGACCCGGGTACCCGACAGGACCCGGTGATCTGCGGCTGGGGTAAAAACCCGTCCCGGGGACCCGGGCTGGGTCCCGACATGACCCGGTGACCTGGGGCTGTGGTGTCGACCGGACTCGGGGACCTGGTCCGCTGTCCCGTCATGACCCGGGGACCTGGGGTCGGGGTGGTCACCAGACCCTTGTACCCAGGCCGTTGACCCGACATGACCCTGTGACCCGGGGCCCGGGTAAAAATCCAACCCGGGGACCCGGGCATGGGACGTGACATGACCCGACCTGGGTCCGGGGTCCCGAACTGACCCGGTGACCTGGGTCCGGGGACTCGGTATGACCCGGTTACCTGGGTCCGGGGTCCCCACGTGACCCGGTCACCTGGGGCCGGGGTCCCCACGTGACCCGCTGACCTGGGGCCGGTGACCCCACGTGACCCGGTCACCTGGGGCCGGTGTCCCCACGTGACCCGGGGTCCTGGTGCCGGGGTGGTCATCGGAACCTGGGAACCAGGCCGGGTGCGCGAGATGACCGGGTGACCTGGGGCCGGGTTATCGACCTGTCCAGGGGACCCGGGCCGGGGACCCGACAGGACCCGGTGATCTGCGGCTGGGGTAAAAACCCGTCCCGGGGACCCGGGCTGGGTCCCGACATGCCTTGGTTACCTGGGGCCGGTGTCCCCACGTGACCCGCTGACCTGGGGCCGGTGACCCCACGTGACCCGGTCACCTGGGGCCGGTGTCCCCACGTGACCCGGTCACCTGGGGCCGGTGACCCCACGTGACCCGGTCACCTGGGGCCGGTGACCCCACGTGACCCGGTCACCTGGGGCCGGTGAACCCACGTGACCTGGTCACCTGGGGCCGGTGACCCCACGTGACCGGGTCACCTGGGGCCGGTGACCCCACGTGACCCGGTCACCTGGGGCCGGTGACCCCACGTGACCCGGTCACCTGGGGCCGGTGTCCCCACGTGACCCGGTCACCTGGGGCCGGTGACCCCACGTGACCCGGTCACCTGGGGCCGGTGACCCCACGTGACCCGGTCACCTGGGGCCGGTGACCCCACGTGACCCGGTGACCTGGGGCCGGTGACCCCACGTGACCCGGTGACCTGGGGCCGGTGACCCCACGTGACCCGGTGACCTGGGGCCGGTGACCCCACTTGACCCGGTGACCTGGGGCCGGTGACCCCACGTGACCCGGTCACCTGGGGCCGGTGTCCCCACGTGACCCGGTCACCTGGGGCCGGTGTCCCCACGTGACCCGGTCACCTGGGGCCGGTGACCCCACGTGACCCGGTCAACTGGGGCCGGTGACCCCACTTGACCCGGTGACCTGGGGCCGGTGACCCCACGTGACCCGGTCACCTGGGGCCGGTGACCCCACGTGACCCGGTCACCTGGGGCCGGTGAACCCACGTGACCTGGTCACCTGGGGCCGGTGACCCCACGTGACCGGGTCACCTGGGGCCGGTGACCCCACGTGACCCGGTCACCTGGGGCCGGTGACCCCACGTGACCCGGTCACCTGGGGCCGGTGTCCCCACGTGACCCGGTCACCTGGGGCCGGTGACCCCACGTGACCCGGTCACCTGGGGCCGGTGACCCCACGTGACCCGCTGACCTGGGGCCGGTGACCCCACGTGACCCGGTCACCTGGGGCCGGTGACCCCACGTGACCCGGTCACCTGGGGCCGGTGACCCCACTTGACCCGGTCACCTGGGGCCGGTGACCCCACGTGACCCGGTCACCTGGGGCCGGTGACCCCACGTGACCCGGTCACCTGGGGCCGGTGTCCCCACGTGACCCGGTCACCTGGGGCCGGTGACCCCACGTGACCCGGTCACCTGGGGCCGGTGACCCCACTTGACCCGGTGACCTGGGGCCGGTGACCCCACGTGACCCGGTCACCTGGGGCCGGTGACCCCACGTGACCCGGTGACCTGGGGCCGGTGACCCCACGTGACCCGGTGACCTGGGGCCGGTGACCCCACGTGACCCGGTCACCTGGGGCCGGTGTCCCCACGTGACCCGGTCACCTGGGGCCGGTGACCCCACGTGACCCGGTCACCTGGGGCCGGTGTCCCCACGTGACCCGGGGTCCTGGTGCCGGGGTGGTCATCGGAACCTTGGAACCAGGCCGGTTACCCGACACGACCCGGTGACCCGGGGCTGTGGTGTCGACGGACTCGTGGACCTGGGTTCGGGGTCCCCGACCTGACGCGGTGACCTGGGGCCGGTGTCCCCACGTGACCCGCTGACCTGGGTCCGGGGTCCCCACGTGACCCGGGGTCCTGGTGCCGGGGTGGTCACCGGAACCTGGGAACCAGGCCGGTTACCCGACACGACCCGGTGACCTGGGGCCGGGTTAACGACCTGTCCAGGGGACCCGGGCCGGGGACCCGACAGGACCCGGTGGTCCTTCGCTGGTGTCCCGATGCAACCCGGGGACTTGGGCCGGGGACCCGGTATGACTCCGTCTCCCGGGGCCGGGGTGGTCACCTGACAGTGGTACCCGGGACAGCGACCCGACATGACCCCGTGACCCGGGGCCGGGGTGCCGACCTGTCCAGGGGACCCGACCCGGGTACCCGACAGGACCCGGTGATCTGCGGCTGGGGTAAAAACCCGTCCCGGGGACCCGGGCTGGGTCCCGACATGACCCGGTGACCTGGGGCTGTGGTGTCGACCGGACACGGGGACCTGGACCGCTGTCCCGTCATGACCCGGGGACCTGGGGTCGGGGTGGTCACCAGACCCTTGTACCCAGGCCGTTGACCCGACATGACCCTGTGACCCGGGGCCTGGGTAAAAATCCAACCCGGGGACCCGGGCATGGGACGTGACATGACCCGACCTGGGTCCGGGGTCCCGAACTGACCCGGTGACCTGGGTCCGGGGACTCGGTATGACCCGGTTACCTGGGTCCGGGGTCCCCACGTGACCCGGTCACCTGGGGCCGGGGTCCCCACGTGACCCGCTGACCTGGGGCCGGTGACCCCACGTGACCCGGTCACCTGGGGCCGGTGTCCCCACGTGACCCGGGGTCCTGGTGCCGGGGTGGTCATCGGAACCTGGGAACCAGGCCGGGTGCGCGAGATGACCGGGTGACCTGGGGCCGGGTTATCGACCTGTCCAGGGGACACGGGCCGGGGACCCGACAGGACCCGGTGATCTGCGGCTGGGGTAAAAACCCATCCCGGGGACCCGGGCTGGGTCCCGACATGCCTTGGTTACCTGGGGCCGGTGTCCCCACGTGACCCGGTCACCTGGGGCCGGTGACCCCACGTAACCCGGTCACCTGGGGCCGGTTGTCCCCACGTGACCCGCTGACCTGGGGCCGGTGACCCCACGTGACCCGGTCACCTGGGGCCGGTGACCCCACGTGACCCGGTCACCTGGGGCCGGTGTCCCCACGTGACCCGGTCACCTGGGGCCGGTGACCCCACGTGACCCGGTCACCTGGGGCCGGTGACCCCACGTGACCCGGTGACCTGGGGCCGGTGACCCCACGTGACCCGGTGACCTGGGGCCGGTGACCCCACGTGACCCGGTCACCTGGGGCCGGTGACCCCACGTGACCCGGTCACTTGGGGCCGGTGACCCCAAGTGACCCGCTGACCTGGGGCCGGTGACCTCACGTGACCCGGTCACCTGGGGCCGGTGACCCCACGTGACCCGGTCACCTGGGGCCGGTGACCCCACGTGACCAGGTCACCTGGGGCCGGTGACCCCACGTGACCCGGTCACCTGGGGCCGGTGACCTCACGTGACCCGGTCACCTGGGGCCGGTGACCCCACGTGACCCGGTCACCTGGGGCCGGTGACCCCACGTGACCAGGTCACCTGGGGCCGGTGACCCCACGTGACCCAGTCACCTGGTGCCGGTGACCCCACGTGACCGGGTCACCTGGGGCCGGTGTCCCCACGTGACCCGGTCACCTGGGGCCGGTGACCCCACGTGACCCGGTCACCTGGGGGCCGGGGTCCCCACGGGACCCGGGGTCCTGGTGCCGGGGTGGTCACCGGAACCTGGGAACCAGGCCGGTTACCCGACACGACCCGGTGACCTGGGGCCGGGTTAACGACCTGTCCAGGGGACCCGGGCCGGGGACCCGACAGGACCCGGTGGTCCTTCGCTGGTGTCCCGATGCAACCCGGGGACCCGGGCCCGGGCCCCCACGTGATCCAGTGATCCGGTGCTTTTGTCCCGATGCAACCCGGGGACTTGGGCCGGGGACCCGGTATGACTCCGTCTCCCGGGGCCGGGGTGGTCACCTGACACTGGTACCCGGGACAGCGACCCGACATGACCCCGTGACCCGGGGCCGGGGTGCCGACCTGTCCAGGGGACCCGACCCGGGTACCCGACAGGACCCGGTGATCTGCGGCTGGGGTAAAAACCCGTCCCGGGGACCCGGGCTGGGTCCCGACATGACCCGGTGACCTGGGGCTGTGGTGTCGACCGGACTCGGGGACCTGGTCCGCTGTCCCGTCATGACCCGGGGACCTGGGGTCGGGGTGGTCACCAGACCCTTGTACCCAGGCCGTTGACCCGACATGACCCTGTGACCCGGGGCCTGGGTAAAAATCCAACCCGGGGACCCGGGCATGGGACGTGACATGACCCGACCTGGGTCCGGGGGTCCCGAACTGACCCGGTGACCTGGGTCCGGGGACTCGGTATGACCCGGTTACCTGGGTCCGGGGTCCCCACGTGACCCGGTCACCTGGGGCCGGGGTCCCCACGTGACCCGCTGACCTGGGGCCGGTGACCCCACGTGACCCGGTCACCTGGGGCCGGTGTCCCCACGTGACCCGGGGTCCTGGTGCCGGGGTGGTCATCGGAACCTGGGAACCAGGCCGGGTGCGCGAGATGACCGGGTGACCTGGGGCCGGGTTATCGACCTGTCCAGGGGACCCGGGCCGGGGACCCGACAGGACCCGGTGATCTGCGGCTGGGGTAAAAACCCGTCCCGGGGACCCGGGCTGGGTCCCGACATGCCTTGGTTACCTGGGGCCGGTGTCCCCACGTGACCCGCTGACCTGGGGCCGGTGACCCCACGTGACCCGGTCACCTGGGGCCGGGGTCTCCACGTGACCCGCTGACCTGGGGCCGGTGACCCCACGTGACCCGGTCACCTGGGGCCGGTGTCCCCACGTGACCCGCTGACCTGGGGCCGGTGACCCCACGTGACCCGGTCACCTGGGGCCGGTGACCCCACGTGACCCGGTCACCTGGGGCCGGTGTCCCCACGTGACCCGGTCACCTGGGGCCGGTGACCCCACGTGACCCGGTCACCTGGGGCAGGTGACCCCACGTGACCCGGTCACCTGGGGCCGGTGACCCCACGTGACCCGGTCACCTGGGGCCGGTGACCCCACGTGACCCGCTGACCTGGGGCCGGTGACCCCACGTGACCCGGTCACCTGGGGCCGGTGACCCCACGTGACCCGGTGACCTGGGGCCGGTGACCCCACGTGACCCGGTGACCTGGGGCCGGTGACCCCACGTGACCCGGTCACCTGGGGCCGGTGTCCCCACGTGACCCGGTCACCTGGGGCCGGTGACCCCACGTGACCCGGTCACCTGGGGCCGGTGACCCCACGTGACCCGGTCACCTGGGGCCGGGGTCCCCACGGGACCCGGGGTCCTGGTGCCGGGGTGGTCACCGGAACCTGGGAACCAGGCCGGTTACCCGACACGACCCGGTGACCTGGGGCCGGGTTAACGACCTGTCCAGGGGACCCGGGCCGGGGACCCGACAGGACCCGGTGGTCCTTCGCTGGTGTCCCGATGCAACCCGGGGACCCGGGCCCGGGCCCCCACGTGATCCAGTGATCCGGTGCTTTTGTCCCGATGCAACCCGGGGACCTGGGCCGGGGACCCGGTATGACTCCGTCTCCCGGGGCCGGGGTGGTCACCTGACACTGGTACCCGGGACAGCGACCCGACATGACCCCGTGACCCGGGGCCGGGGTGCCGACCTGTCCAGGGGACCCGACCCGGGTACCCGACAGGACCCGGTGATCTGCGGCTGGGGTAAAAACCCGTCCCGGGGACCCGGGCTGGTTCCCGACATGACCCGGTGACCTGGGGCTGTGGTGTCGACCGGACTCGGGGACCTGGTCCGCTGTCCCGTCATGACCCGGGGACCTGGGGTCGGGGTGGTCACCAGACCCTTGTACCCAGGCCGTTGACCCGACATGACCCTGTGACCCGGGGCCTGGGTAAAAATCCAACCCGGGGACCCGGGCATGGGACGTGACATGACCCGACCTGGGTCCGGGGTCCCGAACTGACCCGGTGACCTGGGTCCGGGGACTCGGTATGACCCGGTTACCTGGGTCCGGGGTCCCCACGTGACCCGGTCACCTGGGGCCGGGGTCCCCACGTGACCCGCTGACCTGGGGCCGGTGACCCCACGTGACCCGGTCACCTGGGGCCGGTGTCCCCACGTGACCCGGGGTCCTGGTGCCGGGGTGGTCATCGGAACCTGGGAACCAGGCCGGGTGCGCGAGATGACCGGGTGACCTGGGGCCGGGTTATCGACCTGTCCAGGGGACCCGGGCCGGGGACCCGACAGGACCCGGTGATCTGCGGCTGGGGTAAAAACCCGTCCCGGGGACCCGGGCTGGGTCCCGACATGCCTTGGTTACCTGGGGCCGGTGTCCCCACGTGACCCGCTGACCTGGGGCCGGTGACCCCACGTGACCCGCTGACCTGGGGCCGGTGACCCCACGTGACCGGGTCACCTGGGGCCGGTGACCCCACGTGACCCGGTCACCTGGGGCCGGTGACCCCACGTGACCCGGTCACCTGGGGCCGGTGTCCCCACGTGACCCGGTCACCTGGTGCCGGTGACCCCACGTGACCCGGTCACCTGGGGCCGGTGACCCCACGTGACCCGGTCACCTGGGGCCGGTGTCCCCACGTGACCCGGTCACCTGGGGCCGGTGACCCCACGTGACCCGGTCACCTGGGGCCGGTGACCCCACGTGACCCGGTCACCTGGGGCCGGTGACCCCACGTGACCCGCTGACCTGGGGCCGGTGACCCCACGTGACCCGGTCACCTGGGGCCGGTGACCCCACGTGACCCGGTCACCTGGTGCCGGTGACCACACGTGACCCGGTCACCTGGGGCAAGTGACCTCACGTGACCCGGTCACCTGGGGCCGGTGACCCCACGTGACCCGGTCACCTGGGGCCGGTGACCCCACGTGACCCGGTCACCTGGGGCCGGTGACCCCACGTGACCCGGTGACCTGGGGCCGGTGACCCCACGTGACCCGCTGACCTGGGGCCGGTGACCCCACGTGACCCGGTCACCTGGGGCCGGTGACCCCACGTGACCCGGTCACCTGGGGCCGGTGACCCCACGTGACCCGGTCACCTGGGGCCGGTGACCTCACGTGACCCGGTCACCTGGGGCCGGTGACCCCACGTGACCCGGTCACCTGGGGCCGGTGACCCCACATGACCAGGTCACCTGCGGCCGGTGACCCCACGTGACCCGGTCAGCTGGGGCCGGTGACCCCACGTGACCCGGTCACCTGGGGCCGGTGACCTCACGTGACCCGGTCACCTGGGGCCGGTGACCCCACGTGACCCGGTCACCTGGGGCCGGTGACCCCACGTGACCAGGTCACCTGGGGCCGGTGACCCCACGTGACCCAGTCACCTGGTGCCGGTGACCCCCACGTGACCCGGTCACCTGGGGCCGGTGTCCCCACGTGACCCGGTCACCTGGGGCCGGTGACCCCACGTGACCCGGTCACCTGGGGCCGGGGTCCCCACGTGACCCGGGGTCCTGGTGCCGGGGTGGTCACCGGAACCTGGGAACCAGGCCGGTTACCCGACACGACCCGGTGACCTGGGGCCGGGTTAACGACCTGTCCAGGGGACCCGGGCCGGGGACCCGACAGGACCCGGTGGTCCTTCGCTGGTGTCCCGATGCAACCCGGGGACCCGGGCCCGGGCCCCCACGTGATCCAGTGATCCGGTGCTTTTGTCCCGATGCAACCCGGGGACCTGGGCCGGGGACCCGGTATGACTCCGTCTCCCGGGGCCGGGGTGGTCACCTGACACTGGTACCCGGGACAGCGACCCGACATGACCCCGTGACCCGGGGCCGGGGTGCCGACCTGTCCAGGGGACCCGACCCGGGTACCCGACAGGACCCGGTGATCTGCGGCTGGGGTAAAAACCCGTCCCGGGGACCCGGGCTGGGTCCCGACATGACCCGGTGACCTGGGGCTGTGGTGTCGACCGGACTCGGGGACCTGGTCCGGTGTCCCGTCATGACCCGGGGACCTGGGGTCGGGGTGGTCACCAGACCCTTGTACCCAGGCCGTTGACCCGACATGACCCTGTGACCCGGGGCCTGGGTAAAAATCCAACCCGGGGACCCGGGCATGGGACGTGACATGACCCGACCTGGGTCCGGGGTCCCGAACTGACCCGGTGACCTGGGTCCGGGGACTCGGTATGACCCGGTTACCTGGGTCCGGGGTCCCCACGTGACCCGGTCACCTGGGGCCGGGGTCCCCACGTGACCCGCTGACCTGGGGCCGGTGACCCCACGTGACCCGGTCACCTGGGGCCGGTGTCCCCACGTGACCCGGGGTCCTGGTGCCGGGGTGGTCATCGGAACCTGGGAACCAGGCCGGGTGCGCGAGATGACCGGGTGACCTGGGGCCGGGTTATCGACCTGTCCAGGGGACACGGGCCGGGGACCCGACAGGAGCCGGTGATCTGCGGCTGGGGTAAAAACCCGTCCCGGGGACCCGGGCTGGGTCCCGACATGCCTTGGTTACCTGGGGCCGGTGTCCCCACGTGACCCGGTCACCTGGGGCCGGTGACCCCACGTGACCCGGTCACCTGGGGCCGGTGTCCCCACGTGACCCGGTCACCTGGGGCCGGTGACCCCACGTGACCCGGTCACCTGGGGCCGGTGACCCCACGTGACCCGGTCACCTGGGGCCGGTGTCCCCACGTGACCCGGTCACCTGGTGCCGGTGACCCCACGTGACCCGGTCACCTGGGGCCGGTGACCCCACGTGACCCGGTCACCTGGGGCCGGTGACCCCACGTGACCCGGTCACCTGGGGCCGGTGACCCCACGTGACCCGGTGACCTGGGGCCGGTGACCCCACGTGACCCGGTGACCTGGGGCCGGTGACCCCACGTGACCCGGTCACCTGGGGCCGGTGTCCCCACGTGACCCGGTCACCTGGGGCCGGTGACCCCACGTGACCCGGTCAGCTGGGGCCGGTGACCCCACGTGACCCGGTCACCTGGGGCCGGTGACCCCACGTGACCCGGTCACCTGGGGCCGGTGACCCCACGTGACCCGGTCACCTGGGGCCGGTGACCTCACGTGACCCGGTCACCTGGGGCCGGTGACCCCACGTGACCCGGTCACCTGGGGCCGGTGACCCCACATGACCAGGTCACCTGGGGCCGGTGACCCCACGTGACCCGGTCACCTGGGGCCGGTGACCCCACGTGACCCGGTGACCTGGGGCCGGTGACCCCACGTGACCCGCTGACCTGGGGCCGGTGACCCCACGTGACCCGGTCACCTGGGGCCGGTGACCCCACGTGACCTGGTCACCTGGGGCCGGTGACCCCACTTGACCCGGTCACCTGGGGCCGGTGACCTCACGTGACCCGGTCACCTGGGGCCGGTGACCCCACGTGACCCGGTCACCTGGGGCCGGTGACCCCACGTGACCAGGTCACCTGCGGCCGGTGACCCCACGTGACCCGGTCACCTGGGGCCGGTGACCCCACGTGACCCGGTCACCTGGGGCCGGTGACCTCACGTGACCCGGTCACCTGGGGCCGGTGACCCCACGTGACCCGGTCACCTGGGGCCGGTGACCTCACGTGACCCGGTCACCTGGGGCCGGTGACCCCACGTGACCCGGTCACCTGGGGCCGGTGACCCCACGTGACCAGGTCACCTGGGGCCGGTGACCCCACGTGACCCAGTCACCTGGTGCCGGTGACCCCACGTGACCCGGTCACCTGGGGCCGGTGTCCCCACGTGACCCGGTCACCTGGGGCCGGTGACCCCACGTGACCCGGTCACCTGGGGCCGGGGTCCCCACGGGACCCGGGGTCCTGGTGCTGGGGTGGTCACCGGAACCTGGGAACCAGGCCGGTTACCCGACACGACCCGGTGACCTGGGGCCGGGTTAACGACCTGTCCAGGGGACCCGGGCCGGGGACCCGACAGGACCCGGTGGTCCTTCGCTGGTGTCCCGATGCAACCCGGGGACCCGGGCCCGGGCCCCCACGTGATCCAGTGATCCGGTGCTTTTGTCCCGATGCAACCCGGGGACCTGGGCCGGGGACCCGGTATGACTCCGTCTCCCGGGGCCGGGGTGGTCACCTGACACTGGTACCCGGGACAGCGACCCGACATGACCCCGTGACCCGGGGCCGGGGTGCCGACCTGTCCAGGGGACCCGACCCGGGTACCCGACAGGACCCGGTGATCTGCGGCTGGGGTAAAAACCCGTCCCGGGGACCCGGGCTGGGTCCCGACATGACCCGGTGACCTGGGGCTGTGGTGTCGACCGGACTCGGGGACCTGGTCCGCTGTCCCGTCATGACCCGGGGACCTGGGGTCGGGGTGGTCACCAGACCCTTGTACCCAGGCTGTTGACCCGACATGACCCTGTGACCCGGGGCCTGGGTAAAAATCCAACCCGGGGACCCGGGCATGGGACGTGACATGACCCGACCTGGGTCCGGGGTCCCGAACTGACCCGGTGACCTGGGTCCGGGGACTCGGTATGACCCGGTTACCTGGGTCCGGGGTCCCCACGTGACCCGGTCACCTGGGGCCGGGGTCCCCACGTGACCCGCTGACCTGGGGCCGGTGACCCCACGTGACCCGGTCACCTGGGGCCGGTGTCCCCACGTGACCCGGGGTCCTGGTGCCGGGGTGGTCATCGGAACCTGGGAACCAGGCCGGGTGCGCGAGATGACCGGGTGACCTGGGGCCGGGTTATCGACCTGTCCAGGGGACACGGGCCGGGGACCCGACAGGACCCGGTGATCTGCGGCTGGGGTAAAAACCCGTCCCGGGGACCCGGGCTGGGTCCCGACATGCCTTGGTTACCTGGGGCCGGTGTCCCCACGTGACCCGCTGACCTGGGGCCGGTGACCCCACGTGACCCGGTCACCTGGGGCCGGTGACCCCACGTGACCGGGTCACCTGGGGCCGGTGACCCCACGTGACCCGGTCACCTGGGGCCGGTGACCCCACGTGACCCGGTCACCTGGGGCCGGTGTCCCCACGTGACCCGGTCACCTGGTGCCGGTGACCCCACGTGACCCGGTCACCTGGGGCCGGTGACCCCACGTGACCCGGTCACCTGGGGCCGGTGACCCCACGTGACCCGGTCACCTGGGGCCGGTGACCCCACGTGACCCGCTGACCTGGGGCCGGTGACCCCACGTGACCCGCTGACCTGGGGCCGGTGACCCCACGTGACCCGGTCACCTGGGGCCGGTGACCCCACGTGACCCGGTGACCTGGGGCCGGTGACCCCACGTGACCCGCTGACCTGGGGCCGGTGTCCCCACGTGACCCGGTCACCTGGGGCTGGTGTCCCCACGTGACCCGGTGACCTGGGGCCTGTGGCCCCACGTGACCCGGTCACCTGGGGCCGGTGTCCCCACGTGACCCGCTGACCTGGGGCCGTTGACCCCACGTGACCCCGTCACCTGGGGCCGGTGACCCCACGTGACACGGTCACCTGGGGCCGGTGACCCCACGTGACCGGGTCACCTGGGGCCGGTGACCCCACGTGACCCGGTCACCTGGGGCCGGTGACCCCACGTGACCCGGTCACCTCGGGCCGGTGTCCCCACGTGACCCGGTCACCTGGTGCCGGTGACCACACGTGACCCAATCACCTGGGGCCGGTGACCCCACGTGACCCGGTCACCTGGGGCCGGTGACCCCACGTGACCCGGTCACCTGGGGCCGGTGACCCCACGTGACCCGCTGACCTGGGGCCGGTGACCCCACGTGACCCGGTCACCTGGGGCCGGTGTCCCCACGTGACCCGGTCACCTGGGGCCGGTGACCCCACGTGACCCGGTCACCTGGGGCCGGTGACCCCACGTGACCCGGTCACCTGGGGCCGGTGACCCCACGTGACCCGGTCACCTGGGGCCGGTGTCCCCACGTGACCCGCTGACCTGGGGCCGGTGACCCCACGTGACCCGGTCACCTGGGGCCGGTGACCCCACGTGACCCGGTCACCTGGGGCCGGTGTCCCCACGTGACCGGGTCACCTGGGGCCGGTGACCCCAAGTGACCCGCTGACCTGGGGCCGGTGACCTCACGTGACCCGGTCACCTGGGGCCGGTGACCCCACGTGACCCGGTCACCTGGGGCCGGTGACCCCACGTGACCAGGTCACCTGGGGCCGGTGACCCCACGTGACCCGGTC
Source organism: Somateria mollissima (assembly GCA_951411735.1). NCBI lineage: Eukaryota > Metazoa > Chordata > Aves > Anseriformes > Anatidae > Somateria > Somateria mollissima. The sequence goes on from CATOCB010000130.1 coordinate 342,028, forward strand.
ACCTGGGGCCGGTGACCTCACGTGACCCGGTCACCTGGGGCCGGTGACCCCACGTGACCCGGTCACCTGGGGCCGGTGACCCCACGTGACCCGGTCACCTGGGGCCGGTGACCCCACGTGACCCGGTCACCTGGGGCCGGTGACCCCACGTGACCCGGTCACCTGGGGCCGGTGACCCCACGTGACCCGGTGACCTGGGGCCGGTGACCCCACGTGACCCGGTGACCTGGTGCCGGTGACCCCACGTGACCCGGTCACCTGGGGCCGGTGTCCCCACGTGACCCGGTCACCTGGGGCCGGTGACCACCGTGACCCGCTGACCTGGGGCCGGTGACCCCACGTGACCCGGTCACCTGGGGCCGGTGACCTCACGTGACCCGGTGACCTGGGGCCGGTGACCCCACGTGACCCGGTCAGCTGGGGCCGGTGACCCCACGTGACCCGGTCACCTGGGGCCGGTGACCCCACGTGACCCGGTCACTTGGGGCCGGTGACCCCAAGTGACCCGCTGACCTGGGGCCGGTGACCTCACGTGACCCGGTCACCTGGGGCCGGTGACCCCACGTGACCCGGTCACCTGGGGCCGGTGACCCCACGTGACCAGGTCACCTGGGGCCGGTGACCCCACGTGACCCGGTCACCTGGGGCCGGTGACCTCACGTGACCCGCTGACCTGGGGCCGGTGACCCCACGTGACCCGGTCACCTGGGGCCGGTGACCCCACGTGACCCAGTCACCTGGGGCCGGTGACCCCACGTGACCCGGTCACCTGGGGCCGGTGTCCCCACGTGACCCGGTCACCTGGGGCCGGTGACCCCACGTGACCCGGTCACCTGGGGCCGGTGACCCCACGTGACCCGGTCACCTGGGGCCGGTGACCTCACGTGACCCGCTGACCTGGGGCCGGTGACCCCACGTGACCCGGTCACCTGGGGCCGGTGACCCCACGTGACCCAGTCACCTGGGGCCGGTGACCCCACGTGACCCGGTCACCTGGGGCCGGTGTCCCCACGTGACCCGGTCACCTGGGGCCGGTGACCCCACGTGACCCGGTCACCTGGGGCCGGTGTCCCCACGTGACCCGGGGTCCTGGTGCCGGGGTGGTCACCGGAACCTGGGAACCAGGCCGGTTACCCGACACGACCCGGTGACCTGGGGCCGGGTTAACGACCTGTCCAGGGGACCCGGGCCGGGGACCCGACAGGACCCGGTGGTCCTTCGCTGGTGTCCCGATGCAACCCGGGGACCCGGGCCCGGGCCCCCACGTGATCCAGTGATCCGGTGCTTTTGTCCCGATGCAACCCGGGGACCTGGGCCGGGGACCCGGTATGACTCCGTCTCCCGGGGCCGGGGTGGTCACCTGACACTGGTACCCGCGACAGCGACCCGACATGACCCCGTGACCCGGGGCCGGGGTGCCGACCTGTCCAGGGGACCCGACCCGGGTACCCGACAGGACCCGGTGATCTGCGGCTGGGGTAAAAACCCGTCCCGGGGACCCGGGCTGGGTCCCGACATGACCCGGTGACCTGGGGCTGTGGTGTCGACCGGACTCGGGGACCTGGTCCGGTGTCCCGTCATGACCCGGGGACCTGGGGTCGGGGTGGTCACCAGACCCTTGTACCCAGGCCGTTGACCCGACATGACCCTGTGACCCGGGGCCTGGGTAAAAATCCAACCCGGGGACCCGGGCATGGGACGTGACATGACCCGACCTGGGTCCGGGGTCCCGAACTGACCCGGTGACCTGGGTCCGGGGACTCGGTATGATCCGGTTACCTGGGTCCGGGGTCCCCACGTGACCCGGTCACCTGGGGCCGGGGTCCCCACGTGACCCGCTGACCTGGGGCCGGTGACCCCACGTGACCCGGTCACCTGGGGCCGGTGTCCCCACGTGACCCGGGGTCCTGGTGCCGGGGTGGTCATCGGAACCTGGGAACCAGGCCGGGTGCGCGAGATGACCGGGTGACCTGGGGCCGGGTTATCGAGCTGTCCAGGGGACACGGGCCGGGGACCCGACAGGACCCGGTGATCTGCGGCTGGGGTAAAAACCCGTCCCGGGGACCCGGGCTGGGTCCCGACATGCCTTGGTTACCTGGGGCCGGTGTCCCCACGTGACCCGCTGACCTGGGGCCGGTGACCCCATGTGACCCGGTCACCTGGGGCCGGTGTCCCCACGTGACCCGGTCACCTGGGGCCGGTGACCCCACGTGACCCGGTCACCTGGGGCCGGTGTCCACACGTGACCCGCTGACCTGGGGCTGGTGACCCCACGTGACCCGGTCACCTGGGGCCGGTGACCCCACGTGACCCGGTCACCTGGGGCCGGTGACCCCACGTGACCGGGTCACCTGGGGCCGGTGACCCCACGTGACCCGGTCACCTGGGGCCGGTGACCACACGTGACCCGGTCACCTGGGGCCGGTGTCCCCACGTGACCCGGTCACCTGGTGCCGGTGACCCCACGTGACCCGGTCACCTGGGGCCGGTGATCCCACGTGACCCGGTCACCTGGGGCCGGTGACCCCACGTGACCCGGTCACCTGGGGCCGGTGACCCCACGTGACCCGCTGACCTGGGGCCGGTGACCCCACGTGACCCGGTCACCTGGGGCCGGTGACCCCACGTGACCCGGTCACCTGGGGCCGGTGACCCCACGTGACCAGGTCACCTGGGGCCGGTGACCCCACGTGACCCAGTCACCTGGTGCCGGTGACCCCACGTGACCCGGTCACCTGGGGCCGGTGTCTCCACGTGACCCGGTCACCTGGGGCCGGTGACCCCACGTGACCCGGTCACCTGGGGCCGGGGTCCCCACGGGACCCGGGGTCCTGGTGCCGGGGTGGTCACCGGAACCTGGGAACCAGGCCGGTTACCCGACACGACCCGGTGACCTGGGGCCGGGTTAACGACCTGTCCAGGGGACCCGGGCCGGGGACCCGACAGGACCCGGTGGTCCTTCGCTGGTGTCCCGATGCAACCCGGGGACCCGGGCCCGGGCCCCCACGTGATCCAGTGATCCGGTGCTTTTGTCCCGATGCAACCCGGGGACCTGGGCCGGGGACCCGGTATGACTCCGTCTCCCGGGGCCGGGGTGGTCACCTGACACTGGTACCCGGGACAGCGACCCGACATGACCCCGTGACCCGGGGCCGGGGTGCCGACCTGTCCAGGGGACCCGACCCGGGTACCCGACAGGACCCGGTGATCTGCGGCTGGGGTAAAAACCCGTCCCGGGGACCCGGGCTGGGTCCCGACATGACCCGGTGACCTGGGGCTGTGGTGTCGACCGGACTCGGGGACCTGGTCCGGTGTCCCGTCATGACCCGGGGACCTGGGGTCGGGGTGGTCACCAGACCCTTGTACCCAGGCCGTTGACCCGACATGACCCTGTGACCCGGGGCCTGGGTAAAAATCCAACCCGGGGACCCGGGCATGGGACGTGACATGACCCGACCTGGGTCCGGGGTCCCGAACTGACCCGGTGTCCTGGGTCCGGGGACTCGGTATGACCCGGTTACCTGGGTCCGGGGTCCCCACGTGACCCGGTCACCTGGGGCCGGGGTCCCCACGTGACCCGCTGACCTGGGGCCGGTGACCCCACGTGACCCGGTCACCTGGGGCCGGTGTCCCCACGTGACCCGGGGTCCTGGTGCCGGGGTGGTCATCGGAACCTGGGAACCAGGCCGGGTGCGCGAGATGACCGGGTGACCTGGGGCCGGGTTATCGACCTGTCCAGGGGACACGGGCCGGGGACCCGACAGGACCCGGTGATCTGCGGCTGGGGTAAAAACCCGTCCCGGGGACCCGGGCTGGGTCCCGACATGCCTTGGTTACCTGGGGCCGGTGTCCCCACGTGACCCGCTGACCTGGGGCCGGTGACCCCACGTGACCCGGTCACCTGGGGCCGGTGTCCCCACGTGACCCGGTCACCTGGGGCAGGTGACCCCACGTGACCCGGTCACCTGGGGCCGGTGTCCCCACGTGACCCGCTGACCTGGGGCCGGTGACACCACGTGACCCGGTCACCTGGGGCCGGTGACCCCACGTGACCGGGTCACCTGGGGCCGGTGACCCCACGTGACCCGGTCACCTGGGGCCGGTGTCCCCACGTGACCCGGTCACCTGGTGCCGGTGACCCCACGTGACCCGGTCACCTGGGGCCGGTGACCCCACGTGACCCGGTCACCTGGGGCCGGTGACCCCACGTGACCCGCTGACCTGGGGCCGGTGACCCCACGTGACCCGGTCACCTGGGGCCGGTGACCCCACGTGACCCGGTGACCTGGGGCCGGTGACCCCACGTGACCCGCTGACCTAGGGCCGGTGACCCCACGTGACCCGGTCACCTGGGGCCGGTGTCCCCACGTGACCCGGTCACCTGGGGCCGGTGACCCCACGTGACCCGGTCACCTGGGGCCGGTGACCCCACGTGACCCGGTCACCTGGGGCCGGTGACCCCACGTGACCCGGTGACCTGGGGCCGGTGACCCCACGTGACCCGGTCACCTGGGGCCGGTGACCCCACGTGACCCGGTCACCTGGGGCCGGTGACCCCACGTGACCCGGTCACCTGGGGCCGGTGACCCCACGTGACCCGGTCACCTGGGGCCGGTGACCTCACGTGACCCGGTCACCTGGGGCCGGTGACCCCACGTGACCCGGTCACCTGGGGCCGGTGTCCCCACGTGACCCGGTCACCTGGGGCCGGTGACCCCACGTGACCCGGTCACCTGGGGCCGGGGTCCCCACGGGACCCGGGGTCCTGGTGCCGGGGTGGTCACCGGAACCTGGGAACCAGGCCGGTTACCCGACACGACCCGGTGACCTGGGGCCGGGTTAACGACCTGTCCAGGGGACCCGGGCCGGGGACCCGACAGGACCCGGTGGTCCTTCGCTGGTGTCCCGATGCAACCCGGGGACCCGGGCCCGGGCCCCCACGTGATCCAGTGATCCGGTGCTTTTGTCCCGATGCAACCCGGGGACCTGGGCCGGGGACCCGGTATGACTCCGTCTCCCGGGGCCGGGGTGGTCACCTGACACTGGTACCCGGGACAGCGACCCGACATGACCCCGTGACCCGGGGCCGGGGTGCCGACCTGTCCAGGGGACCCGACCCGGGTACCCGACAGGACCCGGTGATCTGGGGCTTGGGTAAAAACCCGTCCCGGGGACCCGGGCTGGGTCCCGACATGACCCGGTGACCTGGGGCTGTGGTGTCGACCGGACTCGGGGACCTGGTCCGGTGTCCCGTCATGACCCGGGGACCTGGGGTCGGGGTGGTCACCAGACCCTTGTACCCAGGCCGTTGACCCGACATGACCCTGTGACCCGGGGCCTGGGTAAAAATCCAACCCGGGGACCCGGGCATGGGACGTGACATGACCCGACCTGGGTCCGGGGTCCCGAACTGACCCGGTGACCTGGGTCCGGGGACTCGGTATGACCCGGTTACCTGGGTCCGGGGTCCCCACGTGACCCGGTCACCTGGGGCCGGGGTCCCCACGTGACCCGCTGACCTGGGGCCGGGTTATCGACCTGTCCAGGGGACCCGGGCCGGGGACCCGACAGGACCCGGTGATCTGCGGCTGGGGTAAAAACCCGTCCCGGGGACCCGGGCTGGGTCCCGACATGCCTTGGTTACCTGGGGCCGGTGTCCCCACGTGACCCGCTGACCTGGGGCCGGTGACCCCACGTGACCCGGTCACCTGGGGCCGGGGTCCCCACGTGACCCGCTGACCTGGGGCCGGTGACCCCACGTGACCCGGTCACCTGGGGCCGGGGTCCCCACGGGACCCGGGGTCCTGGTGCCGGGGTGGTCATCGGAACCTGGGAACCAGGCCGGGTGCGCGAGATGACCGGGTGACCTGGGGCCGGGTTATCGACCTGTCCAGGGGACCCGGGCCGGGGACCCGACAGGACCCGGTGATCTGCGGCTGGGGTAAAAACCCGTCCCGGGGACCCGGGCTGGGTCCCGACATGCCTTGGTTACCTGGGGCCGGTGTCCCCATGTGACCCGCTGACCTGGGGCCGGTGACCCCACGTGACCCGGTCACCTGGGGCCGGTGTCCCCACGTGACCCGGTCACCTGGGGCCGGTGACCCCACGTGACCCGGTCACCTGGGGCCGGTGTCCCCACGTGACCCGCTGACCTGGGGCCGGTGACGCCACGTGACCCGGTCACCTGGGGCCGGTGACCCCACGTGACCCGGTCACCTGGGGCCGGTGACCCCACGTGACCCGCTGACCTGGGGCCGGTGACCCCACGTGACCCGGTCACCTGGGGCCGGTGACCCCACGTGACCCGGTCACCTGGGGCCGGTGTCCCCACGTGACCCGGTCACCTGGTGCCGGTGACCCCACGTGACCCGGTCACCTGGGGCCGGTGACCCCACGTGACCCGGTCACCTGGGGCCGGTGACCCCACGTGACCCGGTCACCTGGGGCCGGTGACCCCACGTGACCCGCTGACCTGGGGCCGGTGACCCCACGTGACCCGGTGACCTGGGGCCGGTGACCCCACGTGACCCGGTCACCTGGGGCCGGTGTCCCCACGTGACCCGGTCACCTGGGGCCGGTGACCCCACGTGACCCGGTCACCTGGGGCCGGTGACCCCACGTGACCCGGTCACCTGGGGCCGGGGTCCCCACGGGACCCGGGGTCCTGGTGCCGGGGTGGTCACCGGAACCTGGGAACCAGGCCGGTTACCCGACACGACCCGGTGACCTGGGGCCGGGTTAACGACCTGTCCAGGGGACCCGGGCCGGGGACCCGACAGGACCCGGTGGTCCTTCGCTGGTGTCCCGATGCAACCCGGGGACCCGGGCCCGGGCCCCCACGTGATCCAGTGATCCGGTGCTTTTGTCCCGATGCAACCCGGGGACCTGGGCCGGGGACCCGGTATGACTCCGTCTCCCGGGGCCGGGGTGGTCACCTGACACTGGTACCCGGGACAGCGACCCGACATGACCCCGTGACCCGGGGCCGGGGTGCCGACCTGTCCAGGGGACCCGACCCGGGTACCCGACAGGACCCGGTGATCTGCGGCTGGGGTAAAAACCCGTCCCGGGGACCCGGGCTGGGTCCCGACATGACCCGGTGACCTGGGGCTGTGGTGTCGACCGGACTCGGGGACCTGGTCCGGTGTCCCGTCATGACCCGGGGACCTGGGGTCGGGGTGGTCACCAGACCCTTGTACCCAGGCCGTTGACCCGACATGACCCTGTGACCCGGGGCCTGGGTAAAAATCCAACCCGGGGACCCGGGCATGGGACGTGACATGACCCGACCTGGGTCCGGGGTCCCGAACTGACCCGGTGACCTGGGTCCGGGGACTCGGTATGACCCGGTTACCTGGGTCCGGGGTCCCCACGTGACCCGGTCACCTGGGGCCGGGGTCCCCACGTGACCCGCTGACCTGGGGCCGGTGACCCCACGTGACCCGGTCACCTGGGGCCGGTGTCCCCACGTGACCCGGGGTCCTGGTGCCGGGGTGGTCATCGGAACCTGGGAACGAGGCCGGGTGCGCGAGATGACCGGGTGACCTGGGGCCGGGTTATCGACCTGTCCAGGGGACCCGGGCCGGGGACCCGACAGGACCCGGTGATCTGCGGCTGGGGTAAAAACCCGTCCCGGGGACCCGGGCTGGGTCCCGACATGCCTTGGTTACCTGGGGCCGGTGTCCCCACGTGACCCGCTGACCTGGGGCCGGTGACCCCACGTGACCCGGTCACCTGGGGCCGGTGTCCCCACGTGACCCGGTCACCTGGGGCCGGTGACCCCACGTGACCCGGTCACCTGGGGCCGGTGTCCCCACGTGACCCACTGACCTGGGGCCGGTGACACCACGTGACCCGGTCACCTGGGGCCGGTGACCCCACGTGACCGGGTCACCTGGGGCCGGTGACCCCACGTGACCCGGTCACCTGGGGCCGGTGTCCCCACGTGACCCGGTCACCTGGTGCCGGTGACCCCACGTGACCCGGTCACCTGGGGCAGGTGACCCCACGTGACCCGGTCACCTGGGGCCGGTGACCCCACGTGACCCGGTCACCTGGGGCCGGTGACCCCACGTGACCCGCTGACCTGGGTCCGGGGTCCCCACGTGACCCGGGGTCCTGGTGCCGGGGTGGTCACCGGAACCTGGGAACCAGGCCGGGTGCGCGACATGACCTGGTGACCTGGGGCCGGGTTAACGACCTGTCCAGGGGACCCGGGCCGGGGACCCGACAGGACCCGGTGGTCCTTCGCTGGTGTCCCGATGCAACCCGGGGACCCGGGCCGGGGACCCGGTATGACTCCGTCTCCCGGGGCCGGGGTGGTCACCTGACAGTGGTACCCGGGACAGCGACCCGACATGACCCCGTGACCCGGGGCCGGGGTGCCGACCTGTCCAGGGGACCCGACCCAGGTACCCGACAGGACCCGGTGATCTGCGGCTGGGGTAAAAACCCGTCCCGGGGACCCGGGCTGGGTCCCGACATGACCCGGTGACCTGGGGCTGTGGTGTCGACCGGACTCGGGGACCTGGTCCGGTGTCCCGTCATGACCCGGGGACCTGGGGTCGGGGTGGTCACCAGACCCTTGTACCCAGGCCGTTGACCCGACATGACCCTGTGACCCGGGGCCTGGGTAAAAATCCAACCCGGGGACCCGGGCATGGGACGTGACATGACCCGACCTGGGTCCGGGGTCCCGAACTGACCCGGTGACCTGGGTCCGGGGACTCGGTATGACCCGGTTACCTGGGTCGGGGGTCCCCACGTGACCCGGTCACCTGGGGCCGGGGTCCCCACGTGACCCGCTGACCTGGGGCCGGTGACCCCACGTGACCCGGTCACCTGGGGCCGGTGTCCCCACGTGACCCGGGGTCCTGGTGCCGGGGTGGTCATCGGAACCTGGGAACCAGGCCGGGTGCGCGAGATGACCGGGTGACCTGGGGCCGGGTTATCGACCTGTCCAGGGGACACGGGCCGGGGACCCGACAGGACCCGGTGATCTGCGGCTGGGGTAAAAACCCATCCCGGGGACCCGGGCTGGGTCCCGACATGCCTTGGTTACCTGGGGCCGGTGTCCCCACGTGACCCGCTGACCTGGGGCCGGTGACCCCACGTGACCCGGTCACCTGGGGCCGGTGTCCCCACGTGACCCGGTCACCTGGGGCCGGTGACCCCACGTAACCCGGTCACCTGGGGCCGGTGTCCCCACGTGACCCGCTGACCTGGGGCCGGTGACCCCACGTGACCCGCTGACCTGGGGCCGGTGACCCCACGTGACCCGGTCACCTGGGGCCGGTGTCCCCACGTGACCCGGTCACCTGGGGCCGGTGACCCCACGTGACCCGGTCACCTGGGGCCGGTGACCCCACGTGACCCGGTGACCTGGGGCCGGTGACCCCACGTGACACGGTCACCTGGGGCCGGTGACCCCACGTGACCCGGTGACCTGGGGCCGGTGACCCCACGTGACCCGGTCACCTGGGGCCGGTGACCCCACGTGACCCGGTCACCTGGGGCCGGTGTCCCCACGTGACCCGGTCACTTGGGGCCGGTGACCCCAAGTGACCCGCTGACCTGGGGCCGGTGACCTCACGTGACCCAGTCACCTGGGGCCGGTGACCCCACGTGACCCGGTCACCTGGGGCCGGTGACCCCACGTGACCAGGTCACCTGGGGCCGGTGACCCCACGTGACCCGGTCACCTGGGGCCGGTGACCTCACGTGACCCGGTCACCTGGGGCCGGTGACCCCACGTGACCCGGTCACCTGGGGCCGGTGACCCCACGTGACCAGGTCACCTGGGGCCGGTGACCCCACGTGACCCAGTCACCTGGTGCCGGTGACCCCACGTGACCGGGTCACCTGGGGCCGGTGTCCCCACGTGACCCGGTCACCTGGGGCCGGTGACCCCACGTGACCCGGTCACCTGGGGCCGGGGTCCCCACGGGACCCGGGGTCCTGGTGCCGGGGTGGTCACCGGAACCTGGGAACCAGGCCGGTTACCCGACACGACCCGGTGACCTGGGGCCGGGTTAACGACCTGTCCAGGGGACCCGGGCCGGGGACCCGACAGGACCCGGTGGTCCTTCGCTGGTGTCCCGATGCAACCCGGGGACCCGGGCCCGGGCCCCCACGTGATCCAGTGATCCGGTGCTTTTGTCCCGATGCAACCCGGGGACTTGGGCCGGGGACCCGGTATGACTCCGTCTCCCGGGGCCGGGGTGGTCACCTGACACTGGTACCCGGGACAGCGACCCGACATGACCCCGTGACCCGGGGCCGGGGTGCCGACCTGTCCAGGGGACCCGACCCGGGTACCCGACAGGACCCGGTGATCTGCGGCTGGGGTAAAAACCCGTCCCGGGGACCCGGGCTGGGTCCCGACATGACCCGGTGACCTGGGGCTGTGGTGTCGACCGGACTCGGGGACCTGGTCCGGTGTCCCGTCATGACCCGGGGACCTGGGGTCGGGGTGGTCACCAGACCCTTGTACCCAGGCCGTTGACCCGACATGACCCTGTGACCCGGGGCCTGGGTAAAAATCCAACCCGGGGACCCGGGCATGGGACGTGACATGACCCGACCTGGGTCCGGGGTCCCGAACTGACCCGGTGACCTGGGTCCGGGGACTCGGTATGACCCGGTTACCTGGGTCCGGGGTCCCCACGTGACCCGGTCACCTGGGGCCGGGGTCCCCACGTGACCCGCTGACCTGGGGCCGGGTTATCGACCTGTCCAGGGGACCCGGGCCGGGGACCCGACAGGACCCGGTGATCTGCGGCTGGGGTAAAAACCCGTCCCGGGGACCCGGGCTGGGTCCCGACATGCCTTGGTTACCTGGGGCCGGTGTCCCCACGTGACCCGCTGACCTGGGGCCGGTGACCCCACGTGACCCGGTCACCTGGGGCCGGGGTCCCCACGTGACCCGCTGACCTGGGGCCGGTGACCCCACGTGACCCGGTCACCTGGGGCCGGGGTCCCCACGGGACCCGGGGTCCTGGTGCCGGGGTGGTCATCGGAACCTGGGAACCAGGCCGGGTGCGCGAGATGACCGGGTGACCTGGGGCCGGGTTATCGACCTGTCCAGGGGACCCGGGCCGGGGACCCGACAGGACCCGGTGATCTGCGGCTGGGGTAAAAACCCGTCCCGGGGACCCGGGCTGGGTCCCGACATGCCTTGGTTACCTGGGGCCGGTGTCCCCATGTGACCCGCTGACCTGGGGCCGGTGACCCCACGTGACCCGGTCACCTGGGGCCGGTGTCCCCACGTGACCCGGTCACCTGGGGCCGGTGACCCCACGTGACCCGGTCACCTGGGGCCGGTGTCCCCACGTGACCCGCTGACCTGGGGCCGGTGACCCCACGTGACCCGGTCACCTGGGGCCGGTGACCCCACGTGACCCGGTCACCTGGGGCCGGTGACCCCACGTGACCCGCTGACCTGGGGCCGGTGACCCCACGTGACCCGGTCACCTGGGGCCGGTGACCCCACGTGACCCGGTCACCTGGGGCCGGTGTCCCCACGTGACCCGGTCACCTGGTGCCGGTGACCCCACGTGACCCGGTCACCTGGGGCCGGTGACCCCACGTGACCCGGTCACCTGGGGCCGGTGACCCCACGTGACCCGGTCACCTGGGGCCGGTGACCCCACGTGACCCGCTGACCTGGGGCCGGTGACCCCACGTGACCCGGTGACCTGGGGCCGGTGACCCCACGTGACCCGGTCACCTGGGGCCGGTGTCCCCACGTGACCCGGTCACCTGGGGCCGGTGACCCCACGTGACCCGGTCACCTGGGGCCGGTGACCCCACGTGACCCGGTCACCTGGGGCCGGGGTCCCCACGGGACCCGGGGTCCTGGTGCCGGGGTGGTCACCGGAACCTGGGAACCAGGCCGGTTACCCGACACGACCCGGTGACCTGGGGCCGGGTTAACGACCTGTCCAGGGGACCCGGGCCGGGGACCCGACAGGACCCGGTGGTCCTTCGCTGGTGTCCCGATGCAACCCGGGGACCCGGGCCCGGGCCCCCACGTGATCCAGTGATCCGGTGCTTTTGTCCCGATGCAACCCGGGGACCTGGGCCGGGGACCCGGTATGACTCCGTCTCCCGGGGCCGGGGTGGTCACCTGACACTGGTACCCGGGACAGCGACCCGACATGACCCCGTGACCCGGGGCCGGGGTGCCGACCTGTCCAGGGGACCCGACCCGGGTACCCGACAGGACCCGGTGATCTGCGGCTGGGGTAAAAACCCGTCCCGGGGACCCGGGCTGGGTCCCGACATGACCCGGTGACCTGGGGCTGTGGTGTCGACCGGACTCGGGGACCTGGTCCGGTGTCCCGTCATGACCCGGGGACCTGGGGTCGGGGTGGTCACCAGACCCTTGTACCCAGGCCGTTGACCCGACATGACCCTGTGACCCGGGGCCTGGGTAAAAATCCAACCCGGGGACCCGGGCATGGGACGTGACATGACCCGACCTGGGTCCGGGGTCCCGAACTGACCCGGTGACCTGGGTCCGGGGACTCGGTATGACCCGGTTACCTGGGTCCGGGGTCCCCACGTGACCCGGTCACCTGGGGCCGGGGTCCCCACGTGACCCGCTGACCTGGGGCCGGTGACCCCACGTGACCCGGTCACCTGGGGCCGGTGTCCCCACGTGACCCGGGGTCCTGGTGCCGGGGTGGTCATCGGAACCTGGGAACGAGGCCGGGTGCGCGAGATGACCGGGTGACCTGGGGCCGGGTTATCGACCTGTCCAGGGGACCCGGGCCGGGGACCCGACAGGACCCGGTGATCTGCGGCTGGGGTAAAAACCCGTCCCGGGGACCCGGGCTGGGTCCCGACATGCCTTGGTTACCTGGGGCCGGTGTCCCCACGTGACCCGCTGACCTGGGGCCGGTGACCCCACGTGACCCGGTCACCTGGGGCCGGGGTCCCCACGTGACCCGCTGACCTGGGGCCGGTGACCCCACGTGACCCGGTCACCTGGGGCCGGTGTCCCCACGTGACCCGCTGACCTGGGGCCGGTGACCCCACGTGACCCGGTCACCTGGGGCCGGTGACCCCACGTGACCCGGTCACCTGGGGCCGGTGTCCCCACGTGACCCGGTCACCTGGGGCCGGTGACCCCACGTGACCCGGTCACCTGGGGACGGTGACCCCACGTGACCCGGTCACCTGGGGCCGGTGTCCCCACGTGACCCGGTCACCTGGTGCCGGTGACCACACGTGACCCGGTCATCTGGGGCCGGTGACCCCACGTGACCCGGTCACCTGGGGCCGGTGACCCCACGTGACCCGGTCACCTGGGGCCGGTGACCCCACGTGACCCGCTGACCTGGGGCCGGTGACCCCACGTGACCCGGTGACCTGGGGCCGGTGACCCCACGTGACCCGCTGACCTGGGGCCGGTGACCCCACGTGACCCGGTCACCTGGGGCCGGTGTCCCCACGTGACCCGGTCACCTGGGGCCGGTGACCCCACGTGACCCGGTCACCTGGGGCCGGTGACCCCACGTGACCCGGTCACCTGGGGCCGGTGACCTCACGTGACCCGGTCACCTGGGGCCGGTGACCCCACGTGACCCGGTCACCTGGGGCCGGTGACCCCACGTGACCAGGTCACCTGGGGCCGGTGACCCCACGTGACCCGGTCACCTGGGGCCGGTGACCCCACGTGACCCGGTCACCTGGGGCCGGTGACCCCACGTGACCCGGTCACCTGGGGCCGGTGTCCCCACGTGACCCGGTCACCTGGGGCCGGTGACCCCACGTGACCCGGTCACCTGGGGCCGGGGTCCCCACGGGACCCGGGGTCCTGGTGCCGGGGTGGTCACCGGAACCTGGGAACCAGGCCGGTTACCCGACACGACCCGGTGACCTGGGGCCGGGTTAACGACCTGTCCAGGGGACCCGGGCCGGGGACCCGACAGGACCCGGTGGTCCTTCGCTGGTGTCCCGATGCAACCCGGGGACCCGGGCCCGGGCCCCCACGTGATCCAGTGATCCGGTGCTTTTGTCCCGATGCAACCCGGGGACCTGGGCCGGGGACCCGGTATGACTCCGTCTCCCGGGGCCGGGGTGGTCACCTGACACTGGTACCCGGGACAGCGACCCGACATGACCCCGTGACCCGGGGCCGGGGTGCCGACCTGTCCAGGGGACCCGACCCGGGTACCCGACAGGACCCGGTGATCTGCGGCTGGGGTAAAAACCCGTCCCGGGGACCCGGGCTGGGTCCCGACATGACCCGGTGACCTGGGGCTGTGGTGTCGACCGGACTCGGGGACCTGGTCCGCTGTCCCGTCATGACCCGGGGACCTGGGGTCGGGGTGGTCACCAGACCCTTGTACCCAGGCCGTTGACCCGACATGACCCTGTGACCCGGGGCCTGGGTAAAAATCCAACCCGGGGACCCGGGCATGGGACGTGACATGACCCGACCTGGGTCCGGGGTCCCGAACTGACCTGGTGACCTGGGTCCGGGGACTCGGTATGACCCGGTTACCTGGGTCCGGGGTCCCCACGTGACCCGGTCACAAGGGGCCGGGGTCCCCACGTGACCCGCTGACCTGGGGCCGGTGACCCCACGTGACCCGGTCACCTGGGGCCGGTGTCCCCACGTGACCCGGGGTCCTGGTGCCGGGGTGGTCATCGGAACCTGGGAACCAGGCCGGGTGCGCGAGATGACCGCGTGACCTGGGGCCGGGTTATCGACCTGTCCAGGGGACACGGGCCGGGGACCCGACAGGACCCGGTGATCTGCGGCTGGGGTAAAAACCCGTCCCGGGGACCCGGGCTGGGTCCCGACATGCCTTGGTTACCTGGGGCCGGTGTCCCCACGTGACCCGCTGACCTGGGGCCGGTGACCCCACGTGACCCGGTCACCTGGGGCCGGTGACCTCACGTGACCGGGTCACCTGGGGCCGGTGACCCCACGTGACCCGGTCACCTGGGGCCGGTGTCCCCACGTGACCCGGTCACCTGGTGCCGGTGACCCCACGTGACCCGGTCACCTGGGGCCGGTGACCCCACGTGACCCGGTCACCTGGGGCCGGTGACCCCACGTGACCCGGTCACCTGGGGCCGGTGACCCCACGTGACCCGGTGACCTGGGGCCGGTGACCCCACGTGACCCGGTGACCTGGGGCCAGTGACCCCACGTGACCCGGTCACCTGGGGCCGGTGACCCCACGTGACCCGGTGACCTGGGGCCGGTGACCCCACGTGACCCGCTGACCTGGGGCCGGTGTCCCCACGTGACCCGGTCACCTGGGGCTGGTGTCCCCACGTGACCCGGTCACCTGGGGCCTGTGGCCCCACGTGACCCGGTCACCTGGGGCCGGTGTCCCCACGTGACCCGCTGACCTGGGGCCGTTGACCCCACGTGACCCCGTCACCTGGGGCCGGTGACCCCACGTGACACGGTCACCTGGGGCCGGTGACCCCACGTGACCGGGTCACCTGGGGCCGGTGACCCCACGTGACCGGTCACCTGGGGCCGGTGACCCCACGTGACCCGGTCACCTGGGGCCGGTGTCCCCACGTGACCCGGTCACCTGGTGCCGGTGACCCCACGTGACCCGCTGACCTGGGGCGGTGACCCCACGTGACCCGGTCACCTGGTGCCGGTGACCCCACGTGACCCGCTGACCTGGGGCCGGTGTCCCCACGTGACCCGGTCACCTGGTGCCGGTGACCCACGTGACCCGGTCACCTGGGGCCGGTGACCCCACGTGACCCCGGTCACCTGGGGCCGGTGACCCCACGTGACCCGGTGACCTGGGGCCGGTGACCCCACGTGACCCGGTGACCTGGGGCCGGTGACCCACGTGACCCGGTTACCTGGTGCCGGTGACCCCACGTGACCGGGTCACCTGGGGCCGGTGTCCCCACGTGACCCGGTCACCTGGGGCCGGTGACCCCACGTGACCCGGTCACCTGGGGCCGGTGACCCCACGTGACCCGGTCACCTGGGGCCGGTGACCTCACGTGACCCGGTCACCTGGGGCCGGTGACCCCACGTGACCCGGTCACCTGGGGCCGGTGACCCCACGTGACCAGGTCACCTGGGGCCGGTGACCCCACGTGACCCGGTCACCTGGGGCCGGGGTCCCCACGGGACCCGGGGTCCTGGTGCCGGGGTGGTCACCGGAACCTGGGAATCAGGCCGGTTACCCGACACGACCCGGTGACCTGGGGCCGGGTTAACGACCTGTCCAGGGGACCCGGGCCGGGGACCCGACAGGACCCGGTGGTCCTTCGCTGGTGTCCCGATGCAACCCGGGGACCCGGGCCCGGGCCCCCACGTGATCCAGTGATCCGGTGCTTTTGTCCCGATGCAACCCGGGGACCTGGGCCGGGGACCCGGTATGACTCCGTCTCCCGGGGCCGGGGTGGTCACCTGACACTGGTACCCGGGACAGCGACCCGACATGACCCCGTGACCCGGGGCCGGGGTGCCGACCTGTCCAGGGGACCCGACCCGGGTACCCGACAGGACCCGGTGATCTGGGGCTTGGGTAAAAACCCGTCCCGGGGACCCGGGCTGGGTCCCGACATGACCCGGTGACCTGGGGCTGTGGTGTCGACCGGACTCGGGGACCTGGTCCGGTGTCCCGTCATGACCCGGGGACCTGGGGTCGGGGTGGTCACCAGACCCTTGTACCCAGGCCGTTGACCCGACATGACCCTGTGACCCGGGGCCTGGGTAAAAATCCAACCCGGGGACCCGGGCATGGGACGTGACATGACCCGACCTGGGTCCGGGGTCCCGAACTGACCCGGTGACCTGGGTCCGGGGACTCGGTATGATCCGGTTACCTGGG
The DNA here is from genome assembly GCA_951411735.1 of Somateria mollissima. NCBI lineage: Eukaryota > Metazoa > Chordata > Aves > Anseriformes > Anatidae > Somateria > Somateria mollissima. Next base: position 358,860 of record CATOCB010000130.1, read on the forward strand.
TCCGGGGTCCCCACGTGACCCGGTCACCTGGGGCCGGGGTCCCCACGTGACCCGCTGACCTGGGGCCGGTGACCCCACGTGACCCGGTCACCTGGGGCCGGTGTCCCCACGTGACCCGGGGTCCTGGTGCCGGGGTGGTCATCGGAACCTGGGAACCAGGCCGGGTGCGCGAGATGACCGGGTGACCTGGGGCCGGGTTATCGACCTGTCCAGGGGACACGGGCCGGGGACCCGACAGGACCCGGTGATCTGCGGCTGGGGTAAAAACCCGTCCCGGGGACCCGGGCTGGGTCCCGACATGCCTTACATGCCTTGGTTACCTGGGGCCGGTGTCCCCACGTGACCCGCTGACCTGGGGCCGGTGACCCCATGTGACCCGGTCACCTGGGGCCGGTGTCCCCACGTGACCCGGTCACCTGGGGCCGGTGACCCCACGTGACCCGGTCACCTGGGGCCGGTGTCCCCACGTGACCCGCTGACCTGGGGCCGGTGACCCCACGTGACCCGGTCACCTGGGGCCGGTGACCCCACGTGACCCGGTCACCTGGGGCCGGTGTCCCCACGTGACCCGCTGACCTGGGGCCGGTGACCCCATGTGACCCGGTCACCTGGGGCCGGTGTCCCCACGTGACCCGGTCACCTGGGGCCGGTGACCCCACGTGACCCGGTCACCTGGGGCCGGTGACCCCACGTGACCCGCTGACCTGGGGCCGGTGACCCCACGTGACCCGGTCACCTGGGGCCGGTGACCCCACGTGACCCGGTCACCTGGGGCCGGTGTCCCCACGTGACCCGCTGACCTGGGGCCGGTGACCCCACGTGACCCGGTCACCTGGGGCCGGTGACCCCACGTGACCCGGTCACCTGGGGCCGGTGACCCCACGTGACCGGGTCACCTGGGGCCGGTGACCCCACGTGACCCGCTGACCTGGGGCCGGTGACCCCACGTGACCCGGTCACCTGGGGCCGGTGTCCCCACGTGACCCGGTCACCTGGTGCCGGTGACCCCACGTGACCCGGTCACCTGGGGCCGGTGATCCCACGTGACCCGGTCACCTGGGGCCGGTGACCCCACGTGACCCGGTCACCTGGGGCCGGTGACCCCACGTGACCCCGCTGACCCTGGGGCCGGTGACCCCACGTGACCCGGTCACCTGGGGCCGGTGACCCCACGTGACCCGGTCACCTGGGGCCGGTGACCCCACGTGACCAGGTCACCTGGGGGCCGGTGACCCCACGTGACCCAGTCACCTGGTGCCGGTGACCCCACGTGACCCGGTCACCTGGGGCCGGTGTCCCCACGTGACCCGGTCACCTGGGGCCGGTGACCCCACGTGACCCGGTCACCTGGGGCCGGGGTCCCACGGGACCCGGGGTCCTGGTGCCGGGGTGGTCACCGGAACCTGGGAACCAGGCCGGTTACCCGACACGACCCGGTGACCTGGGGCCGGGTTAACGACCTGTCCAGGGGACCCGGGCCGGGGGACCCGACAGGACCCGGTGGTCCTTCGCTGGTTGTCCCGATGCAACCCGGGGACCCGGGCCCGGGCCCCCACGTGATCCAGTGATCCGGTGCTTTTGTCCCGATGCAACCCGGGGACCCGGGCCGGGGACCCGGTATGACTCCGTCTCCCGGGGCCGGGGTGGTCACCTGACACTGGTACCGCGGGACAGCGACCCGACATGACCCCGTGACCCGGGGCCGGGGGTGCCGACCTGTCCAGGGGACCCGACCCGGGTACCCGACAGGACCCGGTGATCTGCGGCTGGGGTAAAAACCCGTCCCGGGGACCCGGGCTGGGTCCCGACATGACCCGGTGACCTGGGGCTGTGGTGTCGACCGGACTCGGGGACCTGGTCCGGTGTCCCGTCATGACCCGGGACCTGGGGTCGGGGTGGTCACCAGACCCTTGTACCCAGGCCGTTGACCCGACATGACCCTGTGACCCGGGGCCTGGGTAAAATCCAACCCGGGGACCCGGGCATGGACGTGACATGACCCGACCTGGGTCCGGGGTCCCGAACTGACCCGGTGACCTGGGTCCGGGACTCGGTATGACCCGGTTACCTGGGTCCGGGGTCCCCACGTGACCCGGTCACCTGGGGCCGGGGTCCCCACGTGACCCGCTGACCTGGGGCCGGTGACCCCACGTGACCCGGTCACCTGGGGCCGGTGTCCCCACGTGACCCGGGGTCCTGGTGCCGGGGTGGTCATCGGAACCTGGGAACCAGGCCGGGTGCGCGAGATGACCGGGTGACCTGGGGCCGGGTTATCGACCTGTCCAGGGGACACGGGCCGGGGACCCGACAGGACCCGGTGATCTGCGGCTGGGGTAAAAACCCGTCCCGGGGACCCGGGCTGGGTCCCGACATGCCTTGGTTACCTGGGGCCGGTGTCCCCACATGACCCGCTGACCTGGGGCCGGTGACCCCACGTGACCCGGTCACCTGGGGCCGGTGTCCCCACGTGACCCGGTCACCTGGGGCCGGTGACCCCACGTGACCCGGTCACCTGGGGCCGGTGTCCCCCACGTGACCCGCTGACCTGGGGCCGGTGACACCACGTGACCCGGTCACCTGGGGCCGGTGACCCCAACGTGACCGGGTCACCTGGGGCCAGTGACCCCACGTGACCCGGTCACCTGGGGCCGGTGACCCCACGTGACCCGGTCACCTGGGGCCGGTGTCCCCACGTGACCCGGTCACCTGGTGCCGGTGACCCCACGTGACCCGCTGACCTGGGGCCGGTGACCCCACATGACCGGGTCACCTGGGGCCGGTGACCCCACGTGACCCGGTCACCTGGGGCCGGTGACCCCACGTGACCCGGTCACCTGGGGCCGGTGTCCCCACGTGACCCGGTCACCTGGGGCCGGTGACCCCACGTGACCCGGTCACCTGGAGCCGGTGACCCCACGTGACCCGGTCACCTGGGGCCGGTGACCCCACGTGACCCGGTGACCTGGGGCCGGTGTCCCCACGTGACCCGCTGACCTGGGGCCGGTGACCCCACGTGACCCGCTGACCTGGGGCCGGTGTCCCCACGTGACCCGCTGACCTGGGGCCGGTGACCCCACGTGACCCGCTGACCTGGGGCCGGTGACCCCACGTGACCCGGTCACCTGGGGCCGGTGACCCCACGTGACCCGGTCACCTGGGGCCGGTGTCCCCACGTGACCCGGTCACCTGGGGCCGGTGACCCCACGTGACCCGGTCTCCTGGGGCCGGTGACTCCACGTGACCCAGTCACCTGGGGCCGGTGTCACCACGTGACCCGGTCACCTGGGGCCGGTGACCCCACGTGACCCGGTCACCTGGGGCCGGTGTCCCCACGTGACCCGGTCACCTGGGGCCGGTGTCCCCACGTGACCCGGTCACCTGGGGCCGGTGACCCCACGTGACCCGGTCACCTGGGGCCGGGGTCCCCACGGGACCCGGGGTCCTGGTGCCGGGGTGGTCACCGGAACCTGGGAACCAGGCCGGTTACCCGACACGACCCGGTGACCTGGGGCCGGGTTAACGACCTGTCCAGGGGACCCGGGCCGGGGACCCGACAGGACCCGGTGGTCCTTCGCTGGTGTCCCGATGCAACCCGGGGACCCGGGCCCGGGCCCCCACGTGATCCAGTGATCCGGTGCTTTTGTCCCGATGCAACCCGGGGACCTGGGCCGGGGACCCGGTATGACTCCGTCTCCCGGGGCCGGGGTGGTCACCTGACACTGGTACCCGGGACAGCGACCCGACATGACCCCGTGACCCGGGGCCGGGGTGCCGACCTGTCCAGGGGACCCGACCCGGGTACCCGACAGGACCCGGTGATCTGCGGCTGGGGTAAAAAACCCGTCCCGGGGACCCGGGCTGGGTCCCGACATGACCCGGTGACCTGGGGCTGTGGTGTCGACCGGACTCGGGGACCTGGTCCGGTGTCCCGTCATGACCCGGGGACCTGGGGTCGGGGTGGTCACCAGACCCTTGTACCCAGGCCGTTGACCCGACATGACCCTGTGACCCGGGGCCTGGGTAAAAATCCAACCCGGGGACCCGGGCATGGGACGTGACATGACCCGACCTGGGTCCGGGGTCCCGAACTGACCCGGTGTCCTGGGTCCGGGGACTCGGTATGACCCGGTTACCTGGGTCCGGGGTCCCCACGTGACCCGGTCACCTGGGGCCGGTGTCCCCACGTGACCCGCTGACCTGGGGCCGGTGACCCCACGTGACCCGGTCACCTGGGGCCGGTGTCCCCACGTGACCCGGGGTCCTGGTGCCGGGGTGGTCATCGGAACCTGGGAACCAGGCCGGGTGCGCGAGATGACCGCGTGACCTGGGGCCGGGTTATCGACCTGTCCAGGGGACACGGGCCGGGGACCCGACAGGACCCGGTGATCTGCGGCTGGGGTAAAAACCCGTCCCGGGGACCCGGGCTGGGTCCCGACATGCCTTGGTTACCTGGGGCCGGTGTCCCCACGTGACCCGCTGACCTGGGGCCGGTGACCCCACGTGACCCGGTCACCTGGGGCCGGTGTCCCCACGTGACCCGGTCACCTGGGGCCGGTGACCCCACGTGACCCGGTCACCTGGGGCCGGTGTCCCCACGTGACCCACTGACCTGGGGCCGGTGACACCACGTGACCCGGTCACCTGGGGCCGGTGACCCCACGTGACCGGGTCACCTGGGGCCGGTGACCCCACGTGACCCGGTCACCTGGGGCCGGTGACCCCACGTGACCCGGTCACCTGGGGCCGGTGTCCCCACGTGACCCGGTCACCTGGTGCCGGTGACCCCACGTGACCCGGTCACCTGGGGCCGGTGACCCCACGTGACCCGGTCACCTGGGGCCGGTGACCCCACGTGACCCGGTCACCTGGGGCCGGTGACCCCACGTGACCCGCTGACCTGGGGCCGGTGACCCCACGTGACCCGGTCACCTGGGGCCGGTGTCCACACGTGACCCGGGGTCCTGGTGCCGGGGTGGTCATCGGAACCTGGGAACCAGGCCGGGTGCGCGAGATGACCGCGTGACCTGGGGCCGGGTTATCGACCTGTCCAGGGGACCCGGGCCGGGGACCCGACAGGACCCGGTGATCTGCGGCTGGGGTAAAAACCCGTCCCGGGGACCCGGGCTGGGTCCCGACATGCCTTGGTTACCTGGGGCCGGTGTCCCCACGTGACCCGCTGACCTGGGGCCGGTGACCCCACGTGACCCGGTCACCTGGGGCCGGTGTCCCCACGTGACCCGGTCACCTGGGGCCGGTGACCCCACGTGACCCGGTCACCTGGGGCCGGTGTCCCCACGTGACCCGCTGTGACCTGGGGCCGGTGACCCCACGTGACCCGGTCACCTGGGGCCGGTGACCCCACGTGACCCGGTCACCTGGGGCCGGTGACCCCACGTGACCCGCTGACCTGGGGCCGGTGACCCCACGTGACCCGGTGACCTGGGGCCGGTGACCCCACGTGACCCGCTGACCTGGGGCCGGTGACCCCACGTGACCCGGTCACCTGGGGCCGGTGACCCCACGTGACCCGGTCACCTGGGGCCGGTGACCCCACGTGACCCGGTCACCTGGGGCCGGTGACCTCACGTGACCCGGTCACCTGGGGCCGGTGACCCCACGTGAACCCGGTCACCTGGGGCCGGTGAACCCCACGTGACCAGGTCACCTGGGGCCGGTGACCCCACGTGACCCGGTCACCTGGGGCCGGTGACCCCACGTGACCCGGTCACCTGGGGGCCGGTGACCTCACGTGACCCGGTCACCTGGGGCCGGTGACCCCACGTGACCCGGTCACCTGGGGCCGGTGACCCCACGTGACCAGGTCACCTGGGGCCGGTGACCCCACGTGACCCAGTCACCTGGTGCCGGTGACCCCACGTGACCCGGTCACCTGGGGCCGGTCCCCACGTGACCCGGTCACCTGGGGCCGGTGACCCCACGTGACCCGGTCACCTGGGGCCGGTGTCCACACGGGACCCGGGGTCCTGGTGCCGGGGTGGTCACCGGAACCTGGGAACCAGGCCGGTTACCCGACACGACCCGGTGACCTGGGGCCGGGTTAACGACCTGTCCAGGGGACCCGGGCCGGGGACCCGACAGGACCCGGTGGTCCTTCGCTGGTGTCCCGATGCAACCCGGGGACCCGGGCCCGGGCCCCCACGTGATCCAGTGATCCGGTGCTTTTGTCCCGATGCAACCCGGGGACCTGGGCCGGGGACCCGGTATGACTCCGTCTCCCGGGGCCGGGGTGGTCACCTGACACTGGTACCCGGGACAGCGACCCGACATGACCCCGTGACCCGGGGCCGGGGTGCCGACCTGTCCAGGGGACCCGACCCGGGTACCCGACAGGACCCGGTGATCTGCGGCTGGGGTAAAAACCCGTCCCGGGGACCCGGGCTGGGTCCCGACATGACCCGGTGACCTGGGGCTGTGGTGTCGACCGGACTCGGGGACCTGGTCCGGTGTCCCGTCATGACCCGGGGACCTGGGGTCGGGGTGGTCACCAGACCCTTGTACCCAGGCCGTTGACCCGACATGACCCTGTGACCCGGGGCCTGGGTAAAAATCCAACCCGGGGACCCGGGCATGGGACGTGACATGACCCGACCTGGGTCCGGGGTCCCGAACTGACCCGGTGACCTGGGTCCGGGGACTCGGTATGACCCGGTTACCTGGGTCCGGGGTCCCCACGTGACCCGGTCACCTGGGGCCGGGGTCCCCACGTGACCCGCTGACCTGGGGCCGGTGACCCCACGTGACCCGGTCACCTGGGGCCGGTGTCCCCACGTGACCCGGGGTCCTGGTGCCGGGGTGGTCATCGGAACCTGGGAACCAGGCCGGGTGCGCGAGATGACCGGGTGACCTGGGGCCGGGTTATCGACCTGTCCAGGGGACACGGGCCGGGGACCCGACAGGACCCGGTGATCTGCGGCTGGGGTAAAAACCCGTCCCGGGGACCCGGGCTGGGTCCCGACATGCCTTGGTTCCCTGGGGCCGGTGTCCCCACGTGACCCGCTGACCTGGGGCCGGTGACCCCACGTGACCCGGTCACCTGGGGCCGGTGTCCCCACATGACCCGCTGACCTGGGGCCGGTGACCCCACGTGACCCGGTCACCTGGGGCCGGTGTCCCCACGTGACCCGCTGACCTGGGGCCGGTGACCCCACGTGACCCGGTCACCTGGGGCCGGTGTCCCCACGTGACCCGCTGACCTGGGGCCGGTGACCCCACGTGACCCGGTCACCTGGGGCCGGTGACCCCACGTGACACGGTCACCTGGGGCCGGTGACCCCACGTGACCGGGTCACCTGGGGCCGGTGACCCCACGTGACCCGGTCACCTGGGGCCGGTGTCCCCACGTGACCCGGTCACCTGGGGCCGGTGTCCCCACGTGACCCGGTCACCTGGTGCCGGTGACCCCACGTGACCCGCTGACCTGGGGCCGGTGACCCCACGTGACCCGGTCACCTGGGGCCGGTGACCCCACGTGACCCGGTGACCTGGGGCCGGTGACCCCACGTGACCCGGTGACCTGGGGCCGGTGACCCCACGTGACCCGGTCACCTGGGGCCGGTGTCCCCACGTGACCCGGTCACCTGGGGCCGGTGACCCCACGTGACCCGGTCACCTGGGGCCGGTGTCCCCACGTGACCCGGGGTCCTGGTGCCGGGGTGGTCATCGGAACCTTGGAACCAGGCCGGTTACCCGACACGACCCGGTGACCCGGGGCTGTGGTGTCGACGGACTCGTGGACCTGGGTTCGGGGTCCCGACTTGACGCGGTGACCTGGGGCCGGTGTCCCCACGTGACCCGCTGACCTGGGTCCGGGGTCCCCACGTGACCCGGGGTCCTGGTGCCGGGGTGGTCACCGGAACCTGGGAACCAGGCCGGGTGCGCGACATGACCTGGTGACCTGGGGCCGGGTTAACGACCTGTCCAGGGGACCCGGGCCGGGGACCCGACAGGACCCGGTGGTCCTTCGCTGGTGTCCCGATGCAACCCGGGGACCCGGGCCGGGGACCCGGTATGACTCCGTCTCCCGGGGCCAGGGTGGTCACCTGACACTGGTACCCGGGACAGCGACCCGACATGACCCCGTGACCCGGGGCCGGGGTGCCGACCTGTCCAGGGGACCCAACCCGGGTACCCGACAGGACCCGGTGATCTGCGGCTGGGGTAAAAACCCGTCCCGGGGACCCGGGCTGGGTCCCGACATGACCCGGTGACCTGGGGCTGTGGTGTCGACCGGACTCGGGGACCTGGTCCGGTGTCCCGTCATGACCCGGGGACCTGGGGTCGGGGTGGTCACCAGACCCTTGTACCCAGGCCGTTGACCCGACATGACCCTGTGACCCGGGGCCTGGGTAAAAATCCAACCCGGGGACCCGGGCATGGGACGTGACATGACCCGACCTGGGTCCGGGGTCCCGAACTGACCCGGTGACCTGGGTCCGGGGACTCGGTATGACCCGGTTACCTGGGTCCGGGGTCCCCACGTGACCCGGTCACCTGGGGCCGGGGTCCCCACGTGACCCGCTGACCTGGGGCCGGTGACCCCACGTGACCCGGTCACCTGGGGCCGGTGTCCCCACGTGACCAGGGGTCCTGGTGCCGGGGTGGTCATCGGAACCTGGGAACCAGGCCGGGTGCGCGAGATGACCGCGTGACCTGGGGCCGGGTTATCGACCTGTCCAGGGGACACGGGCCGGGGACCCGACAGGACCCGGTGATCTGCGGCTGGGGTAAAAACCCGTCCCGGGGACCCGGGCTGGGTCCCGACATGCCTTGGTTACCTGGGGCCGGTGTCCCCACGTGACCCGCTGACCTGGGGCCGGTGACCCCACGTGACCCGGTCACCTGGGGCCGGTGTCCCCACGTGACCCGGTCACCTGGGGCCGGTGACCCCACGTGACCCGGTCACCTGGGGCCGTTGTCCCCACGTGACCCGCTGACCTGGGGCCAGTGACACCACGTGACCCGGTCACCTGGGGCCGGTGACCCCACGTGACCGGGTCACCTGGGGCCGGTGACCCCACGTGACCCGGTCACCTGGGGCCGGTGACCCCACGTGACCCGGTCACCTGGGGCCGGTTTCCCCACGTGACCCGTTCACCTGGTGCCGGTGACCCCACGTGACCCGGTCACCTGGGGCCGGTGACCCCACGTGACCCGGTCACCTAGGGCCGGTGACCCCACGTGACCCGGTCACCTGGGGCCGGTGACCCCACGTGACCCGCTGACCTGGGGCCGGTGACCCCACGTGACCCGGTCACCTGGGGCCGGTGTCCACACGTGACCCGGGGTCCTGGTGCCGGGGTGGTCATCGGAACCTGGGAACCAGGCCGGGTGCGCGAGATGACCGCGTGACCTGGGGCCGGGTTATCGACCTGTCCAGGGGACCCGGGCCGGGGACCCGACAGGACCCGGTGATCTGCGGCTGGGGTAAAAACCCGTCCCGGGGACCCGGGCTGGGTCCCGACATGCCTTGGTTACCTGGGGCCGGTGTCCCCACGTGACCCGCTGACCTGGGGCCGGTGACCCCACGTGACCCGGTCACCTGGGGCCGGTGTCCCCACGTGACCCGGTCACCTGGGGCCGGTGACCCCACGTGACCCGGTCACCTGGGGCCGGTGTCCCCACGTGACCCGCTGACCTGGGGCCGGTGACCCCACGTGACCCGGTCACCTGGGGCCGGTGACCCCACGTGACCCGGTCACCTGGGGCCGGTGACCCCACGTGACCCGCTGACCTGGGGCCGGTGACCCCACATGACCGGGTCACCTGGGGCCGGTGACCCCACGTGACCCGGTGACCTGGGGCCGGTGACCCCACGTGACCCGGTCACCTGGGGCCGGTGTCCCCACGTGACCCGGTCACCTGGGGCCGGTGACCCCACGTGACCCGGTCACCTGGAGCCGGTGACCCCACGTGACCCGCTGACCTGGGGCCGGTGACCCCACGTGACCCGGTCACCTGGGGCCGGTGTCCCCACGTGACCCGCTGACCTGGGGCCGGTGACCCCACGTGACCCGCTGACCTGGGGCCGGTGACCCCACGTGACCCGGTCACCTGGGGCCGGTGACCCCACGTGACCCGGTCACCTGGGGCCGGTGTCCCCACGTGACCCGGTCACCTGGGGCCGGTGACCCCACGTGACCCGGTCACCTGGGGCCGGTGACTCCACGTGACCCGGTCACCTGGGGCCGGTGTCCCCACGTGACCCGCTGACCTGGGGCCGGTGACCCCACGTGACCCGGTCACCTGGGGCCGGTGACCCCACGTGACCCGGTCACCTGGGGCCGGTGACCCCACGTGACCCGCTGACCTGGGGCCGGTGACCCCACGTGACCCGGTCAGCTGGGGCCGGTGACCCCACGTGACCCGCTGACCTGGGGCCGGTGACCCCACGTGACCCGGTCACCTGGGGCCGGTGACCCCACGTGACCCGGTCACCTGGGGCCGGTGACCCCACGTGACCCGGTCACCTGGGGCCGGTGACCTCACGTGACCCGGTCACCTGGGGCCGGTGACCCCACGTGACCCGGTCACCTGGGGCCGGTGACCCCACGTGACCAGGTCACCTGGGGCCGGTGACCCCACGTGACCCGGTCACCTGGGGCCGGTGACCCCACGTGACCCGGTCACCTGGGGCCGGTGACCTCACGTGACCCGGTCACCTGGGGCCGGTGACCCCACGTGACCCGGTCACCTGGGGCCGGTGACCCCACGTGACCAGGTCACCTGGGGCCGGTGACCCCACGTGACCCGGTCACCTGGTGCCGGTGACCCCACGTGACCCGGTCACCTGGGGCCGGTGTCCCCACGTGACCCGGTCACCTGGGGCCGGTGACCCCGCGTGACCCGGTCACCTGGGGCCGGGGTCCCCACGGGACCCGGGGTCCTGGTGCCGGGGTGGTCACCGGAACCTGGGAACCAGGCCGGTTACCCGACACGACCCGGTGACCTGGGGCCGGGTTAACGACCTGTCCAGGGGACCCGGGCCGGGGACCCGACAGGACCCGGTGGTCCTTCGCTGGTGTCCCGATGCAACCCGGGGACCCGGGCCCGGGCCCCCACGTGATCCAGTGATCCGGTGCTTTTGTCCCGATGCAACCCGGGGACCTGGGCCGGGGACCCGGTATGACTCCGTCTCCCGGGGCCGGGGTGGTCACCTGACACTGGTACCCGGGACAGCGACCCGACATGACCCCGTGACCCGGGGCCGGGGTGCCGACCTGTCCAGGGGACCCGACCCGGGTACCCGACAGGACCCGGTGATCTGCGGCTGGGGTAAAAACCCGTCCCGGGGACCCGGGCTGGGTCCCGACATGACCCGGTGACCTGGGGCTGTGGTGTCGACCGGACTCGGGGACCTGGTCCGCTGTCCCGTCATGACCCGGGGACCTGGGGTCGGGGTGGTCACCAGACCCTTGTACCCAGGCCGTTGACCCGACATGACCCTGTGACCCGGGGCCTGGGTAAAAATCCAACCCGGGGACCCGGGCATGGGACGTGACATGACCCGACCTGGGTCCGGGGTCCCGAACTGACCCGGTGACCTGGGTCCGGGGACTCGGTATGACCCGGTTACCTGGGTCCGGGGTCCCCACGTGACCCGGTCACCTGGGGCCGGGGTCCCCACGTGACCCGCTGACCTGGGGCCGGTGACCCCACGTGACCCGGTCACCTGGGGCCGGTGTCCCCACGTGACCCGGGGTCCTGGTGCCGGGGTGGTCATCGGAACCTGGGAACCAGGCCGGGTGCGCGAGATGACTGGGTGACCTCGGGCCGGGTTATCGACCTGTCCAGGGGACACGGGCCGGGGACCCGACAGGACCCGGTGATCTGCGGCTGGGGTAAAAACCCGTCCCGGGGACCCGGGCTGGGTCCCGACATGCCTTGGTTACCTGGGGCCGGTGTCCACACGTGACCCGCTGACCTGGGGCCGGTGACCCCACGTGACCCGGTCACCTGGGGCTGGTGTCCCCACGTGACCCGCTGACCTGGGGCCGGTGACCCCACGTGACCCGGTCACCTGGGGCCGGTGTCCCCACGTGACCCGCTGACCTGGGGCCAGTGACACCACGTGACCCGGTCACCTGGGGCCGGTGACCCCACGTGACCCGGTCACCTGGGGTCGGTGACCTCACGTGACCCGGTCACCTGGGGCCGGTGACCCCACGTGACCCGGTCACCTGGGGCCGGTGACCCCACGTGACCAGGTCACCTGGGGCCGGTGACCCCACGTGACCCAGTCACCTGGTGCCGGTGACCCCACGTGACCCGGTCACCTGGGGCCGGTGTCCCCACGTGACCCGGTCACCTGGGGCCGGTGACCCCACGTGACCCGGTCACCTGGGGCCGGGGTCCCCACGGGACCCGGGGTCCTGGTGCCGGGGTGTTCACCGGAACCTGGGAACCAGGCCGGTTACCCGACACGACCCGGTGACCTGGGGCCGGGTTAACGACCTGTCCAGGGGACCCGGGCCGGGGACCCGACAGGACCCGGTGGTCCTTCGCTGGTGTCCCGATGCAACCCGGGGACCCGGGCCCGGGCCCCCACGTGATCCAGTGATCCGGTGCTTTTGTCCCGATGCAACCCGGGGACCTGGGCCGGGGACCCGGTATGACTCCGTCTCCCGGGGCCGGGGTGGTCACCTGACACTGGTACCCGGGACAGCGACCCGACATGACCCCGTGACCCGGGGCCGGGGTGCCGACCTGTCCAGGGGACCCGACCCGGGTACCCGACAGGACCCGGTGATCTGCGGCTGGGGTAAAAACCCGTCCCGGGGACCCGGGCTGGGTCCCGACATGACCCGGTGACCTGGGGCTGTGGTGTCGACCGGACTCGGGGACCTGGTCCGGTGTCCCGTCATGACCCGGGGACCTGGGGTCGGGGTGGTCACCAGACCCTTGTACCCAGGCCGTTGACCCGACATGACCCTGTGACCCGGGGCCTGGGTAAAAATCCAACCCGGGGACCCGGGCATGGGACGTGACATGACCCGACCTGGGTCCGGGGTCCCGAACTGACCCGGTGACCTGGGTCCGGGGACTCGGTATGACCCGGTTACCTGGGTCCGGGGTCCCCACGTGACCCGGTCACAAGGGGCCGGGGTCCCCACGTGACCCGCTGACCTGGGGCCGGTGACCCCACGTGACCCGGTCACCTGGGGCCGGTGTCCCCACGTGACCCGGGGTCCTGGTGCCGGGGTGGTCATCGGAACCTGGGAACCAGGCCGGGTGCGCGAGATGACCGGGTGACCTGGGGCCGGGTTATCGACCTGTCCAGGGGACACGGGCCGGGGACCCGACAGGACCCGGTGATCTGCGGCTGGGGTAAAAACCCGTCCCGGGGACCCGGGCTGGGTCCCGACATGCCTTGGTTACCTGGGGCCAGTGTCCCCACGTGACCCGCTGACCTGGGGCCGGTGAAACCTACGTGACCCGGTCACCTGGGGCCGGTGTCCCCACGTGACCCGGTCACCTGGGGCCGGTGACCCCACGTGACCCGGTCACCTGGGGCCGGTGTCCCCACGTGACCCGCTGACCTGGGGCCATGACACCACGTGACCCGGTCACCTGGGGCCGGTGACCCCACGTGACCCGGTCACCTGGGGCCGGTGACCCCACGTGACCCGGTCACCTGGGGCCGGTGACCTCACGTGACCCGGTCACCTGGGGCCGGTGACCCCACGTGACCCGGTCACCTGGGGCCGGTGACCCCACGTGACCAGGTCACCTGGGGCCGGTGACCCCACGTGACCCGGTCACCTGGGGCCGGTGACCCCACGTGACCCGGTCACCTGGTGCCAGTGACCTCACGTGACCCTGTTCACCTGGGGCCGGTGACCCCACGTGACCCGGTCACCTTGGGCCGGTGACCCCACGTGACCAGGTCACCTGGGGCCGGTGACCCCACGTGACCCAGTCACCTGGTGCCGGTGACCCCACGTGACCCGGTCACCTGGGGCCGGTGTCCCCACGTGACCCGGTCACCTGGGGCCGGTGACCCCACGTGACCCGGTCACCTGGGGCCGGGGTCCCCACGGGACCCGGGGTCCTGGTGCCGGGGTGTTCACCGGAACCTGGGAACCAGGCCGGTTACCCGACACGACCCGGTGACCTGGGGCCGGGTTAACGACCTGTCCAGGGGACCCGGGCCGGGGACCCGACAGGACCCGGTGGTCCTTCGCTGGTGTCCCGATGCAACCCGGGGACCCGGGCCCGGGCCCCCACGTGATCCAGTGATCCGGTGCTTTTGTCCCGATGCAACCCGGGGACCTGGGCCGGGGACCCGGTATGACTCCGTCTCCCGGGTCCGGGGCGGTCACCTGACACTGGTACCCGGGACAGCGACCCGACATGACCCCGTGACCCGGGGCCGGGGTGCCGACCTGTCCAGGGGACCCGACCCGGGTACCCGACAGGACCCGGTGATCTGCGGCTGGGGTAAAAACCCGTCCCGGGGACCCGGGCTGGGTCCCGACATGACCCGGTGACCTGGGGCTGTGGTGTCGACCGGACTCGGGGACCTGGTCCGGTGTCCCGTCATGACCCGGGGACCTTGGGTCGGGGTGGTCACCAGACCCTTGTACCCAGGCCGTTGACCCGACATGACCCTGTGACCCGGGGCCTGGGTAAAAATCCAACCCGGGGACCCGGGCATGGGACGTGACATGACCCGACCTGGGTCCGGGGTCCCGAACTGACCCGGTGACCTGGGTCCGGGGACTCGGTATGACCCGGTTACCTGGGTCCGGGGTCCCCACGTGACCCGGTCACCTGGGTCCGCGGTCCCCACGTGACACGGGGTCCTGGTGCCGGGGTGGTCATCGGAACCTGGGAACCAGGCCGGGTGCGCGAGATGACCGGGTGACCTGGGGCCGGGTTATCGACCTGTCCAGGGGACACGGGCCAGGGACCCGACAGGACCCGGTGATCTGCGGCTGGGGTAAAAACCCGTCCCGGGGACCCGGGCTGGGTCCCGACATGCCTTGGTTACCTGGGGCCGGTGTCCACACGTGACCCGCTGACCTGGGGCCGGTGACCCCACGTGACCCGGTCACCTGGGGCCGGTGTCCCCACGTGACCCGCTGACCTGGGGCCGGTGACCCCACGTGACCCGGTCACCTGGGGCCGGTGTCCTCACGTGACCCGCTGACCTGGGGCCAGTGACACCACGTGACCCGGTCACCTGGGGCCGGTGACCCCACGTGACACGGTCACCTGGGGCCGGTGACCCCACGTGACCGGGTCACCTGGGGCCGGTGACCCCACGTGACCCAGTCACCTGGGGCCGGTGACCCCACGTGACCCGGTCACCTGGGGCCGGTGTCCCCACGTGACCCGGTCACCTGGTGCCGGTGACCCCACGTGACCCGCTGACCTGGGGCCGGTGACCCCACGTGACCCGGTCACCTGGGGCCGGTGACCCCACGTGACCTGGTCACCTGGGGCCGGTGACCCCACGTGACCCGGTCACCTGGGGCCGGTGACCCCACGTGACCCGGTCACCTGGGGCCGGTGTCCCCACGTGACCCGGGGTCCTGGTGCCGGGGTGGTCATCGGAACCTTGGAACCAGGCCGGTTACCCGACACGACCCGGTGACCCGGGGCTGTGGTGTCGACGGACTCGTGGACCTGGGTTCGGGGTCCCGACTTGACGCGGTGACCTGGGGCCGGTGTCCCCACGTGACCCGCTGACCTGGGTCCGGGGTCCCCACGTGACCCGGGGTCCTGGTGCCGGGGTGGTCACCGGAACCTGGGAACCAGGCCGGGTGCGCGACATGACCTGGTGACCTGGGGCCGGGTTAACGACCTGTCCAGGGGACCCGGGCCGGGGACCCGACAGGACCCGGTGGTCCTTCGCTGGTGTCCCGATGCAACCCGGGGACCTGTGCCGGGGACCCGGTATGACTCCGTCTCCCGGGGCCGGGGTGGTCACCTGACACTGGTACCCGGGACAGCGACCCGACATGACCCCGTGACCCGGGGCCGGGGTGCCGACCTGTCCAGGGGACCCGACCCGGGTACCCGACAGGACCCGGTGATCTGCGGCTGGGGTAAAAACCCGTCCCGGGGACCCGGGCTGGGTCCCGACATGACCCGGTGACCTGGGGCTGTGGTGTCGACCGGACTCGGGGACCTGGTCCGGTGTCCCGTCATGACCCGGGGACCTGGGGTCGGGGTGGTCACCAGACCCTTGTACCCAGGCCGTTGACCCGACATGACCCTGTGACCCGGGGCCTGGGTAAAAATCCAACCCGGGGACCCGGGCATGGGACGTGACATGACCCGACCTGGGTCCGGGGTCCCGAACTGACCCGGTGACCTGGGTCCGGGGACTCGGTATGACCCGGTTACCTGGGTCCGGGGTCCCCACGTGACCCGGTCACCTGGGGCCGGGGTCCCCACGTGACCCGCTGACCTGGGGCCGGTGACCCCACGTGACCCGGTCACCTGGGGCCGGTGTCCCCACGTGACCCGGGGTCCTGGTGCCGGGGTGGTCATCGGAACCTGGGAACCAGGCCGGGTGCGCGAGATGACCGGGTGACCTGGGGCCGGGTTATCGACCTGTCCAGGGGACCCGGGCCGGGGACCCGACAGGACCCGGTGATCTGCGGCTGGGGTAAAAACCCGTCCCGGGGACCCGGGCTGGGTCCCGACATGCCTTGGTTACCTGGGGCCGGTGTCCCCACGTGACCCGCTGACCTGGGGCCGGTGATCCCACGTGACCCGGTCACCTGGGGTCGGTGACCCCACGTGACCCGGTCACCTGGGGCCGGTGACCCCACGTGACCCGGTCACCTGGGGCCGGTGTCCCCACGTGACCCGGTCACCTGGTGCCGGTGACCCCACGTGACCCGGTCACCTGGGGCCGGTGATCCCACGTGACCCGGTCACCTGGGGCCGGTGACCCCACGTGACCCGGTGACCTGGGGCCGGTGACCCCACGTGACCCGGTCACCTGGGGCCGGTGACCCCACGTGACCCGGTCACCTGGGGCCGGTGTCCCCACGTGACCCGGTCACCTGGGGCCGGTGACCCCACGTGACCCGGTCACCTGGGGCCGGTGTCCCCACGTGACCCGGGGTCCTGGTGCCGGGGTGGTCATCGGAACCTTGGAACCAGGCCGGTTACCCGACACGACCCGGTGACCCGGGGCTGTGGTGTCGACGGACTCGTGGACCTGGGTTCGGGGTCCCGACTTGACGCGGTGACCTGGGGCCGGTGTCCCCACGTGACCCGCTGACCTGGGTCCGGGGTCCCCACGTGACCCGGGGTCCTGGTGCCGGGGTGGTCACCGGAACCTGGGAACCAGGCCGGGTGCGCGACATGACCTGGTGACCTGGGGCCGGGTTAACGACCTGTCCAGGGGACCCGGGCCGGGGACCCGACAGGACCCGGTGGTCCTTCGCTGGTGTCCCGATGCAACCCGGGGACCCGGGCCGGGGACCCGGTATGACTCCGTCTCCCGGGGCCGGGGTGGTCACCTGACACTGGTACCCGGGACAGCGACCCGACATGACCCCGTGACCCGGGGCCGGGGTGCCGACCTGTCCAGGGGACCCGACCCGGGTACCCGACAGGACCCGGTGATCTGCGGCTGGGGTAAAAACCCGTCCCGGGGACCCGGGCTGGGTCCCAGCATGACCCGGTGACCTGGGGCTGTGGTGTCGACCGGACTCGGGGACCTGGTCCGGTGTCCCGTCATGACCCGGGGACCTGGGGTCGGGGTGGTCACCAGACCCTTGTACCCAGGCCGTTGACCCAACATGACCCTGTGACCCGGGGCCTGGGTAAAAATCCAACCCGGGGACCCGGGCATGGGACGTGACATGACCCGACCTGGGTCCGGGGTCCCGAACTGACCCGGTGACCTGGGTCCGGGGACTCGGTATGACCCGGTTACCTGGGTCCGGGGTCCCCACGTGACCCGGTCACCTGGGGCCGGGGTCCCCACGTGACCCGCTGACCTGGGGCCGGTGACCCCACGTGACCCGGTCACCTGGGGCCGGTGTCCCCACGTGACCCGGGGTCCTGGTGCCGGGGTGGTCATCGGAACCTGGGAACCAGGCCGGGTGCGCGAGATGACCGGGTGACCTGGGGCCGGGTTATCGACCTGTCCAGGGGACCCGGGCCGGGGACCCGACAGGACCCGGTGATCTGCGGCTGGGGTAAAAACCCGTCCCGGGGACCCGGGCTGGGTCCCGACATGCCTTGGTTACCTGGGGCCGGTGTCCCCACGTGACCCGCTGACCTGGGGCCGGTGACCCCACGTGACCCGGTCACCTGGGGCCGGTGTCCCCACGTGACCCGGTCACCTGGGGTCGGTGACCCCACGTGACCCGCTGACCTGGGGCCGGTGACCCCACGTGACCCGGTCACCTGGGGCCGGTGACCCCACGTGACCCGGTCACCTGGGGCCGGTGTCCCCACGTGACTCGGTCACCTGGTGCCGGTGACCCCACGTGACCCGGTCACCTGGGGCCGGTGATCCCACGTGACCCGGTCACCTGGGGCCGGTGACCCCACGTGACCCGGTCACCTGGGGCCGGTGTCCCCACGTGACCCGGTCACCTGGTGCCGGTGACCCCACGTGACCCGGTCACCTGGGGCCGGTGTCCCCACGTGACCCGGGGTCCTGGTGCCGGGGTGGTCATCGGAACCTTGGAACCAGGCCGGTTACCCGACACGACCCGGTGACCCGGGGCTGTGGTGTCGACGGACTCGTGGACCTGGGTTCGGGGTCCCGACTTGACGCGGTGACCTGGGGCCGGTGTCCCCACGTGACCCGCTGACCTGGGTCCGGGGTCCCCACGTGACCCGGGGTCCTGGTGCCGGGGTGGTCACCGGAACCTGGGAACCAGGCCGGGTGCGCGACATGACCTGGTGACCTGGGGCCGGGTTAACGACCTGTCCAGGGGACCCGGGCCGTGGACCCGACAGGACCCGGTGGTCCTTCGCTGGTGTCCCGATGCAACCCGGGGACCCGGGCCTGGGCCCCCACGTGATCCAGTGATCCGGTGCTTTTGTCCCGATGCAACCCGGGGACCTGGGCCGGGGACCCGGTATGACTCCGTCTCCCGGGGCCGGGGTGGTCACCTGACACTGGTACCCGGGACAGCGACCCGACATGACCCCGTGACCCGGGGCCGGGGTGCCGACCTGTCCAGGGGACCCGACCCGGGTACCCGACAGGACCCGGTGATCTGCGGCTGGGGTAAAAACCCGTCCCGGGGACCCGGGCTGGGTCCCGACATGACCCGGTGACCTGGGGCTGTGGTGTCGACCGGACTCGGGGACCTGGTCCGGTGTCCCGTCATGACCCGGGGACCTGGGGTCGGGGTGGTCACCAGACCCTTGTACCCAGGCCGTTGACCCGACATGACCCTGTGACCCGGGGCCTGGGTAAAAATCCAACCCGGGGACCCGGGCATGGGACGTGACATGACCCGACCTGGGTCCGGGGTCCCGAACTGACCCGGTGACCTGGGTCCGGGGACTCGGTATGACCCGGTTACCTGGGTCCGGGGTCCCCACGTGACCCGGTCACCTGGGGCCGGGGTCCCCACGTGACCCGGGGTCCTGGTGCCGGGGTGGTCATCGGAACCTGGGAACCAGGCCGGGTGCGCGAGATGACCGGGTGACCTGGGGCCGGGTTATCGACCTGTCCAGGGGACACGGGCCAGGGACCCGACAGGACCCGGTGATCTGCGGCTGGGGTAAAAACCCGTCCCGGGGACCCGGGCTGGGTCCCGACATGCCTTGGTTACCTGGGGCCGGTGTCCACACGTGACCCGCTGACCTGGGGCCGGTGACCCCACGTGACCCGGTCACCTGGGGCCGGTGTCCCCACGTGACCTGCTGACCTGGGGCCGGTGACCCCACGTGACCCGGTCACCTGGGGCCGGTGTCCTCACGTGACCCGCTGACCTGGGGCCAGTGACACCACGTGACCCGGTCACCTGGGGCCGGTGACCCCACGTGACACGGTCACCTGGAGCCGGTGACCCCACGTGACCGGGTCACCTGGGGCCGGTGACCCCACGTGACCCGGTCACCTGGGGCCGGTGACCCCACGTGACCCGGTCACCTGGGGCCGGTGTCCCCACGTGACCCGGTCACCTGGTGCCGGTGACCCCACGTGACCCGCTGACCTGGGGCCGGTGACCCCACGTGACCCGGTCACCTGGGGCCGGTGACCCCACGTGGCCCGGTGACCTGGGGCCGGTGACCCCACGTGACCCGGTCACCTGGGGCCGGTGACCCCACGTGACCCGGTCACCTGGGGCCGGTGTCCCCACGTGACCCGGTCACCTGGGGCCGGTGTCCCCACGTGACCCGGGGTCCTGGTGCCGGGGTGGTCATCGGAACCTTGGAACCAGGCCGGTTACCCGACACGACCCGGTGACCCGGGGCTGTGGTGTCGACGGACTCGTGGACCTGGGTTCGGGGTCCCGACTTGACGCGGTGACCTGGGGCCGGTGTCCCCACGTGACCCGCTGACCTGGGTCCGGGGTCCCCACGTGACCCGGGGTCCTGGTGCCGGGGTGGTCACCGGAACCTGGGAACCAGGCCGGGTGCGCGACATGACCTGGTGACCTGGGGCCGGGTTAACGACCTGTCCAGGGGACCCGGGCCGGGGACCCGACAGGACCCGGTGGTCCTTCGCTGGTGTCCCGATGCAACCCGGGGACCCGTGCCGGGGACCCGGTATGACTCCGTCTCCCGGGGCTGGGGTGGTCACCTGACAGTGGTACCCGGGACAGCGACCCGACATGACCCCGTGACCCGGGGCCGGGGTGCCGACCTGTCCAGGGGACCCGACCCGGGTACCCGACAGGACCCGGTGATCTGCGGCTGGGGTAAAAACCCGTCCCGGGGACCCGGGCTGGGTCCCGACATGACCCGGTGACCTGGGGCTGTGGTGTCGACCGGACTCGGGGACCTGGTCCGGTGTCCCGTCATGACCCGGGGACCTGGGGTCGGGGTGGTCACCAGACCCTTGTACCCAGGCCGTTGACCCGACATGACCCTGTGACCCGGGGCCTGGGTAAAAATCCAACCCGGGGACCCGGGCATGGGACGTGACATGACCCGACCTGGGTCCGGGGTCCCGAACTGACCCGGTGACCTGGGTCCGGGGACTCGGTATGACCCGGTTACCTGGGTCCGGGGTCCCCACGTGACCCGGTCACCTGGGGCCGGGGTCCCCACGTGACCCGCTGACCTGGGGCCGGTGACCCCACGTGACCCGGTCACCTGGGGCCGGTGTCCCCACGTGACCCGGTCACCTGGGGCCGGTGACCCCACGTGACCCGGTTACCTGGGACCGGTGTCCCCACGTGACCCGCTGACCTGGGGCCGGTGACCCCACGTGACCCGGTCACCTGGGGCCGGTGACCCCACGTGACCCGGTCACCTGGGGTCGGTGACCCCACGTGACCGGGTCACCTGGGGCCGGTGACCCCACGTGACCCGGTCACCTGGGGCCGGTGACCCCACGTGACCCGGTCACCTGGGGCCGGTGTCCCCACGTGACCCGGTCACCTGGTGCCGGTGACCCCACGTGACCCGGTCACCTGGGGCCGGTGATCCCACGTGACCCGGTCACCTGGGGCCGGTGACCCCACGTGACCCGGTCACCTGGGGCCGGTGACCCCACGTGACCCGGTCACCTGGGGCCGGTGTCCCCACGTGACCCGGTCACCTGGGGCCGGTGACCCCACGTGACCCGGTCACCTGGGGCCGGTGTCCCCACGTGACCCGGGGTCCTGGTGCCGGGGTGGTCATCGGAACCTTGGAACCAGGCCGGTTACCCGACACGACCCGGTGACCCGGGGCTGTGGTGTCGACGGACTCGTGGACCTGGGTTCGGGGTCCCGACTTGACGCGGTGACCTGGGGCCGGTGTCCCCACGTGACCCGCTGACCTGGGTCCGGGGTCCCCACGTGACCCGGGGTCCTGGTGCCGGGGTGGTCACCGGAACCTGGGAACCAGGCCGGGTGCGCGACATGACCTGGTGACCTGGGGCCGGGTTAACGACCTGTCCAGGGGACCCGGGCCGGGGACCCGACAGGACCCGGTGGTCCTTCGCTGGTGTCCCGATGCAACCCGGGGACCCGGGCCGGGGACCCGGTATGACTCCGTCTCCCGGGGCCGGGGTGGTCACCTGACACTGGTACCCGGGACAGCGACCCGACATGACCCCGTGACCCGGGGCCGGGGTGCCGACCTGTCCAGGGGACCCGACCCGGGTACCCGACAGGACCCGGTGATCTGCGGCTGGGGTAAAAACCCGTCCCGGGGACCCGGGCTGGGTCCCGACATGACCCGGTGACCTGGGGCTGTGGTGTCGACCGGACTCGGGGACCTGGTCCGGTGTCCCGTCATGACCCGGGGACCTGGGGTCGGGGTGGTCACCAGACCCTTGTACCCAGGCCGTTGACCCGACATGACCCTGTGACCCGGGGCCTGGGTAAAAATCCAACCCGGGGAACCGGGCATGGGACGTGACATGACCCGACCTGGGTCCGGGGTCCCGAACTGACCCGGTGACCTGGGTCCGGGGACTCGGTATGACCCGGTTACCTGGGTCCGGGGTCCCCACGTGACCCGGTCACCTGGGGCCGGGGTCCCCACGTGACCCGCTGACCTGGGGCCGGTGACCCCACGTGACCCGGTCACCTGGGGCCGGTGTCCCCACGTGACCCGGGGTCCTGGTGCCGGGGTGGTCATCGGAACCTGGGAACCAGGCCGGGTGCGCGAGATGACCGGGTGACCTGGGGCCGGGTTATCGACCTGTCCAGGGGACACGGGCCGGGGACCCGACATGCCTTGGTTACCTGGGGCCGGTGTCCCCACGTGACCCGCTGACCTGGGGCCGGTGACCCCACGTGACCCGGTCACCTGGGGCCGGTGTCCCCACGTGACCCGGTCACCTGGGGCCGGTGACCCCACGTGACCCGGTCACCTGGGGCCGGTGTCCCCACGTGACCCGCTGACCTGGGGCCGGTGACCCCACGTGACCCGGTCACCTGGGGCCGGTGTCCCCACGTGACCCGGTCACCTGGGGCCGGTGACCCCACGTGACCCGGTCACCTGGGGCCGGTGACCCCACGTGACCCGGTCACCTGGGGCCGGTGACCCCACGTGACCCGGTGACCTGGGGCCGGTGACCCCACGTGACCCGCTGACCTGGGGCCGGTGACCCCACGTGGCCCGGTCACCTGGGGCCGGTGACCCCACGTGACCCGGTCACCTGGGGCCGGTGACCCCACGTGACCCGGTCACCTGGGGCCGGTGACCCCACGTGACCCGGTCACCTGGGGCCGGTGACCCCACGTGACCAGGTCACCTGGGGCCGGTGACCCCACGTGACCCGGTCACCTGGGGCCGGTGACCCCACGTGACCCGGTCACCTGGGGCCAGTGACCTCACGTGACCCGGTCACCTGGGGCCGGTGACCCCACGTGACCCGGTCACCTTGGGCCGGTGACCCCACGTGACCAGGTCACCTGGGGCCGGTGACCCCACGTGACCCAGTCACCTGGTGCCGGTGACCCCACGTGACCGGGTCACCTGGGGCCGGGGTCCCCACGGGACCCGGTCACCTGGGGCCGGGGTCCCCACGGGACCCGGGGTCCTGGTGCCGGGGTGGTCACCGGAACCTGGGAACCAGGCCGGTTACCCGACACGACCCGGTGACCTGGGGCCGGGTTAACGACCTGTCCAGGGGACCCGGGCCGGGGACCCGACAGGACCCGGTGGTCCTTCGCTGGTGTCCCGATGCAACCCGGGGACCCGGGCCCGGGCCCCCACGTGATCCAGTGATCCGGTGCTTTTGTCCCGATGCAACCCGGGGACTTGGGCCGGGGACCCGGTATGACTCCGTCTCCCGGGGCCGGGGTGGTCACCTGACACTGGTACCCGGGACAGCGACCCGACATGACCCCGTGACCCGGGGCCGGGGTGCCGACCTGTCCAGGGGACCCGACCCGGGTACCCGACAGGACCCGGTGATCTGCGGCTGGGGTAAAAACCCGTCCCGGGGACCCGGGCTGGGTCCCGACATGACCCGGTGACCTGGGGCTGTGGTGTCGACCGGACTCGGGGACCTGGTCCGCTGTCCCGTCATGACCCGGGGACCTGGGGTCGGGGTGGTCACCAGACCCTTGTACCCAGGCCGTTGACCCGACATGACCCTGTGACCCGGGGCCTGGGTAAAAATCCAACCCGGGGACCCGGGCATGGGACGTGACATGACCCGACCTGGGTCCGGGGTCCCGAACTGACCCGGTGACCTGGGTCCGGGGACTCGGTATGACCCGGTTACCTGGGTCCGGGGTCCCCACGTGACCCGGTCACCTGGGGCCGGGGTCCCCACGTGACCCGCTGACCTGGGGCCGGTGACCCCACGTGACCCGGTCACCTGGGGCCGGTGTCCCCACGTGACCCGGGGTCCTGGTGCCGGGGTGGTCATCGGAACCTGGGAACCAGGCCGGGTGCGCGAGATGACCGGGTGACCTGGGGCCGGGTTATCGACCTGTCCAGGGGACCCGGGCCGGGGACCCGACAGGACCCGGTGATCTGCGGCTGGGGTAAAAACCCGTCCCGGGGACCCGGGCTGGGTCCCGACATGCCTTGGTTACCTGGGGCCGGTGTCCCCACGTGACCCGCTGACCTGGGGCGGGTGACCCCACGTGACCCGGTCACCTGGGGCCGGTGTCCCCACGTGACCCGGTCACCTGGGGCCGGTGACCCCACGTGACCCGGTCACCTGGGGCCGGTGTCCCCACGTGACCCGCTGACCTGGGGCCGGTGACCCCACGTGACCCGGTCACCTGGGGCCGGTGACCCCACGTGACCCGGTCACCTGGGGCCGGTGACCCCACGTGACCCGGTCACCTGGGGCCGGTGTCCCCACGTGACCCGGTCACCTGGTGCCGGTGACCCCACGTGACCCGGTCACCTGGTGCCGGTGATCCCACGTGACCCGGTCACCTGGGGCCGGTGACCCCACGTGACCCGGTCACCTGGGGCCGGTGACCCCACGTGACCCGCTGACCTGGGGCCGGTGACCCCACGTGACCCGGTCACCTGGGGCCGGTGACCCCACGTGACCCGGTCACCTGGGGCCGGTGACCCCACGTGACCCGGTGACCTGGGGCCGGTGACCCCACGTGACCCGGTCACCTGGGGCCGGTGTCCCCACGTGACCCGGTCACCTGGGGCCGGTGACCCCACGTGACCCGGTCACCTGGGGCCGGTGACCCCACGTGACCCGGTCACCTGGGGCCGGTGACCCCACGTGACCCGGTCACCTGGGGCCGGTGTCCCCACGTGACCCGGTCACCTGGGGCCGGTGACCCCACGTGACCCGGTCACCTGGGGCCGGTGACCCCACGTGACCCGGTCACCTGGGGCCGGTGACCTCACGTGTCCCGGTCACCTGGGGCCGGTGACCCCACGTGACCAGGTCACCTGGGGCCGGTGACCCCACGTGACCCGGTGACCTGGGGCCGGTGACCCCACGTGACCGGGTCACCTGGGGCCGGTGTCCCCACGTGACCCGGTCACCTGGGGCCGGTGACCCCACGTGACCCGGTCACCTGGGGCCGGGGTCCCCACGGGACCCGGGGTCCTGGTGCCGGGGTGGTCACCGGAACCTGGGAACCAGGCCGGTTACCCGACACGACCCGGTGACCTGGGGCCGGGTTAACGACCTGTCCAGGGGACCCGGGCCGGGGACCCGACAGGACCCGGTGGTCCTTCGCTGGTGTCCCGATGCAACCCGGGGACCCGGGCCCGGGCCCCCACGTGATCCAGTGATCCGGTGCTTTTGTCCCGATGCAACCCGGGGACTTGGGCCGGGGACCCGGTATGACTCCGTCTCCCGGGGCCGGGGTGGTCACCTGACACTGGTACCCGGGACAGCGACCCGACATGACCCCGTGACCCGGGGCCGGGGTGCCGACCTGTCCAGGGGACCCGACCCGGGTACCCGACAGGACCCGGTGATCTGCGGCTGGGGTAAAAACCCGTCCCGGGGACCCGGGCTGGGTCCCGACATGACCCGGTGACCTGGGGCTGTGGTGTCGACCGGACTCGGGGACCTGGTCCGGTGTCCCGTCATGACCCGGGGACCTGGGGTCGGGGTGGTCACCAGACCCTTGTACCCAGGCCGTTGACCCGACATGACCCTGTGACCCGGGGCCTGGGTAAAAATCCAACCCGGGGACCCGGGCATGGGACGTGACATGACCCGACCTGGGTCCGGGGTCCCGAACTGACCCGGTGACCTGGGTCCGGGGACTCGGTATGACCCGGTTACCTGGGTCCGGGGTCCCCACGTGACCCGGTCACCTGGGGCCGGGGTCCCCACGTGACCCGCTGACCTGGGGCCGGTGACCCCACGTGACCCGGTCACCTGGGGCCGGTGTCCCCACGTGACCCGGGGTCCTGGTGCCGGGGTGGTCATCGGAACCTGGGAACCAGGCCGGGTGCGCGAGATGACCGGGTGACCTGGGGCCGGGTTATCGACCTGTCCAGGGGACCCGGGCCGGGGACCCGACAGGACCCGGTGATCTGCGGCTGGGGTAAAAACCCGTCCCGGGGACCCGGGCTGGGTCCCGACATGCCTTGGTTACCTGGGGCCGGTGTCCCCACGTGACCCGCTGACCTGGGGCCGGTGACCCCACGTGACCCGGTCACCTGAGGCCGGTGTCCCCACGTGACCCGGTCACCTGGGGCCGGTGACCCCACGTGACCCGGTCACCTGGGGCCGGTGTCCCCACGTGACCCGCTGACCTGGGGCCGGTGACCCCACGTGACCCGGTCACCTGGGGCCGGTGACCCCACGTGACCCGGTCACCTGGGGCCGGTGTCCCCACGTGACCCGGTCACCTGGTGCCGGTGACCCCACGTGACCCGGTCACCTGGGGCCGGTGATCCCACGTGACCCGGTCACCTGGGGCCGGTGACCCCACGTGACCCGGTCACCTGGGGCCGGTGACCCCACGTGACCCGCTGACCTGGGGCCGGTGACCCCACGTGACCCGGTCACCTGGGGCCGGTGACCCCACGTGACCCGGTCACCTGGGGCCGGTGACCCCACGTGACCCGGTCACCTGGGGCCGGTGACCCCACGTGACCCGGTCACCTGGGGCCGGTGTCCCCACGTGACCCGGTCACCTGGGGCCGGTGACCCCACGTGACCCGGTCACCTGGGGCCGGGGTCCCCACGGGACCCGGGGTCCTGGTGCCGGGGTGGTCACCGGAACCTGGGAACCAGGCCGGTTACCCGACACGACCCGGTGACCTGGGGCCGGGTTAACGACCTGTCCAGGGGACCCGGGCCGGGGACCCGACAGGACCCGGTGGTCCTTCACTGGTGTCCCGATGCAACCCGGGGACCCGGGCCCGGGCCCCCACGTGATCCAGTGATCCGGTGCTTTTGTCCCGATGCAACCCGGGGACCTGGGCCGGGGACCCGGTATGACTCCGTCTCCCGGGGCCGGGGTGGTCACCTGACACTGGTACCCGGGACAGCGACCCGACATGACCCCGTGACCCGGGGCCGGGGTGCCGACCTGTCCAGGGGACCCGACCCGGGTACCCGACAGGACCCGGTGATCTGCGGCTGGGGTAAAAACCCGTCCCGGGGACCCGGGCTGGGTCCCGACATGACCCGGTGACCTGGGGCTGTGGTGTCGACCGGACTCGGGGACCTGGTCCGGTGTCCCGTCATGACCCGGGGACCTGGGGTCGGGGTGGTCACCAGACCCTTGTACCCAGGCCGTTGACCCGACATGACCCTGTGACCCGGGGCCTGGGTAAAAATCCAACCCGGGGACCCGGGCATGGGACGTGACATGACCCGACCTGGGTCCGGGGTCCCGAACTGACCCGGTGACCTGGGTCCGGGGACTCGGTATGACCCGGTTACCTGGGTCCGGGGTCCCCATGTGACCCGGTCACCTGGGGCCGGGGTCCCCACGTGACCCGCTGACCTGGGGCCGGTGACCCCACGTGACCCGGTCACCTGGGGCCGGTGTCCCCACGTGACCCGGGGTCCTGGTGCCGGGGTGGTCATCGGAACCTGGGAACCAGGCCGGGTGCGCGAGATGACCGGGTGACCTGGGGCCGGGTTATCGACCTGTCCAGGGGACCCGGGCCGGGGACCCGACAGGACCCGGTGATCTGCGGCTGGGGTAAAAACCCGTCCCGGGGACCCGGGCTGGGTCCCGACATGCCTTGGTTACCTGGGGCCGGTGTCCCCACGTGACCCGCTGACCTGGGGCCGGTGACCCCACGTGACCCGGTCACCTGGGGCCGGTGTCCCCACGTGACCCGGTCACCTGGGGCCGGTGACCCCACGTGACCCGGTCACCTGGGGCCGGTGTCCCCACGTGACCCGCTGACCTGGGGCCGGTGACCCCACGTGACCCGGTCACCTGGGGCCGGTGACCCCACGTGACCCGGTCACCTGGGGCCGGTGACCCCACGTGACCGGGTCACCTGGGGCCGGTGACCCCACGTGACCCGGTCACCTGGGGCCGGTGACCCCACGTGACCCGGTCACCTGGGGCCGGTGTCCCCACGTGACCCGGTCACCTGGTGCCGGTGACCCCACGTGACCCGGTCACCTGGGGCCGGTGACCCCACGTGACCCGGTCACCTGGGGCCGGTGTACCCACGTGACCCGGTCACCTGGGGCCGGTGACCCCACGTGACCCGGTCACCTGGGGCCGGTGACCCCACGTGACCCGGTGACCTGGGGCCGGTGACCCCACGTGACCCGGTGACCTGGGGCCGGTGACCCCACGTGACCCGCTGACCTGGGGCCGGTGACCCCACGTGACCCGGTCACCTGGGGCCGGTGACCCCACGTGACCCGGTCACCTGGGGCCGGTGACCCCACGTGACCCAGTCACCTGGGGCCGGTGACCCCACATGACCCGGTCACCTGGGGCCGGTGACCTCACGTGACCCGGTCACCTGGGGCCGGTGTCCCCACGTGACCCGGTCACCTGGGGCCGGTGACCCCACGTGACCAGGTCACCTGGGGCCGATGACCCCACGTGACCCGGTCACCTGGGGCCGGTGACCCCACGTGACCCGGTCACCTGGGGCCGGTGACCCCACGTGACCCGGTCACCTGGGGCCGGTGACCCCACGTGACCCGGTCACCTGGGGCCGGTGACCCCACGTGACCCGGTCACCTGGGGCCGGTGACCCCACGTGACCCGGTCACCTGGGGCCGGTGACCTCACGTGACCCGGTCACCTGGGGCCGGTGACCCCACGTGACCCGGTTACCTGGGGCCGGTGACCTCACGTGACCCGGTCACCTGGGGCCGGTGACCCCACGTGACCCGGTCACCTGGGGCCGGTGACCCCACGTGACCAGGTCACCTGGGGCCGGTGACCCCACGTGACCCAGTCACCTGGTGCCGGTGACCCCACGTGACCCGGTCACCTGGGGCCGGTGTCCCCACGTGACCCGGTCACCTGGGGCCGGTGACCCCACGTGACCCGGTCACCTGGGGCCGGGGTCCCCACGGGACCCGGGGTCCTGGTGCCGGGGTGGTCACCGGAACCTGGGAACCAGGCCGGTTACCCGACACGACCCGGTGACCTGGGGCCGGGTTAACGACCTGTCCAGGGGACCCGGGCCGGGGACCCGACAGGACCCGGTGGTCCTTCGCTGGTGTCCCGATGCAACCCGGGGACCCGGGCCCGGGCCCCCACGTGATCCAGTGATCCGGTGCTTTTGTCCCGATGCAACCCGGGGACTTGGGCCGGGGACCCGGTATGACTCCGTCTCCCGGGGCCGGGGTGGTCACCTGACACTGGTACCCGGGACAGCGACCCGACATGACCCCGTGACCCGGGGCCGGGGTGCCGACCTGTCCAGGGGACCCGACCCGGGTACCCGACAGGACCCGGTGATCTGCGGCTGGGGTAAAAACCCGTCCCGGGGACCCGGGCTGGGTCCCGACATGACCCGGTGACCTGGGGCTGTGGTGTCGACCGGACTCGGGGACCTGGTCCGCTGTCCCGTCATGACCCGGGGACCTGGGGTCGGGGTGGTCACCAGACCCTTGTACCCAGGCCGTTGACCCGACATGACCCTGTGACCCGGGGCCTGGGTAAAAATCCAACCCGGGGACCCGGGCATGGGACGTGACATGACCCGACCTGGGTCCGGGGTCCCGAACTGACCCGGTGACCTGGGTCCGGGGACTCGGTATGACCCGGTTACCTGGGTCCGGGGTCCCCACGTGACCCGGTCACCTGGGGCCGGGGTCCCCACGTGACCCGCTGACCTGGGGCCGGTGACCCCACGTGACCCGGTCACCTGGGGCCGGTGTCCCCACGTGACCCGGGGTCCTGGTGCCGGGGTGGTCATCGGAACCTGGGAACCAGGCCGGGTGCGCGAGATGACCGGGTGACCTGGGGCCGGGTTATCGACCTGTCCAGGGGACCCGGGCCGGGGACCCGACAGGACCCGGTGATCTGCGGCTGGGGTAAAAACCCGTCCCGGGGACCCGGGCTGGGTCCCGACATGCCTTGGTTACCTGGGGCCGGTGTCCCCACGTGACCCGCTGACCTGGGGCCGGTGACCCCACGTGACCCGGTCACCTGGGGCCGGTGTCCCCACGTGACCCGGTCACCTGGGGCCGGTGACCCCACGTGACCCGGTCACCTGGGGCCGGTGTCCCCACGTGACCCGCTGACCTGGGGCCGGTGACCCCACGTGACCCGCTGACCTGGGGCCGGTGACCCCACGTGACCCGGTCACCTGGGGCCGGTGTCCCCACGTGACCCGGTCACCTGGGGCCGGTGACCCCACGTGACCCGGTCACCTGGGGCCGGTGACCCCACGTGACCCGGTCACCTGGGGCCGGTGACCCCACGTGACCCGGTGACCTGGGGCCGGTGACCCCACGTGACCCGGTCACCTGGGGCCGGTGACCCCACGTGACCCGGTCACCTGGGGCCGGTGACCCCACGTGACCCGGTCACCTGGGGCCGGTGACCCCACGTGACCCGGTCACTTGGGGCCGGTGACCCCAAGTGACCCGCTGACCTGGGGCCGGTGACCTCACGTGACCCGGTCACCTGGGGCCGGTGACCCCACGTGACCCGGTCACCTGGGGCCGGTGACCCCACGTGACCAGGTCACCTGGGGCCGGTGACCCCACGTGACCCGGTCACCTGGGGCCGGTGACCTCACGTGACCCGGTCACCTGGGGCCGGTGACCCCACGTGACCCGGTCACCTGGGGCCGGTGACCCCACGTGACCAGGTCACCTGGGGCCGGTGACCCCACGTGACCCAGTCACCTGGTGCCGGTGACCCCACGTGACCGGGTCACCTGGGGCCGGTGTCCCCACGTGACCCGGTCACCTGGGGCCGGTGACCCCACGTGACCCGGTCACCTGGGGCCGGGGTCCCCACGGGACCCGGGGTCCTGGTGCCGGGGTGGTCACCGGAACCTGGGAACCAGGCCGGTTACCCGACACGACCCGGTGACCTGGGGCCGGGTTAACGACCTGTCCAGGGGACCCGGGCCGGGGACCCGACAGGACCCGGTGGTCCTTCGCTGGTGTCCCAATGCAACCCGGGGACCCGGGCCCGGGCCCCCACGTGATCCAGTGATCCGGTGCTTTTGTCCCGATGCAACCCGGGGACCTGGGCCGGGGACCCGGTATGACTCCGTCTCCCGGGGCCGGGGTGGTCACCTGACACTGGTACCCGGGACAGCGACCCGACATGACCCCGTGACCCGGGGCCGGGGTGCCGACCTGTCCAGGGGACCCGACCCGGGTACCCGACAGGACCCGGTGATCTGCGGCTGGGGTAAAAACCCGTCCCGGGGACCCGGGCTGGGTCCCGACATGACCCGGTGACCTGGGGCTGTGGTGTCGACCGGACTCGGGGACCTGGTCCGGTGTCCCGTCATGACCCGGGGACCTGGGGTCGGGGTGGTCACCAGACCCTTGTACCCAGGCCGTTGACCCGACATGACCCTGTGACCCGGGGCCTGGGTAAAAATCCAACCCGGGGACCCGGGCATGGGACGTGACATGACCCGACCTGGGGCCGGGGTCCCGAACTGACCCGGTGACCTGGGTCCGGGGACTCGGTATGACCCGGTTACCTGGGTCCGGGGTCCCCACGTGACCCGGTCACCTGGGGCCGGGGTCCCCACGTGACCCGCTGACCTGGGGCCGGTGACCCCACGTGACCCGGTCACCTGGGGCCGGTGTCCCCACGTGACCCGCTGACCTGGGGCCGGTGACCCCACGTGACCCGGTCACCTGGGGCCGGTGACCCCACGTGACCCGGTCACCTGGGGCCGGTGTCCCCACGTGACCCGGTCACCTGGGGCCGGTGACCTCACGTGACCCGGTCACCTGGGGCCGGTGACCCCACGTGACCCGGTCACCTGGGGCCGGTGTCCCCACGTGACCCGGTCACCTGGGGCCGGTGACCCCACGTGACCCGGTCACCTGGGGCCGGTGACCCCACGTGACCCGGTCACCTGGGGCCGGTGACCCCACGTGACCCGCTGACCTGGGGCCGGTGACCCCACGTGACCCGGTCACCTGGGGCCGGTGACCCCACGTGACCCGGTGACCTGGGGCCGGTGACCCCACGTGACCCGGTGACCTGGGGCCGGTGACCCCACGTGACCCGGTCACCTGGGGCCGGTGTCCCCACGTGACCCGGTCACCTGGGGCCGGTGACCCCACGTGACCCGGTCACCTGGGGCCGGTGACCCCATGTGACCCGGTCACCTGGGGCCGGGGTACCCACGGGACCCGGGGTCCTGGTGCCGGGATGGTCACCGGAACCTGGGAACCAGGCCGGTTACCCGACACGACCCGGTGACCTGGGGCCGGGTTAACGACCTGTCCAGGGGACCCGGGCCGGGGACCCGACAGGACCCGGTGGTCCTTCGCTGGTGTCCCGATGCAACCCAGGGACCCGGGCCCGGGCCCCCACGTGATCCAGTGATCCGGTGCTTTTGTCCCGATGCAACCCGGGGACCTGGGCCGGGGACCCGGTATGACTCCGTCTCCCGGGGCCGGGGTGTTCACCTGACACTGGTACCCGGGACAGCGACCCGACATGACCCCGTGACCCGGGGCCGGGGTGCCGACCTGTCCAGGGGACCCGACCCGGGTACCCGACAGGACCCGGTGATCTGGGGCTTGGGTAAAAACCCGTCCCGGGGACCCGGGCTGGGTCCCGACATGACCCGGTGACCTGGGGCTGTGGTGTCGACCGGACTCGGGGACCTGGTCCGGTGTCCCGTCATGACCCGGGGACCTGGGGTCGGGGTGGTCACCAGACCCTTGTACCCAGGCCGTTGACCCGACATGACCCTGTGACCCGGGGCCTGGGTAAAAATCCAACCCGGGGACCCGGGCATGGGACGTGACATGACCCGACCTGGGTCCGGGGTCCCGAACTGACCCGGTGACCTGGGTCCGGGGACTCGGTATGACCCGGTTACCTGGGTCCGGGGTCCCCACGTGACCCGGTCACCTGGGGCCGGGGTCCCCACGTGACCCGCTGACCTGGGGCCGGTGACCCCACGTGACCCGGTCACCTGGGGCCGGTGTCCCCACGTGACCCGGGGTCCTGGTGCCGGGGTGGTCATCGGAACCTGGGAACCAGGCCGGGTGCGCGAGATGACCGGGTGACCTGGGGCCGGGTTATCGACCTGTCCAGGGGACCCGGGCCGGGGACCCGACAGGACCCGGTGATCTGCGGCTGGGGTAAAAACCTGTCCCGGGGACCCGGGCTGGGTCCCGACATGCCTTGGTTACCTGGGGCCGGTGTCCCCACGTGACCCGCTGACCTGGGGCCGGTGACCCCACGTGACCCGGTCACCTGGGGCCGGGGTCCCCACGTGACCCGCTGACCTGGGGCCGGTGACCCCACGTGACCAGGTCACCTGGGGCCGGTGTCCCCACGTGACCCGCTGACCTGGGGCCGGTGTCCCCACGTGACCCGGTCACCTGGGGCCGGTGACCCCACGTGACCCGGTCACCTGGGGCCGGTGACCCCACGTGACCCGGTCACCTGGGGCCGGTGACCCCACGTGACCCGGTCACCTGGGGCCGGTGTCCCCACGTGACCCGGTCACCTGGGGCCGGTGACCCCACGTGACCCGGTCACCTGGGGCCGGTGACCCCACGTGACCCGGTCACCTGGGGCCGGTGACCCCACGTGACCCGCTGACCTGGGGCCGGTGACCCCACGTGACCCGGTCACCTGGGGCCGGTGACCCCACGTGACCCGGTGACCTGGGGCCGGTGACCCCACGTGACCCGGTGACCTGGGGCCGGTGACCCCACGTGACCCGGTCACCTGGGGCCGGTGTCCCCACGTGACCCGGTCACCTGGGGCCGGTGACCCCACGTGACCCGGTCACCTGGGGCCGGTGACCCCACGTGACCCGGTCACCTGGGGCCGGGGTCCCCACGGGACCCGGGGTCCTGGTGCCGGGGTGGTCACCGGAACCTGGGAACCAGGCCGGTTACCCGACACGACCCGGTGACCTGGGGCCGGGTTAACGACCTGTCCAGGGGACCCGGGCCGGGGACCCGACAGGACCCGGTGGTCCTTCGCTGGTGTCCCGATGCAACCCGGGGACCCGGGCCCGGGCCCCCACGTGATCCAGTGATCCGGTGCTTTTGTCCCGATGCAACCCGGG
This sequence comes from Somateria mollissima, assembly GCA_951411735.1. NCBI lineage: Eukaryota > Metazoa > Chordata > Aves > Anseriformes > Anatidae > Somateria > Somateria mollissima. The sequence goes on from CATOCB010000130.1 coordinate 393,606, forward strand.
GACCTGGGCCGGGGACCCGGTATGACTCCGTCTCCCGGGGCCGGGGTGGTCACCTGACACTGGTACCCGGGACAGCGACCCGACATGACCCCGTGACCCGGGGCCGGGGTGCCGACCTGTCCAGGGGACCCGACCCGGGTACCCGACAGGACCCGGTGATCTGCGGCTGGGGTAAAAACCCGTCCCGGGGACCCGGGCTGGGTCCCGACATGACCCGGTGACCTGGGGCTGTGGTGTCGACCGGACTCGGGGACCTGGTCCGCTGTCCCGTCATGACCCGGGGACCTGGGGTCGGGGTGGTCACCAGACCCTTGTACCCAGGCCGTTGACCCGACATGACCCTGTGACCCGGGGCCTGGGTAAAAATCCAACCCGGGGACCCGGGCATGGGACGTGACATGACCCGACCTGGGTCCGGGGTCCCGAACTGACCCGGTGTCCTGGGTCCGGGGACTCGGTATGACCCGGTTACCTGGGTCCGGGGTCCCCACGTGACCCGGTCACCTGGGGCCGGGGTCCCCACGTGACCCGCTGACCTGGGGCCGGTGACCCCACGTGACCCGGTCACCTGGGGCCGGTGTCCCCACGTGACCCGGGGTCCTGGTGCCGGGGTGGTCATCGGAACCTGGGAACCAGGCCGGGTGCGCGAGATGACCGGGTGACCTGGGGCCGGGTTATCGACCTGTCCAGGGGACCCGGGCCGGGGACCCGACAGGACCCGGTGATCTGCGGCTGGGGTAAAAACCCGTCCCGGGGACCCGGGCTGGGTCCCGACATGCCTTGGTTACCTGGGGCCGGTGTCCCCACGTGACCCGGTCACCTGGGGCCGGTGACCCCACGTGACCCGGTCACCTGGGGCCGGTGTCCCCACGTGACCCGGTCACCTGGGGCCGGTGACCCCACGTGACCCGGTCACCTGGGGCCGGTGTCCCCACGTGACCCGCTGACCTGGGGCCGGTGACCCCACGTGACCCGGTCACCTGGGGCCGGTGACCCCACGTGACCCGGTCACCTGGGGCCGGTGACCCCACGTGACCGGGTCACCTGGGGCCGGTGACCCCACGTGACCCGGTCACCTGGGGCCGGTGACCCCACGTGACCCGGTCACCTGGGGCCGGTGTCCCCACGTGACCCGGTCACCTGGTGCCGGTGACCCCACGTGACCCGGTCACCTGGGGCCGGTGTACCCACGTGACCCGGTCACCTGGGGCCGGTGTACCCACGTGACCCGGTCACCTGGGGCCGGTGACCCCACGTGACCCGGTCACCTGGGGCCGGTGACCCCACGTGACCCGGTGACCTGGGGCCGGTGACCCCACGTGACCCGCTGACCTGGGGCCGGTGACCCCACGTGACCCGGTCACCTGGGGCCGGTGACCCCACGTGACCCGGTCACCTGGGGCCGGTGACCCCACGTGACCCGGTCACCTGGGGCCGGTGACCTCACGTGACCCGGTCACCTGGGGCCGGTGTCCCCACGTGACCCGGTCACCTGGGGCCGGTGACCCCACGTGACCAGGTCACCTGGGGCCGGTGACCCCACGTGACCCGGTCACCTGGGGCCGGTGACCCCACGTGACCCGGTCACCTGGGGCCGGTGACCCCACGTGACCCGGTCACCTGGGGCCGGTGACCCCACGTGACCCGGTCACCTGGGGCCGGTGACCCCACGTGACCCGGTCACCTGGGGCCGGTGACCTCATGTGACCCGGTCACCTGGGGCCGGTGACCCCACGTGACCCGGTCACCTGGGGCCGGTGACCTCACGTGACCCGGTCACCTGGGGCCGGTGACCCCACGTGACCCGGTCACCTGGGGCCGGTGACCCCACGTGACCAGGTCACCTGGGGCCGGTGACCCCACGTGACCCAGTCACCTGGTGCCGGTGACCCCACGTGACCCGGTCACCTGGGGCCGGTGTCCCCACGTGACCCGGTCACCTGGGGCCGGTGACCCCACGTGACCCGGTCACCTGGGGCCGGGGTCCCCACGGGACCCGGGGTCCTGGTGCCGGGGTGGTCACCGGAACCTGGGAACCAGGCCGGTTACCCGACACGACCCGGTGACCTGGGGCCGGGTTAACGACCTGTCCAGGGGACCCGGGCCGGGGACCCGACAGGACCCGGTGGTCCTTCGCTGGTGTCCCGATGCAACCCGGGGACCCGGGCCCGGGCCCCCACGTGATCCAGTGATCCGGTGCTTTTGTCCCGATGCAACCCGGGGACTTGGGCCGGGGACCCGGTATGACTCCGTCTCCCGGGGCCGGGGTGGTCACCTGACACTGGTACCCGGGACAGCGACCCGACATGACCCCGTGACCCGGGGCCGGGGTGCCGACCTGTCCAGGGGACCCGACCCGGGTACCCGACAGGACCCGGTGATCTGCGGCTGGGGTAAAAACCCGTCCCGGGGACCCGGGCTGGGTCCCGACATGACCCGGTGACCTGGGGCTGTGGTGTCGACCGGACTCGGGGACCTGGTCCGGTGTCCCGTCATGACCCGGGGACCTGGGGTCGGGGTGGTCACCAGACCCTTGTACCCAGGCCGTTGACCCGACATGACCCTGTGACCCGGGGCCTGGGTAAAAATCCAACCCGGGGACCCGGGCATGGGACGTGACATGACCCGACCTGGGTCCGGGGTCCCGAACTGACCCGGTGACCTGGGTCCGGGGACTCGGTATGACCCGGTTACCTGGGTCCGGGGTCCCCACGTGACCCGGTCACCTGGGGCCGGGGTCCCCACGTGACCCGCTGACCTGGGGCCGGTGACCCCACGTGACCCGGTCACCTGGGGCCGGTGACCCCACGTGACCCGGTCACCTGGGGCCGGTGACCCCACGTGACCCGGTCACCTGGGGCCGGTGTCCCCACGTGACCCGGTCACCTGGGGACGGTGACCCCACGTGACCCGGTCACCTGGGGCCGGTGACCCCACGTGACCCGGTCACCTGGGGCCGGTGACCCCACGTGACCCGCTGACCTGGGGCCGGTGACCCCACGTGACCCGGTCACCTGGGGCCGGTGACCCCACGTGACCCGGTGACCTGGGGCCGGTGACCCCACGTGACCCGGTGACCTGGGGCCGGTGACCCCACGTGACCCGCTGACCTGGGGCCGGTGTCCCCACGTGACCCGGTCACCTGGGGCCGGTGACCCCACGTGACCCGGTCACCTGGGGCCGGTGACCCCATGTGACCCGGTCACCTGGGGCCGGGGTACCCACGGGACCCGGGGTCCTGGTGCCGGGATGGTCACCGGAACCTGGGAACCAGGCCGGTTACCCGACACGACCCGGTGACCTGGGGCCGGGTTAACGACCTGTCCAGGGGACCCGGGCCGGGGACCCGACAGGACCCGGTGGTCCTTCGCTGGTGTCCCGATGCAACCCGGGGACCCGGGCCCGGGCCCCCACGTGATCCAGTGATCCGGTGCTTTTGTCCCGATGCAACCCGGGGACCTGGGCCTGGGACCCGGTATGACTCCGTCTCCCGGGGCCGGGGTGGTCACCTGACACTGGTACCCGGGACAGCGACCCGACATGACCCCGTGACCCGGGGCCGGGGTGCCGACCTGTCCAGGGGACCCGACCCGGGTACCCGACAGGACCCGGTGATCTGCGGCTGGGGTAAAAACCCGTCCCGGGGACCCGGGCTGGGTCCCGACATGACCCGGTGACCTGGGGCTGTGGTGTCGACCGGACTCGGGGACCTGGTCCGCTGTCCCGTCATGACCCGGGGACCTGGGGTCGGGGTGGTCACCAGACCCTTGTACCCAGGCCGTTGACCCGACATGACCCTGTGACCCGGGGCCTGGGTAAAAATCCAACCCGGGGACCCGGGCATGGGACGTGACATGACCCGACCTGGGGCCGGGGTCCCGAACTGACCCGGTGTCCTGGGTCCGGGGACTCGGTATGACCCGGTTACCTGGGTCCGGGGTCCCCACGTGACCCGGTCACCTGGGGCCGGGGTCCCCACGTGACCCGCTGACCTGGGGCCGGTGACCCCACGTGACCCGGTCACCTGGGGCCGGTGTCCCCACGTGACCCGCTGACCTGGGGCCGGTGACCCCACGTGACCCGGTCACCTGGGGCCGGTGACCCCACGTGACCCGGTCACCTGGGGCCGGTGTCCCCACGTGACCCGGTCACCTGGGGCCGGTGACCCCACGTGACCCGGTCACCTGGGGCCGGTGACCCCACGTGACCCGCTGACCTGGGGCCTGTGTCCCCACGTGACCCGGTCACCTGGGGCCGGTGACCCCAGGTGACCCGGTCACCTGGGGCCGGTGACCCCACGTGACCCGGTCACCTGGGTCCGGGGTCCCCACGTGACCCGGTCACCTGGGGCCGGTGTCCCCACGTGACCCGGTCACCTGGGGCCGGTGACCCCACGTGACCCGGTCACCTGGGGCCGGTGTCCCCACGTGACCCGGGGTCCTGGTGCCGGGGTGGTCATCGGAACCTGGGAACCAGGCCGGGTGCGCGAGATGACCGGGTGACCTGGGGCCGGGTTATCGACCTGTCCAGGGGACCCGGGCCGGGGACCCGAGAGGACCCGGTGATCTGCGGCTGGGGTAAAAACCCGTCCCGGGGACCCGGGCTGGGTCCCGACATGCCTTGGTTACCTGGGGCCGGTGTCCCCACGTGACCCGCTGACCTGGGGCCGGTGACCCCACGTGACCCGCTGACCTGGGGCCGGTGACCCCACGTGACCCGGTCACCTGGGGCCGGTGTCCCCACGTGACCCGGTCACCTGGGGCCGGTGACCCCACGTGACCCGGTCACCTGGGGCCGGTGTCCCCACGTGACCCGCTGACCTGGGGCCGGTGACCCCACGTGACCCGCTGACCTGGGGCCGGTGTCCCCACGTGACCCGGTCACCTGGGGCTGGTGTCCCCACGTGACCCGGTCACCTGGGGCCTGTGGCCCCACGTGACCCGGTCACCTGGGGCCGGTGTCCCCACGTGACCCGCTGACCTGGGGCCGTTGACCCCACGTGACCCCGTCACCTGGGGCCGGTGACCCCACGTGACACGGTCACCTGGGGCCGGTGACCCCACGTGACCGGGTCACCTGGGGCCGGTGACCCCACGTGACCCGGTCACCTGGGGCCGGTGACCCCACGTGACCCGGTCACCTGGGGCCGGTGTCCCCACGTGACCCGGTCACCTGGGGCCGGTGACCCCACGTGACCCGGTCACCTGGGGCCGGGGTCCCCACGGGACCCGGGGTCCTGGTGCCGGGGTGGTCACCGGAACCTGGGAACCAGGCCGGTTACCCGACACGACCCGGTGACCTGGGGCCGGGTTAACGACCTGTCCAGGGGACCCGGGCCGGGGACCCGACAGGACCCGGTGGTCCTTCGCTGGTGTCCCGATGCAACCCGGGGACCCGGGCCCGGGCCCCCACGTGATCCAGTGATCCGGTGCTTTTGTCCCGATGTAACCCGGGGACCTGGGCCGGGGACCCGGTATGACTCCGTCTCCCGGGGCCGGGGTGGTCACCTGACACTGGTACCCGGGACAGCGACCCGACATGACCCCGTGACCCGGGGCCGGGGTGCCGACCTGTCCAGGGGACCCGACCCGGGTACCCGACAGGACCCGGTGATCTGGGGCTTGGGTAAAAACCCGTCCCGGGGACCCGGGCTGGGTCCCGACATGACCCGGTGACCTGGGGCTGTGGTGTCGACCGGACTCGGGGACCTGGTCCGGTGTCCCGTCATGACCCGGGGACATAGGTCGGGGTGGTCACCAGACCCTTGTACCCAGGCCGTTGACCCGACATGACCCTGTGACCCGGGGCCTGGGTAAAAATCCAACCCGGGGACCCGGGCATGGGACGTGACATGACCCGACCTGGGTCCGGGGTCCCGAACTGACCCGGTGTCCTGGGTCCGGGGACTCGGTATGACCCGGTTACCTGGGTCCGGGGTCCCCACGTGACCCGGTCACCTGGGGCCGGGGTCCCCACGTGACCCGCTGACCTGGGGCCGGTGACCCCACGTGACCCGGTCACCTGGGGCCGGTGTCCCCACGTGACCCGGGGTCCTGGTGCCGGGGTGGTCATCGGAACCTGGGAACCAGGCCGGGTGCGCGAGATGACCGGGTGACCTGGGGCCGGGTTATCGACCTGTCCAGGGGACACGGGCCGGGGACCCGACAGGACCCGGTGATCTGCGGCTGGGGTAAAAACCCGTCCCGGGGACCCGGGCTGGGTCCCGACATGCCTTGGTTCCCTGGGGCCGGTGTCCCCACGTGACCCGCTGACCTGGGGCCGGTGACCCCACGTGACCCGGTCACCTGGGGCCGGTGACCCCACGTGACCCGGTCACCTGGGGCCGGTGACCCCACGTGACCGGGTCACCTGGGGCCGGTGACCCCACGTGACCCGGTCACCTGGGGCCGGTGACCCCACGTGACCCGGTCACCTGGGGCCGGTGTCCCCACGTGACCCGGTCACCTGGTGCCGGTGACCCCACGTGACCCGGTCACCTGGGGCCGGTGACCCCACGTGACCCGGTCACCTGGGGCCGGTGACCCCACGTGACCCGGTCACCTGGGGCCGGTGACCCCACGTGACCCGGTCACCTGGGGCCGGTGACCCCACGTGACCCGGTCACCTGGGGCCGGTGACCCCACGTGACCCGCTGACCTGGGGCCGGTGTCCCCACGTGACCCGGTCACCTGGGGCTGGTGTCCCCACGTGACCCGGTCACCTGGGGCCTGTGGCCCCACGTGACCCGGTCACCTGGGGCCGGTGTCCCCACGTGACCCGCTGACCTGGGGCCGTTGACCCCACGTGACCCCGTCACCTGGGGCCGGTGACCCCACGTGACACGGTCACCTGGGGCCGGTGACCCCACGTGACCGGGTCACCTGGGGCCGTTGACCCCACGTGACCCGGTCACCTGGGGCCGGTGACCCCACGTGACCCGGTCACCTGGGGCCGGTGTCCCCACGTGACCCGGTCACCTGGTGCCGGTGACCCCACGTGACCCGCTGACCTGGGGCCGGTGACCCCACGTGACCCGGTGACCTGGGGCCGGTGACCCCACGTGGCCCGGTGACCTGGGGCCGGTGACCCCACGTGACCCGGTCACCTGGGGCCGGTGTCCCCACGTGACCCGGTCACCTGGGGCCGGTGACCCCACGTGACCCGGTGACCTGGGGCCGGTGACCCCACGTGGCCCGGTGACCTGGGGCCGGTGACCCCACGTGACCCAGTCACCTGGTGCCGGTGACCCCACGTGACCCGGTCACCTGGGGCCGGTGTCCCCACGTGACCCGGTCACCTGGGGCCGGTGACCCCACGTGACCCGGTCACCTGGGGCCGGGGTCCCCACGGGACCCGGGGTCCTGGTGCCGGGGTGGTCACCGGAACCTGGGAACCAGGCCGGTTACCCGACACGACCCGGTGACCTGGGGCCGGGTTAACGACCTGTCCAGGGGACCCGGGCCGGGGACCCGACAGGACCCGGTGGTCCTTCGCTGGTGTCCCGATGCAACCCGGGGACCCGGGCCCGGGCCCCCACGTGATCCAGTGATCTGGTGCTTTTGTCCCGATGCAACCCGGGGACTTGGGCCGGGGACCCGGTATGACTCCGTCTCCCGGGGCCGGGGTGGTCACCTGACACTGGTACCCGGGACAGCGACCCGACATGACCCCGTGACCCGGGGCCGGGGTGCCGACCTGTCCAGGGGACCCGACCCGGGTACCCGACAGGACCCGGTGATCTGCGGCTGGGGTAAAAACCCGTCCCGGGGACCCGGGCTGGGTCCCGACATGACCCGGTGACCTGGGGCTGTGGTGTCGACCGGACTCGGGGACCTGGTCCGCTGTCCCGTCATGACCCGGGGACCTGGGGTCGGGGTGGTCACCAGACCCTTGTACCCAGGCCGTTGACCCGACATGACCCTGTGACCCGGGGCCTGGGTAAAAATCCAACCCGGGGACCCGGGCATGGGACGTGACATGACCCGACCTGGGTCCGGGGTCCCGAACTGACCCGGTGACCTGGGGCCGGGGACTCGGTATGACCCGGTTACCTGGGTCCGGGGTCCCCACGTGACCCGGTCACCTGGGGCCGGGGTCCCCACGTGACCCGCTGACCTGGGGCCGGTGACCCCACGTGACCCGGTCACCTGGGGCCGGTGACCCCACGTGACCCGGTCACCTGGGGCCGGTGACCCCACGTGACCCGGTCACCTGGGGCCGGTGACCCCACGTGACCCGGTCACCTGGGGCCGGTGTCCCCACGTGACCCGGTCACCTGGGGCCGGTGACCCCACGTGACCCGGTCACCTGGGGCCGGTGACCCCACGTGACCCGGTCACCTGGGGCCGGTGACCCCACGTGACCCGCTGACCTGGGGCCGGTGACCCCACGTGACCCGGTCACCTGGGGCCGGTGACCCCACGTGACCCGGTGACCTGGGGCCGGTGACCCCACGTGACCCGGTGACCTGGGGCCGGTGACCCCACGTGACCCGGTCACCTGGGGCCGGTGTCCCCACGTGACCCGGTCACCTGGGGCCGGTGACCCCACGTGACCCGGTCACCTGGGGCCGGTGACCCCATGTGACCCGGTCACCTGGGGCCGGGGTACCCACGGGACCCGGGGTCCTGGTGCCGGGATGGTCACCGGAACCTGGGAACCAGGCCGGTTACCCGACACGACCCGGTGACCTGGGGCCGGGTTAACGACCTGTCCAGGGGACCCGGGCCGGGGACCCGACAGGACCCGGTGGTCCTTCGCTGGTGTCCCGATGCAACCCGGGGACCCGGGCCCGGGCCCCCACGTGATCCAGTGATCCGGTGCTTTTGTCCCGATGCAACCCGGGGACCTGGGCCGGGGACCCGGTATGACTCCGTCTCCCGGGGCCGGGGTGGTCACCTGACACTGGTACCCGGGACAGCGACCCGACATGACCCCGTGACCCGGGGCCGGGGTGCCGACCTGTCCAGGGGACCCGACCCGGGTACCCGACAGGACCCGGTGATCTGCGGCTGGGGTAAAAACCCGTCCCGGGGACCCGGGCTGGGTCCCGACATGACCCGGTGACCTGGGGCTGTGGTGTCGACCGGACTCGGGGACCTGGTCCGCTGTCCCGTCATGACCCGGGGACCTGGGGTCGGGGTGGTCACCAGACCCTTGTACCCAGGCCGTTGACCCGACATGACCCTGTGACCCGGGGCCTGGGTAAAAATCCAACCCGGGGACCCGGGCATGGGACGTGACATGACCCGACCTGGGGCCGGGGTCCCGAACTGACCCGGTGTCCTGGGTCCGGGGACTCGGTATGACCCGGTTACCTGGGTCCGGGGTCCCCACGTGACCCGGTCACCTGGGGCCGGGGTCCCCACGTGACCCGCTGACCTGGGGCCGGTGACCCCACGTGACCCGGTCACCTGGGGCCGGTGTCCCCACGTGACCCGGGGTCCTGGTGCCGGGGTGGTCATCGGAACCTGGGAACCAGGCCGGGTGCGCGAGATGACCGGGTGACCTGGGGCCGGGTTATCGACCTGTCCAGGGGACCCGGGCCGGGGACCCGACAGGACCCGGTGATCTGCGGCTGGGGTAAAAACCCGTCCCGGGGACCCGGGCTGGGTCCCGACATGCCTTGGTTACCTGGGGCCGGTGTCCCCACGTGACCCGCTGACCTGGGGCCGGTGACCCCACGTGACCCGGTCACCTGGGGCCGGTGTCCCCACGTGACCCGGTCACCTGGGGCCGGTGACCCCACGTGACCCGGTCAACTGGGGCCGGTGTCCCCACGTGACCCGCTGACCTGGGGCCGGTGACCCCACGTGACCCGGTCACCTGGGGCCGGTGACCCCACGTGACCCGGTCACCTGGGGCCGGTGACCCCACGTGACCCGGTCACCTGGGGCCGGTGACCCCACGTGACCCGGTCACCTGGGGCCGGTAACCTCACGTGACCCGGTCACCTGGGGCCGGTGACCCCACGTGACCCGGTCACCTGGGGCCGGTGACCCCACATGACCCGGTGACCTGGGGCAGGTGACCCCACGTGACCCGGTGACCTGGGGCCGGTGACCCCACGTGACCCGCTGACCTGGGGCCGGTGACCCCACGTGACCTGGTCACCTGGGGCCGGTGACCCCACGTGACCCGGTCACCTGGGGCCGGTGACCCCACGTGACCCGGTCACCTGGGGCCGGTGACTTCACGTGACCCGGTCACCTGGGGCCGGTGACCCCACGTGACCCGGTCACCTGGGGCCGGTGACCCCACGTGACCAGGTCACCTGCGGCCGGTGACCCCACGTGACCCGGTCAGCTGGGGCCGGTGACCCCACGTGACCCGGTCACCTGGGGCCGGTGACCTCACGTGACCCGGTCACCTGGGGCCGGTGACCTCACGTGACCCGGTCACCTGGGGCCGGTGACCCCACGTGACCCGGTCACCTGGGGCCGGTGACCCCACGTGACCAGGTCACCTGGGGCCGGTGACCCCACGTGACCCAGTCACCTGGTGCCAGTGACCCCACGTGACCCGGTCACCTGGGGCCGGTGTCCCCACGTGACCCGGTCACCTGGGGCCGGTGACCCCACGTGACCCGGTCACCTGGGGCCGGGGTCCCCACGGGACCCGGGGTCCTGGTGCCGGGGTGGTCACCGGAACCTGGGAACCAGGCCGGTTACCCGACACGACCCGGTGACCTGGGGCCGGGTTAACGACCTGTCCAGGGGACCCGGGCCGGGGACCCGACAGGACCCGGTGGTCCTTCGCTGGTGTCCCGATGCAACCCGGGGACCCGGGCCCGGGCCCCCACGTGATCCAGTGATCCGGTGCTTTTGTCCCGATGCAACCCGGGGACCTGGGCCGGGGACCCGGTATGACTCCGTCTCCCGGGGCCGGGGTGGTCACCTGACACTGGTACCCGGGACAGCGACCCGACATGACCCCGTGACCCGGGGCCGGGGTGCCGACCTGTCCAGGGGACCCGACCCGGGTACCCGACAGGACCCGGTGATCTGCGGCTGGGGTAAAAACCCGTCCCGGGGACCCGGGCTGGGTCCCGACATGACCCGGTGACCTGGGGCTGTGGTGTCGACCGGACTCGGGGACCTGGTCCGCTGTCCCGTCATGACCCGGGGACCTGGGGTCGGGGTGGTCACCAGACCCTTGTACCCAGGCCGTTGACCCGACATGACCCTGTGACCCGGGGCCTGGGTAAAAATCCAACCCGGGGACCCGGGCATGGGACGTGACATGACCCGACCTGGGTCCGGGGTCCCGAACTGACCCGGTGACCTGGGTCCGGGGACTCGGTATGACCCGGTTACCTGGGTCCGGGGTCCCCACGTGACCCGGTCACCTGGGGCCGGGGTCCCCACGTGACCCGCTGACCTGGGGCCGGTGACCCCACGTGACCCGGTCACCTGGGGCCGGTGTCCCCACGTGACCCGGGGTCCTGGTGCCGGGGTGGTCATCGGAACCTGGGAACCAGGCCGGGTGCGCGAGATGACCGGGTGACCTGGGGCCGGGTTATCGACCTGTCCAGGGGACACGGGCCGGGGACCCGACAGGACCCGGTGATCTGCGGCTGGGGTAAAAACCCGTCCCGGGGACCCGGGCTGGGTCCCGACATGCCTTGGTTACCTGGGGCCGGTGACCCCACGTGACCCGCTGACCTGGGGCCGGTGTCCCCACGTGACCCGCTGACCTGGGGCCGGTGACCCCACGTGACCCGGTCACCTGGGGCCGGTGACCCCACATGACCCGCTGACCTGGGGCCGGTGACCCCACGTGACCGGGTCACCTGGGGCCGGTGACCCCACGTGACCCGGTCACCTGGGGCCGGTGTCCCCACGTGACCCGGTCACCTGGTGCCGGTGACCCCACGTGACCCGGTCACCTGGGGCCGGTGACCCCACGTGACCCGGTCACCTGGGGCCGGTGACCCCACGTGACCCGGTCACCTGGGGCCGGTGACCCCACGTGACCCGGTGACCTGGGGCCGGTGACCCCACGTGACCCGCTGACCTGGGGCCGGTGTCCCCACGTGACCCGGTCACCTGGGGCTGGTGTCCCCACGTGACCCGGTCACCTGGGGCCTGTGGCCCCACGTGACCCGGTCACCTGGGGCCGGTGTCCCCACGTGACCCGCTGACCTGGGGCCGTTGACCCCACGTGACCCCGTCACCTGGGGCCGGTGACCCCACGTGACACGGTCACCTGGGGCCGGTGACCCCACGTGACCGGGTCACCTGGGGCCGGTGACCCCACGTGACCTGGTCACCTGGGGCCGGTGACCCCACGTGACCCGGTCACCTGGGGCCGGTGTCCCCACGTGACCCGGTCACCTGGGGCCGGTGACCCCACGTGACCCGGTCACCTGGGGCCGGGGTCCCCACGGGACCCGGGGTCCTGGTGCCGGGGTGGTCACCGGAACCTGGGAACCAGGCCGGTTACCCGACACGACCCGGTGACCTGGGGCCGGGTTAACGACCTGTCCAGGGGACCCGGGCCGGGGACCCGACAGGACCCGGTGGTCCTTCGCTGGTGTCCCGATGCAACCCGGGGACCCGGGCCCGGGCCCCCACGTGATCCAGTGATCCGGTGCTTTTGTCCCGATGCAACCCGGGGACCTGGGCCGGGGACCCGGTATGACTCCGTCTCCCGGGGCCGGGGTGGTCACCTGACACTGGTACCCGGGACAGCGACCCGACATGACCCCGTGACCCGGGGCCGGGGTGCCGACCTGTCCAGGGGACCCGACCCGGGTACCCGACAGGACCCGGTGATCTGGGGCTTGGGTAAAAACCCGTCCCGGGGACCCGGGCTGGGTCCCGACATGACCCGGTGACCTGGGGCTGTGGTGTCGACCGGACTCGGGGACCTGGTCCGGTGTCCCGTCATGACCCGGGGACATAGGTCGGGGTGGTCACCAGACCCTTGTACCCAGGCCGTTGACCCGACATGACCCTGTGACCCGGGGCCTGGGTAAAAATCCAACCCGGGGACCCGGGCATGGGACGTGACATGACCCGACCTGGGTCCGGGGTCCCGAACTGACCCGGTGTCCTGGGTCCGGGGACTCGGTATGACCCGGTTACCTGGGTCCGGGGTCCCCACGTGACCCGGTCACCTGGGGCCGGGGTCCCCACGTGACCCGCTGACCTGGGGCCGGTGACCCCACGTGACCCGGTCACCTGGGGCCGGTGTCCCCACGTGACCCGCTGACCTGGGGCCGGTGACCCCACGTGACCCGGTCACCTGGGGCCGGTGACCCCACGTGACCCGGTCACCTGGGGCCGGTGTCCCCACGTGACCCGGTCACCTCGGGCCGGTGACCCCACGTGACCCGGTCACCTGGGGCCGGTGTCCCCACGTGACCCGGTCACCTGGGGCCGGTGACCCCAGGTGACCCGGTCACCTGGGGCCGGTGACCCCACGTGACCCGGTCACCTGGGTCCGGGGTCCCCACGTGACCCGGTCACCTGGGGCCGGTGTCCCCACGTGACCCGCTGACCTGGGGCCGGTGACCCCACGTGACCCGGTCACCTGGGGCCGGTGTCCCCACGTGACCCGGGGTCCTGGTGCCGGGGTGGTCATCGGAACCTGGGAACCAGGCCGGGTGCGCGAGATGACCGGGTGACCTGGGGCCGGGTTATCGACCTGTCCAGGGGACCCGGGCCGGGGACCCGACAGGACCCGGTGATCTGCGGCTGGGGTAAAAACCCGTCCCGGGGACCCGGGCTGGGTCCCGACATGCCTTGGTTACCTGGGGCCGGTGTCCCCACGTGACCCGCTGACCTGGGGCCGGTGACCCCACGTGACCCGGTCACCTGGGGCCGGTGACCCCACGTGACCCGGTCACCTGGGGCCGGTGACCCCACGTGACCCGGTCACCTGGGGCCGGTGACCTCACGTGACCCGGTCACCTGGGGCCGGTGACCCCACGTGACCCGGTCACCTGGGGCCGGTGACCCCACATGACCAGGTCACCTGGGGCCGGTGACCCCACGTGACCCGGTGACCTGGGGCCGGTGACCCCACGTGACCCGCTGACCTGGGGCCGGTGACCCCACGTGACCCGCTGACCTGGGGCCGGTGACCCCACGTGACCCGGTCACCTGGGGCCGGTGACCCCATGTGACCCGGTCACCTGGGGCCGGTGACCCCACGTGACCCGGTGACCTGGGGCCGGTGACCCCACGTGACCCGCTGACCTGGGGCCGGTGTCCCCACGTGACCCGGTCACCTGGGGCTGGTGTCCCACGTGACCCGGTCACCTGGGGCCTGTGGCCCCACGTGACCCGGTCACCTGGGGCCGGTGTCCCCACGTGACCCGCTGACCTGGGGCCGTTGACCCCACGTGACCCCGTCACCTGGGGCCGGTGACCCCACGTGACACGGTCACCTGGGGCCGGTGACCCCACGTGACCGGGTCACCTGGGGCCGGTGACCCCACGTGACCCGGTCACCTGGGGCCGGTGACCCCACGTGACCCGGTCACCTGGGGCCGGTGTCCCCACGTGACCCGGTCACCTGGGGCCGGTGACCCCACGTGACCCGGTCACCTGGGGCCGGGGTCCCCACGGGACCCGGGGTCCTGGTGCCGGGGTGGTCACCGGAACCTGGGAACCAGGCCGGTTACCCGACACGACCCGGTGACCTGGGGCCGGGTTAACGACCTGTCCAGGGGACCCGGGCCGGGGACCCGACAGGACCCGGTGGTCCTTCGCTGGTGTCCCGATGCAACCCGGGGACCCGGGCCCGGGCCCCCACGTGATCCAGTGATCCGGTGCTTTTGTCCCGATGCAACCCGGGGACCTGGGCCGGGGACCCGGTATGACTCCGTCTCCCGGGGCCGGGGTGGTCACCTGACACTGGTACCCGGGACAGCGACCCGACATGACCCCGTGACCCGGGGCCGGGGTGCCGACCTGTCCAGGGGACCCGACCCGGGTACCCGACAGGACCCGGTGATCTGGGGCTTGGGTAAAAACCCGTCCCGGGGACCCGGGCTGGGTCCCGACATGACCCGGTGACCTGGGGCTGTGGTGTCGACCGGACTCGGGGACCTGGTCCGGTGTCCCGTCATGACCCGGGGACCTGGGGTCGGGGTGGTCACCAGACCCTTGTACCCAGGCCGTTGACCCGACATGACCCTGTGACCCGGGGCCTGGGTAAAAATCCAACCCGGGGACCCGGGCATGGGACGTGACATGACCCGACCTGGGTCCGGGGTCCCGAACTGACCCGGTGTCCTGGGTCCGGGGACTCGGTATGACCCGGTTACCTGGGTCCGGTGACCCCACGTGACCCGGTCACCTGGGGCCGGGGTCCCCACGTGACCCGCTGACCTGGGGCCGGTGACCCCACGTGACCCGGTCACCTGGGGCCGGTGTCCCCACGTGACCCGGGGTCCTGGTGCCGGGGTGGTCATCGGAACCTGGGAACCAGGCCGGGTGCGCGAGATGACCGGGTGACCTGGGGCCGGGTTATCGACCTGTCCAGGGGACACGGGCCGGGGACCCGACAGGACCCGGTGATCTGCGGCTGGGGTAAAAACCCGTCCCGGGGACCCGGGCTGGGTCCCGACATGCCTTGGTTCCCTGGGGCCGGTGTCCCCACGTGACCCGCTGACCTGGGGCCGGTGACCCCACGTGACCCGGTCACCTGGGGCCGGTGACCCCACGTGACCCGGTCACCTGGGGCCGGTGACCCCACGTGACCGGGTCACCTGGGGCCGGTGACCCCACGTGACCCGGTCACCTGGGGCCGGTGACCCCACGTGACCCGGTCACCTGGGGCCGGTGTCCCCACGTGACCCGGTCACCTGGTGCCGGTGACCCCACGTGACCCGGTCACCTGGGGCCGGTGACCCCACGTGACCCGGTCACCTGGGGCCGGTGACCCCACGTGACCCGGTCACCTGGGGCCGGTGACCCCACGTGACCCGGTCACCTGGGGCCGGTGACCCCACGTGACCCGGTCACCTGGGGCCGGTGACCCCACGTGACCCGGTCACCTGGGGCCGGTGACCCCACGTGACCCGCTGACCTGGGGCCGGTGTCCCCACGTGACCCGGTCACCTGGGGCTGGTGTCCCCACGTGACCCGGTCACCTGGGGCCTGTGGCCCCACGTGACCCGGTCACCTGGGGCCGGTGTCCCCACGTGACCCGCTGACCTGGGGCCGTTGACCCCACGTGACCCCGTCACCTGGGGCCGGTGACCCCACGTGACACGGTCACCTGGGGCCGGTGACCCCACGTGACCGGGTCACCTGGGGCCGGTGACCCCACGTGACCCGGTCACCTGGGGCCGGTGACCCCACGTGACCCGGTCACCTGGGGCCGGTGTCCCCACGTGACCCGGTCACCTGGTGCCGGTGACCCCACGTGACCCGCTGACCTGGGGCCGGTGACCCCACGTGACCCGGTGACCTGGGGCCGGTGACCCCACGTGGCCCGGTGACCTGGGGCCGGTGACCCCACGTGACCCGGTCACCTGGGGCCGGTGTCCCCACGTGACCCGGTCACCTGGGGCCGGTGACCCCACGTGACCCGGTCACCTGGGGCCGGTGACCCCACGTGGCCCGGTGACCTGGGGCCGGTGACCCCACGTGACCCAGTCACCTGGTGCCGGTGACCCCACGTGACCCGGTCACCTGGGGCCGGTGTCCCCACGTGACCCGGTCACCTGGGGCCGGTGACCCCACGTGACCCGGTCACCTGGGGCCGGGGTCCCCACGGGACCCGGGGTCCTGGTGCCGGGGTGGTCACCGGAACCTGGGAACCAGGCCGGTTACCCGACACGACCCGGTGACCTGGGGCCGGGTTAACGACCTGTCCAGGGGACCCGGGCCGGGGACCCGACAGGACCCGGTGGTCCTTCGCTGGTGTCCCGATGCAACCCGGGGACCCGGGCCCGGGCCCCCACGTGATCCAGTGATCCGGTGCTTTTGTCCCGATGCAACCCGGGGACTTGGGCCGGGGACCCGGTATGACTCCGTCTCCCGGGGCCGGGGTGGTCACCTGACACTGGTACCCGGGACAGCGACCCGACATGACCCCGTGACCCGGGGCCGGGGTGCCGACCTGTCCAGGGGACCCGACCCGGGTACCCGACAGGACCCGGTGATCTGCGGCTGGGGTAAAAACCCGTCCCGGGGACCCGGGCTGGGTCCCGACATGACCCGGTGACCTGGGGCTGTGGTGTCGACCGGACTCGGGGACCTGGTCCGGTGTCCCGTCATGACCCGGGGACCTGGGGTCGGGGTGGTCACCAGACCCTTGTACCCAGGCCGTTGACCCGACATGACCCTGTGACCCGGGGCCTGGGTAAAAATCCAACCCGGGGACCCGGGCATGGGACGTGACATGACCCGACCTGGGTCCGGGGTCCCGAACTGACCCGGTGACCTGGGTCCGGGGACTCGGTATGACCCGGTTACCTGGGTCCGGGGTCCCCACGTGACCCGGTCACCTGGGGCCGGGGTCCCCACGTGACCCGCTGACCTGGGGCCGGTGACCCCACGTGACCCGGTCACCTGGGGCCGGTGACCCCACGTGACCCGGTCACCTGGGGCCGGTGTCCCCACGTGACCCGGTCACCTGGGGCCGGTGACCCCACGTGACCCGGTCACCTGGGGCCGGTGACCCCACGTGACCCGGTCACCTGGGGCCGGTGACCCCACGTGACCCGCTGACCTGGGGCCGGTGACCCCACGTGACCCGGTCACCTGGGGCCGGTGACCCCACGTGACCCGGTGACCTGGGGCCGGTGACCCCACGTGACCCGGTGACCTGGGGCCGGTGACCCCACGTGACCCGGTCACCTGGGGCCGGTGTCCCCACGTGACCCGGTCACCTGGGGCCGGTGACCCCACGTGACCCGGTCACCTGGGGCCGGTGACCCCATGTGACCCGGTCACCTGGGGCCGGGGTACCCACGGGACCCGGGGTCCTGGTGCCGGGATGGTCACCGGAACCTGGGAACCAGGCCGGTTACCCGACACGACCCGGTGACCTGGGGCCGGGTTAACGACCTGTCCAGGGGACCCGGGCCGGGGACCCGACAGGACCCGGTGGTCCTTCGCTGGTGTCCCGATGCAACCCGGGGACCCGGGCCCGGGCCCCCACGTGATCCAGTGATCCGGTGCTTTTGTCCCGATGCAACCCGGGGACCTGGGCCGGGGACCCGGTATGACTCCGTCTCCCGGGGCCGGGGTGGTCACCTGACACTGGTACCCGGGACAGCGACCCGACATGACCCCGTGACCCGGGGCCGGGGTGCCGACCTGTCCAGGGGACCCGACCCGGGTACCCGACAGGACCCGGTGATCTGCGGCTGGGGTAAAAACCCGTCCCGGGGACCCGGGCTGGGTCCCGACATGACCCGGTGACCTGGGGCTGTGGTGTCGACCGGACTCGGGGACCTGGTCCGCTGTCCCGTCATGACCCGGGGACCTGGGGTCGGGGTGGTCACCAGACCCTTGTACCCAGGCCGTTGACCCGACATGACCCTGTGACCCGGGGCCTGGGTAAAAATCCAACCCGGGGACCCGGGCATGGGACGTGACATGACCCGACCTGGGGCCGGGGTCCCGAACTGACCCGGTGTCCTGGGTCCGGGGACTCGGTATGACCCGGTTACCTGGGTCCGGGGTCCCCACGTGACCCGGTCACCTGGGGCCGGGGTCCCCACGTGACCCGCTGACCTGGGGCCGGTGACCCCACGTGACCCGGTCACCTGGGGCCGGTGTCCCCACGTGACCCGGGGTCCTGGTGCCGGGGTGGTCATCGGAACCTGGGAACCAGGCCGGGTGCGCGAGATGACCGGGTGACCTGGGGCCGGGTTATCGACCTGTCCAGGGGACCCGGGCCGGGGACCCGACAGGACCCGGTGATCTGCGGCTGGGGTAAAAACCCGTCCCGGGGACCCGGGCTGGGTCCCGACATGCCTTGGTTACCTGGGGCCGGTGTCCCCACGTGACCCGCTGACCTGGGGCCGGTGACCCCACGTGACCCGGTCACCTGGGGCCGGTGTCCCCACGTGACCCGGTCACCTGGGGCCGGTGACCCCACGTGACCCGGTCAACTGGGGCCGGTGTCCCCACGTGACCCGCTGACCTGGGGCCGGTGACCCCACGTGACCCGGTCACCTGGGGCCGGTGACCCCACGTGACCCGGTCACCTGGGGCCGGTGACCCCACGTGACCCGGTGACCTGGGGCCGGTGACCCCACGTGACCCGGTCACCTGGGGCCGGTGACCCCACGTGACCCGGTCACCTGGGGCCGGTGACCCCACGTGACCCGGTCACCTGGGGCCGGTGACCCCACGTGACCCGGTCACCTGGGGCCGGTAACCTCACGTGACCCGGTCACCTGGGGCCGGTGACCCCACGTGACCCGGTCACCTGGGGCCGGTGACCCCACATGACCCGGTGACCTGGGGCAGGTGACCCCACGTGACCCGGTGACCTGGGGCCGGTGACCCCACGTGACCCGCTGACCTGGGGCCGGTGACCCCACGTGACCCGGTCACCTGGGGCCGGTGACCCCACGTGACCAGGTCACCTGGGGCCGGTGACCCCACGTGACCCAGTCACCTGGTGCCGGTGACCCCACGTGACCCGGTCACCTGGGGCCGGTGTCCCCACGTGACCCGGTCACCTGGGGCCGGTGACCCCACGTGACCCGGTCACCTGGGGCCGGGGTCCCCACGGGACCCGGGGTCCTGGTGCCGGGGTGGTCACCGGAACCTGGGAACCAGGCCGGTTACCCGACACGACCCGGTGACCTGGGGCCGGGTTAACGACCTGTCCAGGGGACCCGGGCCGGGGACCCGACAGGACCCGGTGGTCCTTCGCTGGTGTCCCGATGCAACCCGGGGACCCGGGCCCGGGCCCCCACGTGATCCAGTGATCCGGTGCTTTTGTCCCGATGCAACCCGGGGACCTGGGCCGGGGACCCGGTATGACTCCGTCTCCCGGGGCCGGGGTGGTCACCTGACACTGGTACCCGGGACAGCGACCCGACATGACCCCGTGACCCGGGGCCGGGGTGCCGACCTGTCCAGGGGACCCGACCCGGGTACCCGACAGGACCCGGTGATCTGCGGCTGGGGTAAAAACCCGTCCCGGGGACCCGGGCTGGGTCCCGACATGACCCGGTGACCTGGGGCTGTGGTGTCGACCGGACTCGGGGACCTGGTCCGGTGTCCCGTCATGACCCGGGGACCTGGGGTCGGGGTGGTCACCAGACCCTTGTACCCAGGCCGTTGACCCGACATGACCCTGTGACCCGGGGCCTGGGTAAAAATCCAACCCGGGGACCCGGGCATGGGACGTGACATGACCCGACCTGGGTCCGGGGTCCCGAACTGACCCGGTGACCTGGGTCCGGGGACTCGGTATGACCCGGTTACCTGGGTCCGGGGTCCCCACGTGACCCAGTCACCTGGGGCCGGGGTCCCCACGTGACCCGCTGACCTGGGGCCGGTGACCCCACGTGACCCGGTCACCTGGGGCCGGTGTCCCCACGTGACCCGGGGTCCTGGGGCCGGTGACCCCACGTGACCCGGTCACCTGGGGCCGGGGTCCCCACGGGACCCGGGGTCCTGGTGCCGGGGTGGTCACCGGAACCTGGGAACCAGGCCGGTTACCCGACACGACCCGGTGACCTGGGGCCGGGTTAACGACCTGTCCAGGGGACCCGGGCCGGGGACCCGACAGGACCCGGTGGTCCTTCGCTGGTGTCCCGATGCAACCCGGGGACCCGGGCCCGGGCCCCCACGTGATCCAGTGATCCGGTGCTTTTGTCCCGATGCAACCCGGGGACCTGGGCCGGGGACCCGGTATGACTCCGTCTCCCGGGGCCGGGATGGTCACCTGACACTGGTACCCGGGACAGCGACCCGACATGACCCCGTGACCCGGGGCCGGGGTGCCGACCTGTCCAGGGGACCCGACCCGGGTACCCGACAGGACCCGGTGATCTGGGGCTTGGGTAAAAACCCGTCCCGGGGACCCGGGCTGGGTCCCGACATGACCCGGTGACCTGGGGCTGTGGTGTCGACCGGACTCGGGGACCTGGTCCGGTGTCCCGTCATGACCCGGGGACATAGGTCGGGGTGGTCACCAGACCCTTGTACCCAGGCCGTTGACCCGACATGACCCTGTGACCCGGGGCCTGGGTAAAAATCCAACCCGGGGACCCGGGCATGGGACGTGACATGACCCGACCTGGGTCCGGGGTCCCGAACTGACCCGGTGTCCTGGGTCCGGGGACTCGGTATGACCCGGTTACCTGGGTCCGGGGTCCCCACGTGACCCGGTCACCTGGGGCCGGGGTCCCCACGTGACCCGCTGACCTGGGGCCGGTGACCCCACGTGACCCGGTCACCTGGGGCCGGTGACCCCACGTGACCCGGTCACCTGGGGCCGGTGTCCCCACGTGACCCGGTCACCTGGGGCCGGTGACCCCACGTGACCCGGTCACCTGGGGCCGGTGACCCCACGTGACCCGGTCACCTGGGGCCGGTGTCCCCACGTGACCCGGTCACCTGGGGCCGGTGACCTCACGTGACCCGGTCACCTGGGGCCGGTGTCCCCACGTGACCCGGTCACCTGGGGCCGGTGACCCCACGTGACCCGGTCACCTGGGGCCGGGGTCCCCACGGGACCCGGGATCCTGGTGCCGGGGTGGTCACCGGAACCTGGGAACCAGGCCGGTTACCCGACACGACCCGGTGACCTGGGGCCGGGTTATCGACCTGTCCAGGGGACCCGGGCCGGGGACCCGACAGGACCCGGTGATCTGCGGCTGGGGTAAAAACCCGTCCCGGGGACCCGGGCTGGGTCCCGACATGCCTTGGTTACCTGGGGCCGGTGTCCCCACGTGACCCGCTGACCTGGGGCCGGTGACCCCACGTGACCCGGTCACCTGGGGCCGGTGACCCCACGTGACCCGGTCACCTGGGGCCGGTGACCCCACGTGACCCGGTCACCTGGGGCCGGTGACCTCACGTGACCCGGTCACCTGGGGCCGGTGACCCCACGTGACCCGGTCACCTGGGGCCGGTGTCCCCACGTGACCCGGTCACCTGGGGCCGGTGACCCCACGTGACCCGGTCACCTGGGGCCGGGGTCCCCACGGGACCCGGGGTCCTGGTGCCGGGGTGGTCACCGGAACCTGGGAACCAGGCCGGTTACCCGACACGACCCGGTGACCTGGGGCCGGGTTAACGACCTGTCCAGGGGACCCGGGCCGGGGACCCGACAGGACCCGGTGGTCCTTCGCTGGTGTCCCGATGCAACCCGGGGACCCGGGCCCGGGCCCCCACGTGATCCAGTGATCCGGTGCTTTTGTCCCGATGCAACCCGGGGACCTGGGCCGGGGACCCGGTATGACTCCGTCTCCCGGGGCCGGGGTGGTCACCTGACACTGGTACCCGGGACAGCGACCCGACATGACCCCGTGACCCGGGGCCGGGGTGCCGACCTGTCCAGGGGACCCGACCCGGGTACCCGACAGGACCCGGTGATCTGGGGCTTGGGTAAAAACCCGTCCCGGGGACCCGGGCTGGGTCCCGACATGACCCGGTGACCTGGGGCTGTGGTGTCGACCGGACTCGGGGACCTGGTCCGGTGTCCCGTCATGACCCGGGGACATAGGTCGGGGTGGTCACCAGACCCTTGTACCCAGGCCGTTGACCCGCCATGACCCTGTGACCCGGGGCCTGGGTAAAAATCCAACCCGGGGACCCGGGCATGGGACGTGACATGACCCGACCTGGGTCCGGGGTCCCGAACTGACCCGGTGACCTGGGTCCGGGGACTCGGTATGACCCGGTTACCTGGGTCCGGGGTCCCCACGTGACCCGGTCACCTGGGGCCGGGGTCCCCACGTGACCCGCTGACCTGGGGCCGGTGACCCCACGTGACCCGGTCACCTGGGGCCGGTGTCCCCACGTGACCCGCTGACCTGGGGCCGGTGACCCCACGTGACCCGGTCACCTGGGGCCGGTGACCCCACGTGACCCGGTCACCTGGGGCCGGTGACCCCACGTGACCCGGTCACCTGGGGCCGGTGACCTCACGTGACCCGGTCACCTGGGGCCGGTGACCCCACGTGACCCGGTCACCTGGGGCCGGTGACCCCACGTGACCCGGTCACCTGGGGCCGGTGTCCCCACGTGACCCGGTCACCTGGGGCCGGTGACCCCACGTGACCCGGTCACCTGGGGCCGGGGTCCCCACGGGACCCGGGGTCCTGGTGCCGGGGTGGTCACCGGAACCTGGGAACCAGGCCGGTTACCCGACACGACCCGGTGACCTGGGGCCGGGTTAACGACCTGTCCAGGGGACCCGGGCCGGGGACCCGACAGGACCCGGTGGTCCTTCGCTGGTGTCCCGATGCAACCCGGGGACCCGGGCCCGGGCCCCCACGTGATCCAGTGATCCGGTGCTTTTGTCCCGATGCAACCCGGGGACCTGGGCCGGGGACCCGGTATGACTCCGTCTCCCGGGGCCGGGGTGGTCACCTGACACTGGTACCCGGGACAGCGACCCGACATGACCCCGTGACCCGGGGCCGGGGTGCCGACCTGTCCAGGGGACCCGACCCGGGTACCCGACAGGACCCGGTGATCTGGGGCTTGGGTAAAAACCCGTCCCGGGGACCCGGGCTGGGTCCCGACATGACCCGGTGACCTGGGGCTGTGGTGTCGACCGGACTCGGGGACCTGGTCCGGTGTCCCGTCATGACCCGGGGACATAGGTCGGGGTGGTCACCAGACCCTTGTACCCAGGCCGTTGACCCGACATGACCCTGTGACCCGGGGCCTGGGTAAAAATCCAACCCGGGGACCCGGGCATGGGACGTGACATGACCCGACCTGGGTCCGGGGTCCCGAACTGACCCGGTGACCTGGGTCCGGGGACTCGGTATGACCCGGTTACCTGGGTCCGGGGTCCCCACGTGACCCGGTCACCTGGGGCCGGGGTCCCCACGTGACCCGCTGACCTGGGGCCGGTGACCCCACGTGACCCGGTCACCTGGGGCCGGTGTCCCCACGTGACCCGCTGACCTGGGGCCGGTGACCCCACGTGACCCGGTCACCTGGGGCCGGTGACCCCACGTGACCCGGTCACCTGGGGCCGGTGACCCCACGTGACCCGGTCACCTGGGGCCGGTGACCTCACGTGACCCGGTCACCTGGGGCCGGTGACCCCACGTGACCCGGTCACCTGGGGCCGGTGACCCCACGTGACCCGGTCACCTGGGGCCGGTGTCCCCACGTGACCCGGTCACCTGGGGCCGGTGACCCCACGTGACCCGGTCACCTGGGGCCGGGGTCCCCACGGGACCCGGGGTCCTGGTGCCGGGGTGGTCACCGGAACCTGGGAACCAGGCCGGTTACCCGACACGACCCGGTGACCTGGGGCCGGGTTAACGACCTGTCCAGGGGACCCGGGCCGGGGACCCGACAGGACCCGGTGGTCCTTCGCTGGTGTCCCGATGCAACCCGGGGACCCGGGCCCGGGCCCCCACGTGATCCAGTGATCCGGTGCTTTTGTCCCGATGCAACCCGGGGACCTGGGCCGGGGACCCGGTATGACTCCGTCTCCCGGGGCCGGGGTGGTCACCTGACACTGGTACCCGGGACAGCGACCCGACATGACCCCGTGACCCGGGGCCGGGGTGCCGACCTGTCCAGGGGACCCGACCCGGGTACCCGACAGGACCCGGTGATCTGGGGCTTGGGTAAAAACCCGTCCCGGGGACCCGGGCTGGGTCCCGACATGACCCGGTGACCTGGGGCTGTGGTGTCGACCGGACTCGGGGACCTGGTCCGGTGTCCCGTCATGACCCGGGGACATAGGTCGGGGTGGTCACCAGACCCTTGTACCCAGGCCGTTGACCCGACATGACCCTGTGACCCGGGGCCTGGGTAAAAATCCAACCCGGGGACCCGGGCATGGGACGTGACATGACCCGACCTGGGTCCGGGGTCCCGAACTGACCCGGTGACCTGGGTCCGGGGACTCGGTATGACCCGGTTACCTGGGTCCGGGGTCCCCACGTGACCCGGTCACCTGGGGCCGGGGTCCCCACGTGACCCGCTGACCTGGGGCCGGTGACCCCACGTGACCCGGTCACCTGGGGCCGGTGTCCCCACGTGACCCGGGGTCCTGGTGCCGGGGTGGTCATCGGAACCTGGGAACCAGGCCGGGTGCGCGAGATGACCGGGTGACCTGGGGCCGGGTTATCGACCTGTCCAGGGGACACGGGCCGGGGACCCGACAGGACCCGGTGATCTGCGGCTGGGGTAAAAACCCGTCCCGGGGACCCGGGCTGGGTCCCGACATGCCTTGGTTCCCTGGGGCCGGTGTCCCCACGTGACCCGCTGACCTGGGGCCGGTGACCCCACGTGACCCGGTCACCTGGGGCCGGTGACCCCACGTGACCCGGTCACCTGGGGCCGGTGTCCCCACGTGACCCGGTCACCTGGTGCCGGTGACCCCACGTGACCCGGTCACCTGGGGCCGGTGACCCCACGTGACCCGGTCACCTGGGGCCGGTGACCCCACGTGACCCGGTCACCTGGGGCCGGTGACCCCACGTGACCCGGTCACCTGGGGCCGGTGACCCCACGTGACCCGGTCACCTGGGGCCGGTGACCCCACGTGACCCGCTGACCTGGGGCCGGTGTCCCCACGTGACCCGGTCACCTGGGGCAGGTGTCCCCACGTGACCCGGTCACCTGGGGCCTGTGGCCCCACGTGACCCGGTCACCTGGGGCCGGTGTCCCCACGTGACCCGCTGACCTGGGGCCGTTGACCCCACGTGACCCCGTCACCTGGGGCCGGTGACCCCACGTGACACGGTCACCTGGGGCCGGTGACCCCACGTGACCGGGTCACCTGGGGCCGGTGACCCCACGTGACCCGGTCACCTGGGGCCGGTGACCCCACGTGACCCGGTCACCTGGGGCCGGTGTCCCCACGTGACCCGGTCACCTGGTGCCGGTGACCCCACGTGACCCGCTGACCTGGGGCCGGTGACCCCACGTGACCCGGTGACCTGGGGCCGGTGACCCCACGTGGCCCGGTGACCTGGGGCCGGTGACCCCACGTGACCCGGTCACCTGGGGCCGGTGTCCCCACGTGACCCGGTCACCTGGGGCCGGTGTCCCCACGTGACCCGGGGTCCTGGTGCCGGGGTGGTCATCGGAACCTTGGAACCAGGCCGGTTACCCGACACGACCCGGTGACCCGGGGCTGTGGTGTCGACGGACTCGTGGACCTGGTTTCGGGGTCCCGACCTGACGCGGTGACCTGGGGCCGGTGTCCCCACGTGACCCGCTGACCTGGGTCCGGGGTCCCCACGGGACCCGGGGTCCTGGTGCCGGGGTGGTCACCGGAACGTGGGAACCAGGCCGGGTGCGCGACATGACCTGGTGACCTGGGGCCGGGTTAACGACCTGTCCAGGGGACCCGGGCCGGGGACCCGACAGGACCCGGTGGTCCTTCGCTGGTGTCCCGATGCAACCCGGGGACCCGGGCCGGGGACCCGGTATGACTCCGTCTCCCGGGGCCGGGGTGGTCACCTGACAGTGGTACCCGGGACAGCGACCCGACATGACCCCGTGACCCGGGGCCGGGGTGCCGACCTGTCCAGGGGACCCGACCCGGGTACCCGACAGGACCCGGTGATCTGGGGCTTGGGTAAAAACCCGTCCCGGGGACCCGGGCTGGGTCCCGACATGACCCGGTGACCTGGGGCTGTGGTGTCGACCGGACTCGGGGACCTGGTCCGGTGTCCCGTCATGACCCGGGGACCTGGGGTCGGGGTGGTCACCAGACCCTTGTACCCAGGCCGTTGACCCGACATGACCCTGTGACCCGGGGCCTGGGTAAAAATCCAACCCGGGGACCCGGGCATGGGACGTGACATGACCCGACCTGGGTCCGGGGTCCCGAACTGACCCGGTGTCCTGGGTCCGGGGACTCGGTATGACCCGGTTACCTGGGTCCGGGGTCCCCACGTGACCCGGTCACCTGGGGCCGGGGTCCCCACGTGACCCGCTGACCTGGGGCCGGTGACCCCACGTGACCCGGTCACCTGGGGCCGGTGTCCCCACGTGACCCGGGGTCCTGGTGCCGGGGTGGTCATCGGAACCTGGGAACCAGGCCGGGTGCGCGAGATGACCGGGTGACCTGGGGCCGGGTTATCGACCTGTCCAGGGGACACGGGCCGGGGACCCGACAGGACCCGGTGATCTGCGGCTGGGGTAAAAACCCGTCCCGGGGACCCGGGCTGGGTCCCGACATGCCTTGGTTACCTGGGGCCGGTGTCCCCACGTGACCCGCTGACCTGGGGCCGGTGACCCCACGTGACCCGGTCACCTGGGGCCGGTGTCCCCACGTGACCCGGTCACCTGGGGCCGGTGACCCCACGTGACCCGGTCAACTGGGGCCGGTGACCCCACGTGACCCGGTCACCTGGGGCCGGTGACCCCACGTGACCCGGTCACCTGGGGCCGGTGACCCCACGTGACCCGGTCACCTGGGGCCGGTGACCCCACGTGACCCGGTCACCTGGGGCCGGTGACCCCACGTGACCCGGTGACCTGGGGCCGGTGACCCCACGTGACCCGCTGACCTGGGGCCGGTGACCCCACGTGACCCGCTGACCTGGGGCCGGTGACCCCACGTGACCCGGTCACCTGGGGCCGGTGACCCCACGTGACCCGGTCACCTGGGGCCGGTGACCCCACGTGACCCGGTCACCTGGGGCCGGTGACCCCACGTGACCCGGTCAGCTGGGGCCGGTGACCTCACGTGACCCGGTCACCTGGGGCCGGTGACCCCACGTGACCCGGTCACCTGGGGCCGGTGACCCCACGTGACCAGGTCACCTGGGGCCGGTGACCCCACGTGACCCGGTGACCTGGGGCCGGTGACCCCACGTGACCCGCTGACCTGGGGCCGGTGACCCCACGTGACCCGGTCACCTGGGGCCGGTAACCCCACGTGACCCGGTCACCTGGGGCCGGTGACCTCACGTGACCCGGTCACCTGGGGCCGGTGACCCCACGTGACCCGGTCACCTGGGGCCGGTGACCCCACGTGACCAGGTCACCTGCGGCCGGTGACCCCACGTGACCCGGTCAGCTGGGGCCGGTGACCCCACATGACCCGGTCACCTGGGGCCGGTGACCTCACGTGACCCGGTCACCTGGGGCCGGTGACCCCACGTGACCCGGTCACCTGGGGCCGGTGACCCCACGTGACCAGGTCACCTGGGGCCGGTGACCCCACGTGACCCAGTCACCTGGTGCCGGTGACCCCACGTGACCCGGTCACCTGGGGCCGGTGTCCCCACGTGACCCGGTCACCTGGGGCCGGTGACCCCACGTGACCCGGTCACCTGGGGCCGGGGTCCCCACGGGACCCGGGGTCCTGGTGCCGGGGTGGTCACCGGAACCTGGGAACCAGGCCGGTTACCCGACACGACCCGGTGACCTGGGGCCGGGTTAACGACCTGTCCAGGGGACCCGGGCCGGGGACCCGACAGGACCCGGTGGTCCTTCGCTGGTGTCCCGATGCAACCCGGGGACCCGGGCCCGGGCCCCCACGTGATCCAGTGATCCGGTGCTTTTGTCCCGATGCAACCCGGGGACCTGGGCCGGGGACCCGGTATGACTCCGTCTCCCGGGGCCGGGGTGGTCACCTGACACTGGTACCCGGGACAGCGACCCGACATGACCCCGTGACCCGGGGCCGGGGTGCCGACCTGTCCAGGGGACCCGACCCGGGTACCCGACAGGACCCGGTGATCTGCGGCTGGGGTAAAAACCCGTCCCGGGGACCCGGGCTGGGTCCCGACATGACCCGGTGACCTGGGGCTGTGGTGTCGACCGGACTCGGGGACCTGGTCCGGTGTCCCGTCATGACCCGGGGACCTGGGGTCGGGGTGGTCACCAGACCCTTGTACCCAGGCCGTTGACCCGACATGACCCTGTGACCCGGGGCCTGGGTAAAAATCCAACCCGGGGACCCGGGCATGGGACGTGACATGACCCGACCTGGGTCCGGGGTCCCGAACTGACCCGGTGACCTGGGTCCGGGGACTCGGTATGACCCGGTTACCTGGGTCCGGGGTCCCCACGTGACCCGGTCACCTGGGGCCGGGGTCCCCACGTGACCCGCTGACCTGGGGCCGGTGACCCCACGTGACCCGGTCACCTGGGGCCGGTGTCCCCACGTGACCCGGGGTCCTGGTGCCGGGGTGGTCATCGGAACCTGGGAACCAGGCCGGGTGCGCGAGATGACCGGGTGACCTGGGGCCGGGTTATCGACCTGTCCAGGGGACACGGGCCGGGGACCCGACAGGACCCGGTGATCTGCGGCTGGGGTAAAAACCCGTCCCGGGGACCCGGGCTGGGTCCCGACATGCCTTGGTTACCTGGGGCCGGTGACCCCACGTGACCCGGTCACCTGGGGCCGGTGTCCCCACGTGACCCGCTGACCTGGGGCCGGTGACCCCACGTGACCCGGTCACCTGGGGCCGGTGACCCCACGTGACCCGGTCACCTGGGGCCGGTGACCTCACGTGACCCGGTCACCTGGGGCCGGTGACCCCACGTGACCCGGTCACCTGGGGCCGGTGACCCCACGTGACCAGGTCACCTGGGGCCGGTGACCCCACGTGACCCGGTGACCTGGGGCCGGTGACCCCACGTGACCCGCTGACCTGGGGCCGGTGACCCCACGTGACCCGGTCACCTGGGGCCGGTAACCCCACGTGACCCGGTCACCTGGGGCCGGTGACCTCACGTGACCCGGTCACCTGGGGCCGGTGACCCCACGTGACCCGGTCACCTGGGGCCGGTGACCCCACGTGACCAGGTCACCTGCGGCCGGTGACCCCACGTGACCCGGTCAGCTGGGGCCGGTGACCCCACATGACCCGGTCACCTGGGGCCGGTGACCTCACGTGACCCGGTCACCTGGGGCCGGTGACCCCACGTGACCCGGTCACCTGGGGCCGGTGACCCCACGTGACCAGGTCACCTGGGGCCGGTGACCCCACGTGACCCAGTCACCTGGTGCCGGTGACCCCACGTGACCCGGTCACCTGGGGCCGGTGTCCCCACGTGACCCGGTCACCTGGGGCCGGTGACCCCACGTGACCCGGTCACCTGGGGCCGGGGTCCCCACGGGACCCGGGGTCCTGGTGCCGGGGTGGTCACCGGAACCTGGGAACCAGGCCGGTTACCCGACACGACCCGGTGACCTGGGGCCGGGTTAACGACCTGTCCAGGGGACCCGGGCCGGGGACCCGACAGGACCCGGTGGTCCTTCGCTGGTGTCCCGATGCAACCCGGGGACCCGGGCCCGGGCCCCCACGTGATCCAGTGATCCGGTGCTTTTGTCCCGATGCAACCCGGGGACCTGGGCCGGGGACCCGGTATGACTCCGTCTCCCGGGGCCGGGGTGGTCACCTGACACTGGTACCCGGGACAGCGACCCGACATGACCCCGTGACCCGGGGCCGGGGTGCCGACCTGTCCAGGGGACCCGACCCGGGTACCCGACAGGACCCGGTGATCTGCGGCTGGGGTAAAAACCCGTCCCGGGGACCCGGGCTGGGTCCCGACATGACCCGGTGACCTGGGGCTGTGGTGTCGACCGGACTCGGGGACCTGGTCCGGTGTCCCGTCATGACCCGGGGACCTGGGGTCGGGGTGGTCACCAGACCCTTGTACCCAGGCCGTTGACCCGACATGACCCTGTGACCCGGGGCCTGGGTAAAAATCCAACCCGGGGACCCGGGCATGGGACGTGACATGACCCGACCTGGGTCCGGGGTCCCGAACTGACCCGGTGACCTGGGTCCGGGGACTCGGTATGACCCGGTTACCTGGGTCCGGGGTCCCCACGTGACCCGGTCACCTGGGGCCGGGGTCCCCACGTGACCCGCTGACCTGGGGCCGGTGACCCCACGTGACCCGGTCACCTGGGGCCGGTGTCCCCACGTGACCCGGGGTCCTGGTGCCGGGGTGGTCATCGGAACCTGGGAACCAGGCCGGGTGCGCGAGATGACCGGGTGACCTGGGGCCGGGTTATCGACCTGTCCAGGGGACACGGGCCGGGGACCCGACAGGACCCGGTGATCTGCGGCTGGGGTAAAAACCCGTCCCGGGGACCCGGGCTGGGTCCCGACATGCCTTGGTTACCTGGGGCCGGTGACCCCACGTGACCCGGTCACCTGGGGCCGGTGTCCCCACGTGACCCGCTGACCTGGGGCCGGTGACCCCACGTGACCCGGTCACCTGGGGCCGGTGACCCCACGTGACCCGGTCACCTGGGGCCGGTGACCCCACGTGACCGGGTCACCTGGGGCCGGTGACCCCACGTGACCCGGTCACCTGGGGCCGGTGACCCCACGTGACCCGGTCACCTGGGGCCGGTGACCCCACGTGACCCGGTCACCTGGGGCCGGTGTCCCCACGTGACCCGCTGACCTGGGGCCGGTGACCCCACGTGACCCGGTCACCTGGGGCCGGTGACCCCACGTGACCCGCTGACCTGGGGCCGGTGACCCCACGTGACCCGGTCACCTGGGGCCGGTGACCCCACGTGACCCGGTGACCTGGGGCCGGTGACCCCACGTGACCCGGTGACCTGGGGCCGGTGACCCCACGTGACCCGCTGACCTGGGGCCGGTGACCCCACGTGACCCGGTCACCTGGGGCCGGTGACCCCACGTGACCCGGTCACCTGGGGCCGGTGACCCCACGTGACCCGGTCACCTGGGGCCGGTGACCCCACGTGACCCGGTCACCTGGGGCCGGTGACCTCACGTGACCCGGTCACCTGGGGCCGGTGACCCCACGTGACCCGGTCACCTGGGGCCGGTGACCCCACGTGACCAGGTCACCTGGGGCCGGTGACCCCACGTGACCCGGTGACCTGGGGCCGGTGACCCCACGTGACCCGCTGACCTGGGGCCGGTGACCCCACGTGACCCGCTGACCTGGGGCCGGTGACCCCACGTGACCCGGTCACCTGGGGCCGGTGACCTCACGTGACCCGGTCACCTGGGGCCGGTGACCCCACGTGACCCGGTCACCTGGGGCCGGTGACCCCACGTGACCAGGTCACCTGCGGCCGGTGACCCCACGTGACCCGGTCAGCTGGGGCCGGTGACCCCACGTGACCCGGTCACCTGGGGCCGGTGACCCCACGTGACCCGGTCACCTGGGGCCGGTGACCCCACGTGACCAGGTCACCTGGGGCCGGTGACCCCACGTGACCCAGTCACCTGGTGCCGGTGACCCCACGTGACCCGGTCACCTGGGGCCGGTGTCCCCACGTGACCCGGTCACCTGGGGCCGGTGACCCCACGTGACCCGGTCACCTGGGGCCGGGGTCCCCACGGGACCCGGGGTCCTGGTGCCGGGGTGGTCACCGGAACCTGGGAACCAGGCCGGTTACCCGACACGACCCGGTGACCTGGGGCCGGGTTAACGACCTGTCCAGGGGACCCGGGCCGGGGACCCGACAGGACCCGGTGGTCCTTCGCTGGTGTCCCGATGCAACCCGGGGACCCGGGCCCGGGCCCCCACGTGATCCAGTGATCCGGTGCTTTTGTCCCGATGCAACCCGGGGACCTGGGCCGGGGACCCGGTATGACTCCGTCTCCCGGGGCCGGGGTGGTCACCTGACACTGGTACCCGGGACAGCGACCCGACATGACCCCGTGACCCGGGGCCGGGGTGCCGACCTGTCCAGGGGACCCGACCCGGGTACCCGACAGGACCCGGTGATCTGGGGCTTGGGTAAAAACCCGTCCCGGGGACCCGGGCTGGGTCCCGACATGACCCGGTGACCTGGGGCTGTGGTGTCGACCGGACTCGGGGACCTGGTCCGGTGTCCCGTCATGACCCGGGGACCTGGGGTCGGGGTGGTCACCAGACCCTTGTACCCAGGCCGTTGACCCGACATGACCCTGTGACCCGGGGCCTGGGTAAAAATCCAACCCGGGGACCCGGGCATGGGACGTGACATGACCCGACCTGGGTCCGGGGTCCCGAACTGACCCGGTGTCCTGGGTCCGGGGACTCGGTATGACCCGGTTACCTGGGTCCGGGGTCCCCACGTGACCCGGTCACCTGGGGCCGGGGTCCCCACGTGACCCGCTGACCTGGGGCCGGTGACCCCACGTGACCCGGTCACCTGGGGCCGGTGTCCCCACGTGACCCGGGGTCCTGGTGCCGGGGTGGTCATCGGAACCTGGGAACCAGGCCGGGTGCGCGAGATGACCGGGTGACCTGGGGCCGGGTTATCGACCTGTCCAGGGGACCCGGGCCGGGGACCCGACAGGACCCGGTGATCTGCGGCTGGGGTAAAAACCCGTCCCGGGGACCCGGGCTGGGTCCCGACATGCCTTGGTTACTTGGGGCCGGTGTCCCCACGTGACCCGCTGACCTGGGGCCGGTGACCCCACGTGACCCGGTCACCTGGGGCCGGTGTCCCCACGTGACCCGGTCACCTGGGGCCGGTGACCCCACGTGACCCGGTCAACTGGGGCCGGTGTCCCCACGTGACCCGCTGACCTGGGGCCGGTGACCCCACGTGACCCGGTCACCTGGGGCCGGTGTACCCACATGACCCGTTCACCTGGGGCCGGTGACCCCACGTGACCCGGTCACCTGGGGCCGGTGACCCCACGTGACCCGGTCACCTGGGGCCGGTGACCCCACGTGACCCGGTGACCTGGGGCCGGTGACCCCACGTGACCCGGTCACCTGGGGCCGGTGACCCCACGTGACCCGGTCACCTGGGGCCGGTGACCCCACGTGACCCGGTGACCTGGGGCCGGTGACCTCACGTGACCCGGTCACCTGGGGCCGGTGACCCCACGTGACCCGGTCACCTGGGGCCGGTGACCCCACATGACCAGGTCACCTGGGGCCGGTGACCCCACGTGACCCGGTCACCTGGGGCCAGTGACCCCACGTGACCCGGTGACCTGGGGCCAGTGACCCCACGTGACCCGCTGACCTGGGGCTGGTGACCCCACGTGACCCGGTCACCTGGGGCCGGTGACCCCACGTGACCCGGTCACCTGGGGCCGGTGACCCCACGTGACCCGGTCACCTGGGGCCGGTGACCTCACGTGACCCGGTCACCTGGGGCCGGTGACCCCACGTGACCCGGTCACCTGGGGCCGGTGACCCCACGTGACCAGGTCACCTGCGGCCGGTGACCCCACGTGACCCGGTCACCTGGGGCCGGTGACCCCACGTGACCCGGTCACCTGGGGCCGGTGACCTCACGTGACCCGGTCACCTGGGGCCGGTGACCCCACGTGACCCGGTCACCTGGGGCCGGTGTCCCCACGTGACCCGGTCACCTGGGGCCGGTGACCCCACGTGACCCGGTCACCTGGGGCCGGGGTCCCCACGGGACCCGGGGTCCTGGTGCCGGGGTGGTCACCGGAACCTGGGAACCAGGCCGGTTACCCGACACGACCCGGTGACCTGGGGCCGGGTTAACGACCTGTCCAGGGGACCCGGGCCGGGGACCCGACAGGACCCGGTGGTCCTTCGCTGGTGTCCCGATGCAACCCGGGGACCCGGGCCCGGGCCCCCACGTGATCCAGTGATCCGGTGCTTTTGTCCCGATGCAACCCGGGGACCTGGGCCGGGGACCCGGTATGACTCCGTCTCCCGGGGCCGGGGTGGTCACCTGACACTGGTACCCGGGACAGCGACCCGACATGACCCCGTGACCCGGGGCCGGGGTGCCGACCTGTCCAGGGGACCCGACCCGGGTACCCGACAGGACCCGGTGATCTGGGGCTTGGGTAAAAACCCGTCCCGGGGACCCGGGCTGGGTCCCGACATGACCCGGTGACCTGGGGCTGTGGTGTCGACCGGACTCGGGGACCTGGTCCGGTGTCCCGTCATGACCCGGGGACCTGGGGTCGGGGTGGTCACCAGACCCTTGTACCCAGGCCGTTGACCCGACATGACCCTGTGACCCGGGGCCTGGGTAAAAATCCAACCCGGGGACCCGGGCATGGGACGTGACATGACCCGACCTGGGTCCGGGGTCCCGAACTGACCCGGTGTCCTGGGTCCGGGGACTCGGTATGACCCGGTTACCTGGGTCCGGGGTCCCCACGTGACCCGGTCACCTGGGGCCGGGGTCCCCACGTGACCCGCTGACCTGGGGCCGGTGACCCCACGTGACCCGGTCACCTGGGGCCGGTGTCCCCACGTGACCCGGGGTCCTGGTGCCGGGGTGGTCATCGGAACCTGGGAACCAGGCCGGGTGCGCGAGATGACCGGGTGACCTGGGGCCGGGTTATCGACCTGTCCAGGGGACCCGGGCCGGGGACCCGACAGGACCCGGTGATCTGCGGCTGGGGTAAAAACCCGTCCCGGGGACCCGGGCTGGGTCCCGACATGCCTTGGTTACCTGGGGCCGGTGTCCCCACGTGACCCGCTGACCTGGGGCCGGTGACCCCACGTGACCCGGTCACCTGGGGCCGGTGACCCCACGTGACCCGGTCACCTGGGGCCGGTGACCCCACGTGACCCGGTCACCTGGGGCCGGTGACCCCACGTGACCCGGTCACCTGGGGCCGGTGTCCCCACGTGACCCGGTCACCTGGTGCCGGTGACCCCACGTGACCCGGTCACCTGGGGCCGGTGACCCCACGTGACCCGGTCACCTGGGGCCGGTGTACCCACGTGACCCGGTCACCTGGGGCCGGTGACCCCACGTGACCCGGTCACCTGGGGCCGGTGACCCCACGTGACCCGGTCACCTGGGGCCGGTGACCCCACGTGACCAGGTCACCTGGGGCCGGTGACCCCACGTGACCCAGTCACCTGGTGCCGGTGACCCCACGTGACCCGGTCACCTGGGGCCGGTGTCCCCACGTGACCCGGTCACCTGGGGCCGGTGACCCCACGTGACCCGGTCACCTGGGGCCGGGGTCCCCACGGGACCCAGGGTCCTGGTGCCGGGGTGGTCACCGGAACCTGGGAACCAGGCCGGTTACCCGACACGACCCGGTGACCTGGGGCCGGGTTAACGACCTGTCCAGGGGACCCGGGCCGGGGACCCGACAGGACCCGGTGGTCCTTCGCTGGTGTCCCGATGCAACCCGGGGACCCGGGCCCGGGCCCCCACGTGATCCAGTGATCCGGTGCTTTTGTCCCGATGCAACCCGGGGACCTGGGCCGGGGACCCGGTATGACTCCGTCTCCCGGGGCCGGGGTGGTCACCTGACACTGGTACCCGGGACAGCGACCCGACATGACCCCGTGACCCGGGGCCGGGGTGCCGACCTGTCCAGGGGACCCGACCCGGGTACCCGACAGGACCCGGTGATCTGCGGCTGGGGTAAAAACCCGTCCCGGGGACCCGGGCTGGGTCCCGACATGACCCGGTGACCTGGGGCTGTGGTGTCGACCGGACTCGGGGACCTGGTCCGGTGTCCCGTCATGACCCGGGGACCTGGGGTCGGGGTGGTCACCAGACCCTTGTACCCAGGCCGTTGACCCGACATGACCCTGTGACCCGGGGCCTGGGTAAAAATCCAACCCGGGGACCCGGGCATGGGACGTGACATGACCCGACCTGGGTCCGGGGTCCCGAACTGACCCGGTGTCCTGGGTCCGGGGACTCGGTATGACCCGGTTACCTGGGTCCGGGGTCCCCACGTGACCCGGTCACCTGGGGCCGGGATCCCCACGTGACCCGCTGACCTGGGGCCGGTGACCCCACGTGACCCGGTCACCTGGGGCCGGTGTCCCCACGTGACCCGGGGTCCTGGTGCCGGGGTGGTCATCGGAACCTGGGAACCAGGCCGGGTGCGCGAGATGACCGGGTGACCTCGGGCCGGGTTATCGACCTGTCCAGGGGACCCGGGCCGGGGACCCGACAGGACCCGGTGATCTGCGGCTGGGGTAAAAACCCGTCCCGGGGACCCGGGCTGGGTCCCGACATGCCTTGGTTACCTGGGGCCGGTGTCCCCACGTGACCCGGTGACCCCACGTGACCCGGTCACCTGGGGCCGGTGTCCCCACGTGACCCGGTCACCTGGGGCCGGTGACCCCACGTGACCCGGTCACCTGGGGCCGGTGTCCCCACGTGACCCGCTGACCTGGGGCCGGTGACCCCACGTGACCCGGTCACCTGGGGCCGGTGACCCCACGTGACCCGGTCACCTGGGGCCGGTGACCCCACGTGACCCGGTCACCTGGGGCCGGTGACCCCACGTGACCCGGTCACCTGGGGCCGGTGTCCCCACGTGACCCGGTCACCTGGTGCCGGTGACCCCACGTGACCCGGTCACCTGGTGCCGGTGACCCCACGTGGCCCGGTGACCTGGGGCCGGTGACCCCACGTGACCCGGTCACCTGGGGCTGGTGTACCCACGTGACCCGGTCACCTGGGGCCGGTGTCCCCACGTGACCCGGGGTCCTGGTGCCGGGGTGGTCATCGGAACCTTGGAACCAGGCCGGTTACCCGACACGACCCGGTGACCCGGGGCTGTGGTGTCGACGGACTCGTGGACCTGGTTTCGGGGTCCCGACCTGATGCGGTGACCTGGGGCCGGTGTCCCCACGTGACCCGCTGACCTGGGTCCGGGGTCCCCACGGGACCCGGGGTCCTGGTGCCGGGGTGGTCACCGGAACGTGGGAACCAGGCCGGGTGCGCGACATGACCTGGTGACCTGGGGCCGGGTTAACGACCTGTCCAGGGGACCCGGGCCGGGGACCCGACAGGACCCGGTGGTCCTTCGCTGGTGTCCCGATGCAACCCGGGGACCCGGGCCGGGGACCCGGTATGACTCCGTCTCCCGGGGCCGGGGTGGTCACCTGACAGTGGTACCCGGGACAGCGACCCGACATGACCCCGTGACCCGGGGCCGGGGTGCCGACCTGTCCAGGGGACCCGACCCGGGTACCCGACAGGACCCGGTGATCTGGGGCTTGGGTAAAAACCCGTCCCGGGGACCCGGGCTGGGTCCCGACATGACCCGGTGACCTGGGGCTGTGGTGTCGACCGGACTCGGGGACCTGGTCCGGTGTCCCGTCATGACCCGGGGACATAGGTCGGGGTGGTCACCAGACCCTTGTACCCAGGCCGTTGACCCGACATGACCCTGTGACCCGGGGCCTGGGTAAAAATCCAACCCGGGGACCCGGGCATGGGACGTGACATGACCCGACCTGGGTCCGGGGTCCCGAACTGACCCGGTGTCCTGGGTCCGGGGACTCGGTATGACCCGGTTACCTGGGTCCGGGGTCCCCACGTGACCCGGTCACCTGGGGCCGGGGTCCCCACGTGACCCGCTGACCTGGGGCCGGTGACCCCACGTGACCCGGTCACCTGGGGCCGGTGTCCCCACGTGACCCGGGGTCCTGGTGCCGGGGTGGTCATCGGAACCTGGGAACCAGGCCAGGTGCGCGAGATGACCGGGTGACCTGGGGCCGGGTTATCGACCTGTCCAGGGGACCCGGGCCGGGGACCCGACAGGACCCGGTGATCTGCGGCTGGGGTAAAAACCCGTCCCGGGGACCCGGGCTGGGTCCCGACATGCCTTGGTTACATGGGGCCGGTGTCCCCACGTGACCTGCTGACCTGGGGCCGGTGACCCCACGTGACCCGGTCACCTGGGGCCGGTGTCCCCACGTGACCCGGTCACCTGGGGCCGGTGACCCCACGTGACCCGGTCAACTGGGGCCGGTGTCCCCACGTGACCCGCTGACCTGGGGCCGGTGACCCCACGTGACCCGGTCACCTGGGGCCGGTGACCCCACGTGACCCGGTCACCTGGGGCCGGTGACCCCACGTGACCCGGTCACCTGGGGCCGGTGACCTCACGTGACCCGGTCACCTGGGGCCGGTGACCCCACGTGACCCGGTCACCTGGGGCCGGTGACCCCACGTGACCAGGTCACCTGGGGCCGGTGACCCCACGTGACCCGGTCACCTGGGGCCGGTGACCCCACGTGACCCGGTGACCTGGGGCCGGTGACCCCACGTGACCCGGTCACCTGGGGCCGGTGACCCCACGTGACCCGGTCACCTGGGGCCGGTGACCCCACGTGACCCGGTCACCTGGGGCCGGTGACCCCACGTGACCAGGTCACCTGGGGCCGGTGACCCCACGTGACCCAGTCACCTGGTGCCGGTGACCCCACGTGACCCGGTCACCTGGGGCCGGTGTCCACACGTGACCCGGTCACCTGGGGCCGGTGACCCCACGTGACCCGGTCACCTGGGGCCGGGGTCCCCACGGGACCCAGGGTCCTGGTGCCGGGGTGGTCACCGGAACCTGGGAACCAGGCCGGTTACCCGACACGACCCGGTGACCTGGGGCCGGGTTAACGACCTGTCCAGGGGACCCGGGCCGGGGACCCGACAGGACCCGGTGGTCCTTCGCTGGTGTCCCGATGCAACCCGGGGACCCGGGCCCGGGCCCCCACGTGATCCAGTGATCCGGTGCTTTTGTCCCGATGCAACCCGGGGACCTGGGCCGGGGACCCGGTATGACTCCGTCTCCCGGGGCCGGGGTGGTCACCTGACACTGGTACCCGGGACAGCGACCCGACATGACCCCGTGACCCGGGGCCGGGGTGCCGACCTGTCCAGGGGACCCGACCCGGGTACCCGACAGGACCCGGTGATCTGCGGCTGGGGTAAAAACCCGTCCCGGGGACCCGGGCTGGGTCCCGACATGACCCGGTGACCTGGGGCTGTGGTGTCGACCAGACTCGGGGACCTGGTCCGGTGTCCCGTCATGACCCGGGGACCTGGGGTCGGGGTGGTCACCAGACCCTTGTACCCAGGCCGTTGACCCGACATGACCCTGTGACCCGGGGCCTGGGTAAAAATCCAACCCGGGGACCCGGGCATGGGACGTGACATGACCCGACCTGGGTCCGGGGTCCCGAACTGACCCGGTGACCTGGGTCCGGGGACTCGGTATGACCCGGTTACCTGGGTCCGGGGTCCCCACGTGACCCGGTCACCTGGGGCCGGGATCCCCACGTGACCCGCTGACCTGGGGCCGGTGACCCCACGTGACCCGGTCACCTGGGGCCGGTGTCCCCACGTGACCCGGGGTCCTGGTGCCGGGGTGGTCATCGGAACCTGGGAACCAGGCCGGGTGCGCGAGATGACCGGGTGACCTCGGGCCGGGTTATCGACCTGTCCAGGGGACACGGGCCGGGGACCCGACAGGACCCGGTGATCTGCGGCTGGGGTAAAAACCCGTCCCGGGGACCCGGGCTGGGTCCCGACATGCCTTGGTTACCTGGGGCCGGTGTCCCCACGTGACCCGGTGACCCCACGTGACCCGGTCACCTGGGGCCGGTGTCCCCACGTGACCCGGTCACCTGGGGCCGGTGACCCCACGTGACCCGGTCACCTGGGGCCGGTGTCCCCACGTGACCCGCTGACCTGGGGCCGGTGACCCCACGTGACCCGGTCACCTGGGGCCGGTGACCCCACGTGACCCGGTCACCTGGGGCCGGTGACCCCACGTGACCCGGTCACCTGGGGCCGGTGACCCCACGTGACCCGGTCACCTGGGGCCGGTGTCCCCACGTGACCCGGTCACCTGGTGCCGGTGACCCCACGTGACCCGGTCACCTGGTGCCGGTGACCCCACGTGGCCCGGTGACCTGGGGCCGGTGACCCCACGTGACCCGGTCACCTGGGGCTGGTGTACCCACGTGACCCGGTCACCTGGGGCCGGTGTCCCCACGTGACCCGGGGTCCTGGTGCCGGGGTGGTCATCGGAACCTTGGAACCAGGCCGGTTACCCGACACGACCCGGTGACCCGGGGCTGTGGTGTCGACGGACTCGTGGACCTGGTTTCGGGGTCCCGACCTGACGCGGTGACCTGGGGCCGGTGTCCCCACGTGACCCGCTGACCTGGGTCCGGGGTCCCCACGGGACCCGGGGTCCTGGTGCCGGGGTGGTCACCGGAACGTGGGAACCAGGCCGGGTGCGCGACATGACCTGGTGACCTGGGGCCGGGTTAACGACCTGTCCAGGGGACCCGGGCCGGGGACCCGACAGGACCCGGTGGTCCTTCGCTGGTGTCCCGATGCAACCCGGGGACCCGGGCCGGGGACCCGGTATGACTCCGTCTCCCGGGGCCGGGGTGGTCACCTGACAGTGGTACCCGGGACAGCGACCCGACATGACCCCGTGACCCGGGGCCGGGGTGCCGACC
The DNA here is from genome assembly GCA_951411735.1 of Somateria mollissima. Taxonomy (NCBI): domain Eukaryota; kingdom Metazoa; phylum Chordata; class Aves; order Anseriformes; family Anatidae; genus Somateria; species Somateria mollissima. The sequence continues at coordinate 434,876 of CATOCB010000130.1, forward strand.
TGTCCAGGGGACCCGACCCGGGTACCCGACAGGACCCGGTGATCTGGGGCTTGGGTAAAAACCCGTCCCGGGTACCCGGGCTGGGTCCCGACATGACCCGGTGACCTGGGGCTGTGGTGTCGACCGGACTCGGGGACCTGGTCCGGTGTCCCGTCATGACCCGGGGACCTGGGGTCGGGGTGGTCACCAGACCCTTGTACCCAGGCCGTTGACCCGACATGACCCTGTGACCCGGGGCCTGGGTAAAAATCCAACCCGGGGACCCGGGCATGGGACGTGACATGACCCGACCTGGGTCCGGGGTCCCGAACTGACCCGGTGTCCTGGGTCCGGGGACTCGGTATGACCCGGTTACCTGGGTCCGGGGTCCCCACGTGACCCGGTCACCTGGGGCCGGGGTCCCCACGTGACCCGCTGACCTGGGGCCGGTGACCCCACGTGACCCGGTCACCTGGGGCCGGTGACCCCACGTGACCCGGTCACCTGGGGCCGGTGTCCCCACGTGACCCGGTCACCTGGTGCCGGTGACCCCACGTGACCCGGTCACCTGGGGCCGGTGACCCCACGTGACCCGGTCACCTGGGGCCGGTGTACCCACGTGACCCGGTCACCTGGGGCCGGTGACCCCACGTGACCCGGTCACCTGGGGCCGGTGACCCCACGTGACCCGGTCACCTGGGGCCGGTGACCCCACGTGACCCGGTGACCTGGGGCCGGTGACCCCACGTGACCCGGTCACCTGGGGCCGGTGACCCCACGTGACCCGGTCACCTGGGGCCGGTGACCTCACGTGACCCGGTCACCTGGGGCCGGTGACCCCACGTGACCCGGTCACCTGGGGCCGGTGACCCCACGTGACCCGGTCACCTGGGGCCGGTGACCCCACGTGACCCGGTGACCTGGGGCCGGTGACCCCACGTGACCCGCTGACCTGGGGCCGGTGACCCCACGTGACCCGGTCACCTGGGGCCGGTGACCCCACGTGACCCGGTCACCTGGGGCCGGTGACCCCACGTGACCCGGTCACCTGGGGCCGGTGACCTCACGTGACCCGGTCACCTGGGGCCGGTGACCCCACGTGACCCGGTCACCTGGGGCCGGTGACCCCACGTGACCAGGTCACCTGCGGCCGGTGACCCCACGTGACCCGGTCACCTGGGGCCGGTGACCCCACGTGACCCGGTCACCTGGGGCCGGTGACCTCACGTGACCCGGTCACCTGGGGCCGGTGACCCCACGTGACCCGGTCACCTGGGGCCGGTGACCCCACGTGACCCGGTCACCTGGGGCCGGTGACCCCACGTGACCCGGTCACCTGGGTCCGGGGTCCCCACGTGACCCGGTCACCTGGGGCCGGTGTCCCCACGTGACCCGGTCACCTGGGGCCGGTGACCCCACGTGACCCGGTCACCTGGGGCCGGGGTCCCCACGGGACCCGGGGTCCTGGTGCCGGGGTGGTCACCGGAACCTGGGAACCAGGCCGGTTACCCGACACGACCCGGTGACCTGGGGCCGGGTTAACGACCTGTCCAGGGGACCCGGGCCGGGGACCCGACAGGACCCGGTGGTCCTTCGCTGGTGTCCCGATGCAACCCGGGGACCCGGGCCCGGGCCCCCACGTGATCCAGTGATCCGGTGCTTTTGTCCCGATGCAACCCGGGGACCTGGGCCGGGGACCCGGTATGACTCCGTCTCCCGGGGCCGGGGTGGTCACCTGACACTGGTACCCGGGACAGCGACCCGACATGACCCCGTGACCCGGGGCCGGGGTGCCGACCTGTCCAGGGGACCCGACCCGGGTACCCGACAGGACCCGGTGATCTGCGGCTGGGGTAAAAACCCGTCCCGGGGACCCGGGCTGGGTCCCGACATGACCCGGTGACCTGGGGCTGTGGTGTCGACCGGACTCGGGGACCTGGTCCGCTGTCCCGTCATGACCCGGGGACCTGGGGTCGGGGTGGTCACCAGACCCTTGTACCCAGGCCGTTGACCCGACATGACCCTGTGACCCGGGGCCTGGGTAAAAATCCAACCCGGGGACCCGGGCATGGGACGTGACATGACCCGACCTGGGTCCGGGGTCCCGAACTGACCCGGTGTCCTGGGTCCGGGGACTCGGTATGACCCGGTTACCTGGGTCCGGGGTCCCCACGTGACCCGGTCACCTGGGGCCGGGGTCCCCACGTGACCCGCTGACCTGGGGCCGGTGACCCCACGTGACCCGGTCACCTGGGGCCGGTGTCCCCACGTGACCCGGGGTCCTGGTGCCGGGGTGGTCATCGGAACCTGGGAACCAGGCCGGGTGCGCGAGACGACCGGGTGACCTGGGGCCGGGTTATCGACCTGTCCAGGGGACCCGGGCCGGGGACCCGACAGGACCCGGTGATCTGCGGCTGGGGTAAAAACCCGTCCCGGGGACCCGGGCTGGGTCCCGACATGCCTTGGTTACCTGGGGCCGGTGTCCCCACGTGACCCGCTGACCTGGGGCCGGTGACCCCACGTGACCCGGTCACCTGGGGCCGGTGACCCCACGTGACCCGGTCACCTGGGGCCGGTGACCCCACGTGACCGGGTCACCTGGGGCCGGTGACCCCACGTGACCCGGTCACCTGGGGCCGGTGACCCCACGTGACCCGGTCACCTGGGGCCGGTGTCCCCACGTGACCCGGTCACCTGGTGCCGGTGACCCCACGTGACCCGGTCACCTGGGGCCGGTGACCCCACGTGACCCGGTCACCTGGGGCCGGTGTACCCACGTGACCCGGTCACCTGGGGCCGGTGACCCCACGTGACCCGGTCACCTGGGGCCGGTGACCCCACGTGACCCGGTCACCTGGGGCCGGTGACCCCACGTGACCCGGTGACCTGGGACCGGTGACCCCACGTGACCCGCTGACCTGGGGCCGGTGACCCCACGTGACCCGGTCACCTGGGGCCGGTGACCCCATGTGACCCGGTCACCTGGGGCCGGTGACCCCACGTGACCCGGTCACCTGGGGCCGGTGACCTCACGTGACCCGGTCACCTGGGGCCGGTGACCCCACGTGACCCGGTCACCTGGGGCCGGTGACCCCACGTGACCAGGTCACCTGGGGCCGGTGACCCCACGTGACCCGGTCACCTGGGGCCGGTGACCCCACGTGACCCGGTGACCTGGGGCCGGTGACCCCACGTGACCCGGTCACCTGGGGCCGGTGACCCCACGTGACCCGGTCACCTGGGGCCGGTGACCCCACGTGACCCGGTCACCTGGGGCCGGTGACCTCACGTGACCCGGTCACCTGGGGCCGGTGACCCCACGTGACCAGGTCACCTGCGGCCGGTGACCCCACGTGACCCGGTCACCTGGGGCCGGTGACCCCACGTGACCCGGTCACCTGGGGCCGGTGACCTCACGTGACCCGGTCACCTGGGGCCGGTGACCCCACGTGACCCGGTCACCTGGGGCCGGTGACCCCACGTGACCAGGTCACCTGGGGCCGGTGACCCCACGTGACCCAGTCACCTGGTGCCGGTGACCCCACGTGACCCGGTCACCTGGGGCCGGTGTCCCCACGTGACCCGGTCACCTGGGGCCGGTGACCCCACGTGACCCGGTCACCTGGGGCCGGGGTCCCCACGGGACCCAGGGTCCTGGTGCCGGGGTGGTCACCGGAACCTGGGAACCAGGCCGGTTACCCGACACGACCCGGTGACCTGGGGCCGGGTTAACGACCTGTCCAGGGGACCCGGGCCGGGGACCCGACAGGACCCGGTGGTCCTTCGCTGGTGTCCCGATGCAACCCGGGGACCCGGGCCCGGGCCCCCACGTGATCCAGTGATCCGGTGCTTTTGTCCCGATGCAACCCGGGGACCTGGGCCGGGGACCCGGTATGACTCCGTCTCCCAGGGCCGGGGTGGTCACCTGACACTGGTACCCGGGACAGCGACCCGACATGACCCCGTGACCCGGGGCCGGGGTGCCGACCTGTCCAGGGGACCCGACCCGGGTACCCGACAGGACCCGGTGATCTGCGGCTGGGGTAAAAACCCGTCCCGGGGACCCGGGCTGGGTCCCGACATGACCCGGTGACCTGGGGCTGTGGTGTCGACCGGACTCGGGGACCTGGTCCGCTGTCCCGTCATGACCCGGGGACCTGGGGTCGGGGTGGTCACCAGACCCTTGTACCCAGGCCGTTGACCCGACATGACCCTGTGACCCGGGGCCTGGGTAAAAATCCAACCCGGGGACCCGGGCATGGGACGTGACATGACCCGACCTGGGTCCGGGGTCCCGAACTGACCCGGTGTCCTGGGTCCGGGGACTCGGTATGACCCGGTTACCTGGGTCCGGGGTCCCCACGTGACCCGGTCACCTGGGGCCGGGGTCCCCACGTGACCCGCTGACCTGGGGCCGGTGACCCCACGTGACCCGGTCACCTGGGGCCGGTGTCCCCACGTGACCCGGGGTCCTGGTGCCGGGGTGGTCATCGGAACCTGGGAACCAGGCCGGGTGCGCGAGACGACCGGGTGACCTGGGGCCGGGTTATCGACCTGTCCAGGGGACCCGGGCCGGGGACCCGACAGGACCCGGTGATCTGCGGCTGGGGTAAAAACCCGTCCCGGGGACCCGGGCTGGGTCCCGACATGCCTTGGTTACCTGGGGCCGGTGTCCCCACGTGACCCGCTGACCTGGGGCCGGTGACCCCACGTGACCCGGTCACCTGGGGCCGGTGACCCCACGTGACCCGGTCACCTGGGGCCGGTGACCCCACGTGACCGGGTCACCTGGGGCCGGTGACCCCACGTGACCCGGTCACCTGGGGCCGGTGACCCCACGTGACCCGGTCACCTGGGGCCGGTGTCCCCACGTGACCCGGTCACCTGGGGCCGGTGACCCCACGTGACCCGGTCACCTGGGGCCGGTGACCCCACGTGACCCGGTCACCTGGGGCCGGTGTACCCACGTGACCCGGTCACCTGGGGCCGGTGACCCCACGTGACCCGGTCACCTGGGGCCGGTGACCCCACGTGACCCGGTCACCTGGGGCCGGTGACCCCACGTGACCCGGTGACCTGGGACCGGTGACCCCACGTGACCCGCTGACCTGGGGCCGGTGACCCCACGTGACCCGGTCACCTGGGGCCGGTGACCCCACGTGACCCGGTCACCTGGGGCCGGTGACCCCACGTGACCCGGTCACCTGGGGCCGGTGACCCCACGTGACCCGGTCACCTGGGGCCGGTGACCTCACGTGACCCGGTCACCTGGGGCCGGTGACCCCACGTGACCCGGTCACCTGGGGCCGGTGACCCCACGTGACCAGGTCACCTGGGGCCGGTGACCCCACGTGACCCGGTCACCTGGGGCCGGTGACCCCACGTGACCCGGTGACCTGGGGCCGGTGACCCCACGTGACCCGGTCACCTGGGGCCGGTGACCCCACGTGACCCGGTCACCTGGGGCCGGTGACCCCACGTGACCCGGTCACCTGGGGCCGGTGACCTCACGTGACCCGGTCACCTGGGGCCGGTGACCCCACGTGACCAGGTCACCTGCGGCCGGTGACCCCACGTGACCCGGTCACCTGGGGCCGGTGACCTCACGTGACCCGGTCACCTGGGGCCGGTGACCCCACGTGACCCGGTCACCTGGGGCCGGTGACCCCACGTGACCAGGTCACCTGGGGCCGGTGACCCCACGTGACCCAGTCACCTGGTGCCGGTGACCCCACGTGACCCGGTCACCTGGGGCCGGTGTCCCCACGTGACCCGGTCACCTGGGGCCGGTGACCCCACGTGACCCGGTCACCTGGGGCCGGGGTCCCCACGGGACCCAGGGTCCTGGTGCCGGGGTGGTCACCGGAACCTGGGAACCAGGCCGGTTACCCGACACGACCCGGTGACCTGGGGCCGGGTTAACGACCTGTCCAGGGGACCCGGGCCGGGGACCCGACAGGACCCGGTGGTCCTTCGCTGGTGTCCCGATGCAACCCGGGGACCCGGGCCCGGGCCCCCACGTGATCCAGTGATCCGGTGCTTTTGTCCCGATGCAACCCGGGGACCTGGGCCGGGGACCCGGTATGACTCCGTCTCCCGGGGCCGGGGTGGTCACCTGACACTGGTACCCGGGACAGCGACCCGACATGACCCCGTGACCCGGGGCCGGGGTGCCGACCTGTCCAGGGGACCCGACCCGGGTACCCGACAGGACCCGGTGATCTGCGGCTGGGGTAAAAACCCGTCCCGGGGACCCGGGCTGGGTCCCGACATGACCCGGTGACCTGGGGCTGTGGTGTCGACCGGACTCGGGGACCTGGTCCGCTGTCCCGTCATGACCCGGGGACCTGGGGTCGGGGTGGTGACCAGACCCTTGTACCCAGGCCGTTGACCCGACATGACCCTGTGACCCGGGGCCTGGGTAAAAATCCAACCCGGGGACCCGGGCATGGGACGTGACATGACCCGACCTGGGTCCGGGGTCCCGAACTGACCCGGTGACCTGGGTCCGGGGACTCGGTATGACCCGGTTACCTGGGTCCGGGGTCCCCACGTGACCCGGTCACCTGGGGCCGGGATCCCCACGTGACCCGCTGACCTGGGGCCGGTGACCCCACGTGACCCGGTCACCTGGGGCCGGTGTCCCCACGTGACCCGGGGTCCTGGTGCCGGGGTGGTCATCGGAACCTGGGAACCAGGCCGGGTGCGCGAGATGACCGGGTGACCTGGGGCCGGGTTATCGACCTGTCCAGGGGACACGGGCCGGGGACCCGACAGGACCCGGTGATCTGCGGCTGGGGTAAAAACCCGTCCCGGGGACCCGGGCTGGGTCCCGACATGCCTTGGTTACCTGGGGCCGGTGTCCCCACGTGACCCGGTGACCCCACGTGACCCGGTCACCTGGGGCCGGTGTCCCCACGTGACCCGGTCACCTGGGGCCGGTGACCCCACGTGACCCGGTGACCTGGGGCCGGTGTCCCCACGTGACCCGCTGACCTGGGGCCGGTGACCCCACGTGACCCGGTCACCTGGGGCCGGTGACCCCACGTGACCGGGTCACCTGGGGCCGGTGACCCCACGTGACCCGGTCACCTGGGGCCGGTGACCCCACGTGACCCGGTCACCTGGGGCCGGTGTCCCCACGTGACCCGGTCACCTGGTGCCGGTGACCCCACGTGACCCGGTCACCTGGGGCCGGTGACCCCACGTGACCCGGTCACCTGGGGCCGGTGTACCCACGTGACCCGGTCACCTGGGGCCGGTGACCCCACGTGACCCGGTCACCTGGGGCCGGTGACCCCACGTGACCCGGTGACCTGGGGCCGGTGACCCCACGTGACCCGCTGACCTGGGGCCGGTGACCCCACGTGACCCGGTCACCTGGGGCCGGTGACCCCACGTGACCCGGTCACCTGGGGCCGGTGACCCCACGTGACCCGGTCACCTGGGGCCGGTGACCCCACGTGACCCGGTCACCTGGGGCCGGTGACCTCACGTGACCCGGTCACCTGGGGCCGGTGACCCCACGTGACCCGGTCACCTGGGGCCGGTGACCCCACGTGACCAGGTCACCTGGGGCCGGTGACCCCACGTGACCCGGTGACCTGGTGCCGGTGACCCCACGTGACCCGGTGACCTGGGGCCGGTGACCCCACGTGACCCGGTCACCTGGGGCCGGTGACCCCACGTGACCCGGTCACCTTGGGCCGGTGCCCCCACGTGACCCGGTCACCTGGGGCCGGTGACCCCACGTGACCCGGTCACCTGGGGCCGGTGACCTCACGTGACCCGGTCACCTGGGGCCGGTGTCCCCACGTGACCAGGTCACCTGCGGCCGGTGACCCCACGTGACCCGGTCACCTGGGGCCGGTGACCCCACGTGACCCGGTCACCTGGGGCCGGTGACCCCACGTGACCCGGTCACCTGGGGCCGGTGACCCCACGTGACCCGGTCACCTGGGGCCGGTGACCCCACGTGACCAGGTCACCTGGGGCCGGTGACCCCACGTGACCCAGTCACCTGGTGCCGGTGACCCCACGTGACCCGGTCACCTGGGGCCGGTGTCCCCACGTGACCCGGTCACCTGGGGCCGGTGACCCCACGTGACCCGGTCACCTGGGGCCGGGGTCCCCACGGGACCCAGGGTCCTGGTGCCGGGGTGGTCACCGGAACCTGGGAACCAGGCCGGTTACCCGACACGACCCGGTGACCTGGGGCCGGGTTAACGACCTGTCCAGGGGACCCGGGCCGGGGACCCGACAGGACCCGGTGGTCCTTCGCTGGTGTCCCGATGCAACCCGGGGACCCGGGCCCGGGCCCCCACGTGATCCAGTGATCCGGTGCTTTTGTCCCGATGCAACCCGGGGACCTGGGCCGGGGACCCGGTATGACTCCGTCTCCCGGGGCCGGGGTGGTCACCTGACACTGGTACCCGGGACAGCGACCCGACATGACCCCGTGACCCGGGGCCGGGGTGCCGACCTGTCCAGGGGACCCGACCCGGGTACCCGACAGGACCCGGTGATCTGCGGCTGGGGTAAAAACCCGTCCCGGGGACCCGGGCTGGGTCCCGACATGACCCGGTGACCTGGGGCTGTGGTGTCGACCGGACTCGGGGACCTGGTCCGGTGTCCCGTCATGACCCGGGGACCTGGGGTCGGGGTGGTCACCAGACCCTTGTACCCAGGCCGTTGACCCGACATGACCCTGTGACCCGGGGCCTGGGTAAAAATCCAACCCGGGGACCCGGGCATGGGACGTGACATGACCCGACCTGGGTCCGGGGTCCCGAACTGACCCGGTGACCTGGGTCCGGGGACTCGGTATGACCCGGTTACCTGGGTCCGGGGTCCCCACGTGACCCGGTCACCTGGGGCCGGGGTCCCCACGTGACCCGCTGACCTGGGGCCGGTGACCCCACGTGACCCGGTCACCTGGGGCCGGTGTCCCCACGTGACCCGGGGTCCTGGTGCCGGGGTGGTCATCGGAACCTGGGAACCAGGCCGGGTGCGCGAGATGACCGGGTGACCTGGGGCCGGGTTATCGACCTGTCCAGGGGACCCGGGCCGGGGACCCGACAGGACCCGGTGATCTGCGGCTGGGGTAAAAACCCGTCCCGGGGACCCGGGCTGGGTCCCGACATGCCTTGGTTACCTGGGGCCGGTGTCCCCATGTGACCCGGTGACCCCACGTGACCCGGTCACCTGGGGCCGGTGTCCCCACGTGACCCGGTCACCTGGGGCCGGTGACCCCACGTGACCCGGTCACCTGGGGCCGGTGTCCCCACGTGACCCGCTGACCTGGGGCCGGTGACCCCACGTGACCCGCTGACCTGGGGCCGGTGACCCCACGTGACCCGCTGACCTGGGGCCGGTGACCCCACGTGACCCGGTCACCTGGGGCCGGTGACCCCACGTGACCCGGTCACCTGGGGCCGGTGACCCCACGTGACCCGGTCACCTGGGGCCGGTGACCTCACGTGACCCGGTCACCTGGGGCCGGTGACCCCACGTGACCAGGTCACCTGCGGCCGGTGACCCCACGTGACCCGGTCACCTGGGGCCGGTGACCCCACGTGACCCGGTCACCTGGGGCCGGTGACCTCACGTGACCCGGTCACCTGGGGCCGGTGACCCCACGTGACCGGGTCACCTGGGGCCGGTGACCCCACGTGACCAGGTCACCTGGGTTCGGTGACCCCACGTGACCCAGTCACCTGGTGCCGGTGACCCCACGTGACCCGGTCACCTGGGGCCGGTGTCCCCACGTGACCCGGTCACCTGGGGCCGGTGACCCCACGTGACCCGGTCACCTGGGGCCGGGGTCCCCACGGGACCCAGGGTCCTGGTGCCGGGGTGGTCACCGGAACCTGGGAACCAGGCCGGTTACCCGACACGACCCGGTGACCTGGGGCCGGGTTAACGACCTGTCCAGGGGACCCGGGCCGGGGACCCGACAGGACCCGGTGGTCCTTCGCTGGTGTCCCGATGCAACCCGGGGACCCGGGCCCGGGCCCCCACGTGATCCAGTGATCCGGTGCTTTTGTCCCGATGCAACCCGGGGACCTGGGCCGGGGACCCGGTATGACTCCGTCTCCCGGGGCCGGGGTGGTCACCTGACACTGGTACCCGGGACAGCGACCCGACATGACCCCGTGACCCGGGGCCGGGGTGCCGACCTGTCCAGGGGACCCGACCCGGGTACCCGACAGGACCCGGTGATCTGCGGCTGGGGTAAAAACCCGTCCCGGGGACCCGGGCTGGGTCCCGACATGACCCGGTGACCTGGGGCTGTGGTGTCGACCGGACTCGGGGACCTGGTCCGCTGTCCCGTCATGACCCGGGGACCTGGGGTCGGGGTGGTCACCAGACCCTTGTACCCAGGCCGTTGACCCGACATGACCCTGTGACCCGGGGCCTGGGTAAAAATCCAACCCGGGGACCCGGGCATGGGACGTGACATGACCCGACCTGGGTCCGGGGTCCCGAACTGACCCGGTGACCTGGGTCCGGGGACTCGGTATGACCCGGTTACCTGGGTCCGGGGTCCCCACGTGACCCGGTCACCTGGGGCCGGGGTCCCCACGTGACCCGCTGACCTGGGGCCGGTGACCCCACGTGACCCGGTCACCTGGGGCCGGTGTCCCCACGTGACCCGGGGTCCTGGTGCCGGGGTGGTCATCGGAACCTGGGAACCAGGCCGGGTGCGCGAGATGACCGGGTGACCTCGGGCCGGGTTATCGACCTGTCCAGGGGACACGGGCCGGGGACCCGACAGGACCCGGTGATCTGCGGCTGGGGTAAAAACCCGTCCCGGGGACCCGGGCTGGGTCCCGACATGCCTTGGTTACCTGGGGCCGGTGTCCCCACGTGACCCGGTGACCCCACGTGACCCGGTCACCTGGGGCCGGTGTCCCCACGTGACCCGGTCACCTGGGGCCGGTGACCCCACGTGACCCGGTCACCTGGGGCCGGTGTCCCCACGTGACCCGCTGACCTGGGGCCGGTGACCCCACGTGACCCGGTCACCTGGGGCCGGTGACCCCACGTGACCCGGTCACCTGGGGCCGGTGACCCCACGTGACCCGGTCACCTGGGGCCGGTGACCCCACGTGACCCGGTCACCTGGGGCCGGTGACCCCACGTGACCCGGTCACCTGGGGCCGGTGACCCCACGTGACCCGGTCACCTGGGGCCGGGGTCCCCACGGGACCCGGGGTCCTGGTTCCGGGGTGGTCACCGGAACCTGGGAACCAGGCCGGTTACCCGACACGACCCGGTGACCTGGGGCCGGGTTAACGACCTGTCCAGGGGACCCGGGCCGGGGACCCGACAGGACCCGGTGGTCCTTCGCTGGTGTCCCGATGCAACCCGGGGACCCGGGCCCGGGCCCCCACGTGATCCAGTGATCCGGTGCTTTTGTCCCGATGCAACCCGGGGACCTGGGCCGGGGACCCGGTATGACTCTGTCTCCCGGGGCCGGGGTGGTCACCTGACACTGGTACCCGGGACAGCGACCCGACATGACCCCGTGACCCGGGGCCGGGGTGCCGACCTGTCCAGGGGACCCGACCCGGGTACCCGACAGGACCCGGTGATCTGCGGCTGGGGTAAAAACCCGTCCCGGGGACCCGGGCTGGGTCCCGACATGCCTTGGTTACCTGGGGCCGGTGACCCCACGTGACCCGGTCACCTGGGGCCGGTGTCCCCACGTGACCCGCTGACCTGGGGCCGGTGACCCCACGTGACCCGGTCACCTGGGGCCGGTGACCCCACGTGACCAGGTCACCTGCGGCCGGTGACCCCACGTGACCCGGTCACCTGGGGCCGGTGACCCCACGTGACCCGGTCACCTGGGGCCGGGGTCCCCACGGGACCCGGGGTCCTGGTGCCGGGGTGGTCACCGGAACCTGGGAACCAGGCCGGTTACCCGACACGACCCGGTGACCTGGGGCCGGGTTAACGACCTGACAAGGGGACCCGGGCCGGGGACCCGACAGGACCCGGTGGTCCTTCGCTGGTGTCCCGATGCAACCCGGGGACCCGGGCCCGGGCCCCCACGTGATCCAGTGATCCGGTGCTTTTGTCCCGATGCAACCCGGGGACCTGGGCCGGGGACCCGGTATGACTCCGTCTCCCGGGGCCGGGGTGGTCACCTGACACTGGTACCCGGGACAGCGACCCGACATGACCCCGTGACCCGGGGCCGGGGTGCCGACCTGTCCAGGGGACCCGACCCGGGTACCCGACAGGACCCGGTGATCTGCGGCTGGGGTAAAAACCCGTCCCGGGGACCCGGGCTGGGTCCCGACATGACCCGGTGACCTGGGGCTGTGGTGTCGACCGGACTCGGGGACCTGGTCCGCTGTCCCGTCATGACCCGGGGACCTGGGGTCGGGGTGGTCACCAGACCCTTGTACCCAGGCCGTTGACCCGACATGACCCTGTGACCCGGGGCCTGGGTAAAAATCCAACCCGGGGACCCGGGCATGGGACGTGACATGACCCGACCTGGGTCCGGGATCCCGAACTGACCCGGTGTCCTGGGTCCGGGGACTCGGTATGACCCGGTTACCTGGGTCCGGGGTCCCCACGTGACCCGGTCACCTGGGGCCGGGGTCCCCACGTGACCCGCTGACCTGGGGCCGGTGACCCCACGTGACCCGGTCACCTGGGGCCGGTGTCCCCACGTGACCCGGGGTCCTGGTGCCGGGGTGGTCATCGGAACCTGGGAACCAGGCCGGGTGCGCGAGATGACCGGGTGACCTGGGGCCGGGTTATCGACCTGTCCAGGGGACCCGGGCCGGGGACCCGACAGGACCCGGTGATCTGCGGCTGGGGTAAAAACCCGTCCCGGGGACCCGGGCTGGGTCCCGACATGCCTTGGTTACCTGGGGCCGGTGTCCCCACGTGACCCGCTGACCTGGGGCCGGTGACCCCACGTGACCCGGTCACCTGGGGCCGGTGACCCCACGTGACCCGGTCACCTGGGGCCGGTGACCCCACGTGACCGGGTCACCTGGGGCCGGTGACCCCACGTGACCCGGTCACCTGGGGCCGGTGACCCCACGTGACCCGGTCACCTGGGGCCGGTGTCCCCACGTGACCCGGTCACCTGGTGCCGGTGACCCCACGTGACCCGGTCACCTGGGGCCGGTGACCCCACGTGACCCGGTCACCTGGGGCCGGTGTACCCACGTGACCCGGTCACCTGGGGCCGGTGACCCCACGTGACCCGGTCACCTGGGGCCGGTGACCCCACGTGACCCGGTCACCTGGGGCCGGTGACCCCACGTGACCCGGTCACCTGGGGCCGGTGACCCCACGTGACCCGGTGACCTGGGGCCGGTGACCCCACGTGACCCGCTGACCTGGGGCCGGTGACCCCACGTGACCCGGTCACCTGGGGCCGGTGACCCCACGTGACCCGGTCACCTGGGGCCGGTGACCCCACGTGACCCGGTCACCTGGGGCCGGTGACCCCACGTGACCCGGTCACCTGGGGCCGGTGACCTCACGTGACCCGGTCACCTGGGGCCGGTGACCCCACGTGACCCGGTCACCTGGGGCCGGTGACCCCACGTGACCAGGTCACCTGGGGCCGGTGACCCCACGTGACCCGGTCACCTGGGGCCGGTGACCCCACGTGACCCGGTGACCTGGGGCCGGTGACCCCACGTGACCCGGTCACCTGGGGCCGGTGACCCCACGTGACCCGGTCACCTGGGGCCGGGGTCCCCACGGGATCCAGGGTCCTGGTGCCGGGGTGGTCACCGGAACCTGGGAACCAGGCCGGTTACCCGACACGACCCGGTGACCTGGGGCCGGGTTAACGACCTGTCCAGGGGACCCGGGCCGGGGACCCGACAGGACCCGGTGGTCCTTCGCTGGTGTCCCGATGCAACCCGGGGACCCGGGCCCGGGCCCCCACGTGATCCAGTGATCCGGTGCTTTTGTCCCGATGCAACCCGGGGACCTGGGCCGGGGACCCGGTATGACTCCGTCTCCCGGGGCCGGGGTGGTCACCTGACACTGGTACCCGGGACAGCGACCCGACATGACCCCGTGACCCGGGGCCGGGGTGCCGACCTGTCCAGGGGACCCGACCCGGGTACCCGACAGGACCCGGTGATCTGCGGCTGGGGTAAAAACCCGTCCCGGGGACCCGGGCTGGGTCCCGACATGACCCGGTGACCTGGGGCTGTGGTGTCGACCGGACTCGGGGACCTGGTCCGGTGTCCCGTCATGACCCGGGGACCTGGGGTCGGGGTGGTCACCAGACCCTTGTACCCAGGCCGTTGACCCGACATGACCCTGTGACCCGGGGCCTGGGTAAAAATCCAACCCGGGGACCCGGGCATGGGACGTGACATGACCCGACCTGGGTCCGGGGTCCCGAACTGACCCGGTGACCTGGGTCCGGGGACTCGGTATGACCCGGTTACCTGGGTCCGGGGTCCCCACGTGACCCGGTCACCTGGGGCCGGGGTCCCCACGTGACCCGCTGACCTGGGGCCGGTGTCCCCACGTGACCCGGGGTCCTGGTGCCGGGGTGGTCATCGGAACCTGGGAACCAGGCCGGGTGCGCGAGATGACCGGGTGACCTCGGGCCGGGTTATCGACCTGTCCAGGGGACACGGGCCGGGGACCCGACAGGACCCGGTGATCTGCGGCTGGGGTAAAAACCCGTCCCGGGGACCCGGGCTGGGTCCCGACATGCCTTGGTTACCTGGGGCCGGTGTCCCCACGTGACCCGGTGACCCCACGTGACCCGGTCACCTGGGGCCGGTGTCCCCACGTGACCCGGTCACCTGGGGCCGGTGACCCCACGTGACCCGGTCACCTGGGGCCGGTGTCCCCACGTGACCCGCTGACCTGGGGCCGGTGACCCCACGTGACCCAGTCACCTGGGGCCGGTGACCCCACGTGACCCGGTCACCTGGGGCCGGTGACCCCACGTGACCCGGTCACCTGGGGCCGGTGACCCCACGTGACCCGGTCACCTGGGGCCGGTGACCCCACGTGACCCGGTGACCTGGGGCCGGTGACCCCACGTGACCCGGTCACCTGGGGCCGGTGACCCCACGTGACCCGGTCACCTGGGGCCGGGGTCCCCACGGGACCCGGGGTCCTGGTGCCGGGGTGGTCACCGGAACCTGGGAACCAGGCCGGTTACCCGACACGACCCGGTGACCTGGGGCCGGGTTAACGACCTGTCCAGGGGACCCGGGCCGGGGACCCGACAGGACCCGGTGGTCCTTCGCTGGTGTCCCGATGCAACCCGGGGACCCGGGCCCGGGCCCCCACGTGATCCAGTGATCCGGTGCTTTTGTCCCGATGCAACCCGGGGACCTGGGCCGGGGACCCGGTATGACTCCGTCTCCCGGGGCCGGGGTGGTCACCTGACACTGGTACCCGGGACAGCGACCCGACATGACCCCGTGACCCGGGGCCGGGGTGCCGACCTGTCCAGGGGACCCGACCCGGGTACCCGACAGGACCCGGTGATCTGCGGCTGGGGTAAAAACCCGTCCCGGGGACCCGGGCTGGGTCCCGACATGCCTTGGTTACCTGGGGCCGGTGACCCCACGTGACCCGGTCACCTGGGGCCGGTGTCCCCACGTGACCCGCTGACCTGGGGCCGGTGACCCCACGTGACCCGGTCACCTGGGGCCGGTGACCCCACGTGACCAGGTCACCTGCGGCCGGTGACCCCACGTGACCCGGTCACCTGGGGCCGGTGACCCCACGTGACCCGGTCACCTGGGGCCGGTGACCTCACGTGACCCGGTCACCTGGGGCCGGTGACCCCACGTGACCCGGTCACCTGGGGCCGGTGACCCCACGTGACCCGGTCACCTGGGGCCGGTGACCTCACGTGACCCAGTCACCTGGTGCCGGTGACCCCACGTGACCCGGTTACCTGGGGCCGGTGTCCCCACGTGACCCGGTCACCTGGGGCCGGTGACCCCACGTGACCCGGTCACCTGGGGCCGGGGTCCCCACGGGACCCGGGGTCCTGGTGCCGGGGTGGTCACCGGAACCTGGGAACCAGGCCGGTTACCCGACACGACCCGGTGACCTGGGGCCGGGTTAACGACCTGTCCAGGGGACCCGGGCCGGGGACCCGACAGGACCCGGTGGTCCTTCGCTGGTGTCCCGATGCAACCCGGGGACCCGGGCCCGGGCCCCCACGTGATCCAGTGATCCGGTGCTTTTGTCCCGATGCAACCCGGGGACCTGGGCCGGGGACCCGGTATGACTCCGTCTCCCGGGGCCGGGGTGGTCACCTGACACTGGTACCCGGGACAGCGACCCGACATGACCCCGTGACCCGGGGCCGGGGTGCCGACCTGTCCAGGGGACCCGACCCGGGTACCCGACAGGACCCGGTGATCTGCGGCTGGGGTAAAAACCCGTCCCGGGGACCCGGGCTGGGTCCCGACATGACCCGGTGACCTGGGGCTGTGGTGTCGACCGGACTCGGGGACCTGGTCCGGTGTCCCGTCATGACCCGGGGACATAGGTCGGGGTGGTCACCAGACCCTTGTACCCAGGCCGTTGACCCGACATGACCCTGTGACCCGGGGCCTGGGTAAAAATCCAACCCGGGGACCCGGGCATGGGACGTGACATGACCCGACCTGGGTCCGGGGTCCCGAACTGACCCGGTGACCTGGGTCCGGGGACTCGGTATGACCCGGTTACCTGGGTCCGGGGTCCCCACGTGACCCGGTCACCTGGGGCCGGGGGTCCCCACGTGACCCGCTGACCTGGGGCCGGTGACCCCACGTGACCCGGTCACCTGGGGCCGGTGTCCCCACGTGACCCGGGGTCCTGGTGCCGGGGTGGTCATCGGAACCTGGGAACCAGGCCGGGTGCGCGAGATGACCGGGTGACCTGGGGCCGGGTTATCGACCTGTCCAGGGGACACGGGCCGGGGACCCGACAGGACCCGGTGATCTGCGGCTGGGGTAAAAACCCGTCCCGGGGACCCGGGCTGGGTCCCGACATGCCTTGGTTCCCTGGGGCCGGTGTCCCCACGTGACCCGCTGACCTGGGGCCGGTGACCCCACGTGACCCGGTCACCTGGGGCCGGTGACCCCACGTGACCCGGTCACCTGGGGCCGGTGACCCCACGTGACCCGGTCACCTGGGGCCGGTGTCCCCACGTGACCCGGTCACCTGGTGCCGGTGACCCCACGTGACCCGGTCACCTGGGGCCGGTGACCCCACGTGACCCGGTCACCTGGGGCCGGTGACCCCACGTGACCCGGTCACCTGGGGCCGGTGACCCCACGTGACCCGGTCACCTGGGGCCGGTGACCCCACGTGACCCGCTGACCTGGGGCCGGTGTCCCCACGTGACCCGGTCACCTGGGGCTGGTGTCCCCACGTGACCCGGTCACCTGGGGCCTGTGGCCCCACGTGACCCGGTCACCTGGGGCCGGTGTCCCCACGTGACCCGCTGACCTGGGGCCGTTGACCCCACGTGACCCCGTCACCTGGGGCCGGTGACCCCACGTGACACGGTCACCTGGGGCCGGTGACCCCACGTGACCGGGTCACCTGGGGCCGGTGACCCCACGTGACCCGGTCACCTGGGGCCGGTGACCCCACGTGACCCGGTCACCTGGGGCCGGTGTCCCCACGTGACCCGGTCACCTGGTGCCGGTGACCCCACGTGACCCGCTGACCTGGGGCCGGTGACCCCACGTGACCCGGTGACCTGGGGCCGGTGACCCCACGTGGCCCGGTGACCTGGGGCCGGTGACCCCACGTGACCCGGTCACCTGGGGCCGGTGTCCCCACGTGACCCGGTCACCTGGGGCCGGTGTCCCCACGTGACCCGGGGTCCTGGTGCCGGGGTGGTCATCGGAACCTTGGAACCAGGCCGGTTACCCGACACGACCCGGTGACCCGGGGCTGTGGTGTCGACGGACTCGTGGACCTGGTTTCGGGGTCCCGACCTGACGCGGTGACCTGGGGCCGGTGTCCCCACGTGACCCGCTGACCTGGGTCCGGGGTCCCCACGGGACCCGGGGTCCTGGTGCCGGGGTGGTCACCGGAACGTGGGAACCAGGCCGGGTGCGCGACATGACCTGGTGACCTGGGGCCGGGTTAACGACCTGTCCAGGGGACCCGGGCCGGGGACCCGACAGGACCCGGTGGTCCTTCGCTGGTGTCCCGATGCAACCCGGGGACCCGGGCCGGGGACCCGGTATGACTCCGTCTCCCGGGGCCGGGGTGGTCACCTGACAGTGGTACCCGGGACAGCGACCCGACATGACCCCGTGACCCGGGGCCGGGGTGCCGACCTGTCCAGGGGACCCGACCCGGGTACCCGACAGGACCCGGTGATCTGGGGCTTGGGTAAAAACCCGTCCCGGGGACCCGGGCTGGGTCCCGACATGACCCGGTGACCTGGGGCTGTGGTGTCGACCGGACTCGGGGACCTGGTCCGGTGTCCCGTCATGACCCGGGGACCTGGGGTCGGGGTGGTCACCAGACCCTTGTACCCAGGCCGTTGACCCGACATGACCCTGTGACCCGGGGCCTGGGTAAAAATCCAACCCGGGGACCCGGGCATGGGACGTGACATGACCCGACCTGGGTCCGGGGTCCCGAACTGACCCGGTGTCCTGGGTCCGGGGACTCGGTATGACCCGGTTACCTGGGTCCGGGGTCCCCACGTGACCCGGTCACCTGGGGCCGGGGTCCCCACGTGACCCGCTGACCTGGGGCCGGTGACCCCACGTGACCCGGTCACCTGGGGCCGGTGTCCCCACGTGACCCGGGGTCCTGGTGCCGGGGTGGTCATCGGAACCTGGGAACCAGGCCGGGTGCGCGAGATGACCGGGTGACCTGGGGCCGGGTTATCGACCTGTCCAGGGGACCCGGGCCGGGGACCCGACAGGACCCGGTGATCTGCGGCTGGGGTAAAAACCCGTCCCGGGGACCCGGGCTGGGTCCCGACATGCCTTGGTTACTTGGGGCCGGTGTCCCCACGTGACCCGCTGACCTGGGGCCGGTGACCCCACGTGACCCGGTCACCTGGGGCCGGTGTCCCCACGTGACCCGGTCACCTGGGGCCGGTGACCCCACGTGACCCGGTCAACTGGGGCCGGTGTCCCCACGTGACCCGCTGACCTGGGGCCGGTGACCCCACGTGACCCGGTCACCTGGGGCCGGTGACCCCACGTGACCCGGTCACCTGGGGCCGGTGACCCCACGTGACCGGGTCACCTGGGGCCGGTGACCCCACGTGACCCGGTCACCTGGGGCCGGTGACCCCACGTGACCCGGTCACCTGGGGCCGGTGTACCCACATGACCCGTTCACCTGGGGCCGGTGACCCCACGTGACCCGGTCACCTGGGGCCGGTGACCCCACGTGACCCGGTCACCTGGGGCCGGTGACCCCACGTGACCCGGTGACCTGGGGCCGGTGACCCCACGTGACCCGGTCACCTGGGGCCGGTGACCCCACGTGACCCGGTCACCTGGGGCCGGTGACCCCACGTGACCCGGTCACCTGGGGCCGGTGACCTCACGTGACCCGGTCACCTGGGGCCGGTGACCCCACGTGACCCGGTCACCTGGGGCCGGTGACCCCACATGACCAGGTCACCTGGGGCCGGTGACCCCACGTGACCCGGTCACCTGGGGCCAGTGACCCCACGTGACCCGGTGACCTGGGGCCGGTGACCCCACGTGACCCGCTGACCTGGGGCTGGTGACCCCACGTGACCCGGTCACCTGGGGCCGGTGACCCCACGTGACCCGGTCACCTGGGGCCGGTGACCCCACGTGACCCGGTCACCTGGGGCCGGTGACCTCACGTGACCCGGTCACCTGGGGCCGGTGACCCCACGTGACCCGGTCACCTGGGGCCGGTGACCCCACGTGACCAGGTCACCTGCGGCCGGTGACCCCACGTGACCCGGTCACCTGGGGCCGGTGACCCCACGTGACCCGGTCACCTGGGGCCGGTGACCTCACGTGACCCGGTCACCTGGGGCCGGTGACCCCACGTGACCCGGTCACCTGGGGCCGGTGTCCCCACGTGACCCGGTCACCTGGGGCCGGTGACCCCACGTGACCCGGTCACCTGGGGCCGGGGTCCCCACGGGACCCGGGGTCCTGGTGCCGGGGTGGTCACCGGAACCTGGGAACCAGGCCGGTTACCCGACACGACCCGGTGACCTGGGGCCGGGTTAACGACCTGTCCAGGGGACCCGGGCCGGGGACCCGACAGGACCCGGTGGTCCTTCGCTGGTGTCCCGATGCAACCCGGGGACCCGGGCCCGGGCCCCCACGTGATCCAGTGATCCGGTGCTTTTGTCCCGATGCAACCCGGGGACCTGGGCCGGGGACCCGGTATGACTCCGTCTCCCGGGGCCGGGGTGGTCACCTGACACTGGTACCCGGGACAGCGACCCGACATGACCCCGTGACCCGGGGCCGGGGTGCCGACCTGTCCAGGGGACCCGACCCGGGTACCCGACAGGACCCGGTGATCTGGGGCTTGGGTAAAAACCCGTCCCGGGGACCCGGGCTGGGTCCCGACATGACCCGGTGACCTGGGGCTGTGGTGTCGACCGGACTCGGGGACCTGGTCCGGTGTCCCGTCATGACCCGGGGACCTGGGGTCGGGGTGGTCACCAGACCCTTGTACCCAGGCCGTTGACCCGACATGACCCTGTGACCCGGGGCCTGGGTAAAAATCCAACCCGGGGACCCGGGCATGGGACGTGACATGACCCGACCTGGGTCCGGGGTCCCGAACTGACCCGGTGTCCTGGGTCCGGGGACTCGGTATGACCCGGTTACCTGGGTCCGGGGTCCCCACGTGACCCGGTCACCTGGGGCCGGGGTCCCCACGTGACCCGCTGACCTGGGGCCGGTGACCCCACGTGACCCGGTCACCTGGGGCCGGTGTCCCCACGTGACCCGGGGTCCTGGTGCCGGGGTGGTCATCGGAACCTGGGAACCAGGCCGGGTGCGCGAGATGACCGGGTGACCTGGGGCCGGGTTATCGACCTGTCCAGGGGACCCGGGCCGGGGACCCGACAGGACCCGGTGATCTGCGGCTGGGGTAAAAACCCGTCCCGGGGACCCGGGCTGGGTCCCGACATGCCTTGGTTACCTGGGGCCGGTGTCCCCACGTGACCCGCTGACCTGGGGCCGGTGACCCCACGTGACCCGGTCACCTGGGGCCGGTGACCCCACGTGACCCGGTCACCTGGGGCCGGTGACCCCACGTGACCCGGTCACCTGGGGCCGGTGACCCCACGTGACCCGGTCACCTGGGGCCGGTGTCCCCACGTGACCCGGTCACCTGGTGCCGGTGACCCCACGTGACCCGGTCACCTGGGGCCGGTGACCCCACGTGACCCGGTCACCTGGGGCCGGTGTACCCACGTGACCCGGTCACCTGGGGCCGGTGACCCCACGTGACCCGGTCACCTGGGGCCGGTGACCCCACGTGACCCGGTCACCTGGGGCCGGTGACCCCACGTGACCAGGTCACCTGGGGCCGGTGACCCCACGTGACCCAGTCACCTGGTGCCGGTGACCCCACGTGACCCGGTCACCTGGGGCCGGTGTCCCCACGTGACCCGGTCACCTGGGGCCGGTGACCCCACGTGACCCGGTCACCTGGGGCCGGGGTCCCCACGGGACCCGGGGTCCTGGTGCCGGGGTGGTCACCGGAACCTGGGAACCAGGCCGGTTACCCGACACGACCCGGTGACCTGGGGCCGGGTTAACGACCTGTCCAGGGGACCCGGGCCGGGGACCCGACAGGACCCGGTGGTCCTTCGCTGGTGTCCCGATGCAACCCGGGGACCCGGGCCCGGGCCCCCACGTGATCCAGTGATCCGGTGCTTTTGTCCCGATGCAACCCGGGGACCTGGGCCGGGGACCCGGTATGACTCCGTCTCCCGGGGCCGGGGTGGTCACCTGACACTGGTACCCGGGACAGCGACCCGACATGACCCCGTGACCCGGGGCCGGGGTGCCGACCTGTCCAGGGGACCCGACCCGGGTACCCGACAGGACCCGGTGATCTGCGGCTGGGGTAAAAACCCGTCCCGGGGACCCGGGCTGGGTCCCGACATGACCCGGTGACCTGGGGCTGTGGTGTCGACCGGACTCGGGGACCTGGTCCGGTGTCCCGTCATGACCCGGGGACCTGGGGTCGGGGTGGTCACCAGACCCTTGTACCCAGGCCGTTGACCCGACATGACCCTGTGACCCGGGGCCTGGGTAAAAATCCAACCCGGGGACCCGGGCATGGGACGTGACATGACCCGACCTGGGTCCGGGGTCCCGAACTGACCCGGTGTCCTGGGTCCGGGGACTCGGTATGACCCGGTTACCTGGGTCCGGGGTCCCCACGTGACCCGGTCACCTGGGGCCGGGATCCCCACGTGACCCGCTGACCTGGGGCCGGTGACCCCACGTGACCCGGTCACCTGGGGCCGGTGTCCCCACGTGACCCGGGGTCCTGGTGCCGGGGTGGTCATCGGAACCTGGGAACCAGGCCGGGTGCGCGAGATGACCGGGTGACCTCGGGCCGGGTTATCGACCTGTCCAGGGGACCCGGGCCGGGGACCCGACAGGACCCGGTGATCTGCGGCTGGGGTAAAAACCCGTCCCGGGGACCCGGGCTGGGTCCCGACATGCCTTGGTTACCTGGGGCCGGTGTCCCCACGTGACCCGGTGACCCCACGTGACCCGGTCACCTGGGGCCGGTGTCCCCACGTGACCCGGTCACCTGGGGCCGGTGACCCCACGTGACCCGGTCACCTGGGGCCGGTGTCCCCACGTGACCCGCTGACCTGGGGCCGGTGACCCCACGTGACCCGGTCACCTGGGGCCGGTGACCCCACGTGACCCGGTCACCTGGGGCCGGTGACCCCACGTGACCCGGTCACCTGGGGCCGGTGACCCCACGTGACCCGGTCACCTGGGGCCGGTGTCCCCACGTGACCCGGTCACCTGGTGCCGGTGACCCCACGTGACCCGGTCACCTGGTGCCGGTGACCCCACGTGGCCCGGTGACCTGGGGCCGGTGACCCCACGTGACCCGGTCACCTGGGGCTGGTGTACCCACGTGACCCGGTCACCTGGGGCCGGTGTCCCCACGTGACCCGGGGTCCTGGTGCCGGGGTGGTCATCGGAACCTTGGAACCAGGCCGGTTACCCGACACGACCCGGTGACCCGGGGCTGTGGTGTCGACGGACTCGTGGACCTGGTTTCGGGGTCCCGACCTGATGCGGTGACCTGGGGCCGGTGTCCCCACGTGACCCGCTGACCTGGGTCCGGGGTCCCCACGGGACCCGGGGTCCTGGTGCCGGGGTGGTCACCGGAACGTGGGAACCAGGCCGGGTGCGCGACATGACCTGGTGACCTGGGGCCGGGTTAACGACCTGTCCAGGGGACCCGGGCCGGGGACCCGACAGGACCCGGTGGTCCTTCGCTGGTGTCCCGATGCAACCCGGGGACCCGGGCCGGGGACCCGGTATGACTCCGTCTCCCGGGGCCGGGGTGGTCACCTGACAGTGGTACCCGGGACAGCGACCCGACATGACCCCGTGACCCGGGGCCGGGGTGCCGACCTGTCCAGGGGACCCGACCCGGGTACCCGACAGGACCCGGTGATCTGGGGCTTGGGTAAAAACCCGTCCCGGGGACCCGGGCTGGGTCCCGACATGACCCGGTGACCTGGGGCTGTGGTGTCGACCGGACTCGGGGACCTGGTCCGGTGTCCCGTCATGACCCGGGGACATAGGTCGGGGTGGTCACCAGACCCTTGTACCCAGGCCGTTGACCCGACATGACCCTGTGACCCGGGGCCTGGGTAAAAATCCAACCCGGGGACCCGGGCATGGGACGTGACATGACCCGACCTGGGTCCGGGGTCCCGAACTGACCCGGTGTCCTGGGTCCGGGGACTCGGTATGACCCGGTTACCTGGGTCCGGGGTCCCCACGTGACCCGGTCACCTGGGGCCGGGGTCCCCACGTGACCCGCTGACCTGGGGCCGGTGACCCCACGTGACCCGGTCACCTGGGGCCGGTGTCCCCACGTGACCCGGGGTCCTGGTGCCGGGGTGGTCATCGGAACCTGGGAACCAGGCCAGGTGCGCGAGATGACCGGGTGACCTGGGGCCGGGTTATCGACCTGTCCAGGGGACCCGGGCCGGGGACCCGACAGGACCCGGTGATCTGCGGCTGGGGTAAAAACCCGTCCCGGGGACCCGGGCTGGGTCCCGACATGCCTTGGTTACATGGGGCCGGTGTCCCCACGTGACCTGCTGACCTGGGGCCGGTGACCCCACGTGACCCGGTCACCTGGGGCCGGTGTCCCCACGTGACCCGGTCACCTGGGGCCGGTGACCCCACGTGACCCGGTCAACTGGGGCCGGTGTCCCCACGTGACCCGCTGACCTGGGGCCGGTGACCCCACGTGACCCGGTCACCTGGGGCCGGTGACCCCACGTGACCCGGTCACCTGGGGCCGGTGACCCCACGTGACCCGGTCACCTGGGGCCGGTGACCTCACGTGACCCGGTCACCTGGGGCCGGTGACCCCACGTGACCCGGTGACCTGGGGCCGGTGACCCCACGTGACCAGGTCACCTGGGGCCGGTGACCCCACGTGACCCGGTCACCTGGGGCCGGTGACCCCACGTGACCCGGTCACCTGGGGCCGGTGACCCCACGTGACCAGGTCACCTGGGGCCGGTGACCCCACGTGACCCAGTCACCTGGTGCCGGTGACCCCACGTGACCCGGTCACCTGGGGCCGGTGTCCACACGTGACCCGGTCACCTGGGGCCGGTGACCCCACGTGACCCGGTCACCTGGGGCCGGGGTCCCCACGGGACCCAGGGTCCTGGTGCCGGGGTGGTCACCGGAACCTGGGAACCAGGCCGGTTACCCGACACGACCCGGTGACCTGGGGCCGGGTTAACGACCTGTCCAGGGGACCCGGGCCGGGGACCCGACAGGACCCGGTGGTCCTTCGCTGGTGTCCCGATGCAACCCGGGGACCCGGGCCCGGGCCCCCACGTGATCCAGTGATCCGGTGCTTTTGTCCCGATGCAACCCGGGGACCTGGGCCGGGGACCCGGTATGACTCCGTCTCCCGGGGCCGGGGTGGTCACCTGACACTGGTACCCGGGACAGCGACCCGACATGACCCCGTGACCCGGGGCCGGGGTGCCGACCTGTCCAGGGGACCCGACCCGGGTACCCGACAGGACCCGGTGATCTGCGGCTGGGGTAAAAACCCGTCCCGGGGACCCGGGCTGGGTCCCGACATGACCCGGTGACCTGGGGCTGTGGTGTCGACCAGACTCGGGGACCTGGTCCGGTGTCCCGTCATGACCCGGGGACCTGGGGTCGGGGTGGTCACCAGACCCTTGTACCCAGGCCGTTGACCCGACATGACCCTGTGACCCGGGGCCTGGGTAAAAATCCAACCCGGGGACCCGGGCATGGGACGTGACATGACCCGACCTGGGTCCGGGGTCCCGAACTGACCCGGTGACCTGGGTCCGGGGACTCGGTATGACCCGGTTACCTGGGTCCGGGGTCCCCACGTGACCCGGTCACCTGGGGCCGGGATCCCCACGTGACCCGCTGACCTGGGGCCGGTGACCCCACGTGACCCGGTCACCTGGGGCCGGTGTCCCCACGTGACCCGGGGTCCTGGTGCCGGGGTGGTCATCGGAACCTGGGAACCAGGCCGGGTGCGCGAGATGACCGGGTGACCTCGGGCCGGGTTATCGACCTGTCCAGGGGACACGGGCCGGGGACCCGACAGGACCCGGTGATCTGCGGCTGGGGTAAAAACCCGTCCCGGGGACCCGGGCTGGGTCCCGACATGCCTTGGTTACCTGGGGCCGGTGTCCCCACGTGACCCGGTGACCCCACGTGACCCGGTCACCTGGGGCCGGTGTCCCCACGTGACCCGGTCACCTGGGGCCGGTGACCCCACGTGACCCGGTCACCTGGGGCCGGTGTCCCCACGTGACCCGCTGACCTGGGGCCGGTGACCCCACGTGACCCGGTCACCTGGGGCCGGTGACCCCACGTGACCCGGTCACCTGGGGCCGGTGACCCCACGTGACCCGGTCACCTGGGGCCGGTGACCCCACGTGACCCGGTCACCTGGGGCCGGTGTCCCCACGTGACCCGGTCACCTGGTGCCGGTGACCCCACGTGACCCGGTCACCTGGTGCCGGTGACCCCACGTGGCCCGGTGACCTGGGGCCGGTGACCCCACGTGACCCGGTCACCTGGGGCTGGTGTACCCACGTGACCCGGTCACCTGGGGCCGGTGTCCCCACGTGACCCGGGGTCCTGGTGCCGGGGTGGTCATCGGAACCTTGGAACCAGGCCGGTTACCCGACACGACCCGGTGACCCGGGGCTGTGGTGTCGACGGACTCGTGGACCTGGTTTCGGGGTCCCGACCTGACGCGGTGACCTGGGGCCGGTGTCCCCACGTGACCCGCTGACCTGGGACCGGGGTCCCCACGGGACCCGGGGTCCTGGTGCCGGGGTGGTCACCGGAACGTGGGAACCAGGCCGGGTGCGCGACATGACCTGGTGACCTGGGGCCGGGTTAACGACCTGTCCAGGGGACCCGGGCCGGGGACCCGACAGGACCCGGTGGTCCTTCGCTGGTGTCCCGATGCAACCCGGGGACCCGGGCCGGGGACCCGGTATGACTCCGTCTCCCGGGGCCGGGGTGGTCACCTGACAGTGGTACCCGGGACAGCGACCCGACATGACCCCGTGACCCGGGGCCGGGGTGCCGACCTGTCCAGGGGACCCGACCCGGGTACCCGACAGGACCCGGTGATCTGGGGCTTGGGTAAAAACCCGTCCCGGGGACCCGGGCTGGGTCCCGACATGACCCGGTGACCTGGGGCTGTGGTGTCGACCGGACTCGGGGACCTGGTCCGGTGTCCCGTCATGACCCGGGGACCTGGGGTCGGGGTGGTCACCAGACCCTTGTACCCAGGCCGTTGACCCGACATGACCCTGTGACCCGGGGCCTGGGTAAAAATCCAACCCGGGGACCCGGGCATGGGACGTGACATGACCCGACCTGGGTCCGGGGTCCCGAACTGACCCGGTGTCCTGGGTCCGGGGACTCGGTATGACCCGGTTACCTGGGTCCGGGGTCCCCACGTGACCCGGTCACCTGGGGCCGGGGTCCCCACGTGACCCGCTGACCTGGGGCCGGTGACCCCACGTGACCCGGTCACCTGGGGCCGGTGACCCCACGTGACCCGGTCACCTGGGGCCGGTGTCCCCACGTGACCCGGTCACCTGGTGCCGGTGACCCCACGTGACCCGGTCACCTGGGGCCGGTGACCCCACGTGACCCGGTCACCTGGGGCCGGTGTACCCACGTGACCCGGTCACCTGGGGCCGGTGACCCCACGTGACCCGGTCACCTGGGGCCGGTGACCCCACGTGACCCGGTCACCTGGGGCCGGTGACCCCACGTGACCCGGTGACCTGGGGCCGGTGACCCCACGTGACCCGGTCACCTGGGGCCGGTGACCCCACGTGACCCGGTCACCTGGGGCCGGTGACCTCACGTGACCCGGTCACCTGGGGCCGGTGACCCCACGTGACCCGGTCACCTGGGGCCGGTGACCCCACGTGACCCGGTCACCTGGGGCCGGTGACCCCACGTGACCCGGTGACCTGGGGCCGGTGACCCCACGTGACCCGCTGACCTGGGGCCGGTGACCCCACGTGACCCGGTCACCTGGGGCCGGTGACCCCACGTGACCCGGTCACCTGGGGCCGGTGACCCCACGTGACCCGGTCACCTGGGGCCGGTGACCTCACGTGACCCGGTCACCTGGGGCCGGTGACCCCACGTGACCCGGTCACCTGGGGCCGGTGACCCCACGTGACCAGGTCACCTGCGGCCGGTGACCCCACGTGACCCGGTCACCTGGGGCCGGTGACCCCACGTGACCCGGTCACCTGGGGCCGGTGACCTCACGTGACCCGGTCACCTGGGGCCGGTGACCCCACGTGACCCGGTCACCTGGGGCCGGTGACCCCACGTGACCCGGTCACCTGGGGCCGGTGACCCCACGTGACCCGGTCACCTGGGTCCGGGGTCCCCACGTGACCCGGTCACCTGGGGCCGGTGTCCCCACGTGACCCGGTCACCTGGGGCCGGTGACCCCACGTGACCCGGTCACCTGGGGCCGGGGTCCCCACGGGGCCGGGGGTCCTGGTGCCGGGGTGGTCACCGGAACCTGGGAACCAGGCCGGTTACCCGACACGACCCGGTGACCTGGGGCCGGGTTAACGACCTGTCCAGGGGACCCGGGCCGGGGACCCGACAGGACCCGGTGGTCCTTCGCTGGTGTCCCGATGCAACCCGGGGACCCGGGCCCGGGCCCCCACGTGATCCAGTGATCCGGTGCTTTTGTCCCGATGCAACCCGGGGACCTGGGCCGGGGACCCGGTATGACTCCGTCTCCCGGGGCCGGGGTGGTCACCTGACACTGGTACCCGGGACAGCGACCCGACATGACCCCGTGACCCGGGGCCGGGGTGCCGACCTGTCCAGGGGACCCGACCCGGGTACCCGACAGGACCCGGTGATCTGCGGCTGGGGTAAAAACCCGTCCCGGGGACCCGGGCTGGGTCCCGACATGACCCGGTGACCTGGGGCTGTGGTGTCGACCGGACTCGGGGACCTGGTCCGCTGTCCCGTCATGACCCGGGGACCTGGGGTCGGGGTGGTCACCAGACCCTTGTACCCAGGCCGTTGACCCGACATGACCCTGTGACCCGGGGCCTGGGTAAAAATCCAACCCGGGGACCCGGGCATGGGACGTGACATGACCCGACCTGGGTCCGGGGTCCCGAACTGACCCGGTGTCCTGGGTCCGGGGACTCGGTATGACCCGGTTACCTGGGTCCGGGGTCCCCACGTGACCCGGTCACCTGGGGCCGGGGTCCCCACGTGACCCGCTGACCTGGGGCCGGTGACCCCACGTGACCCGGTCACCTGGGGCCGGTGTCCCCACGTGACCCGGGGTCCTGGTGCCGGGGTGGTCATCGGAACCTGGGAACCAGGCCGGGTGCGCGAGACGACCGGGTGACCTGGGGCCGGGTTATCGACCTGTCCAGGGGACCCGGGCCGGGGACCCGACAGGACCCGGTGATCTGCGGCTGGGGTAAAAACCCGTCCCGGGGACCCGGGCTGGGTCCCGACATGCCTTGGTCACCTGGGGCCGGTGACCCCACGTGACCCGGTCACCTGGGGCCGGTGACCCCACGTGACCGGGTCACCTGGGGCCGGTGACCCCACGTGACCCGGTCACCTGGGGCCGGTGACCCCACGTGACCCGGTCACCTGGGGCCGGTGTCCCCACGTGACCCGGTCACCTGGTGCCGGTGACCCCACGTGACCCGGTCACCTGGGGCCGGTGACCCCACGTGACCCGGTCACCTGGGGCCGGTGTACCCACGTGACCCGGTCACCTGGGGCCGGTGACCCCACGTGACCCGGTCACCTGGGGCCGGTGACCCCACGTGACCCGGTCACCTGGGGCCGGTGACCCCACGTGACCCGGTGACCTGGGACCGGTGACCCCACGTGACCCGCTGACCTGGGGCCGGTGACCCCACGTGACCCGGTCACCTGGGGCCGGTGACCCCATGTGACCCGGTCACCTGGGGCCGGTGACCCCACGTGACCCGATCACCTGGGGCCGGTGACCTCACGTGACCCGGTCACCTGGGGCCGGTGACCCCACGTGACCCGGTCACCTGGGGCCGGTGACCCCACGTGACCCGGTGACCTGGGGCCGGTGACCCCACGTGACCCGGTCACCTGGGGCCGGTGACCCCACGTGACCCGGTCACCTGGGGCCGGTGACCCCACGTGACCCGGTCACCTGGGGCCGGTGACCTCACGTGACCCGGTCACCTGGGGCCGGTGACCCCACGTGACCAGGTCACCTGCGGCCGGTGACCCCACGTGACCCGGTCACCTGGGGCCGGTGACCCCACGTGACCCGGTCACCTGGGGCCGGTGACCTCACGTGACCCGGTCACCTGGGGCCGGTGACCCCACGTGACCCGGTCACCTGGGGCCGGTGACCCCACGTGACCAGGTCACCTGGGGCCGGTGACCCCACGTGACCCAGTCACCTGGTGCCGGTGACCCCACGTGACCCGGTCACCTGGGGCCGGTGTCCCCACGTGACCCGGTCACCTGGGGCCGGTGACCCCACGTGACCCGGTCACCTGGGGCCGGGGTCCCCACGGGACCCAGGGTCCTGGTGCCGGGGTGGTCACCGGAACCTGGGAACCAGGCCGGTTACCCGACACGACCCGGTGACCTGGGGCCGGGTTAACGACCTGTCCAGGGGACCCGGGCCGGGGACCCGACAGGACCCGGTGGTCCTTCGCTGGTGTCCCGATGCAACCCGGGGACCCGGGCCCGGGCCCCCACGTGATCCAGTGATCCGGTGCTTTTGTCCCGATGCAACCCGGGGACCTGGGCCGGGGACCCGGTATGACTCCGTCTCCCGGGGCCGGGGTGGTCACCTGACACTGGTACCCGGGACAGCGACCCGACATGACCCCGTGACCCGGGGCCGGGGTGCCGACCTGTCCAGGGGACCCGACCCGGGTACCCGACAGGACCCGGTGATCTGCGGCTGGGGTAAAAACCCGTCCCGGGGACCCGGGCTGGGTCCCGACATGACCCGGTGACCTGGGGCTGTGGTGTCGACCGGACTCGGGGACCTGGTCCGCTGTCCCGTCATGACCCGGGGACCTGGGGTCGGGGTGGTCACCAGACCCTTGTACCCAGGCCGTTGACCCGACATGACCCTGTGACCCGGGGCCTGGGTAAAAATCCAACCCGGGGACCCGGGCATGGGACGTGACATGACCCGACCTGGGTCCGGGGTCCCGAACTGACCCGGTGTCCTGGGTCCGGGGACTCGGTATGACCCGGTTACCTGGGTCCGGGGTCCCCACGTGACCCGGTCACCTGGGGCCGGGGTCCCCACGTGACCCGCTGACCTGGGGCCGGTGACCCCACGTGACCCGGTCACCTGGGGCCGGTGTCCCCACGTGACCCGGGGTCCTGGTGCCGGGGTGGTCATCGGAACCTGGGAACCAGGCCGGGTGCGCGAGACGACCGGGTGACCTGGGGCCGGGTTATCGACCTGTCCAGGGGACCCGGGCCGGGGACCCGACAGGACCCGGTGATCTGCGGCTGGGGTAAAAACCCGTCCCGGGGACCCGGGCTGGGTCCCGACATGCCTTGGTTACCTGGGGCCGGTGTCCCCACGTGACCCGCTGACCTGGGGCCGGTGACCCCACGTGACCCGGTCACCTGGGGCCGGTGACCCCACGTGACCCGGTCACCTGGGGCCGGTGACCCCACGTGACCGGGTCACCTGGGGCCGGTGACCCCACGTGACCCGGTCACCTGGGGCCGGTGACCCCACGTGACCCGGTCACCTGGGGCCGGTGTCCCCACGTGACCCGGTCACCTGGGGCCGGTGACCCCACGTGACCCGGTCACCTGGGGCCGGTGACCCCACGTGACCCGGTCACCTGGGGCCGGTGTACCCACGTGACCCGGTCACCTGGGGCCGGTGACCCCACGTGACCCGGTCACCTGGGGCCGGTGACCCCACGTGACCCGGTCACCTGGGGCCGGTGACCCCACGTGACCCGGTGACCTGGGACCGGTGACCCCACGTGACCCGCTGACCTGGGGCCGGTGACCCCACGTGACCCGGTCACCTGGGGCCGGTGACCCCACGTGACCCGGTCACCTGGGGCCGGTGACCCCACGTGACCCGGTCACCTGGGGCCGGTGACCCCACGTGACCCGGTCACCTGGGGCCGGTGACCTCACGTGACCCGGTCACCTGGGGCCGGTGACCCCACGTGACCCGGTCACCTGGGGCCGGTGACCCCACGTGACCAGGTCACCTGGGGCCGGTGACCCCACGTGACCCGGTCACCTGGGGCCGGTGACCCCACGTGACCCGGTGACCTGGGGCCGGTGACCCCACGTGACCCGGTCACCTGGGGCCGGTGACCCCACGTGACCCGGTCACCTGGGGCCGGTGACCCCACGTGACCCGGTCACCTGGGGCCGGTGACCTCACGTGACCCGGTCACCTGGGGCCGGTGACCCCACGTGACCAGGTCACCTGCGGCCGGTGACCCCACGTGACCCGGTCACCTGGGGCCGGTGACCTCACGTGACCCGGTCACCTGGGGCCGGTGACCCCACGTGACCCGGTCACCTGGGGCCGGTGACCCCACGTGACCAGGTCACCTGGGGCCGGTGACCCCACGTGACCCAGTCACCTGGTGCCGGTGACCCCACGTGACCCGGTCACCTGGGGCCGGTGTCCCCACGTGACCCGGTCACCTGGGGCCGGTGACCCCACGTGACCCGGTCACCTGGGGCCGGGGTCCCCACGGGACCCAGGGTCCTGGTGCCGGGGTGGTCACCGGAACCTGGGAACCAGGCCGGTTACCCGACACGACCCGGTGACCTGGGGCCGGGTTAACGACCTGTCCAGGGGACCCGGGCCGGGGACCCGACAGGACCCGGTGGTCCTTCGCTGGTGTCCCGATGCAACCCGGGGACCCGGGCCCGGGCCCCCACGTGATCCAGTGATCCGGTGCTTTTGTCCCGATGCAACCCGGGGACCTGGGCCGGGGACCCGGTATGACTCCGTCTCCCGGGGCCGGGGTGGTCACCTGACACTGGTACCCGGGACAGCGACCCGACATGACCCCGTGACCCGGGGCCGGGGTGCCGACCTGTCCAGGGGACCCGACCCGGGTACCCGACAGGACCCGGTGATCTGCGGCTGGGGTAAAAACCCGTCCCGGGGACCCGGGCTGGGTCCCGACATGACCCGGTGACCTGGGGCTGTGGTGTCGACCGGACTCGGGGACCTGGTCCGCTGTCCCGTCATGACCCGGGGACCTGGGGTCGGGGTGGTCACCAGACCCTTGTACCCAGGCCGTTGACCCGACATGACCCTGTGACCCGGGGCCTGGGTAAAAATCCAACCCGGGGACCCGGGCATGGGACGTGACATGACCCGACCTGGGTCCGGGGTCCCGAACTGACCCGGTGACCTGGGTCCGGGGACTCGGTATGACCCGGTTACCTGGGTCCGGGGTCCCCACGTGACCCGGTCACCTGGGGCCGGGATCCCCACGTGACCCGCTGACCTGGGGCCGGTGACCCCACGTGACCCGGTCACCTGGGGCCGGTGTCCCCACGTGACCCGGGGTCCTGGTGCCGGGGTGGTCATCGGAACCTGGGAACCAGGCCGGGTGCGCGAGATGACCGGGTGACCTGGGGCCGGGTTATCGACCTGTCCAGGGGACACGGGCCGGGGACCCGACAGGACCCGGTGATCTGTGGCTGGGGTAAAAACCCGTCCCGGGGACCCGGGCTGGGTCCCGACATGCCTTGGTTACCTGGGGCCGGTGTCCCCACGTGACCCGGTGACCCCACGTGACCCGGTCACCTGGGGCCGGTGTCCCCACGTGACCCGGTCACCTGGGGCCGGTGACCCCACGTGACCCGCTGACCTGGGGCCGGTGTCCCCACGTGACCCGCTGACCTGGGGCCGGTGACCCCACGTGACCCGGTCACCTGGGGCCGGTGACCCCACGTGACCGGGTCACCTGGGGCCGGTGACCCCACGTGACCCGGTCACCTGGGGCCGGTGACCCCACGTGACCCGGTCACCTGGGGCCGGTGTCCCCACGTGACCCGGTCACCTGGTGCCGGTGACCCCACGTGACCCGGTCACCTGGGGCCGGTGACCCCACGTGACCCGGTCACCTGGGGCCGGTGTACCCACGTGACCCGGTCACCTGGGGCCGGTGACCCCACGTGACCCGGTCACCTGGGGCCGGTGACCCCACGTGACCCGGTGACCTGGGGCCGGTGACCCCACGTGACCCGCTGACCTGGGGCCGGTGACCCCACGTGACCCGGTCACCTGGGGCCGGTGACCCCACGTGACCCGGTCACCTGGGGCCGGTGACCCCACGTGACCCGGTCACCTGGGGCCGGTGACCCCACGTGACCCGGTCACCTGGGGCCGGTGACCTCACGTGACCCGGTCACCTGGGGCTGGTGACCCCACGTGACCCGGTCACCTGGGGCCGGTGACCCCACGTGACCAGGTCACCTGGGGCCGGTGACCCCACGTGACCCGGTGACCTGGTGCCGGTGACCCCACGTGACCCGGTGACCTGGGGCCGGTGACCCCACGTGACCCGGTCACCTGGGGCCGGTGACCCCACGTGACCCGGTCACCTTGGGCCGGTGCCCCCACGTGACCCGGTCACCTGGGGCCGGTGACCCCACGTGACCCGGTCACCTGGGGCCGGTGACCTCACGTGACCCGGTCACCTGGGGCCGGTGACCCCACGTGACCAGGTCACCTGCGGCCGGTGACCCCACGTGACCCGGTCACCTGGGGCCGGTGACCCCACGTGACCCGGTCACCTGGGGCCGGTGACCCCACGTGACCCGGTCACCTGGGGCCGGTGACCCCACGTGACCCGGTCACCTGGGGCCGGTGACCCCACGTGACCAGGTCACCTGGGGCCGGTGACCCCACGTGACCCAGTCACCTGGTGCCGGTGACCCCACGTGACCCGGTCACCTGGGGCCGGTGTCCCCACGTGACCCGGTCACCTGGGGCCGGTGACCCCACGTGACCCGGTCACCTGGGGCCGGGGTCCCCACGGGACCCGGGGTCCTGGTGCCGGGGTGGTCACCGGAACCTGGGAACCAGGCCGGTTACCCGACACGACCCGGTGACCTGGGGCCGGGTTAACGACCTGTCCAGGGGACCCGGGCCGGGGACCCGACAGGACCCGGTGGTCCTTCGCTGGTGTCCCGATGCAACCCGGGGACCCGGGCCCGGGCCCCCACGTGATCCAGTGATCCGGTGCTTTTGTCCCGATGCAACCCGGGGACCTGGGCCGGGGACCCGGTATGACTCCGTCTCCCGGGGCCGGGGTGGTCACCTGACACTGGTACCCGGGACAGCGACCCGA
This sequence comes from Somateria mollissima, assembly GCA_951411735.1. Lineage (NCBI taxonomy): Eukaryota > Metazoa > Chordata > Aves > Anseriformes > Anatidae > Somateria > Somateria mollissima. The sequence goes on from CATOCB010000130.1 coordinate 469,992, forward strand.
CATGACCCCGTGACCCGGGGCCGGGGTGCCGACCTGTCCAGGGGACCCGACCCGGGTACCCGACAGGACCCGGTGATCTGCGGCTGGGGTAAAAACCCGTCCCGGGGACCCGGGCTGGGTCCCGACATGACCCGGTGACCTGGGGCTGTGGTGTCGACCGGACTCGGGGACCTGGTCCGGTGTCCCGTCATGACCCGGGGACCTGGGGTCGGGGTGGTCACCAGACCCTTGTACCCAGGCCGTTGACCCGACATGACCCTGTGACCCGGGGCCTGGGTAAAAATCCAACCCGGGGACCCGGGCATGGGACGTGACATGACCCGACCTGGGTCCGGGGTCCCGAACTGACCCGGTGACCTGGGTCCGGGGACTCGGTATGACCCGGTTACCTGGGTCCGGGGTCCCCACGTGACCCGGTCACCTGGGGCCGGGGTCCCCACGTGACCCGCTGACCTGGGGCCGGTGACCCCACGTGACCCGGTCACCTGGGGCCGGTGTCCCCACGTGACCCGGGGTCCTGGTGCCGGGGTGGTCATCGGAACCTGGGAACCAGGCCGGGTGCGCGAGATGACCGGGTGACCTGGGGCCGGGTTATCGACCTGTCCAGGGGACCCGGGCCGGGGACCCGACAGGACCCGGTGATCTGCGGCTGGGGTAAAAACCCGTCCCGGGGACCCGGGCTGGGTCCCGACATGCCTTGGTTACCTGGGGCCGGTGTCCCCATGTGACCCGGTGACCCCACGTGACCCGGTCACCTGGGGCCGGTGTCCCCACGTGACCCGGTCACCTGGGGCCGGTGACCCCACGTGACCCGGTCACCTGGGGCCGGTGTCCCCACGTGACCCGCTGACCTGGGGCCGGTGACCCCACGTGACCCGCTGACCTGGGGCCGGTGACCCCACGTGACCCGGTGACCTGGGGCCGGTGACCCCACGTGACCCGGTCACCTGGGGCCGGTGACCCCACGTGACCCGGTCACCTGGGGCCGGTGACCCCACGTGACCCGGTCACCTGGGGCCGGTGACCTCACGTGACCCGGTCACCTGGGGCCGGTGACCCCACGTGACCAGGTCACCTGCGGCCGGTGACCCCACGTGACCCGGTCACCTGGGGCCGGTGACCCCACGTGACCCGGTCACCTGGGGCCGGTGACCTCACGTGACCCGGTCACCTGGGGCCGGTGACCCCACGTGACCCGGTCACCTGGGGCCGGTGACCCCACGTGACCAGGTCACCTGGGTTCGGTGACCCCACGTGACCCAGTCACCTGGTGCCGGTGACCCCACGTGACCCGGTCACCTGGGGCCGGTGTCCCCACGTGACCCGGTCACCTGGGGCCGGTGACCCCACGTGACCCGGTCACCTGGGGCCGGGGTCCCCACGGGACCCAGGGTCCTGGTGCCGGGGTGGTCACCGGAACCTGGGAACCAGGCCGGTTACCCGACACGACCCGGTGACCTGGGGCCGGGTTAACGACCTGTCCAGGGGACCCGGGCCGGGGACCCGACAGGACCCGGTGGTCCTTCGCTGGTGTCCCGATGCAACCCGGGGACCCGGGCCCGGGCCCCCACGTGATCCAGTGATCCGGTGCTTTTGTCCCGATGCAACCCGGGGACCTGGGCCGGGGACCCGGTATGACTCCGTCTCCCGGGGCCGGGGTGGTCACCTGACACTGGTACCCGGGACAGCGACCCGACATGACCCCGTGACCCGGGGCCGGGGTGCCGACCTGTCCAGGGGACCCGACCCGGGTACCCGACAGGACCCGGTGATCTGCGGCTGGGGTAAAAACCCGTCCCGGGGACCCGGGCTGGGTCCCGACATGACCCGGTGACCTGGGGCTGTGGTGTCGACCGGACTCGGGGACCTGGTCCGCTGTCCCGTCATGACCCGGGGACCTGGGGTCGGGGTGGTCACCAGACCCTTGTACCCAGGCCGTTGACCCGACATGACCCTGTGACCCGGGGCCTGGGTAAAAATCCAACCCGGGGACCCGGGCATGGGACGTGACATGACCCGACCTGGGTCCGGGGTCCCGAACTGACCCGGTGACCTGGGTCCGGGGACTCGGTATGACCCGGTTACCTGGGTCCGGGGTCCCCACGTGACCCGGTCACCTGGGGCCGGGGTCCCCACGTGACCCGCTGACCTGGGGCCGGTGACCCCACGTGACCCGGTCACCTGGGGCCGGTGTCCCCACGTGACCCGGGGTCCTGGTGCCGGGGTGGTCATCGGAACCTGGGAACCAGGCCGGGTGCGCGAGATGACCGGGTGACCTCGGGCCGGGTTATCGACCTGTCCAGGGGACACGGGCCGGGGACCCGACAGGACCCGGTGATCTGCGGCTGGGGTAAAAACCCGTCCCGGGGACCCGGGCTGGGTCCCGACATGCCTTGGTTACCTGGGGCCGGTGTCCCCACGTGACCCGGTGACCCCACGTGACCCGGTCACCTGGGGCCGGTGTCCCCACGTGACCCGGTCACCTGGGGCCGGTGACCCCACGTGACCCGGTCACCTGGGGCCGGTGTCCCCACGTGACCCGCTGACCTGGGGCCGGTGACCCCACGTGACCCGGTCACCTGGGGCCGGTGACCCCACGTGACCCGGTCACCTGGGGCCGGTGACCCCACGTGACCCGGTCACCTGGGGCCGGTGACCCCACGTGACCCGGTGACCTGGGGCCGGTGACCCCACGTGACCCGGTCACCTGGGGCCGGTGACCCCACGTGACCCGGTCACCTGGGGCCGGGGTCCCCACGGGACCCGGGGTCCTGGTGCCGGGGTGGTCACCGGAACCTGGGAACCAGGCCGGTTACCCGACACGACCCGGTGACCTGGGGCCGGGTTAACGACCTGTCCAGGGGACCCGGGCCGGGGACCCGACAGGACCCGGTGGTCCTTCGCTGGTGTCCCGATGCAACCCGGGGACCCGGGCCCGGGCCCCCACGTGATCCAGTGATCCGGTGCTTTTGTCCCGATGCAACCCGGGGACCTGGGCCGGGGACCCGGTATGACTCTGTCTCCCGGGGCCGGGGTGGTCACCTGACACTGGTACCCGGGACAGCGACCCGACATGACCCCGTGACCCGGGGCCGGGGTGCCGACCTGTCCAGGGGACCCGACCCGGGTACCCGACAGGACCCGGTGATCTGCGGCTGGGGTAAAAACCCGTCCCGGGGACCCGGGCTGGGTCCCGACATGCCTTGGTTACCTGGGGCCGGTGACCCCACGTGACCCGGTCACCTGGGGCCGGTGTCCCCACGTGACCCGCTGACCTGGGGCCGGTGACCCCACGTGACCCGGTCACCTGGGGCCGGTGACCCCACGTGACCAGGTCACCTGCGGCCGGTGACCCCACGTGACCCGGTCACCTGGGGCCGGTGACCCCACGTGACCCGGTCACCTGGGGCCGGTGACCTCACGTGACCCGGTCACCTGGGGCCGGTGACCCCACGTGACCCGGTCACCTGGGGCCGGTGACCCCACGTGACCCGGTCACCTGGGGCCGGTGACCCCACGTGACCCAGTCACCTGGTGCCGGTGACCCCACGTGACCCGGTTACCTGGGGCCGGTGTCCCCACGTGACCCGGTCACCTGGGGCCGGTGACCCCACGTGACCCGGTCACCTGGGGCCGGGGTCCCCACGGGACCCGGGGTCCTGGTGCCGGGGTGGTCACCGGAACCTGGGAACCAGGCCGGTTACCCGACACGACCCGGTGACCTGGGGCCGGGTTAACGACCTGACAAGGGGACCCGGGCCGGGGACCCGACAGGACCCGGTGGTCCTTCGCTGGTGTCCCGATGCAACCCGGGGACCCGGGCCCGGGCCCCCACGTGATCCAGTGATCCGGTGCTTTTGTCCCGATGCAACCCGGGGACCTGGGCCGGGGACCCGGTATGACTCCGTCTCCCGGGGCCGGGGTGGTCACCTGACACTGGTACCCGGGACAGCGACCCGACATGACCCCGTGACCCGGGGCCGGGGTGCCGACCTGTCCAGGGGACCCGACCCGGGTACCCGACAGGACCCGGTGATCTGCGGCTGGGGTAAAAACCCGTCCCGGGGACCCGGGCTGGGTCCCGACATGACCCGGTGACCTGGGGCTGTGGTGTCGACCGGACTCGGGGACCTGGTCCGCTGTCCCGTCATGACCCGGGGACCTGGGGTCGGGGTGGTCACCAGACCCTTGTACCCAGGCCGTTGACCCGACATGACCCTGTGACCCGGGGCCTGGGTAAAAATCCAACCCGGGGACCCGGGCATGGGACGTGACATGACCCGACCTGGGTCCGGGATCCCGAACTGACCCGGTGTCCTGGGTCCGGGGACTCGGTATGACCCGGTTACCTGGGTCCGGGGTCCCCACGTGACCCGGTCACCTGGGGCCGGGGTCCCCACGTGACCCGCTGACCTGGGGCCGGTGACCCCACGTGACCCGGTCACCTGGGGCCGGTGTCCCCACGTGACCCGGGGTCCTGGTGCCGGGGTGGTCATCGGAACCTGGGAACCAGGCCGGGTGCGCGAGATGACCGGGTGACCTGGGGCCGGGTTATCGACCTGTCCAGGGGACCCGGGCCGGGGACCCGACAGGACCCGGTGATCTGCGGCTGGGGTAAAAACCCGTCCCGGGGACCCGGGCTGGGTCCCGACATGCCTTGGTTACCTGGGGCCGGTGTCCCCACGTGACCCGCTGACCTGGGGCCGGTGACCCCACGTGACCCGGTCACCTGGGGCCGGTGACCCCACGTGACCCGGTCACCTGGGGCCGGTGACCCCACGTGACCGGGTCACCTGGGGCCGGTGACCCCACGTGACCCGGTCACCTGGGGCCGGTGACCCCACGTGACCCGGTCACCTGGGGCCGGTGTCCCCACGTGACCCGGTCACCTGGTGCCGGTGACCCCACGTGACCCGGTCACCTGGGGCCGGTGACCCCACGTGACCCGGTCACCTGGGGCCGGTGTACCCATGTGACCCGGTCACCTGGGGCCGGTGACCCCACGTGACCCGGTCACCTGGGGCCGGTGACCCCACGTGACCCGGTCACCTGGGGCCGGTGACCCCACGTGACCCGGTCACCTGGGGCCGGTGACCCCACGTGACCCGGTGACCTGGGGCCGGTGACCCCACGTGACCCGCTGACCTGGGGCCGGTGACCCCACGTGACCCGGTCACCTGGGGCCGGTGACCCCACGTGACCCGGTCACCTGGGGCCGGTGACCCCACGTGACCCGGTCACCTGGGGCCGGTGACCCCACGTGACCCGGTCACCTGGGGCCGGTGACCTCACGTGACCCGGTCACCTGGGGCCGGTGACCCCACGTGACCCGGTCACCTGGGGCCGGTGACCCCACGTGACCAGGTCACCTGGGGCCGGTGACCCCACGTGACCCGGTCACCTGGGGCCGGTGACCCCACGTGACCCGGTGACCTGGGGCCGGTGACCCCACGTGACCCGGTCACCTGGGGCCGGTGACCCCACGTGACCCGGTCACCTGGGGCCGGGGTCCCCACGGGACCCAGGGTCCTGGTGCCGGGGTGGTTACCGGAACCTGGGAACCAGGCCGGTTACCCGACACGACCCGGTGACCTGGGGCCGGGTTAACGACCTGTCCAGGGGACCCGGGCCGGGGACCCGACAGGACCCGGTGGTCCTTCGCTGGTGTCCCGATGCAACCCGGGGACCCGGGCCCGGGCCCCCACGTGATCCAGTGATCCGGTGCTTTTGTCCCGATGCAACCCGGGGACCTGGGCCGGGGACCCGGTATGACTCCGTCTCCCGGGGCCGGGGTGGTCACCTGACACTGGTACCCGGGACAGCGACCCGACATGACCCCGTGACCCGGGGCCGGGGTGCCGACCTGTCCAGGGGACCCGACCCGGGTACCCGACAGGACCCGGTGATCTGCGGCTGGGGTAAAAACCCGTCCCGGGGACCCGGGCTGGGTCCCGACATGACCCGGTGACCTGGGGCTGTGGTGTCGACCGGACTCGGGGACCTGGTCCGGTGTCCCGTCATGACCCGGGGACCTGGGGTCGGGGTGGTCACCAGACCCTTGTACCCAGGCCGTTGACCCGACATGACCCTGTGACCCGGGGCCTGGGTAAAAATCCAACCCGGGGACCCGGGCATGGGACGTGACATGACCCGACCTGGGTCCGGGGTCCCGAACTGACCCGGTGACCTGGGTCCGGGGACTCGGTATGACCCGGTTACCTGGGTCCGGGGTCCCCACGTGACCCGGTCACCTGGGGCCGGGGTCCCCACGTGACCCGCTGACCTGGGGCCGGTGACCCCACGTGACCCGGTCACCTGGGGCCGGTGTCCCCACGTGACCCGGGGTCCTGGTGCCGGGGTGGTCATCGGAACCTGGGAACCAGGCCGGGTGCGCGAGATGACCGGGTGACCTCGGGCCGGGTTATCGACCTGTCCAGGGGACACGGGCCGGGGACCCGACAGGACCCGGTGATCTGCGGCTGGGGTAAAAACCCGTCCCGGGGACCCGGGCTGGGTCCCGACATGCCTTGGTTACCTGGGGCCGGTGTCCCCACGTGACCCGGTGACCCCACGTGACCCGGTCACCTGGGGCCGGTGTCCCCACGTGACCCGGTCACCTGGGGCCGGTGACCCCACGTGACCCGGTCACCTGGGGCCGGTGTCCCCACGTGACCCGCTGACCTGGGGCCGGTGACCCCACGTGACCCAGTCACCTGGGGCCGGTGACCCCACGTGACCCGGTCACCTGGGGCCGGTGACCCCACGTGACCCGGTCACCTGGGGCCGGTGACCCCACGTGACCCGGTCACCTGGGGCCGGTGACCCCACGTGACCCGGTGACCTGGGGCCGGTGACCCCACGTGACCCGGTCACCTGGGGCCGGTGACCCCACGTGACCCGGTCACCTGGGGCCGGGGTCCCCACGGGACCCGGGGTCCTGGTGCCGGGGTGGTCACCGGAACCTGGGAACCAGGCCGGTTACCCGACACGACCCGGTGACCTGGGGCCGGGTTAACGACCTGTCCAGGGGACCCGGGCCGGGGACCCGACAGGACCCGGTGGTCCTTCGCTGGTGTCCCGATGCAACCCGGGGACCCGGGCCCGGGCCCCCACGTGATCCAGTGATCCGGTGCTTTTGTCCCGATGCAACCCGGGGACCTGGGCCGGGGACCCGGTATGACTCTGTCTCCCGGGGCCGGGGTGGTCACCTGACACTGGTACCCGGGACAGCGACCCGACATGACCCCGTGACCCGGGGCCGGGGTGCCGACCTGTCCAGGGGACCCGACCCGGGTACCCGACAGGACCCGGTGATCTGCGGCTGGGGTAAAAACCCGTCCCGGGGACCCGGGCTGGGTCCCGACATGCCTTGGTTACCTGGGGCCGGTGACCCCACGTGACCCGGTCACCTGGGGCCGGTGTCCCCACGTGACCCGCTGACCTGGGGCCGGTGACCCCACGTGACCGGGTCACCTGGGGCCGGTGACCCCACGTGACCCGGTCACCTGGGGCCGGTGACCCCACGTGACCCGGTCACCTGGGGCCGGTGTCCCCACGTGACCCGGTCACCTGGTGCCGGTGACCCCACGTGACCCGGTCACCTGGGGCCGGTGACCCCACGTGACCCGGTCACCTGGGGCCGGTGTACCCACGTGACCCAGTCACCTGGGGCCGGTGACCCCACGTGACCCGGTCACCTGGGGCCGGTGACCCCACGTGACCCGGTGACCTGGGGCCGGTGACCCCACGTGACCCGCTGACCTGGGGCCGGTGACCCCACGTGACCCGGTCACCTGGGGCCGGTGACCCCACGTGACCCGGTCACCTGGGGCCGGTGACCCCACGTGACCCGGTCACCTGGGGCCGGTGACCCCACGTGACCCGGTCACCTGGGGCCGGTGTACCCACGTGACCCGGTCACCTGGGGCCGGTGACCCCACGTGACCCGGTCACCTGGGGCCGGTGACCCCACGTGACCCGGTGACCTGGGGCCGGTGACCCCACGTGACCCGCTGACCTGGGGCCGGTGACCCCACGTGACCCGGTCACCTGGGGCCGGTGACCCCACGTGACCCGGTCACCTGGGGCCGGTGACCCCACGTGACCCGGTCACCTGGGGCCGGTGACCCCACGTGACCCGGTCACCTGGGGCCGGTGACCCCACGTGACCAGGTCACCTGGGGCCGGTGACCCCACGTGACCCGGTCACCTGGGGCCGGTGACCCCACGTGACCCGGTGACCTGGGGCCGGTGACCCCACGTGACCCGGTCACCTGGGGCCGGTGACCCCACGTGACCCGGTCACCTTGGGCCGGTGACCCCACGTGACCCGGTCACCTGGGGCCGGTGACCCCACGTGACCCGGTCACCTGGGGCCGGGGTCCCCACGGGACCCAGGGTCCTGGTGCCGGGGTGGTCACCGGAACCTGGGAACCAGGCCGGTTACCCGACACGACCCGGTGACCTGGGGCCGGGTTAACGACCTGTCCAGGGGACCCGGGCCGGGGACCCGACAGGACCCGGTGGTCCTTCGCTGGTGTCCCGATGCAACCCGGGGACCCGGGCCCGGGCCCCCACGTGATCCAGTGATCCGGTGCTTTTGTCCCGATGCAACCCGGGGACCTGGGCCGGGGACCCGGTATGACTCCGTCTCCCGGGGCCGGGGTGGTCACCTGACACTGGTACCCGGGACAGCGACCCGACATGACCCCGCGACCCGGGGCCGGGGTGCCGACCTGTCCAGGGGACCCGACCCAGGTACCCGACAGGACCCGGTGATCTGCGGCTGGGGTAAAAACCCGTCCCGGGGACCCGGGCTGGGTCCCGACATGACCCGGTGACCTGGGGCTGTGGTGTCGACCGGACTCGGGGACCTGGTCCGGTGTCCCGTCATGACCCGGGGACCTGGGGTCGGGGTGGTCACCAGACCCTTGTACCCAGGCCGTTGACCCGACATGACCCTGTGACCCGGGGCCTGGGTAAAAATCCAACCCGGGGACCCGGGCATGGGACGTGACATGACCCGACCTGGGTCCGGGGTCCCGAACTGACCCGGTGACCTGGGTCCGGGGACTCGGTATGACCCGGTTACCTGGGTCCGGGGTCCCCACGTGACCCGGTCACCTGGGGCCGGGGTCCCCACGTGACCCGCTGACCTGGGGCCGGTGACCCCACGTGACCCGGTCACCTGGGGCCGGTGTCCCCACGTGACCCGGGGTCCTGGTGCCGGGGTGGTCATCGGAACCTGGGAACCAGGCCGGGTGCGCGAGATGACCAGGTGACCTCGGGCCGGGTTATCGACCTGTCCAGGGGACACGGGCCGGGGACCCGACAGGACCCGGTGATCTGCGGCTGGGGTAAAAACCCGTCCCGGGGACCCGGGCTGGGTCCCGACATGCCTTGGTTACCTGGGGCCGGTGTCCCCACGTGACCCGGTGACCCCACGTGACCCGGTCACCTGGGGCCGGTGTCCCCACGTGACCCGGTCACCTGGGGCCGGTGACCCCACGTGACCCGGTCACCTGGGGCCGGTGTCCCCACGTGACCCGCTGACCTGGGGCCGGTGACCCCACGTGACCCGGTCACCTGGGGCCGGTGACCCCACGTGACCGGGTCACCTGGGGCCGGTGACCCCACGTGACCCGGTCACCTGGGGCCGGTGACCCCACGTGACCCGGTCACCTGGGGCCGGTGTCCCCACGTGACCCGGTCACCTGGTGCCGGTGACCCCACGTGACCCGGTCACCTGGGGCCGGTGACCCCACGTGACCCGGTCACCTGGGGCCGGTGTACCCACGTGACCCGGTCACCTGGGGCCGGTGACCCCACGTGACCCGGTCACCTGGGGCCGGTGACCCCACGTGACCCGCTGACCTGGGGCCGGTGACCCCACGTGACCCGGTGACCTGGGGCCGGTGACCCCACGTGACCCGCTGACCTGGGGCCGGTGACCCCACGTGACCCGGTCACCTGGGGCCGGTGACCCCACGTGACCCGGTCACCTGGGGCCGGTGACCCCACGTGACCCGGTCACCTGGGGCCGGTGACCCCACGTGACCCGGTCACCTGGGGCCGGTGTACCCACGTGACCCGGTCACCTGGGGCCGGTGACCCCACGTGACCCGGTCACCTGGGGCCGGTGACCCCACGTGACCCGGTCACCTGGTGCCGGTGACCCCACGTGACCCGGTGACCTGGGGCCGGTGACCCCACGTGACCCGCTGACCTGGGGCCGGTGACCCCACGTGACCCGGTCACCTGGGGCCGGTGACCCCACGTGACCCGGTCACCTGGGGCCGGTGACCCCACGTGACCCGGTCACCTGGGGCCGGTGACCCCACGTGACCCGGTCACCTGGGGCCGGTGACCTCACGTGACCCGGTCACCTGGGGCCGGTGACCCCACGTGACCCGGTCACCTGGGGCCGGTGACCCCACGTGACCAGGTCACCTGGGGCCGGTGACCCCACGTGACCCGGTCACCTGGGGCCGGTGACCCCACGTGACCCGGTGACCTGGGGCCGGTGACCCCACGTGACCCGGTCACCTGGGGCCGGTGACCCCACGTGACCCGGTCACCTTGGGCCGGTGACCCCACGTGACCCGGTCACCTGGGGCCGGTGACCCCACGTGACCCGGTCACCTGGGGCCGGTGACCTCACGTGACCCGGTCACCTGGGGCCGGTGACCCCACGTGACCAGGTCACCTGCGGCCGGTGACCCCACGTGACCCGGTCACCTGGGGCCGGTGACCCCACGTGACCCGCTGACCTGGGGCCGGTGACCCCACGTGACCGGGTCACCTGGGGCCGGTGACCCCACGTGACCCGGTCACCTGGGGCCGGTGACCCCACGTGACCCGGTCACCTGGGGCCGGTGTCCCCACGTGACCCGGTCACCTGGTGCCGGTGACCCCACGTGACCCGGTCACCTGGGGCCGGTGACCCCACGTGACCCGGTCACCTGGGGCCGGTGTACCCACGTGACCCAGTCACCTGGGGCCGGTGACCCCACGTGACCCGGTCACCTGGGGCCGGTGACCCCACGTGACCCGGTGACCTGGGGCCGGTGACCCCACGTGACCCGCTGACCTGGGGCCGGTGACCCCACGTGACCCGGTCACCTGGGGCCGGTGACCCCACGTGACCCGGTCACCTGGGGCCGGTGACCCCACGTGACCCGGTCACCTGGGGCCGGTGACCCCACGTGACCCGGTCACCTGGGGCCGGTGTACCCACGTGACCCGGTCACCTGGGGCCGGTGACCCCACGTGACCCGGTCACCTGGGGCCGGTGACCCCACGTGACCCGGTGACCTGGGGCCGGTGACCCCACGTGACCCGCTGACCTGGGGCCGGTGACCCCACGTGACCCGGTCACCTGGGGCCGGTGACCCCACGTGACCCGGTCACCTGGGGCCGGTGACCCCACGTGACCCGGTCACCTGGGGCCGGTGACCCCACGTGACCAGGTCACCTGGGGCCGGTGACCCCACGTGACCCGGTCACCTGGGGCCGGTGACCCCACGTGACCCGGTGACCTGGGGCCGGTGACCCCACGTGACCCGGTCACCTGGGGCCGGTGACCCCACGTGACCCGGTCACCTTGGGCCGGTGACCCCACGTGACCCGGTCACCTGGGGCCGGTGACCCCACGTGACCCGGTCACCTGGGGCCGGGGTCCCCACGGGACCCAGGGTCCTGGTGCCGGGGTGGTCACCGGAACCTGGGAACCAGGCCGGTTACCCGACACGACCCGGTGACCTGGGGCCGGGTTAACGACCTGTCCAGGGGACCCGGGCCGGGGACCCGACAGGACCCGGTGGTCCTTCGCTGGTGTCCCGATGCAACCCGGGGACCCGGGCCCGGGCCCCCACGTGATCCAGTGATCCGGTGCTTTTGTCCCGATGCAACCCGGGGACCTGGGCCGGGGACCCGGTATGACTCCGTCTCCCGGGGCCGGGGTGGTCACCTGACACTGGTACCCGGGACAGCGACCCGACATGACCCCGCGACCCGGGGCCGGGGTGCCGACCTGTCCAGGGGACCCGACCCAGGTACCCGACAGGACCCGGTGATCTGCGGCTGGGGTAAAAACCCGTCCCGGGGACCCGGGCTGGGTCCCGACATGACCCGGTGACCTGGGGCTGTGGTGTCGACCGGACTCGGGGACCTGGTCCGGTGTCCCGTCATGACCCGGGGACCTGGGGTCGGGGTGGTCACCAGACCCTTGTACCCAGGCCGTTGACCCGACATGACCCTGTGACCCGGGGCCTGGGTAAAAATCCAACCCGGGGACCCGGGCATGGGACGTGACATGACCCGACCTGGGTCCGGGGTCCCGAACTGACCCGGTGACCTGGGTCCGGGGACTCGGTATGACCCGGTTACCTGGGTCCGGGGTCCCCACGTGACCCGGTCACCTGGGGCCGGGGTCCCCACGTGACCCGCTGACCTGGGGCCGGTGACCCCACGTGACCCGGTCACCTGGGGCCGGTGTCCCCACGTGACCCGGGGTCCTGGTGCCGGGGTGGTCATCGGAACCTGGGAACCAGGCCGGGTGCGCGAGATGACCAGGTGACCTCGGGCCGGGTTATCGACCTGTCCAGGGGACACGGGCCGGGGACCCGACAGGACCCGGTGATCTGCGGCTGGGGTAAAAACCCGTCCCGGGGACCCGGGCTGGGTCCCGACATGCCTTGGTTACCTGGGGCCGGTGTCCCCACGTGACCCGGTGACCCCACGTGACCCGGTCACCTGGGGCCGGTGTCCCCACGTGACCCGGTCACCTGGGGCCGGTGACCCCACGTGACCCGGTCACCTGGGGCCGGTGTCCCCACGTGACCCGCTGACCTGGGGCCGGTGACCCCACGTGACCCGGTCACCTGGGGCCGGTGACCCCACGTGACCGGGTCACCTGGGGCCGGTGACCCCACGTGACCCGGTCACCTGGGGCCGGTGACCCCACGTGACCCGGTCACCTGGGGCCGGTGTCCCCACGTGACCCGGTCACCTGGTGCCGGTGACCCCACGTGACCCGGTCACCTGGGGCCGGTGACCCCACGTGACCCGGTCACCTGGGGCCGGTGTACCCACGTGACCCGGTCACCTGGGGCCGGTGACCCCACGTGACCCGGTCACCTGGGGCCGGTGACCCCACGTGACCCGCTGACCTGGGGCCGGTGACCCCACGTGACCCGGTGACCTGGGGCCGGTGACCCCACGTGACCCGCTGACCTGGGGCCGGTGACCCCACGTGACCCGGTCACCTGGGGCCGGTGACCCCACGTGACCCGGTCACCTGGGGCCGGTGACCCCACGTGACCCGGTCACCTGGGGCCGGTGACCCCACGTGACCCGGTCACCTGGGGCCGGTGTACCCACGTGACCCGGTCACCTGGGGCCGGTGACCCCACGTGACCCGGTCACCTGGGGCCGGTGACCCCACGTGACCCGGTCACCTGGTGCCGGTGACCCCACGTGACCCGGTGACCTGGGGCCGGTGACCCCACGTGACCCGCTGACCTGGGGCCGGTGACCCCACGTGACCCGGTCACCTGGGGCCGGTGACCCCACGTGACCCGGTCACCTGGGGCCGGTGACCCCACGTGACCCGGTCACCTGGGGCCGGTGACCCCACGTGACCCGGTCACCTGGGGCCGGTGACCTCACGTGACCCGGTCACCTGGGGCCGGTGACCCCACGTGACCCGGTCACCTGGGGCCGGTGACCCCACGTGACCAGGTCACCTGGGGCCGGTGACCCCACGTGACCCGGTCACCTGGGGCCGGTGACCCCACGTGACCCGGTGACCTGGGGCCGGTGACCCCACGTGACCCGGTCACCTGGGGCCGGTGACCCCACGTGACCCGGTCACCTGGGGCCGGTGACCCCACGTGACCCGGTCACCTGGGGCCGGTGACCCCACGTGACCCGGTCACCTGGGGCCGGTGACCTCACGTGACCCGGTCACCTGGGGCCGGTGACCCCACGTGACCAGGTCACCTGCGGCCGGTGACCCCACGTGACCCGGTCACCTGGGGCCGGTGACCCCACGTGACCCGGTCACCTGGGGCCGGTGACCTCACGTGACCCGGTCACCTGGGGCCGGTGACCCCACGTGACCCGGTCACCTGGGGCCGGTGACCCCACGTGACCAGGTCACCTGGGGCCGGTGACCCCACGTGACCCAGTCACCTGGTGCCGGTGACCCCACATGACCCGGTCACCTGGGGCCGGTGTCCCCACGTGACCCGGTCACCTGGGGCCGGTGACCCCACGTGACCCGGTCACCTGGGGCCGGGGTCCCCACGGGACCCAGGGTCCTGGTGCCGGGGTGGTCACCGGAACCTGGGAACCAGGCCGGTTACCCGACACGACCCGGTGACCTGGGGCCGGGTTAACGACCTGTCCAGGGGACCCGGGCCGGGGACCCGACAGGACCCGGTGGTCCTTCGCTGGTGTCCCGATGCAACCCGGGGACCCGGGCCCGGGCCCCCACGTGATCCAGTGATCCGGTGCTTTTGTCCCGATGCAACCCGGGGACCTGGGCCGGGGACCCGGTATGACTCCGTCTCCCGGGGCCGGGGTGGTCACCTGACACTGGTACCCGGGACAGCGACCCGACATGACCCCGTGACCCGGGGCCGGGGTGCCGACCTGTCCAGGGGACCCGACCCGGGTACCCGACAGGACCCGGTGATCTGCGGCTGGGGTAAAAACCCGTCCCGGGGACCCGGGCTGGGTCCCGACATGACCCGGTGACCTGGGGCTGTGGTGTCGACCGGACTCGGGGACCTGGTCCGGTGTCCCGTCATGACCCGGGGACCTGGGGTCGGGGTGGTCACCAGACCCTTGTACCCAGGCCGTTGACCCGACATGACCCTGTGACCCGGGGCCTGGGTAAAAATCCAACCCGGGGACCCGGGCATGGGACGTGACATGACCCGACCTGGGTCCGGGGTCCCGAACTGACCCGGTGACCTGGGTCCGGGGACTCGGTATGACCCGGTTACCTGGGTCCGGGGTCCCCACGTGACCCGGTCACCTGGGGCCGGGGTCCCCACGTGACCCGCTGACCTGGGGCCGGTGACCCCACGTGACCCGGTCACCTGGGGCCGGTGTCCCCACGTGACCCGGGGTCCTGGTGCCGGGGTGGTCATCGGAACCTGGGAACCAGGCCGGGTGCGCGAGATGACCGGGTGACCTGGGGCCGGGTTATCGACCTGTCCAGGGGACACGGGCCGGGGACCCGACAGGACCCGGTGATCTGCGGCTGGGGTAAAAACCCGTCCCGGGGACCCGGGCTGGGTCCCGACATGCCTTGGTTACCTGGGGCCGGTGTCCCCACGTGACCCGGTGACCCCACGTGACCCGGTCACCTGGGGCCGGTGTCCCCACGTGACCCGGTCACCTGGGGCCGGTGACCCCACGTGACCCGGTCACCTGGGGCCGGTGTCCCCACGTGACCCGCTGACCTGGGGCCGGTGACCCCACGTGACCCGGTCACCTGGGGCCGGTGACCCCACGTGACCCGGTCACCTGGGGCCGGTGTCCCCACGTGACCCGGTCACCTGGGGCCGGTGACCCCACGTGACCCGGTCACCTGGGGCCGGTGACCCCACGTGACCCGGTGACCTGGGGCCGGTGACCCCACGTGACCCGGTCACCTGGGGCCGGTGACCCCACGTGACCCGGTCACCTGGGGCCGGGGTCCCCACGGGACCCGGGGTCCTGGTGCCGGGGTGGTCACCGGAACCTGGGAACCAGGCCGGTTACCCGACACGACCCGGTGACCTGGGGCCGGGTTAACGACCTGTCCAGGGGACCCGGGCCGGGGACCCGACAGGACCCGGTGGTCCTTCGCTGGTGTCCCGATGCAACCCGGGGACCCGGGCCCGGGCCCCCACGTGATCCAGTGATCCGGTGCTTTTGTCCCGATGCAACCCGGGGACCTGGGCCGGGGACCCGGTATGACTCTGTCTCCCGGGGCCGGGGTGGTCACCTGACACTGGTACCCGGGACAGCGACCCGACATGACCCCGTGACCCGGGGCCGGGGTGCCGACCTGTCCAGGGGACCCGACCCGGGTACCCGACAGGACCCGGTGATCTGCGGCTGGGGTAAAAACCCGTCCCGGGGACCCGGGCTGGGTCCCGACATGCCTTGGTTACCTGGGGCCGGTGACCCCACGTGACCCGGTCACCTGGGGCCGGTGTCCCCACGTGACCCGCTGACCTGGGGCCGGTGACCCCACGTGACCCGGTCACCTGGGGCCGGTGACCCCACGTGACCCGGTCACCTGGGGCCGGTGACCCCACGTGACCGGGTCACCTGGGGCCGGTGACCCCACGTGACCCGGTCACCTGGGGCCGGTGACCCCACGTGACCCGGTCACCTGGGGCCGGTGTCCCCACGTGACCCGGGGTCCTGGTGCCGGGGTGGTCATCGGAACCTGGGAACCAGGCCGGGTGCGCGAGATGACCGGGTGACCTGGGGCCGGGTTATCGACCTGTCCAGGGGACCCGGGCCGGGGACCCGACAGGACCCGGTGATCTGCGGCTGGGGTAAAAACCCGTCCCGGGGACCCGGGCTGGGTCCCGACATGCCTTGGTTACCTGGGGCCGGTGTCCCCACGTGACCCGCTGACCTGGGGCCGGTGACCCCACGTGACCCGGTCACCTGGGGCCGGTGTCCCCACGTGACCCGGTCACCTGGGGCCGGTGACCCCACGTGACCCGGTCAACTGGGGCCGGTGTCCCCACGTGACCCGCTGACCTGGGGCCGGTGACCCCACGTGACCCGGTCACCTGGGGCCGGTGACCCCACGTGACCCGGTCACCTGGGGCCGGTGACCCCACGTGACCCGGTCACCTGGGGCCGGTGACCCCACGTGACCCGCTGACCTGGGGCCGGTGACCCCACGTGACCCGGTCACCTGGGGCCGGTGACCCCACGTGACCCGGTCACCTGGGGCCGGTGACCCCACGTGACCCGGTCACCTGGGGCCGGTGACCCCACGTGACCCGGTCACCTGGGGCCGGTGACCTCACGTGACCCGGTCACCTGGGGCCGGTGACCCCACGTGACCCGGTCACCTGGGGCCGGTGACCCCACATGACCAGGTCACCTGGGGCCGGTGACCCCACGTGACCCGGTCACCTGGGGCCGGTGACCACACGTGACCCGGTGACCTGGGGCCGGTGACCCCACGTGACCCGCTGACCTGGGGCCGGTGACCCCACGTGACCCGGTCACCTGGGGCCGGTGACCCCACGTGACCCGGTCACCTGGGGCCGGTGACCTCACGTGACCCGGTCACCTGGGGCCGGTGACCCCACGTGACCCGGTCACCTGGGGCCGGTGACCCCACGTGACCAGGTCACCTGCGGCCGGTGACCCCACGTGACCCGGTCAGCTGGGGCCGGTGACCCCACGTGACCCGGTCACCTGGGGCCGGTGACCTCACGTGACCCGGTCACCTGGGGCCGGTGACCCCACGTGACCCGGTCACCTGGGGCCGGTGACCCCACGTGACCAGGTCACCTGGGGCCGGTGACCCCACGTGACCCCGTCACCTGGTGCCGGTGACCCCACGTGACCCGGTCACCTGGGGCCGGTGTCCCCACGTGACCCGGTCACCTGGGGCCGGTGACCCCACGTGACCCGGTCACCTGGGGCCGGGGTCCCCACGGGACCCGGGGTCCTGGTGCCGGGGTGGTCACCGGAACCTGGGAACCAGGCCGGTTACCCGACACGACCCGGTGACCTGGGGCCGGGTTAACGACCTGTCCAGGGGACCCGGGCCGGGGACCCGACAGGACCCGGTGGTCCTTCGCTGGTGTCCCGATGCAACCCGGGGACCCGGGCCCGGGCCCCCACGTGATCCAGTGATCCGGTGCTTTTGTCCCGATGCAACCCGGGGACCTGGGCCGGGGACCCGGTATGACTCTGTCTCCCGGGGCCGGGGTGGTCACCTGACACTGGTACCCGGGACAGCGACCCGACATGACCCCGTGACCCGGGGCCGGGGTGCCGACCTGTCCAGGGGACCCGACCCGGGTACCCGACAGGACCCGGTGATCTGCGGCTGGGGTAAAAACCCGTCCCGGGGACCCGGGCTGGGTCCCGACATGACCCGGTGACCTGGGGCTGTGGTGTCGACCGGACTCGGGGACCTGGTCCGGTGTCCCGTCATGACCCGGGGACCTGGGGTCGGGGTGGTCACCAGACCCTTGTACCCAGGCCGTTGACCCGACATGACCCTGTGACCCGGGGCCTGGGTAAAAATCCAACCCGGGGACCCGGGCATGGGACGTGACATGACCCGACCTGGGTCCGGGGTCCCGAACTGACCCGGTGACCTGGGTCCGGGGACTCGGTATGACCCGGTTACCTGGGTCCGGGGTCCCCACGTGACCCGGTCACCTGGGGCCGGGGTCCCCACGTGACCCGCTGACCTGGGGCCGGTGACCCCACGTGACCCGGTCACCTGGGGCCGGTGTCCCCACGTGACCCGGGGTCCTGGTGCCGGGGTGGTCATCGGAACCTGGGAACCAGGCCGGGTGCGCGAGATGACCGGGTGACCTGGGGCCGGGTTATCGACCTGTCCAGGGGACACGGGCCGGGGACCCGACAGGACCCGGTGATCTGCGGCTGGGGTAAAAACCCGTCCCGGGGACCCGGGCTGGGTCCCGACATGCCTTGGTTACCTGGGGCCGGTGTCCCCACGTGACCCGGTGACCCCACGTGACCCGGTCACCTGGGGCCGGTGACCCCACGTGACCCGGTCACCTGGGGCCGGTGTCCCCACGTGACCCGCTGACCTGGGGCCGGTGACCCCACGTGACCCGGTCACCTGGGGCCGGTGACCCCACGTGACCGGGTCACCTGGGGCCGGTGACCCCACGTGACCCGGTCACCTGGGGCCGGTGACCCCACGTGACCCGGTCACCTGGGGCCGGTGTCCCCACGTGACCCGGTCACCTGGTGCCGGTGACCCCACGTGACCCGGTCACCTGGGGCCGGTGACCCCACGTGACCCGGTCACCTGGGGCCGGTGTACCCACGTGACCCGGTCACCTGGGGCCGGTGACCCCACGTGACCCGGTCACCTGGGGCCGGTGACCCCACGTGACCCGGTGACCTGGGGCCGGTGACCCCACGTGACCCGCTGACCTGGGGCCGGTGACCCCACGTGACCCGGTCACCTGGGGCCGGTGACCCCACGTGACCCGGTCACCTGGGGCCGGTGACCCCACGTGACCCGGTCACCTGGGGCCGGTGACCCCACGTGACCCGGTCACCTGGGGCCGGTGTACCCACGTGACCCGGTCACCTGGGGCCGGTGACCCCACGTGACCCGGTCACCTGGGGCCGGTGACCCCACGTGACCCGGTCACCTGGGGCCGGTGACCCCACGTGACCCGGTGACCTGGGGCCGGTGACCCCACGTGACCCGCTGACCTGGGGCCGGTGACCCCACGTGACCCGGTCACCTGGGGCCGGTGACCCCACGTGACCCGGTCACCTGGGGCCGGTGACCCCACGTGACCCGGTCACCTGGGGCCGGTGACCCCACGTGACCCGGTCACCTGGGGCCGGTGACCTCACGTGACCCGGTCACCTGGGGCCGGTGACCCCACGTGACCCGGTCACCTGGGGCCGGTGACCCCACGTGACCAGGTCACCTGGGGCCGGTGACCCCACGTGACCCGGTCACCTGGGGCCGGTGACCCCACGTGACCCGGTGACCTGGGGCCGGTGACCCCACGTGACCCGGTCACCTGGGGCCGGTGACCCCACGTGACCCGGTCACCTTGGGCCGGTGACCCCACGTGACCCGGTCACCTGGGGCCGGTGACCCCACGTGACCCGGTCACCTGGGGCCGGTGACCTCACGTGACCCGGTCACCTGGGGCCGGTGACCCCACGTGACCAGGTCACCTGCGGCCGGTGACCCCACGTGACCCGGTCACCTGGGGCCGGTGACCCCACGTGACCCGGTCACCTGGGGCCGGTGACCTCACGTGACCCGGTCACCTGGGGCCGGTGACCCCACGTGACCCGGTCACCTGGGGCCGGTGACCCCACGTGACCAGGTCACCTGGGGCCGGTGACCCCACGTGACCCAGTCACCTGGTGCCGGTGACCCCACATGACCCGGTCACCTGGGGCCGGTGTCCCCACGTGACCCGGTCACCTGGGGCCGGTGACCCCACGTGACCCGGTCACCTGGGGCCGGGGTCCCCACGGGACCCAGGGTCCTGGTGCCGGGGTGGTCACCGGAACCTGGGAACCAGGCCGGTTACCCGACACGACCCGGTGACCTGGGGCCGGGTTAACGACCTGTCCAGGGGACCCGGGCCGGGGACCCGACAGGACCCGGTGGTCCTTCGCTGGTGTCCCGATGCAACCCGGGGACCCGGGCCCGGGCCCCCACGTGATCCAGTGATCCGGTGCTTTTGTCCCGATGCAACCCGGGGACCTGGGCCGGGGACCCGGTATGACTCCGTCTCCCGGGGCCGGGGTGGTCACCTGACACTGGTACCCGGGACAGCGACCCGACATGACCCCGTGACCCGGGGCCGGGGTGCCGACCTGTCCAGGGGACCCGACCCGGGTACCCGACAGGACCCGGTGATCTGCGGCTGGGGTAAAAACCCGTCCCGGGGACCCGGGCTGGGTCCCGACATGACCCGGTGACCTGGGGCTGTGGTGTCGACCGGACTCGGGGACCTGGTCCGGTGTCCCGTCATGACCCGGGGACCTGGGGTCGGGGTGGTCACCAGACCCTTGTACCCAGGCCGTTGACCCGACATGACCCTGTGACCCGGGGCCTGGGTAAAAATCCAACCCGGGGACCCGGGCATGGGACGTGACATGACCCGACCTGGGTCCGGGGTCCCGAACTGACCCGGTGACCTGGGTCCGGGGACTCGGTATGACCCGGTTACCTGGGTCCGGGGTCCCCACGTGACCCGGTCACCTGGGGCCGGGGTCCCCACGTGACCCGCTGACCTGGGGCCGGTGACCCCACGTGACCCGGTCACCTGGGGCCGGTGTCCCCACGTGACCCGGGGTCCTGGTGCCGGGGTGGTCATCGGAACCTGGGAACCAGGCCGGGTGCGCGAGATGACCGGGTGACCTCGGGCCGGGTTATCGACCTGTCCAGGGGACACGGGCCGGGGACCCGACAGGACCCGGTGATCTGCGGCTGGGGTAAAAACCCGTCCCGGGGACCCGGGCTGGGTCCCGACATGCCTTGGTTACCTGGGGCCGGTGTCCCCACGTGACCCGGTGACCCCACGTGACCCGGTCACCTGGGGCCGGTGTCCCCACGTGACCCGGTCACCTGGGGCCGGTGACCCCACGTGACCCGGTCACCTGGGGCCGGTGTCCCCACGTGACCCGCTGACCTGGGGCCGGTGACCCCACGTGACCCGGTCACCTGGGGCCGGTGACCCCACGTGACCCGGTCACCTGGGGCCGGTGTCCCCACGTGACCCGGTCACCTGGGGCCGGTGACCCCACGTGACCCGGTCACCTGGGGCCGGTGACCCCACGTGACCCGGTCACCTGGGGCCGGTGACCCCACGTGACCCGGTGACCTGGGGCCGGTGACCCCACGTGACCCGGTCACCTGGGGCCGGTGACCCCACGTGACCCGGTCACCTGGGGCCGGGGTCCCCACGGGACCCGGGGTCCTGGTGCCGGGGTGGTCACCGGAACCTGGGAACCAGGCCGGTTACCCGACACGACCCGGTGACCTGGGGCCGGGTTAACGACCTGTCCAGGGGACCCGGGCCGGGGACCCGACAGGACCCGGTGGTCCTTCGCTGGTGTCCCGATGCAACCCGGGGACCCGGGCCCGGGCCCCCACGTGATCCAGTGATCCGGTGCTTTTGTCCCGATGCAACCCGGGGACCTGGGCCGGGGACCCGGTATGACTCTGTCTCCCGGGGCCGGGGTGGTCACCTGACACTGGTACCCGGGACAGCGACCCGACATGACCCCGTGACCCGGGGCCGGGGTGCCGACCTGTCCAGGGGACCCGACCCGGGTACCCGACAGGACCCGGTGATCTGCGGCTGGGGTAAAAACCCGTCCCGGGGACCCGGGCTGGGTCCCGACATGCCTTGGTTACCTGGGGCCGGTGACCCCACGTGACCCGGTCACCTGGGGCCGGTGTCCCCACGTGACCCGCTGACCTGGGGCCGGTGACCCCACGTGACCCGGTCACCTGGGGCCGGTGACCCCACGTGACCCGGTCACCTGGGGCCGGTGACCCCACGTGACCGGGTCACCTGGGGCCGGTGACCCCACGTGACCCGGTCACCTGGGGCCGGTGACCCCACGTGACCCGGTCACCTGGGGCCGGTGTCCCCACGTGACCCGGGGTCCTGGTGCCGGGGTGGTCATCGGAACCTGGGAACCAGGCCGGGTGCGCGAGATGACCGGGTGACCTGGGGCCGGGTTATCGACCTGTCCAGGGGACCCGGGCCGGGGACCCGACAGGACCCGGTGATCTGCGGCTGGGGTAAAAACCCGTCCCGGGGACCCGGGCTGGGTCCCGACATGCCTTGGTTACCTGGGGCCGGTGTCCCCACGTGACCCGCTGACCTGGGGCCGGTGACCCCACGTGACCCGGTCACCTGGGGCCGGTGTCCCCACGTGACCCGGTCACCTGGGGCCGGTGACCCCACGTGACCCGGTCAACTGGGGCCGGTGTCCCCACGTGACCCGCTGACCTGGGGCCGGTGACCCCATGTGACCCGGTCACCTGGGGCCGGTGACCCCACGTGACCCGGTCACCTGGGGCCGGTGACCCCACGTGACCCGGTCACCTGGGGCCGGTGACCCCACGTGACCCGCTGACCTGGGGCCGGTGACCCCACGTGACCCGGTCACCTGGGGCCGGTGACCCCACGTGACCCGGTCACCTGGGGCCGGTGACCCCACGTGACCCGGTCACCTGGGGCCGGTGACCCCACGTGACCCGGTCACCTGGGGCCGGTGACCTCACGTGACCCGGTCACCTGGGGCCGGTGACCCCACGTGACCCGGTCACCTGGGGCCGGTGACCCCACATGACCAGGTCACCTGGGGCCGGTGACCCCACGTGACCCGGTGACCTGGGGCCGGTGACCACACGTGACCCGGTGACCTGGGGCCGGTGACCCCACGTGACCCGCTGACCTGGGGCCGGTGACCCCACGTGACCCGGTCACCTCTGGCCGGTGACCCCACGTGACCCGGTCACCTGGGGCCGGTGACCTCACGTGACCCGGTCACCTGGGGCCGGTGACCCCACGTGACCCGGTCACCTGGGGCCGGTGACCCCACGTGACCAGGTCACCTGCGGCCGGTGACCCCACGTGACCCGGTCAGCTGGGGCCGGTGACCCCACGTGACCCGGTCACCTGGGGCCGGTGACCTCACGTGACCCGGTCACCTGGGGCCGGTGACCCCACGTGACCCGGTCACCTGGGGCCGGTGACCCCACGTGACCAGGTCACCTGGGGCCGGTGACCCCACGTGACCCAGTCACCTGGTGCCGGTGACCCCACGTGACCCGGTCACCTGGGGCCGGTGTCCCCACGTGACCCGGTCACCTGGGGCCGGTGACCCCACGTGACCCGGTCACCTGGGGCCGGGGTCCCCACGGGACCCGGGGTCCTGGTGCCGGGGTGGTCACCGGAACCTGGGAACCAGGCCGGTTACCCGACACGACCCGGTGACCTGGGGCCGGGTTAACGACCTGACAAGGGGACCCGGGCCGGGGACCCGACAGGACCCGGTGGTCCTTCGCTGGTGTCCCGATGCAACCCGGGGACCCGGGCCCGGGCCCCCACGTGATCCAGTGATCCGGTGCTTTTGTCCCGATGCAACCCGGGGACCTGGGCCGGGGACCCGGTATGACTCCGTCTCCCGGGGCCGGGGTGGTCACCTGACACTGGTACCCGGGACAGCGACCCGACATGACCCCGTGACCCGGGGCCGGGGTGCCGACCTGTCCAGGGGACCCGACCCGGGTACCCGACAGGACCCGGTGATCTGCGGCTGGGGTAAAAACCCGTCCCGGGGACCCGGGCTGGGTCCCGACATGACCCGGTGACCTGGGGCTGTGGTGTCGACCGGACTCGGGGACCTGGTCCGGTGTCCCGTCATGACCCGGGGACCTGGGGTCGGGGTGGTCACCAGACCCTTGTACCCAGGCCGTTGACCCGACATGACCCTGTGACCCGGGGCCTGGGTAAAAATCCAACCCGGGGACCCGGGCATGGGACGTGACATGACCCGACCTGGGTCCGGGATCCCGAACTGACCCGGTGTCCTGGGTCCGGGGACTCGGTATGACCCGGTTACCTGGGTCCGGGGTCCCCACGTGACCCGGTCACCTGGGGCCGGGGTCCCCACGTGACCCGCTGACCTGGGGCCGGTGACCCCACGTGACCCGGTCACCTGGGGCCGGTGTCCCCACGTGACCCGGGGTCCTGGTGCCGGGGTGGTCATCGGAACCTGGGAACCAGGCCGGGTGCGCGAGATGACCGGGTGACCTGGGGCCGGGTTATCGACCTGTCCAGGGGACCCGGGCCGGGGACCCGACAGGACCCGGTGATCTGCGGCTGGGGTAAAAACCCGTCCCGGGGACCCGGGCTGGGTCCCGACATGCCTTGGTTACCTGGGGCCGGTGTCCCCACGTGACCCGCTGACCTGGGGCCGGTGACCCCACGTGACCCGGTCACCTGGGGCCGGTGACCCCACGTGACCCGGTCACCTGGGGCCGGTGACCCCACGTGACCAGGTCACCTGGGGCCGGTGACCCCACGTGACCCGGTCACCTGGGGCCGGTGACCCCACGTGACCCGGTGACCTGGGGCCGGTGACCCCACGTGACCCGGTCACCTGGGGCCGGTGACCCCACGTGACCCGGTCACCTTGGGCCGGTGACCCCACGTGACCCGGTCTCCTGGGGCCGGTGACCCCACGTGACCCGGTCACCTGGGGCCGGTGACCTCACGTGACCCGGTCACCTGGGGCCGGTGACCCCACGTGACCAGGTCACCTGCGGCCGGTGACCCCACGTGACCCGGTCACCTGGGGCCGGTGACCCCACGTGACCCGGTCACCTGGGGCCGGTGACCTCACGTGACCCGGTCACCTGGGGCCGGTGACCCCACGTGACCCGGTCACCTGGGGCCGGTGACCCCACGTGACCAGGTCACCTGGGGCCGGTGACCCCACGTGACCCAGTCACCTGGTGCCGGTGACCCCACATGACCCGGTCACCTGGGGCCGGTGTCCCCACGTGACCCGGTCACCTGGGGCCGGTGACCCCACGTGACCCGGTCACCTGGGGCCGGGGTCCCCACGGGACCCAGGGTCCTGGTGCCGGGGTGGTCACCGGAACCTGGGAACCAGGCCGGTTACCCGACACGACCCGGTGACCTGGGGCCGGGTTAACGACCTGTCCAGGGGACCCGGGCCGGGGACCCGACAGGACCCGGTGGTCCTTCGCTGGTGTCCCGATGCAACCCGGGGACCCGGGCCCGGGCCCCCACGTGATCCAGTGATCCGGTGCTTTTGTCCCGATGCAACCCGGGGACCTGGGCCGGGGACCCGGTATGACTCCGTCTCCCGGGGCCGGGGTGGTCACCTGACACTGGTACCCGGGACAGCGACCCGACATGACCCCGTGACCCGGGGCCGGGGTGCCGACCTGTCCAGGGGACCCGACCCGGGTACCCGACAGGACCCGGTGATCTGCGGCTGGGGTAAAAACCCGTCCCGGGGACCCGGGCTGGGTCCCGACATGACCCGGTGACCTGGGGCTGTGGTGTCGACCGGACTCGGGGACCTGGTCCGGTGTCCCGTCATGACCCGGGGACCTGGGGTCGGGGTGGTCACCAGACCCTTGTACCCAGGCCGTTGACCCGACATGACCCTGTGACCCGGGGCCTGGGTAAAAATCCAACCCGGGGACCCGGGCATGGGACGTGACATGACCCGACCTGGGTCCGGGGTCCCGAACTGACCCGGTGACCTGGGTCCGGGGACTCGGTATGACCCGGTTACCTGGGTCCGGGGTCCCCACGTGACCCGGTCACCTGGGGCCGGGGTCCCCACGTGACCCGCTGACCTGGGGCCGGTGACCCCACGTGACCCGGTCACCTGGGGCCGGTGTCCCCACGTGACCCGGGGTCCTGGTGCCGGGGTGGTCATCGGAACCTGGGAACCAGGCCGGGTGCGCGAGATGACCGGGTGACCTCGGGCCGGGTTATCGACCTGTCCAGGGGACACGGGCCGGGGACCCGACAGGACCCGGTGATCTGCGGCTGGGGTAAAAACCCGTCCCGGGGACCCGGGCTGGGTCCCGACATGCCTTGGTTACCTGGGGCCGGTGTCCCCACGTGACCCGGTGACCCCACGTGACCCGGTCACCTGGGGCCGGTGTCCCCCACGTGACCCGGTCACCTGGGGCCGGTGACCCCACGTGACCCGGTCACCTGGGGCCGGTGTCCCCACGTGACCCGCTGACCTGGGGCCGGTGACCCCACGTGACCCGGTCACCTGGGGCCGGTGACCCCACGTGACCCGGTCACCTGGGGCCGGTGTCCCCACGTGACCCGGTCACCTGGGGCCGGTGACCCCACGTGACCCGGTCACCTGGGGCCGGTGACCCCACGTGACCCGGTCACCTGGGGCCGGTGACCCCACGTGACCCGGTGACCTGGGGCCGGTGACCCCACGTGACCCGGTCACCTGGGGCCGGTGACCCCACGTGACCCGGTCACCTGGGGCCGGGGTCCCCACGGGACCCGGGGTCCTGGTGCCGGGGTGGTCACCGGAACCTGGGAACCAGGCCGGTTACCCGACACGACCCGGTGACCTGGGGCCGGGTTAACGACCTGTCCAGGGGACCCGGGCCGGGGACCCGACAGGACCCGGTGGTCCTTCGCTGGTGTCCCGATGCAACCCGGGGACCCGGGCCCGGGCCCCCACGTGATCCAGTGATCCGGTGCTTTTGTCCCGATGCAACCCGGGGACCTGGGCCGGGGACCCGGTATGACTCTGTCTCCCGGGGCCGGGGTGGTCACCTGACACTGGTACCCGGGACAGCGACCCGACATGACCCCGTGACCCGGGGCCGGGGTGCCGACCTGTCCAGGGGACCCGACCCGGGTACCCGACAGGACCCGGTGATCTGCGGCTGGGGTAAAAACCCGTCCCGGGGACCCGGGCTGGGTCCCGACATGCCTTGGTTACCTGGGGCCGGTGACCCCACGTGACCCGGTCACCTGGGGCCGGTGTCCCCACGTGACCCGCTGACCTGGGGCCGGTGACCCCACGTGACCCGGTCACCTGGGGCCGGTGACCCCACGTGACCCGGTCACCTGGGGCCGGTGACCCCACGTGACCGGGTCACCTGGGGCCGGTGACCCCACGTGACCCGGTCACCTGGGGCCGGTGACCCCACGTGACCCGGTCACCTGGGGCCGGTGTCCCCACGTGACCCGGGGTCCTGGTGCCGGGGTGGTCATCGGAACCTGGGAACCAGGCCGGGTGCGCGAGATGACCGGGTGACCTGGGGCCGGGTTATCGACCTGTCCAGGGGACCCGGGCCGGGGACCCGACAGGACCCGGTGATCTGCGGCTGGGGTAAAAACCCGTCCCGGGGACCCGGGCTGGGTCCCGACATGCCTTGGTTACCTGGGGCCGGTGTCCCCACGTGACCCGCTGACCTGGGGCCGGTGACCCCACGTGACCCGGTCACCTGGGGCCGGTGTCCCCACGTGACCCGGTCACCTGGGGCCGGTGACCCCACGTGACCCGGTCAACTGGGGCCGGTGTCCCCACGTGACCCGCTGACCTGGGGCCGGTGACCCCACGTGACCCGGTCACCTGGGGCCGGTGACCCCACGTGACCCGGTCACCTGGGGCCGGTGACCCCACGTGACCCGGTCACCTGGGGCCGGTGACCCCACGTGACCCGGTCACCTGGGGCCGGTGACCCCACGTGACCCGGTCACCTGGGGCCGGTGACCCCACGTGACCCGCTGACCTGGGGCCGGTGACCCCACGTGACCCGGTCACCTGGGGCCGGTGACCCCACGTGACCCGGTCACCTGGGGCCGGTGACCCCACGTGACCCGGTCACCTGGGGCCGGTGACCCCACGTGACCCGGTCACCTGGGGCCGGTGACCCCACATGACCAGGTCACCTGGGGCCGGTGACCCCACGTGACCCGGTCACCTGGGGCCGGTGACCACACGTGACCCGGTGACCTGGGGCCGGTGACCCCACGTGACCCGCTGACCTGGGGCCGGTGACCCCACGTGACCCGGTCACCTGGGGCCGGTGACCCCACGTGACCCGGTCACCTGGGGCCGGTGACCTCACGTGACCCGGTCACCTGGGGCCGGTGACCCCACGTGACCCGGTCACCTGGGGCCGGTGACCCCACGTGACCAGGTCACCTGCGGCCGGTGACCCCACGTGACCCGGTCAGCTGGGGCCGGTGACCCCACGTGACCCGGTCACCTGGGGCCGGTGACCTCACGTGACCCGGTCACCTGGGGCCGGTGACCCCACGTGACCCGGTCACCTGGGGCCGGTGACCCCACGTGACCAGGTCACCTGGGGCCGGTGACCCCACGTGACCCAGTCACCTGGTGCCGGTGACCCCACGTGACCCGGTCACCTGGGGCCGGTGTCCCCACGTGACCCGGTCACCTGGGGCCGGTGACCCCACGTGACCCGGTCACCTGGGGCCGGGGTCCCCACGGGACCCTGGGTCCTGGTGCCGGGGTGGTCACCGGAACCTGGGAACCAGGCCGGTTACCCGACACGACCCGGTGACCTGGGGCCGGGTTAACGACCTGACAAGGGGACCCGGGCCGGGGACCCGACAGGACCCGGTGGTCCTTCGCTGGTGTCCCGATGCAACCCGGGGACCCGGGCCCGGGCCCCCACGTGATCCAGTGATCCGGTGCTTTTGTCCCGATGCAACCCGGGGACCTGGGCCGGGGACCCGGTATGACTCCGTCTCCCGGGGCCGGGGTGGTCACCTGACACTGGTACCCGGGACAGCGACCCGACATGACCCCGTGACCCGGGGCCGGGGTGCCGACCTGTCCAGGGGACCCGACCCGGGTACCCGACAGGACCCGGTGATCTGCGGCTGGGGTAAAAACCCGTCCCGGGGACCCGGGCTGGGTCCCGACATGACCCGGTGACCTGGGGCTGTGGTGTCGACCGGACTCGGGGACCTGGTCCGGTGTCCCGTCATGACCCGGGGACCTGGGGTCGGGGTGGTCACCAGACCCTTGTACCCAGGCCGTTGACCCGACATGACCCTGTGACCCGGGGCCTGGGTAAAAATCCAACCCGGGGACCCGGGCATGGGACGTGACATGACCCGACCTGGGTCCGGGATCCCGAACTGACCCGGTGTCCTGGGTCCGGGGACTCGGTATGACCCGGTTACCTGGGTCCGGGGTCCCCACGTGACCCGGTCACCTGGGGCCGGGGTCCCCACGTGACCCGCTGACCTGGGGCCGGTGACCCCACGTGACCCGGTCACCTGGGGCCGGTGTCCCCACGTGACCCGGGGTCCTGGTGCCGGGGTGGTCATCGGAACCTGGGAACCAGGCCGGGTGCGCGAGATGACCGGGTGACCTGGGGCCGGGTTATCGACCTGTCCAGGGGACCCGGGCCGGGGACCCGACAGGACCCGGTGATCTGCGGCTGGGGTAAAAACCCGTCCCGGGGACCCGGGCTGGGTCCCGACATGCCTTGGTTACCTGGGGCCGGTGTCCCCACGTGACCCGCTGACCTGGGGCCGGTGACCCCACGTGACCCGGTCACCTGGGGCCGGTGACCCCACGTGACCCGGTCACCTGGGGCCGGTGACCCCACGTGACCCGGTCACCTGGGGCCGGTGACCCCACGTGACCCGGTCACCTGGGGCCGGTGACCCCACGTGACCCGGTGACCTGGGGCCGGTGACCCCACGTGACCCGGTCACCTGGGGCCGGTGACCCCACGTGACCCGGTCACCTTGGGCCGGTGACCCCACGTGACCCGGTCTCCTGGGGCCGGTGACCCCACGTGACCCGGTCACCTGGGGCCGGTGACCTCACGTGACCCGGTCACCTGGGGCCGGTGACCCCACGTGACCAGGTCACCTGCGGCCGGTGACCCCACGTGACCCGGTCACCTGGGGCCGGTGACCCCACGTGACCCGGTCACCTGGGGCCGGTGACCTCACGTGACCCGGTCACCTGGGGCCGGTGACCCCACGTGACCCGGTCACCTGGGGCCGGTGACCCCACGTGACCAGGTCACCTGGGGCCGGTGACCCCACGTGACCCAGTCACCTGGTGCCGGTGACCCCACATGACCCGGTCACCTGGGGCCGGTGTCCCCACGTGACCCGGTCACCTGGGGCCGGTGACCCCACGTGACCCGGTCACCTGGGGCCGGGGTCCCCACGGGACCCAGGGTCCTGGTGCCGGGGTGGTCACCGGAACCTGGGAACCAGGCCGGTTACCCGACACGACCCGGTGACCTGGGGCCGGGTTAACGACCTGTCCAGGGGACCCGGGCCGGGGACCCGACAGGACCCGGTGGTCCTTCGCTGGTGTCCCGATGCAACCCGGGGACCCGGGCCCGGGCCCCCACGTGATCCAGTGATCCGGTGCTTTTGTCCCGATGCAACCCGGGGACCTGGGCCGGGGACCCGGTATGACTCCGTCTCCCGGGGCCGGGGTGGTCACCTGACACTGGTACCCGGGACAGCGACCCGACATGACCCCGTGACCCGGGGCCGGGGTGCCGACCTGTCCAGGGGACCCGACCCGGGTACCCGACAGGACCCGGTGATCTGCGGCTGGGGTAAAAACCCGTCCCGGGGACCCGGGCTGGGTCCCGACATGACCCGGTGACCTGGGGCTGTGGTGTCGACCGGACTCGGGGACCTGGTCCGGTGTCCCGTCATGACCCGGGGACCTGGGGTCGGGGTGGTCACCAGACCCTTGTACCCAGGCCGTTGACCCGACATGACCCTGTGACCCGGGGCCTGGGTAAAAATCCAACCCGGGGACCCGGGCATGGGACGTGACATGACCCGACCTGGGTCCGGGGTCCCGAACTGACCCGGTGACCTGGGTCCGGGGACTCGGTATGACCCGGTTACCTGGGTCCGGGGTCCCCACGTGACCCGGTCACCTGGGGCCGGGGTCCCCACGTGACCCGCTGACCTGGGGCCGGTGACCCCACGTGACCCGGTCACCTGGGGCCGGTGTCCCCACGTGACCCGGGGTCCTGGTGCCGGGGTGGTCATCGGAACCTGGGAACCAGGCCGGGTGCGCGAGATGACCGGGTGACCTCGGGCCGGGTTATCGACCTGTCCAGGGGACACGGGCCGGGGACCCGACAGGACCCGGTGATCTGCGGCTGGGGTAAAAACCCGTCCCGGGGACCCGGGCTGGGTCCCGACATGCCTTGGTTACCTGGGGCCGGTGTCCCCACGTGACCCGGTGACCCCACGTGACCCGGTCACCTGGGGCCGGTGTCCCCACGTGACCCGGTCACCTGGGGCCGGTGACCCCACGTGACCCGGTCACCTGGGGCCGGTGTCCCCACGTGACCCGCTGACCTGGGGCCGGTGACCCCACGTGACCCGGTCACCTGGGGCCGGTGACCCCACGTGACCCGGTCACCTGGGGCCGGTGTCCCCACGTGACCCGGTCACCTGGGGCCGGTGACCCCACGTGACCCGGTCACCTGGGGCCGGTGACCCCACGTGACCCGGTCACCTGGGGCCGGTGACCCCACGTGACCCGGTGACCTGGGGCCGGTGACCCCACGTGACCCGGTCACCTGGGGCCGGTGACCCCACGTGACCCGGTCACCTGGGGCCGGGGTCCCCACGGGACCCGGGGTCCTGGTGCCGGGGTGGTCACCGGAACCTGGGAACCAGGCCGGTTACCCGACACGACCCGGTGACCTGGGGCCGGGTTAACGACCTGTCCAGGGGACCCGGGCCGGGGACCCGACAGGACCCGGTGGTCCTTCGCTGGTGTCCCGATGCAACCCGGGGACCCGGGCCCGGGCCCCCACGTGATCCAGTGATCCGGTGCTTTTGTCCCGATGCAACCCGGGGACCTGGGCCGGGGACCCGGTATGACTCTGTCTCCCGGGGCCGGGGTGGTCACCTGACACTGGTACCCGGGACAGCGACCCGACATGACCCCGTGACCCAGGGCCGGGGTGCCGACCTGTCCAGGGGACCCGACCCGGGTACCCGACAGGACCCGGTGATCTGCGGCTGGGGTAAAAACCCGTCCCGGGGACCCGGGCTGGGTCCCGACATGCCTTGGTTACCTGGGGCCGGTGACCCCACGTGACCCGGTCACCTGGGGCCGGTGTCCCCACGTGACCCGCTGACCTGGGGCCGGTGACCCCACGTGACCCGGTCACCTGGGGCCGGTGACCCCACGTGACCCGGTCACCTGGGGCCGGTGACCCCACGTGACCGGGTCACCTGGGGCCGGTGACCCCACGTGACCCGGTCACCTGGGGCCGGTGACCCCACGTGACCCGGTCACCTGGGGCCGGTGTCCCCACGTGACCCGGGGTCCTGGTGCCGGGGTGGTCATCGGAACCTGGGAACCAGGCCGGGTGCGCGAGATGACCGGGTGACCTGGGGCCGGGTTATCGACCTGTCCAGGGGACCCGGGCCGGGGACCCGACAGGACCCGGTGATCTGCGGCTGGGGTAAAAACCCGTCCCGGGGACCCGGGCTGGGTCCCGACATGCCTTGGTTACCTGGGGCCGGTGTCCCCACGTGACCCGCTGACCTGGGGCCGGTGACCCCACGTGACCCGGTCACCTGGGGCCGGTGTCCCCACGTGACCCGGTCACCTGGGGCCGGTGACCCCACGTGACCCGGTCAACTGGGGCCGGTGTCCCCACGTGACCCGCTGACCTGGGGCCGGTGACCCCACGTGACCCGGTCACCTGGGGCCGGTGACCCCACGTGACCCGGTCACCTGGGGCCGGTGACCCCACGTGACCCGGTCACCTGGGGCCGGTGACCCCACGTGACCCGCTGACCTGGGGCCGGTGACCCCACGTGACCCGGTCACCTGGGGCCGGTGACCCCACGTGACCCGGTCACCTGGGGCCGGTGACCCCACGTGACCCGGTCACCTGGGGCCGGTGACCCCACGTGACCCGGTCACCTGGGGCCGGTGACCTCACGTGACCCGGTCACCTGGGGCCGGTGACCCCACGTGACCCGGTCACCTGGGGCCGGTGACCCCACATGACCAGGTCACCTGGGGCCGGTGACCCCACGTGACCCGGTCACCTGGGGCCGGTGACCACACGTGACCCGGTGACCTGGGGCCGGTGACCCCACGTGACCCGCTGACCTGGGGCCGGTGACCCCACGTGACCCGGTCACCTGGGGCCGGTGACCCCACGTGACCCGGTCACCTGGGGCCGGTGACCTCACGTGACCCGGTCACCTGGGGCCGGTGACCCCACGTGACCCGGTCACCTGGGGCCGGTGACCCCACGTGACCAGGTCACCTGCGGCCGGTGACCCCACGTGACCCGGTCAGCTGGGGCCGGTGACCCCACGTGACCCGGTCACCTGGGGCCGGTGACCTCACGTGACCCGGTCACCTGGGGCCGGTGACCCCACGTGACCCGGTCACCTGGGGCCGGTGACCCCACGTGACCCGGTCACCTGGGGCCGGTGTCCCCACGTGACCCGGTCACCTGGGGCCGGTGACCCCACGTGACCCGGTCACCTGGGGTCGGGGTCCCCACGGGACCCGGGGTCCTGGTGCCGGGGTGGTCACCGGAACCTGGGAACCAGGCCGGTTACCCGACACGACCCGGTGACCTGGGGCCGGGTTAACGACCTGTCCAGGGGACCCGGGCCGGGGACCCGACAGGACCCGGTGGTCCTTCGCTGGTGTCCCGATGCAACCCGGGGACCCGGGCCCGGGCCCCCACGTGATCCAGTGATCCGGTGCTTTTGTCCCGATGCAACCCGGGGACCTGGGCCGGGGACCCGGTATGACTCTGTCTCCCGGGGCCGGGGTGGTCACCTGACACTGGTACCCGGGACAGCAACCCGACATGACCCCGTGACCCGGGGCCGGGGTGCCGACCTGTCCAGGGGACCCGACCCGGGTACCCGACAGGACCCGGTGATCTGCGGCTGGGGTAAAAACCCGTCCCGGGGACCCGGGCTGGGTCCCGACATGACCCGGTGACCTGGGGCTGTGGTGTCGACCGGACTCGGGGACCTGGTCCGGTGTCCCGTCATGACCCGGGGACCTGGGGTCGGGGTGGTCACCAGACCCTTGTACCCAGGCCGTTGACCCGACATGACCCTGTGACCCGGGGCCTGGGTAAAAATCCAACCCGGGGACCCGGGCATGGGACGTGACATGACCCGACCTGGGTCCGGGGTCCCGAACTGACCCGGTGACCTGGGTCCGGGGACTCGGTATGACCCGGTTACCTGGGTCCGGGGTCCCCACGTGACCCGGTCACCTGGGGCCGGGGTCCCCACGTGACCCGCTGACCTGGGGCCGGTGACCCCACGTGACCCGGTGACCTGGGGCCGGTGTCCCCACGTGACCCGGGGTCCTGGTGCCGGGGTGGTCATCGGAACCTGGGAACCAGGCCGGGTGCGCGAGATGACCGGGTGACCTGGGGCCGGGTTATCGACCTGTCCAGGGGACACGGGCCGGGGACCCGACAGGACCCGGTGATCTGCGGCTGGGGTAAAAACCCGTCCCGGGGACCCGGGCTGGGTCCCGACATGCCTTGGTTACCTGGGGCCGGTGTCCCCACGTGACCCGGTGACCCCACGTGACCCGGTCACCTGGGGCCGGTGTCCCCACGTGACCCGGTCACCTGGGGCCGGTGACCCCACGTGACCCGGTCACCTGGGGCCGGTGTCCCCACGTGACCCGCTGACCTGGGGCCGGTGACCCCACGTGACCCGGTCACCTGGGGCCGGTGACCCCACGTGACCGGGTCACCTGGGGCCGGTGACCCCACGTGACCCGGTCACCTGGGGCCGGTGACCCCACGTGACCCGGTCACCTGGGGCCGGTGTCCCCACGTGACCCGGTCACCTGGTGCCGGTGACCCCACGTGACCCGGTCACCTGGGGCCGGTGACCCCACGTGACCCGGTCACCTGGGGCCGGTGTACCCACGTGACCCGGTCACCTGGGGCCGGTGACCCCACGTGACCCGGTCACCTGGGGCCGGTGACCCCACGTGACCCGGTCACCTGGGGCCGGTGACCCCACGTGACCCGGTGACCTGGGGCCGGTGACCCCACGTGACCCGCTGACCTGGGGCCGGTGACCCCACGTGACCCGGTCACCTGGGGCCGGTGACCCCACGTGACCCGGTCACCTGGGGCCGGTGACCCCACGTGACCCGGTCACCTTGGGCCGGTGACCCCACGTGACCCGGTCACCTGGGGCCGGTGACCCCACGTGACCCGGTCACCTGGGGCCGGTGACCTCACGTGACCCGGTCACCTGGGGCCGGTGACCCCACGTGACCAGGTCACCTGCGGCCGGTGACCCCACGTGACCCGGTCACCTGGGGCCGGTGACCCCACGTGACCCGGTCACCTGGGGCCGGTGACCTCACGTGACCCGGTCACCTGGGGCCGGTGACCCCACGTGACCCGGTCACCTGGGGCCGGTGACCCCACGTGACCAGGTCACCTGGGGCCGGTGACCCCACGTGACCCAGTCACCTGGTGCCGGTGACCCCACATGACCCGGTCACCTGGGGCCGGTGTCCCCACGTGACCCGGTCACCTGGGGCCGGTGACCCCACGTGACCCGGTCACCTGGGGCCGGGGTCCCCACGGGACCCAGGGTCCTGGTGCCGGGGTGGTCACCGGAACCTGGGAACCAGGCCGGTTACCCGACACGACCCGGTGACCTGGGGCCGGGTTAACGACCTGTCCAGGGGACCCGGGCCGGGGACCCGACAGGACCCGGTGGTCCTTCGCTGGTGTCCCGATGCAACCCGGGGACCCGGGCCCGGGCCCCCACGTGATCCAGTGATCCGGTGCTTTTGTCCCGATGCAACCCGGGGACCTGGGCCGGGGACCCGGTATGACTCCGTCTCCCGGGGCCGGGGTGGTCACCTGACACTGGTACCCGGGACAGCGACCCGACATGACCCCGTGACCCGGGGCCGGGGTGCCGACCTGTCCAGGGGACCCGACCCGGGTACCCGACAGGACCCGGTGATCTGCGGCTGGGGTAAAAACCCGTCCCGGGGACCCGGGCTGGGTCCCGACATGACCCGGTGACCTGGGGCTGTGGTGTCGACCGGACTCGGGGACCTGGTCCGGTGTCCCGTCATGACCCGGGGACCTGGGGTCGGGGTGGTCACCAGACCCTTGTACCCAGGCCGTTGACCCGACATGACCCTGTGACCCGGGGCCTGGGTAAAAATCCAACCCGGGGACCCGGGCATGGGACGTGACATGACCCGACCTGGGTCCGGGGTCCCGAACTGACCCGGTGACCTGGGTCCGGGGACTCGGTATGACCCGGTTACCTGGGTCCGGGGTCCCCACGTGACCCGGTCACCTGGGGCCGGGGTCCCCACGTGACCCGCTGACCTGGGGCCGGTGACCCCACGTGACCCGGTCACCTGGGGCCGGTGTCCCCACGTGACCCGGGGTCCTGGTGCCGGGGTGGTCATCGGAACCTGGGAACCAGGCCGGGTGCGCGAGATGACCGGGTGACCTCGGGCCGGGTTATCGACCTGTCCAGGGGACCCGGGCCGGGGACCCGACAGGACCCGGTGATCTGCGGCTGGGGTAAAAACCCGTCCCGGGGACCCGGGCTGGGTCCCGACATGCCTTGGTTACCTGGGGCCGGTGTCCCCACGTGACCCGCTGACCTGGGGCCGGTGACCCCACGTGACCCGGTCACCTGGGGCCGGTGACCCCACGTGACCCGGTCACCTGGGGCCGGTGACCCCACGTGACCGGGTCACCTGGGGCCGGTGACCCCACGTGACCCGGTCACCTGGGGCCGGTGACCCCACGTGACCCGGTCACCTGGGGCCGGTGTCCCCACGTGACCCGGTCACCTGGTGCCGGTGACCCCACGTGACCCGGTCACCTGGGGCCGGTGACCCCACGTGACCCGGTCACCTGGGGCCGGTGTACCCACGTGACCCGGTCACCTGGGGCTGGTGACCCCACGTGACCCGGTCACCTGGGGCCGGTGACCCCACGTGACCCGGTCACCTGGGGCCGGTGACCCCACGTGACCCGGTCACCTGGGGCCGGTGACCCCACGTGACCCGGTGACCTGGGGCCGGTGACCCCACGTGACCCGCTGACCTGGGGCCGGTGACCCCACGTGACCCGGTCACCTGGGGCCGGTGACCCCACGTGACCCGGTCACCTGGGGCCGGTGACCCCACGTGACCCGGTCACCTGGGGCCGGTGACCCCACGTGACCCGGTCACCTGGGGCCGGTGACCTCACGTGACCCGGTCACCTGGGGCCGGTGACCCCACGTGACCCGGTCACCTGGGGCCGGTGACCCCACGTGACCCGCTGACCTGGGGCCGGTGACCCCACGTGACCCGGTCACCTGGGGCCGGTGACCCCACGTGACCCGGTGACCTGGGGCCGGTGACCCCACGTGACCCGGTCACCTGGGGCCGGTGACCCCACGTGACCCGGTCACCTGGGGCCGGTGACCCCACGTGACCCGGTCACCTGGGGCCGGTGACCTCACGTGACCCGGTCACCTGGGGCCGGTGACCCCACGTGACCAGGTCACCTGCGGCCGGTGACCCCACGTGACCCGGTCACCTGGGGCCGGTGACCCCACGTGACCCGGTCACCTGGGGCCGGTGACCTCACGTGACCCGGTCACCTGGGGCCGGTGACCCCACGTGACCCGGTCACCTGGGGCCGGTGACCCCACGTGACCAGGTCACCTGGGGCCGGTGACCCCACGTGACCCAGTCACCTGGTGCCGGTGACCCCACGTGACCCGGTGACCTGGGGCCGGTGTCCCCACGTGACCCGGTGACCTGGGGCCGGTGACCCCACGTGACCCGGTCACCTGGGGCCGGGGTCCCCACGGGACCCAGGGTCCTGGTGCCGGGGTGGTCACCGGAACCTGGGAACCAGGCCGGTTACCCGACACGACCCGGTGACCTGGGGCCGGGTTAACGACCTGTCCAGGGGACCCGGGCCGGGGACCCGACAGGACCCGGTGGTCCTTCGCTGGTGTCCCGATGCAACCCGGGGACCCGGGCCCGGGCCCCCACGTGATCCAGTGATCCGGTGCTTTTGTCCCGATGCAACCCGGGGACCTGGGCCTGGGACCCGGTATGACTCCGTCTCCCGGGGCCGGGGTGGTCACCTGACACTGGTACCCGGGACAGCGACCCGACATGACCCCGTGACCCGGGGCCGGGGTGCCGACCTGTCCAGGGGACCCGACCCGGGTACCCGACAGGACCCGGTGATCTGCGGCTGGGGTAAAAACCCGTCCCGGGGACCCGGGCTGGGTCCCGACATGACCCGGTGACCTGGGGCTGTGGTGTCGACCGGACTCGGGGACCTGGTCCGGTGTCCCGTCATGACCCGGGGACCTGGGGTCGGGGTGGTCACCAGACCCTTGTACCCAGGCCGTTGACCCGACATGACCCTGTGACCCGGGGCCTGGGTAAAAATCCAACCCGGGGACCCGGGCATGGGACGTGACATGACCCGACCTGGGTCCGGGGTCCCGAACTGACCCGGTGACCTGGGTCCGGGGACTCGGTATGACCCGGTTACCTGGGTCCGGGGTCCCCACGTGACCCGGTCACCTGGGGCCGGGATCCCCACGTGACCCGCTGACCTGGGGCCGGTGACCCCACGTGACCCGGTCACCTGGGGCCGGTGTCCCCACGTGACCCGGGGTCCTGGTGCCGGGGTGGTCATCGGAACCTGGGAACCAGGCCGGGTGCGCGAGATGACCAGGTGACCTCGGGCCGGGTTATCGACCTGTCCAGGGGACACGGGCCGGGGACCCGACAGGACCCGGTGATCTGCGGCTGGGGTAAAAACCCGTCCCGGGGACCCGGGCTGGGTCCCGACATGCCTTGGTTACCTGGGGCCGGTGTCCCCACGTGACCCGGTGACCCCACGTGACCCGGTCACCTGGGGCCGGTGTCCCCACGTGACCCGGTCACCTGGGGCCGGTGACCCCACGTGACCCGGTCACCTGGGGCCGGTGTCCCCACGTGACCCGCTGACCTGGGGCCGGTGACCCCACGTGACCCGGTCACCTGGGGCCGGTGACCCCACGTGACCCGGTCACCTGGGGCCGGTGACCCCACGTGACCCGGTCACCTGGGGCCGGTGACCCCACGTGACCCGGTCACCTGGGGCCGGTGACCTCACGTGACCCGGTCACCTGGGGCCGGTGACCCCACGTGACCCGGTCACCTGGGGCCGGTGACCCCACATGACCAGGTCACCTGGGGCCGGTGACCCCACGTGACCCGGTCACCTGGGGCCGGTGACCACACGTGACCCGGTGACCTGGGGCCGGTGACCCCACGTGACCCGCTGACCTGGGGCCGGTGACCCCACGTGACCCGGTCACCTGGGGCCGGTGACCCCACGTGACCCGGTCACCTGGGGCCGGTGACCTCACGTGACCCGGTCACCTGGGGCCGGTGACCCCACGTGACCCGGTCACCTGGGGCCGGTGACCCCACGTGACCAGGTCACCTGCGGCCGGTGACCCCACGTGACCCGGTCAGCTGGGGCCGGTGACCCCACGTGACCCGGTCACCTGGGGCCGGTGACCTCACGTGACCCGGTCACCTGGGGCCGGTGACCCCACGTGACCCGGTCACCTGGGGCCGGTGACCCCACGTGACCAGGTCACCTGGGGCCGGTGACCCCACGTGACCCAGTCACCTGGTGCCGGTGACCCCACGTGACCCGGTCACCTGGGGCCGGTGTCCCCACGTGACCCGGTCACCTGGGGCCGGTGACCCCACGTGACCCGGTCACCTGGGGCCGGGGTCCCCACGGGACCCGGGGTCCTGGTGCCGGGGTGGTCACCGGAACCTGGGAACCAGGCCGGTTACCCGACACGACCCGGTGACCTGGGGCCGGGTTAACGACCTGTCCAGGGGACCCGGGCCGGGGACCCGACAGGACCCGGTGGTCCTTCGCTGGTGTCCCGATGCAACCCGGGGACCCGGGCCCGGGCCCCCACGTGATCCAGTGATCCGGTGCTTTTGTCCCGATGCAACCCGGGGACCTGGGCCGGGGACCCGGTATGACTCTGTCTCCCGGGGCCGGGGTGGTCACCTGACACTGGTACCCGGGACAGCGACCCGACATGACCCCGTGACCCGGGGCCGGGGTGCCGACCTGTCCAGGGGACCCGACCCGGGTACCCGACAGGACCCGGTGATCTGCGGCTGGGGTAAAAACCCGTCCCGGGGACCCGGGCTGGGTCCCGACATGACCCGGTGACCTGGGGCTGTGGTGTCGACCGGACTCGGGGACCTGGTCCGGTGTCCCGTCATGACCCGGGGACCTGGGGTCGGGGTGGTCACCAGACCCTTGTACCCAGGCCGTTGACCCGACATGACCCTGTGACCCGGGGCCTGGGTAAAAATCCAACCCGGGGACCCGGGCATGGGACGTGACATGACCCGACCTGGGTCCGGGGTCCCGAACTGACCCGGTGACCTGGGTCCGGGGACTCGGTATGACCCGGTTACCTGGGTCCGGGGTCCCCACGTGACCCGGTCACCTGGGGCCGGGGTCCCCACGTGACCCGCTGACCTGGGGCCGGTGACCCCACGTGACCCGGTCACCTGGGGCCGGTGTCCCCACGTGACCCGGGGTCCTGGTGCCGGGGTGGTCATCGGAACCTGGGAACCAGGCCGGGTGCGCGAGATGACCGGGTGACCTGGGGCCGGGTTATCGACCTGTCCAGGGGACACGGGCCGGGGACCCGACAGGACCCGGTGATCTGCGGCTGGGGTAAAAACCCGTCCCGGGGACCCGGGCTGGGTCCCGACATGCCTTGGTTACCTGGGGCCGGTGTCCCCACGTGACCCGGTGACCCCACGTGACCCGGTCACCTGGGGCCGGTGTCCCCACGTGACCCGGTCACCTGGGGCCGGTGACCCCACGTGACCCGGTCACCTGGGGCCGGTGTCCCCACGTGACCCGCTGACCTGGGGCCGGTGACCCCACGTGACCCGGTCACCTGGGGCCGGTGTCCCCACGTGACCCGGTCACCTGGGGCCGGTGACCCCACGTGACCCGGTCACCTGGGGCCGGTGTCCCCACGTGACCCGCTGACCTGGGGCCGGTGACCCCACGTGACCCGGTCACCTGGGGCCGGTGTCCCCACGTGACCCGGTCACCTGGGGCCGGTGACCCCACGTGACCCGGTCACCTGGGGCCGGTGTCCCCACGTGACCCGCTGACCTGGGGCCGGTGACCCCACGTGACCCGGTCACCTGGGGCCGGTGACCCCACGTGACCGGGTCA
The DNA here is from genome assembly GCA_951411735.1 of Somateria mollissima. NCBI lineage: Eukaryota > Metazoa > Chordata > Aves > Anseriformes > Anatidae > Somateria > Somateria mollissima. Next base: position 511,603 of record CATOCB010000130.1, read on the forward strand.
CCTGGGTCCGGTGACCCCACGTGACCCGGTCACCTGGGGCCGGTGTCCCCACGTGACCCGGTCACCTGGTGCCGGTGACCCCACGTGACCCGGTCACCTGGGGCCGGTGACCCCACGTGACCCGGTCACCTGGGGCCGGTGACCCCACGTGACCCGGTCACCTGGGGCCGGTGACCCCACGTGACCCGGTGACCTGGGGCCGGTGACCCCACGTGACCCGCTGACCTGGGGCCGGTGACCCCACGTGACCCGGTCACCTGGGGCCGGTGACCCCACGTGACCCGGTCACCTGGGGCCGGTGACCCCACGTGACACGGTCACCTGGGGCCGGTGACCCCACGTGACCCGGTCACCTGGGGCCGGTGTACCCACGTGACCCGGTCACCTGGGGCCGGTGACCCCACGTGACCCGGTCACCTGGGGCCGGTGACCCCACGTGACCCGGTGACCTGGGGCCGGTGACCCCACGTGACCCGCTGACCTGGGGCCGGTGACCCCACGTGACCCGGTCACCTGGGGCCGGTGACCCCACGTGACCCGGTCACCTGGGGCCGGTGACCCCACGTGACCCGGTCACCTGGGGCCGGTGACCCCACGTGACCCGGTCACCTGGGGCCGGTGACCTCACATGACCCGGTCACCTGGGGCCGGTGACCCCACGTGACCCGGTCACCTGGGGCCGGTGACCCCACGTGACCAGGTCACCTGGGGCCGGTGACCCCACGTGACCCGGTCACCTGGGGCCGGTGACCCCACGTGACCCGGTGACCTGGGGCCGGTGACCCCACGTGACCCGGTCACCTTGGGCCGGTGACCCCACGTGACCCGGTCACCTGGGGCCGGTGACCCCACGTGACCCGGTCACCTGGGGCCGGTGACCTCACGTGACCCGGTCACCTGGGGCCGGTGACCCCACGTGACCAGGTCACCTGCGGCCGGTGACCCCACGTGACCCGGTCACCTGGGGCCGGTGACCCCACGTGACCCGGTCACCTGGGGCCGGTGACCTCACGTGACCCGGTCACCTGGGGCCGGTGACCCCACGTGACCCGGTCACCTGGGGCCGGTGACCCCACGTGACCAGGTCACCTGGGGCCGGTGACCCCACGTGACCCAGTCACCTGGTGCCGGTGACCCCACATGACCCGGTCACCTGGGGCCGGTGTCCCCACGTGACCCGGTCACCTGGGGCCGGTGACCCCACGTGACCCGGTCACCTGGGGCCGGGGTCCCCACGGGACCCAGGGTCCTGGTGCCGGGGTGGTCACCGGAACCTGGGAACCAGGCCGGTTACCCGACACGACCCGGTGACCTGGGGCCGGGTTAACGACCTGTCCAGGGGACCCGGGCCGGGGACCCGACAGGACCCGGTGGTCCTTCGCTGGTGTCCCGATGCAACCCGGGGACCCGGGCCCGGGCCCCCACGTGATCCAGTGATCCGGTGCTTTTGTCCCGATGCAACCCGGGGACCTGGGCCGGGGACCCGGTATGACTCCGTCTCCCGGGGCCGGGGTGGTCACCTGACACTGGTACCCGGGACAGCGACCCGACATGACCCCGTGACCCGGGGCCGGGGTGCCGACCTGTCCAGGGGACCCGACCCGGGTACCCGACAGGACCCGGTGATCTGCGGCTGGGGTAAAAACCCGTCCCGGGGACCCGGGCTGGGTCCCGACATGACCCGGTGACCTGGGGCTGTGGTGTCGACCGGACTCGGGGACCTGGTCCGGTGTCCCGTCATGACCCGGGGACCTGGGGTCGGGGTGGTCACCAGACCCTTGTACCCAGGCCGTTGACCCGACATGACCCTGTGACCCGGGGCCTGGGTAAAAATCCAACCCGGGGACCCGGGCATGGGACGTGACATGACCCGACCTGGGTCCGGGGTCCCGAACTGACCCGGTGACCTGGGTCCGGGGACTCGGTATGACCCGGTTACCTGGGTCCGGGGTCCCCACGTGACCCGGTCACCTGGGGCCGGGGTCCCCACGTGACCCGCTGACCTGGGGCCGGTGACCCCACGTGACCCGGTCACCTGGGGCCGGTGTCCCCACGTGACCCGGGGTCCTGGTGCCGGGGTGGTCATCGGAACCTGGGAACCAGGCCGGGTGCGCGAGATGACCGGGTGACCTCGGGCCGGGTTATCGACCTGTCCAGGGGACACGGGCCGGGGACCCGACAGGACCCGGTGATCTGCGGCTGGGGTAAAAACCCGTCCCGGGGACCCGGGCTGGGTCCCGACATGCCTTGGTTACCTGGGGCCGGTGTCCCCACGTGACCCGGTGACCCCACGTGACCCGGTCACCTGGGGCCGGTGTCCCCACGTGACCCGGTCACCTGGGGCCGGTGACCCCACGTGACCCGGTCACCTGGGGCCGGTGTCCCCACGTGACCCGCTGACCTGGGGCCGGTGACCCCACGTGACCCGGTCACCTGGGGCCGGTGACCCCACGTGACCCGGTCACCTGGGGCCGGTGTCCCCACGTGACCCGGTCACCTGGGGCCGGTGACCCCACGTGACCCGGTCACCTGGGGCCGGTGACCCCACGTGACCCGGTCACCTGGGGCCGGTGACCCCACGTGACCCGGTGACCTGGGGCCGGTGACCCCACGTGACCCGGTCACCTGGGGCCGGTGACCCCACGTGACCCGGTCACCTGGGGCCGGGGTCCCCACGGGACCCGGGGTCCTGGTGCCGGGGTGGTCACCGGAACCTGGGAACCAGGCCGGTTACCCGACACGACCCGGTGACCTGGGGCCGGGTTAACGACCTGTCCAGGGGACCCGGGCCGGGGACCCGACAGGACCCGGTGGTCCTTCGCTGGTGTCCCGATGCAACCCGGGGACCCGGGCCCGGGCCCCCACGTGATCCAGTGATCCGGTGCTTTTGTCCCGATGCAACCCGGGGACCTGGGCCGGGGACCCGGTATGACTCTGTCTCCCGGGGCCGGGGTGGTCACCTGACACTGGTACCCGGGACAGCGACCCGACATGACCCCGTGACCCGGGGCCGGGGTGCCGACCTGTCCAGGGGACCCGACCCGGGTACCCGACAGGACCCGGTGATCTGCGGCTGGGGTAAAAACCCGTCCCGGGGACCCGGGCTGGGTCCCGACATGCCTTGGTTACCTGGGGCCGGTGACCCCACGTGACCCGGTCACCTGGGGCCGGTGTCCCCACGTGACCCGCTGACCTGGGGCCGGTGACCCCACGTGACCCGGTCACCTGGGGCCGGTGACCCCACGTGACCCGGTCACCTGGGGCCGGTGACCCCACGTGACCGGGTCACCTGGGGCCGGTGACCCCACGTGACCCGGTCACCTGGGGCCGGTGACCCCACGTGACCCGGTCACCTGGGGCCGGTGTCCCCACGTGACCCGGGGTCCTGGTGCCGGGGTGGTCATCGGAACCTGGGAACCAGGCCGGGTGCGCGAGATGACCGGGTGACCTGGGGCCGGGTTATCGACCTGTCCAGGGGACCCGGGCCGGGGACCCGACAGGACCCGGTGATCTGCGGCTGGGGTAAAAACCCGTCCCGGGGACCCGGGCTGGGTCCCGACATGCCTTGGTTACCTGGGGCCGGTGTCCCCACGTGACCCGCTGACCTGGGGCCGGTGACCCCACGTGACCCGGTCACCTGGGGCCGGTGTCCCCACGTGACCCGGTCACCTGGGGCCGGTGACCCCACGTGACCCGGTCAACTGGGGCCGGTGTCCCCACGTGACCCGCTGACCTGGGGCCGGTGACCCCACGTGACCCGGTCACCTGGGGCCGGTGACCCCACGTGACCCGGTCACCTGGGGCCGGTGACCCCACGTGACCCGGTCACCTGGGGCCGGTGACCCCACGTGACCCGCTGACCTGGGGCCGGTGACCCCACGTGACCCGGTCACCTGGGGCCGGTGACCCCACGTGACCCGGTCACCTGGGGCCGGTGACCCCACGTGACCCGGTCACCTGGGGCCGGTGACCTCACGTGACCCGGTCACCTGGGGCCGGTGACCCCACGTGACCCGGTCACCTGGGGCCGGTGACCCCACGTGACCAGGTCACCTGGGGCCGGTGACCCCACGTGACCCGGTGACCTGGGGCCGGTGACCACACGTGACCCGGTGACCTGGGGCCGGTGACCCCACGTGACCCGCTGACCTGGGGCCGGTGACCCCACGTGACCCGGTCACCTGGGGCCGGTGACCCCACGTGACCCGGTCACCTGGGGCCGGTGACCTCACGTGACCCGGTCACCTGGGGCCGGTGACCCCACGTGACCCGGTCACCTGGGGCCGGTGACCCCACGTGACCAGGTCACCTGCGGCCGGTGACCCCACGTGACCCGGTCAGCTGGGGCCGGTGACCCCACGTGACCCGGTCACCTGGGGCCGGTGACCTCACGTGACCCGGTCACCTGGGGCCGGTGACCCCACGTGACCCGGTCACCTGGGGCCGGTGACCCCACGTGACCAGGTCACCTGGGGCCGGTGACCCCACGTGACCCAGTCACCTGGTGCCGGTGACCCCACGTGACCCGGTCACCTGGGGCCGGTGTCCCCACGTGACCCGGTCACCTGGGGCCGGTGACCCCACATGACCCGGTCACCTGGGGCCGGGGTCCCCACGGGACCCGGGGTCCTGGTGCCGGGGTGGTCACCGGAACCTGGGAACCAGGCCGGTTACCCGACACGACCCGGTGACCTGGGGCCGGGTTAACGACCTGACAAGGGGACCCGGGCCGGGGACCCGACAGGACCCGGTGGTCCTTCGCTGGTGTCCCGATGCAACCCGGGGACCCGGGCCCGGGCCCCCACGTGATCCAGTGATCCGGTGCTTTTGTCCCGATGCAACCCGGGGACCTGGGCCGGGGACCCGGTATGACTCCGTCTCCCGGGGCCGGGGTGGTCACCTGACACTGGTACCCGGGACAGCGACCCGACATGACCCCGTGACCCGGGGCCGGGGTGCCGACCTGTCCAGGGGACCCGACCCGGGTACCCGACAGGACCCGGTGATCTGCGGCTGGGGTAAAAACCCGTCCCGGGGACCCGGGCTGGGTCCCGACATGACCCGGTGACCTGGGGCTGTGGTGTCGACCGGACTCGGGGACCTGGTCCGGTGTCCCGTCATGACCCGGGGACCTGGGGTCGGGGTGGTCACCAGACCCTTGTACCCAGGCCGTTGACCCGACATGACCCTGTGACCCGGGGCCTGGGTAAAAATCCAACCCGGGGACCCGGGCATGGGACGTGACATGACCCGACCTGGGTCCGGGATCCCGAACTGACCCGGTGTCCTGGGTCCGGGGACTCGGTATGACCCGGTTACCTGGGTCCGGGGTCCCCACGTGACCCGGTCACCTGGGGCCGGGGTCCCCACGTGACCCGCTGACCTGGGGCCGGTGACCCCACGTGACCCGGTCACCTGGGGCCGGTGTCCCCACGTGACCCGGGGTCCTGGTGCCGGGGTGGTCATCGGAACCTGGGAACCAGGCCGGGTGCGCGAGATGACCGGGTGACCTGGGGCCGGGTTATCGACCTGTCCAGGGGACCCGGGCCGGGGACCCGACAGGACCCGGTGATCTGCGGCTGGGGTAAAAACCCGTCCCGGGGACCCGGGCTGGGTCCCGACATGCCTTGGTTACCTGGGGCCGGTGTCCCCACGTGACCCGCTGACCTGGGGCCGGTGACCCCACGTGACCCGGTCACCTGGGGCCGGTGACCCCACGTGACCCGGTCACCTGGGGCCGGTGACCCCACGTGACCGGGTCACCTGGGGCCGGTGACCCCACGTGACCCGGTCACCTGGGGCCGGTGACCCCACGTGACCCGGTCACCTGGGGCCGGTGTCCCCACGTGACCCGGTCACCTGGTGCCGGTGACCCCACGTGACCCGGTCACCTGGGGCCGGTGACCCCACGTGACCCGGTCACCTGGGGCCGGTGTACCCACGTGACCCGGTCACCTGGGGCCGGTGACCCCACGTGACCCGGTCACCTGGGGCCGGTGACCCCACGTGACCCGGTCACCTGGGGCCGGTGACCCCACGTGACCCGGTCACCTGGGGCCGGTGACCCCACGTGACCCGGTGACCTGGGGCCGGTGACCCCACGTGACCCGCTGACCTGGGGCCGGTGACCCCACGTGACCCGGTCACCTGGGGCCGGTGACCCCACGTGACCCGGTCACCTGGGGCCGGTGACCCCACGTGACCCGGTCACCTGGGGCCGGTGACCCCACGTGACCCGGTCACCTGGGGCCGGTGACCTCACGTGACCCGGTCACCTGGGGCCGGTGACCCCACGTGACCCGGTCACCTGGGGCCGGTGACCCCACGTGACCCGCTGACCTGGGGCCGGTGACCCCACGTGACCCGGTCACCTGGGGCCGGTGACCCCACGTGACCCGGTCACCTGGGGCCGGTGACCCCACGTGACCCGGTCACCTGGGGCCGGTGACCCCACGTGACCCGGTCACCTGGGGCCGGTGACCTCACGTGACCCGGTCACCTGGGGCCGGTGACCCCACGTGACCAGGTCACCTGCGGCCGGTGACCCCACGTGACCCGGTCACCTGGTGCCGGTGACCCCACGTGACCCGGTCACCTGGGGCCGGTGACCTCACGTGACCCGGTCACCTGGGGCCGGTGACCCCACGTGACCCGGTCACCTGGGGCCGGTGACCCCACGTGACCAGGTCACCTGGGGCCGGTGACCCCACGTGACCCAGTCACCTGGTGCCGGTGACCCCACGTGACCCGGTGACCTGGGGCCGGTGTCCCCACGTGACCCGGTGACCTGGGGCCGGTGACCCCACGTGACCCGGTCACCTGGGGCCGGTGTCCCCACGTGACCCGCTGACCTGGGGCCGGTGACCCCACGTGACCCGGTCACCTGGGGCCGGTGACCCCACGTGACCCGGTCACCTGGGGCCGGTGACCCCACGTGACCGGGTCACCTGGGGCCGGTGACCCCACGTGACCCGGTCACCTGGGGCCGGTGACCCCACGTGACCCGGTCACCTGGGGCCGGTGTCCCCACGTGACCCGGGGTCCTGGTGCCGGGGTGGTCATCGGAACCTGGGAACCAGGCCGGGTGCGCGAGATGACCGGGTGACCTGGGGCCGGGTTATCGACCTGTCCAGGGGACCCGGGCCGGGGACCCGACAGGACCCGGTGATCTGCGGCTGGGGTAAAAACCCGTCCCGGGGACCCGGGCTGGGTCCCGACATGCCTTGGTTACCTGGGGCCGGTGTCCCCACGTGACCCGCTGACCTGGGGCCGGTGACCCCACGTGACCCGGTCACCTGGGGCCGGTGTCCCCACGTGACCCGGTCACCTGGGGCCGGTGACCCCACGTGACCCGGTCAACTGGGGCCGGTGTCCCCACGTGACCCGCTGACCTGGGGCCGGTGACCCCACGTGACCCGGTCACCTGGGGCCGGTGACCCCACGTGACCCGGTCACCTGGGGCCGGTGACCCCACGTGACCCGGTCACCTGGGGCCGGTGACCCCACGTGACCCGCTGACCTGGGGCCGGTGACCCCACGTGACCCGGTCACCTGGGGCCGGTGACCCCACGTGACCCGGTCACCTGGGGCCGGTGACCCCACGTGACCCGGTCACCTGGGGCCGGTGACCTCACGTGACCCGGTCACCTGGGGCCGGTGACCCCACGTGACCCGGTCACCTGGGGCCGGTGACCCCACATGACCAGGTCACCTGGGGCCGGTGACCCCACGTGACCCGGTGACCTGGGGCCGGTGACCACACGTGACCCGGTGACCTGGGGCCGGTGACCCCACGTGACCCGCTGACCTGGGGCCGGTGACCCCACGTGACCCGGTCACCTGGGGCCGGTGACCCCACGTGACCCGGTCACCTGGGGCCGGTGACCTCACGTGACCCGGTCACCTGGGGCCGGTGACCCCACGTGACCCGGTCACCTGGGGCCGGTGACCCCACGTGACCAGGTCACCTGCGGCCGGTGACCCCACGTGACCCGGTCAGCTGGGGCCGGTGACCCCACGTGACCCGGTCACCTGGGGCCGTTGACCTCACGTGACCCGGTCACCTGGGGCCGGTGACCCCACGTGACCCGGTCACCTGGGGCCGGTGACCCCACGTGACCAGGTCACCTGGGGCCGGTGACCCCACGTGACCCAGTCACCTGGTGCCGGTGACCCCACGTGACCCGGTCACCTGGGGCCGGTGTCCCCACGTGACCCGGTCACCTGGGGCCGGTGACCCCACATGACCCGGTCACCTGGGGCCGGGGTCCCCACGGGACCCGGGGTCCTGGTGCCGGGGTGGTCACCGGAACCTGGGAACCAGGCCGGTTACCCGACACGACCCGGTGACCTGGGGCCGGGTTAACGACCTGACAAGGGGACCCGGGCCGGGGACCCGACAGGACCCGGTGGTCCTTCGCTGGTGTCCCGATGCAACCCGGGGACCCGGGCCCGGGCCCCCACGTGATCCAGTGATCCGGTGCTTTTGTCCCGATGCAACCCGGGGACCTGGGCCGGGGACCCGGTATGACTCCGTCTCCCGGGGCCGGGGTGGTCACCTGACACTGGTACCCGGGACAGCGACCCGACATGACCCCGTGACCCGGGGCCGGGGTGCCGACCTGTCCAGGGGACCCGACCCGGGTACCCGACAGGACCCGGTGATCTGCGGCTGGGGTAAAAACCCGTCCCGGGGACCCGGGCTGGGTCCCGACATGACCCGGTGACCTGGGGCTGTGGTGTCGACCGGACTCGGGGACCTGGTCCGGTGTCCCGTCATGACCCGGGGACCTGGGGTCGGGGTGGTCACCAGACCCTTGTACCCAGGCCGTTGACCCGACATGACCCTGTGACCCGGGGCCTGGGTAAAAATCCAACCCGGGGACCCGGGCATGGGACGTGACATGACCCGACCTGGGTCCGGGATCCCGAACTGACCCGGTGTCCTGGGTCCGGGGACTCGGTATGACCCGGTTACCTGGGTCCGGGGTCCCCACGTGACCCGGTCACCTGGGGCCGGGGTCCCCACGTGACCCGCTGACCTGGGGCCGGTGACCCCACGTGACCCGGTCACCTGGGGCCGGTGTCCCCACGTGACCCGGGGTCCTGGTGCCGGGGTGGTCATCGGAACCTGGGAACCAGGCCGGGTGCGCGAGATGACCGGGTGACCTGGGGCCGGGTTATCGACCTGTCCAGGGGACCCGGGCCGGGGACCCGACAGGACCCGGTGATCTGCGGCTGGGGTAAAAACCCGTCCCGGGGACCCGGGCTGGGTCCCGACATGCCTTGGTTACCTGGGGCCGGTGTCCCCACGTGACCCGCTGACCTGGGGCCGGTGACCCCACGTGACCCGGTCACCTGGGGCCGGTGACCCCACGTGACCCGGTCACCTGGGGCCGGTGACCCCACGTGACCGGGTCACCTGGGGCCGGTGACCCCACGTGACCCGGTCACCTGGGGCCGGTGACCCCACGTGACCCGGTCAACTGGGGCCGGTGTCCCCACGTGACCCGGTCACCTGGTGCCGGTGACCCCACGTGACCCGGTCACCTGGGGCCGGTGACCCCACGTGACCTGGTCACCTGGGGCCGGTGTACCCACGTGACCCGGTCACCTGGGGCCGGTGACCCCACGTGACCCGGTCACCTGGGGCCGGTGACCCCACGTGACCCGGTCACCTGGGGCCGGTGACCCCACGTGACCCGGTCACCTGGGGCCGGTGACCCCACGTGACCCGGTGACCTGGGGCCGGTGACCCCACGTGACCCGCTGACCTGGGGCCGGTGACCCCACGTGACCCGGTCACCTGGGGCCGGTGACCCCACGTGACCCGGTCACCTGGGGCCGGTGACCCCACGTGACCCGGTCACCTGGGGCCGGTGACCCCACGTGACCCGGTCACCTGGGGCCGGTGACCTCACGTGACCCGGTCACCTGGGGCCGGTGACCCCACGTGACCCGGTCACCTGGGGCCGGTGACCCCACGTGACCCGCTGACCTGGGGCCGGTGACCCCACGTGACCCGGTCACCTGGGGCCGGTGACCCCACGTGACCCGGTCACCTGGGGCCGGTGACCCCACGTGACCCGGTCACCTGGGGCCGGTGACCCCACGTGACCCGGTCACCTGGGGCCGGTGACCTCACGTGACCCGGTCACCTGGGGCCGGTGACCCCACGTGACCAGGTCACCTGGGGCCGGTGACCCCACGTGACCCGGTCACCTGGGGCCGGTGACCCCACGTGACCCGGTCACCTGGGGCCGGTGACCTCACGTGACCCGGTCACCTGGGGCCGGTGACCCCACGTGACCCGGTCACCTGGGGCCGGTGACCCCACGTGACCAGGTCACCTCGGGCCGGTGACCCCACGTGACCCAGTCACCTGGTGCCGGTGACCCCACGTGACCCGGTGACCTGGGGCCGGTGTCCCCACGTGACCCGGTCACCTGGGGCCGGTGACCCCACGTGACCCGGTCACCTGGGGCCGGGGTCCCCACGGGACCCAGGGTCCTGGTGCCGGGGTGGTCACCGGAACCTGGGAACCAGGCCGGTTACCCGACACGACCCGGTGACCTGGGGCCGGGTTAACGACCTGTCCAGGGGACCCGGGCCGGGGACCCGACAGGACCCGGTGGTCCTTCGCTGGTGTCCCGATGCAACCCGGGGACCCGGGCCCGGGCCCCCACGTGATCCAGTGATCCGGTGCTTTTGTCCCGATGCAACCCGGGGACCTGGGCCTGGGACCCGGTATGACTCCGTCTCCCGGGGCCGGGGTGGTCACCTGACACTGGTACCCGGGACAGCGACCCGACATGACCCCGTGACCCGGGGCCGGGGTGCCGACCTGTCCAGGGGACCCGACCCGGGTACCCGACAGGACCCGGTGATCTGCGGCTGGGGTAAAAACCCGTCCCGGGGACCCGGGCTGGGTCCCGACATGACCCGGTGACCTGGGGCTGTGGTGTCGACCGGACTCGGGGACCTGGTCCGGTGTCCCGTCATGACCCGGGGACCTGGGGTCGGGGTGGTCACCAGACCCTTGTACCCAGGCCGTTGACCCGACATGACCCTGTGACCCGGGGCCTGGGTAAAAATCCAACCCGGGGACCCGGGCATGGGACGTGACATGACCCGACCTGGGTCCGGGGTCCCGAACTGACCCGGTGACCTGGGTCCGGGGACTCGGTATGACCCGGTTACCTGGGTCCGGGGTCCCCACGTGACCCGGTCACCTGGGGCCGGGATCCCCACGTGACCCGCTGACCTGGGGCCGGTGACCCCACGTGACCCGGTCACCTGGGGCCGGTGTCCCCACGTGACCCGGGGTCCTGGTGCCGGGGTGGTCATCGGAACCTGGGAACCAGGCCGGGTGCGCGAGATGACCAGGTGACCTCGGGCCGGGTTATCGACCTGTCCAGGGGACACGGGCCGGGGACCCGACAGGACCCGGTGATCTGCGGCTGGGGTAAAAACCCGTCCCGGGGACCCGGGCTGGGTCCCGACATGCCTTGGTTACCTGGGGCCGGTGTCCCCACGTGACCCGGTGACCCCACGTGACCCGGTCACCTGGGGCCGGTGTACCCACGTGACCCGGTCACCTGGGGCCGGTGACCCCACGTGACCCGGTCACCTGGGGCCGGTGTCCCCACGTGACCCGCTGACCTGGGGCCGGTGTACCCACGTGACCCGGTCACCTGGGGCCGGTGACCCCACGTGACCCGGTCACCTGGGGCCGGTGTACCCACGTGACCCGGTCACCTGGGGCCGGTGACCCCACGTGACCCGGTCACCTGGGGCCGGTGACCCCACGTGACCCGGTCACCTGGGGCCGGTGACCCCACGTGACCCGGTGACCTGGGGCCGGTGACCCCACGTGACCCGCTGACCTGGGGCCGGTGACACCACGTGACCCGGTCACCTGGGGCCGGTGACCCCACGTGACCCGGTCACCTGGGGCCGGTGACCCCACGTGACCCGGTCACCTGGGGCCGGTGACCCCACGTGACCCGGTCACCTGGGGCCGGTGACCCCACGTGACCAGGTCACCTGGGGCCGGTGACCCCACGTGACCCGGTCACCTGGGGCCGGTGACCCCACGTGACCCGGTGACCTGGGGCCGGTGACCCCACGTGACCCGGTCACCTGGGGCCGGTGACCCCACGTGACCCGGTCACCTTGGGCCGGTGACCCCACGTGACCCGGTCACCTGGGGCCGGTGACCCCACGTGACCCGGTCACCTGGGGCCGGTGACCTCACGTGACCCGGTCACCTGGGGCCGGTGACCCCACGTGACCAGGTCACCTGCGGCCGGTGACCCCACGTGACCCGGTCACCTGGGGCCGGTGACCCCACGTGACCCGGTCACCTGGGGCCGGTGACCTCACGTGACCCGGTCACCTGGGGCCGGTGACCCCACGTGACCCGGTCACCTGGGGCCGGTGACCCCACGTGACCAGGTCACCTGGGGCCGGTGACCCCACGTGACCCAGTCACCTGGTGCCGGTGACCCCACATGACCCGGTCACCTGGGGCCGGTGTCCCCACGTGACCCGGTCACCTGGGGCCGGTGACCCCACGTGACCCGGTCACCTGGGGCCGGGGTCCCCACGGGACCCAGGGTCCTGGTGCCGGGGTGGTCACCGGAACCTGGGAACCAGGCCGGTTACCCGACACGACCCGGTGACCTGGGGCCGGGTTAACGACCTGTCCAGGGGACCCGGGCCGGGGACCCGACAGGACCCGGTGGTCCTTCGCTGGTGTCCCGATGCAACCCGGGGACCCGGGCCCGGGCCCCCACGTGATCCAGTGATCCGGTGCTTTTGTCCCGATGCAACCCGGGGACCTGGGCCGGGGACCCGGTATGACTCCGTCTCCCGGGGCCGGGGTGGTCACCTGACACTGGTACCCGGGACAGCGACCCGACATGACCCCGTGACCCGGGGCCGGGGTGCCGACCTGTCCAGGGGACCCGACCCAGGTACCCGACAGGACCCGGTGATCTGCGGCTGGGGTAAAAACCCGTCCCGGGGACCCGGGCTGGGTCCCGACATGACCCGGTGACCTGGGGCTGTGGTGTCGACCGGACTCGGGGACCTGGTCCGGTGTCCCGTCATGACCCGGGGACCTGGGGTCGGGGTGGTCACCAGACCCTTGTACCCAGGCCGTTGACCCGACATGACCCTGTGACCCGGGGCCTGGGTAAAAATCCAACCCGGGGACCCGGGCATGGGACGTGACATGACCCGACCTGGGTCCGGGGTCCCGAACTGACCCGGTGACCTGGGTCCGGGGACTCGGTATGACCCGGTTACCTGGGTCCGGGGTCCCCACGTGACCCGGTCACCTGGGGCCGGGGTCCCCACGTGACCCGCTGACCTGGGGCCGGTGACCCCACGTGACCCGGTCACCTGGGGCCGGTGTCCCCACGTGACCCGGGGTCCTGGTGCCGGGGTGGTCATCGGAACCTGGGAACCAGGCCGGGTGCGCGAGATGACCAGGTGACCTCGGGCCGGGTTATCGACCTGTCCAGGGGACACGGGCCGGGGACCCGACAGGACCCGGTGATCTGCGGCTGGGGTAAAAACCCGTCCCGGGGACCCGGGCTGGGTCCCGACATGCCTTGGTTACCTGGGGCCGGTGTCCCCACGTGACCCGGTGACCCCACGTGACCCGGTCACCTGGGGCCGGTGTCCCCACGTGACCCGGTCACCTGGGGCCGGTGACCCCACGTGACCCGGTCACCTGGGGCCGGTGTCCCCACGTGACCCGCTGACCTGGGGCCGGTGACCCCACGTGACCCGGTCACCTGGGGCCGGTGACCCCACGTGACCGGGTCACCTGGGGCCGGTGACCCCACGTGACCCGGTCACCTGGGGCCGGTGACCCCACGTGACCCGGTCACCTGGGGCCGGTGTCCCCACGTGACCCGGTCACCTGGTGCCGGTGACCCCACGTGACCCGGTCACCTGGGGCCGGTGACCCCACGTGACCCGGTCACCTGGGGCCGGTGTACCCACGTGACCCGGTCACCTGGGGCCGGTGACCCCACGTGACCCGGTCACCTGGGGCCGGTGACCCCACGTGACCCGGTCACCTGGGGCCGGTGACCCCACGTGACCCGGTGACCTGGGGCCGGTGACCCCACGTGACCCGGTCACCTGGGGCCGGTGACCCCACGTGACCCGGTCACCTGGGGCCGGTGACCCCACGTGACCCGGTCACCTGGGGCCGGTGACCCCACGTGACCCGGTCACCTGGGGCCGGTGTACCCACGTGACCCGGTCACCTGGGGCCGGTGACCCCACGTGACCCGGTCACCTGGGGCCGGTGACCCCACGTGACCCGGTCACCTGGGGCCGGTGACCCCACGTGACCCGCTGACCTGGGGCCGGTGACCCCACGTGACCCGGTCACCTGGGGCCGGTGACCCCACGTGACCCGGTCACCTGGGGCCGGTGACCCCACGTGACCCGGTCACCTGGGGCCGGTGACCCCACGTGACCCGGTCACCTGGGGCCGGTGACCTCACGTGACCCGGTCACCTGGGGCCGGTGACCCCACGTGACCCGGTCACCTGGGGCCGGTGACCCCACGTGACCAGGTCACCTGGGGCCGGTGACCCCACGTGACCCGGTCACCTGGGGCCGGTGACCCCACGTGACCCGGTGACCTGGGGCCGGTGACCCCACGTGACCCGGTCACCTGGGGCCGGTGACCCCACGTGACCCGGTCACCTTGGGCCGGTGACCCCACGTGACCCGGTCTCCTGGGGCCGGTGACCCCACGTGACCCGGTCACCTGGGGCCGGTGACCTCACGTGACCCGGTCACCTGGGGCCGGTGACCCCACGTGACCAGGTCACCTGCGGCCGGTGACCCCACGTGACCCGGTCACCTGGGGCCGGTGACCCCACGTGACCCGGTCACCTGGGGCCGGTGACCTCACGTGACCCGGTCACCTGGGGCCGGTGACCCCACGTGACCCGGTCACCTGGGGCCGGTGACCCCACGTGACCAGGTCACCTGGGGCCGGTGACCCCACGTGACCCAGTCACCTGGTGCCGGTGACCCCACATGACCCGGTCACCTGGGGCCGGTGTCCCCACGTGACCCGGTCACCTGGGGCCGGTGACCCCACGTGACCCGGTCACCTGGGGCCGGGGTCCCCACGGGACCCAGGGTCCTGGTGCCGGGGTGGTCACCGGAACCTGGGAACCAGGCCGGTTACCCGACACGACCCGGTGACCTGGGGCCGGGTTAACGACCTGTCCAGGGGACCCGGGCCGGGGACCCGACAGGACCCGGTGGTCCTTCGCTGGTGTCCCGATGCAACCCGGGGACCCGGGCCCGGGCCCCCACGTGATCCAGTGATCCGGTGCTTTTGTCCCGATGCAACCCGGGGACCTGGGCCGGGGACCCGGTATGACTCCGTCTCCCGGGGCCGGGGTGGTCACCTGACACTGGTACCCGGGACAGCGACCCGACATGACCCCGTGACCCGGGGCCGGGGTGCCGACCTGTCCAGGGGACCCGACCCGGGTACCCGACAGGACCCGGTGATCTGCGGCTGGGGTAAAAACCCGTCCCGGGGACCCGGGCTGGGTCCCGACATGACCCGGTGACCTGGGGCTGTGGTGTCGACCGGACTCGGGGACCTGGTCCGGTGTCCCGTCATGACCCGGGGACCTGGGGTCGGGGTGGTCACCAGACCCTTGTACCCAGGCCGTTGACCCGACATGACCCTGTGACCCGGGGCCTGGGTAAAAATCCAACCCGGGGACCCGGGCATGGGACGTGACATGACCCGACCTGGGTCCGGGGTCCCGAACTGACCCGGTGACCTGGGTCCGGGGACTCGGTATGACCCGGTTACCTGGGTCCGGGGTCCCCACGTGACCCGGTCACCTGGGGCCGGGGTCCCCACGTGACCCGCTGACCTGGGGCCGGTGACCCCACGTGACCCGGTCACCTGGGGCCGGTGTCCCCACGTGACCCGGGGTCCTGGTGCCGGGGTGGTCATCGGAACCTGGGAACCAGGCCGGGTGCGCGAGATGACCGGGTGACCTGGGGCCGGGTTATCGACCTGTCCAGGGGACACGGGCCGGGGACCCGACAGGACCCGGTGATCTGCGGCTGGGGTAAAAACCCGTCCCGGGGACCCGGGCTGGGTCCCGACATGCCTTGGTTACCTGGGGCCGGTGTCCCCACGTGACCCGGTGACCCCACGTGACCCGGTCACCTGGGGCCGGTGTCCCCACGTGACCCGGTCACCTGGGGCCGGTGACCCCACGTGACCCGGTCACCTGGGGCCGGTGTCCCCACGTGACCCGCTGACCTGGGGCCGGTGACCCCACGTGACCCGGTCACCTGGGGCCGGTGACCCCACGTGACCCGGTCACCTGGGGCCGGTGTCCCCACGTGACCCGGTCACCTGGGGCCGGTGACCCCACGTGACCCGGTCACCTGGGGCCGGTGACCCCACGTGACCCGGTCACCTGGGGCCGGTGACCCCACGTGACCCGGTGACCTGGGGCCGGTGACCCCACGTGACCCGGTCACCTGGGGCCGGTGACCCCACGTGACCCGGTCACCTGGGGCCGGGGTCCCCACGGGACCCGGGGTCCTGGTGCCGGGGTGGTCACCGGAACCTGGGAACCAGGCCGGTTACCCGACACGACCCGGTGACCTGGGGCCGGGTTAACGACCTGTCCAGGGGACCCGGGCCGGGGACCCGACAGGACCCGGTGGTCCTTCGCTGGTGTCCCGATGCAACCCGGGGACCCGGGCCCGGGCCCCCACGTGATCCAGTGATCCGGTGCTTTTGTCCCGATGCAACCCGGGGACCTGGGCCGGGGACCCGGTATGACTCTGTCTCCCGGGGCCGGGGTGGTCACCTGACACTGGTACCCGGGACAGCGACCCGACATGACCCCGTGACCCGGGGCCGGGGTGCCGACCTGTCCAGGGGACCCGACCCGGGTACCCGACAGGACCCGGTGATCTGCGGCTGGGGTAAAAACCCGTCCCGGGGACCCGGGCTGGGTCCCGACATGCCTTGGTTACCTGGGGCCGGTGACCCCACGTGACCCGGTCACCTGGGGCCGGTGTCCCCACGTGACCCGCTGACCTGGGGCCGGTGACCCCACGTGACCCGGTCACCTGGGGCCGGTGACCCCACGTGACCCGGTCACCTGGGGCCGGTGACCCCACGTGACCGGGTCACCTGGGGCCGGTGACCCCACGTGACCCGGTCACCTGGGGCCGGTGACCCCACGTGACCCGGTCACCTGGGGCCGGTGTCCCCACGTGACCCGGGGTCCTGGTGCCGGGGTGGTCATCGGAACCTGGGAACCAGGCCGGGTGCGCGAGATGACCGGGTGACCTGGGGCCGGGTTATCGACCTGTCCAGGGGACCCGGGCCGGGGACCCGACAGGACCCGGTGATCTGCGGCTGGGGTAAAAACCCGTCCCGGGGACCCGGGCTGGGTCCCGACATGCCTTGGTTACCTGGGGCCGGTGTCCCCACGTGACCCGCTGACCTGGGGCCGGTGACCCCACGTGACCCGGTCACCTGGGGCCGGTGTCCCCACGTGACCCGGTCACCTGGGGCCGGTGACCCCACGTGACCCGGTCAACTGGGGCCGGTGTCCCCACGTGACCCGCTGACCTGGGGCCGGTGACCCCACGTGACCCGGTCACCTGGGGCCGGTGACCCCACGTGACCCGGTCACCTGGGGCCGGTGACCCCACGTGACCCGCTGACCTGGGGCCGGTGACCCCACGTGACCCGGTCACCTGGGGCCGGTGACCCCACGTGACCCGGTCACCTGGGGCCGGTGACCCCACGTGACCCGGTCACCTGGGGCCGGTGACCCCACGTGACCCGGTCACCTGGGGCCGGTGACCTCACGTGACCCGGTCACCTGGGGCCGGTGACCCCACGTGACCCGGTCACCTGGGGCCGGTGACCCCACATGACCAGGTCACCTGGGGCCGGTGACCCCACGTGACCCGGTCACCTGGGGCCGGTGACCACACGTGACCCGGTGACCTGGGGCCGGTGACCCCACGTGACCCGGTCACCTGGGGCCGGTGACCCCACGTGACCCGGTCACCTGGGGCCGGTGACCCCACGTGACCCGGTCACCTGGGGCCGGTGACCTCACGTGACCCGGTCACCTGGGGCCGGTGACCCCACGTGACCCGGTCACCTGGGGCCGGTGACCCCACGTGACCAGGTCACCTGCGGCCGGTGACCCCACGTGACCCGGTCAGCTGGGGCCGGTGACCCCACGTGACCCGGTCACCTGGGGCCGGTGACCTCACGTGACCCGGTCACCTGGGGCCGGTGACCCCACGTGACCCGGTCACCTGGGGCCGGTGATCCCACGTGACCAGGTCACCTGGGGCCGGTGACCCCACGTGACCCAGTCACCTGGTGCCGGTGACCCCACGTGACCCGGTCACCTGGGGCCGGTGTCCCCACGTGACCCGGTCACCTGGGGCCGGTGACCCCACGTGACCCGGTCACCTGGGGCCGGGGTCCCCACGGGACCCGGGGTCCTGGTGCCGGGGTGGTCACCGGAACCTGGGAACCAGGCCGGTTACCCGACACGACCCGGTGACCTGGGGCCGGGTTAACGACCTGTCCAGGGGACCCGGGCCGGGGACCCGACAGGACCCGGTGGTCCTTCGCTGGTGTCCCGATGCAACCCGGGGACCCGGGCCCGGGCCCCCACGTGATCCAGTGATCCGGTGCTTTTGTCCCGATGCAACCCGGGGACCTGGGCCGGGGACCCGGTATGACTCTGTCTCCCGGGGCCGGGGTGGTCACCTGACACTGGTACCCGGGACAGCGACCCGACATGACCCCGTGACCCGGGGCCGGGGTGCCGACCTGTCCAGGGGACCCGACCCGGGTACCCGACAGGACCCGGTGATCTGCGGCTGGGGTAAAAACCCGTCCCGGGGACCCGGGCTGGGTCCCGACATGACCCGGTGACCTGGGGCTGTGGTGTCGACCGGACTCGGGGACCTGGTCCGGTGTCCCGTCATGACCCGGGGACCTGGGGTCGGGGTGGTCACCAGACCCTTGTACCCAGGCCGTTGACCCGACATGACCCTGTGACCCGGGGCCTGGGTAAAAATCCAACCCGGGGACCCGGGCATGGGACGTGACATGACCC
Organism: Somateria mollissima; assembly: GCA_951411735.1. Lineage (NCBI taxonomy): Eukaryota > Metazoa > Chordata > Aves > Anseriformes > Anatidae > Somateria > Somateria mollissima. The sequence continues at coordinate 530,787 of CATOCB010000130.1, forward strand.
GACCTGGGTCCGGGGTCCCGAACTGACCCGGTGACCTGGGTCCGGGGACTCGGTATGACCCGGTTACCTGGGTCCGGGGTCCCCACGTGACCCGGTCACCTGGGGCCGGGGTCCCCACGTGACCCGCTGACCTGGGGCCGGTGACCCCACGTGACCCGGTCACCTGGGGCCGGTGTCCCCACGTGACCCGGGGTCCTGGTGCCGGGGTGGTCATCGGAACCTGGGAACCAGGCCGGGTGCGCGAGATGACCGGGTGACCTGGGGCCGGGTTATCGACCTGTCCAGGGGACACGGGCCGGGGACCCGACAGGACCCGGTGATCTGCGGCTGGGGTAAAAACCCGTCCCGGGGACCCGGGCTGGGTCCCGACATGCCTTGGTTACCTGGGGCCGGTGTCCCCACGTGACCCGGTGACCCCACGTGACCCGGTCACCTGGGGCCGGTGTCCCCACGTGACCCGGTCACCTGGGGCCGGTGACCCCACGTGACCCGGTCACCTGGGGCCGGTGTCCCCACGTGACCCGCTGACCTGGGGCCGGTGACCCCACGTGACCCGGTCACCTGGGGCCGGTGACCCCACGTGACCGGGTCACCTGGGGCCGGTGACCCCACGTGACCCGGTCACCTGGGGCCGGTGACCCCACGTGACCCGGTCACCTGGGGCCGGTGTCCCCACGTGACCCGGTCACCTGGTGCCGGTGACCCCACGTGACCCGGTCACCTGGGGCCGGTGACCCCACGTGACCCGGTCACCTGGGGCCGGTGTACCCACGTGACCCGGTCACCTGGGGCCGGTGACCCCACGTGACCCGGTCACCTGGGGCCGGTGACCCCACGTGACCCGGTCACCTGGGGCCGGTGACCCCACGTGACCCGCTGACCTGGGGCCGGTGACCCCACGTGACCCGCTGACCTGGGGCCGGTGACCCCACGTGACCCGGTCACCTGGGGCCGGTGACCCCACGTGACCCGGTCACCTGGGGCCGGTGACCCCACGTGACCCGGTCACCTGGGGCCGGTGTACCCACGTGACCCGGTCACCTGGGGCCGGTGACCCCACGTGACCCGGTCACCTGGGGCCGGTGACCCCACGTGACCCGGTCACCTGGGGCCGGTGACCCCACGTGACCCGGTTACCTGGGTCCGGGGTCCCCACGTGACCCGGTCACCTGGGGCCGGGGTCCCCACGTGACCCGCTGACCTGGGGCCGGTGACCCCACGTGACCCGGTCACCTGGGGCCGGTGTCCCCACGTGACCCGGGGTCCTGGTGCCGGGGTGGTCATCGGAACCTGGGAACCAGGCCGGGTGCGCGAGATGACCGGGTGACCTCGGGCCGGGTTATCGACCTGTCCAGGGGACACGGGCCGGGGACCCGACAGGACCCGGTGATCTGCGGCTGGGGTAAAAACCCGTCCCGGGGACCCGGGCTGGGTCCCGACATGCCTTGGTTACCTGGGGCCGGTGTCCCCACGTGACCCGGTGACCCCACGTGACCCGGTCACCTGGGGCCGGTGTCCCCACGTGACCCGGTCACCTGGGGCCGGTGACCCCACGTGATCCGGTCACCTGGGGCCGGTGTCCCCACGTGACCCGCTGACCTGGGGCCGGTGACCCCACGTGACCCGGTCACCTGGGGCCGGTGACCCCACGTGACCCGGTCACCTGGGGCCGGTGTCCCCACGTGACCCGGTCACCTGGGGCCGGTGACCCCACGTGACCCGGTCACCTGGGGCCGGTGACCCCACGTGACCCGGTCACCTGGGGCCGGTGACCCCACGTGACCCGGTGACCTGGGGCCGGTGACCCCACGTGACCCGGTCACCTGGGGCCGGTGACCCCACGTGACCCGGTCACCTGGGGCCGGGGTCCCCACGGGACCCGGGGTCCTGGTGCCGGGGTGGTCACCGGAACCTGGGAACCAGGCCGGTTACCCGACACGACCCGGTGACCTGGGGCCGGGTTAACGACCTGTCCAGGGGACCCGGGCCGGGGACCCGACAGGACCCGGTGGTCCTTCGCTGGTGTCCCGATGCAACCCGGGGACCCGGGCCCGGGCCCCCACGTGATCCAGTGATCCGGTGCTTTTGTCCCGATGCAACCCGGGGACCTGGGCCGGGGACCCGGTATGACTCTGTCTCCCGGGGCCGGGGTGGTCACCTGACACTGGTACCCGGGACAGCGACCCGACATGACCCCGTGACCCGGGGCCGGGGTGCCGACCTGTCCAGGGGACCCGACCCGGGTACCCGACAGGACCCGGTGATCTGCGGCTGGGGTAAAAACCCGTCCCGGGGACCCGGGCTGGGTCCCGACATGCCTTGGTTACCTGGGGCCGGTGACCCCACGTGACCCGGTCACCTGGGGCCGGTGTCCCCACGTGACCCGCTGACCTGGGGCCGGTGACCCCACGTGACCCGGTCACCTGGGGCCGGTGACCCCACGTGACCCGGTCACCTGGGGCCGGTGACCCCACGTGACCGGGTCACCTGGGGCCGGTGACCCCACGTGACCCGGTCACCTGGGGCCGGTGACCCCACGTGACCCGGTCACCTGGGGCCGGTGTCCCCACGTGACCCGGGGTCCTGGTGCCGGGGTGGTCATCGGAACCTGGGAACCAGGCCGGGTGCGCGAGATGACCGGGTGACCTGGGGCCGGGTTATCGACCTGTCCAGGGGACCCGGGCCGGGGACCCGACAGGACCCGGTGATCTGCGGCTGGGGTAAAAACCCGTCCCGGGGACCCGGGCTGGGTCCCGACATGCCTTGGTTACCTGGGGCCGGTGTCCCCACGTGACCCGCTGACCTGGGGCCGGTGACCCCACGTGACCCGGTCACCTGGGGCCGGTGTCCCCACGTGACCCGGTCACCTGGGGCCGGTGACCCCACGTGACCCGGTCAACTGGGGCCGGTGTCCCCACGTGACCCGCTGACCTGGGGCCGGTGACCCCACGTGACCCGGTCACCTGGGGCCGGTGACCCCACGTGACCCGGTCACCTGGGGCCGGTGACCCCACGTGACCCGCTGACCTGGGGCCGGTGACCCCACGTGACCCGCTGACCTGGGGCCGGTGACCCCACGTGACCCGGTCACCTGGGGCCGGTGACCCCACGTGACCCGGTCACCTGGGGCCGGTGACCCCACGTGACCCGGTCACCTGGGGCCGGTGACCCCACGTGACCCGGTCACCTGGGGCCGGTGACCTCACGTGACCCGGTCACCTGGGGCCGGTGACCCCACGTGACCCGGTCACCTGGGGCCGGTGACCCCACATGACCAGGTCACCTGGGGCCGGTGACCCCACGTGACCCGGTCACCTGGGGCCGGTGACCACACGTGACCCGGTGACCTGGGGCCGGTGACCCCACGTGACCCGCTGACCTGGGGCCGGTGACCCCACGTGACCCGGTCACCTGGGGCCGGTGACCCCACGTGACCCGGTCACCTGGGGCCGGTGACCTCACGTGACCCGGTCACCTGGGGCCGGTGACCCCACGTGACCCGGTCACCTGGGGCCGGTGACCCCACGTGACCAGGTCACCTGCGGCCGGTGACCCCACGTGACCCGGTCAGCTGGGGCCGGTGACCCCACGTGACCCGGTCACCTGGGGCCGGTGACCTCACGTGACCCGGTCACCTGGGGCCGGTGACCCCACGTGACCCGGTCACCTGGGGCCGGTGACCCCACGTGACCAGGTCACCTGGGGCCGGTGACCCCACGTGACCCAGTCACCTGGTGCCGGTGACCCCACGTGACCCGGTCACCTGGGGCCGGTGTCCCCACGTGACCCGGTCACCTGGGGCCGGTGACCCCACGTGACCCGGTCACCTGGGGCCGGGGTCCCCACGGGACCCGGGGTCCTGGTGCCGGGGTGGTCACCGGAACCTGGGAACCAGGCCGGTTACCCGACACGACCCGGTGACCTGGGGCCGGGTTAACGACCTGTCCAGGGGACCCGGGCCGGGGACCCGACAGGACCCGGTGGTCCTTCGCTGGTGTCCCGATGCAACCTGGGGACCCGGGCCCGGGCCCCCACGTGATCCAGTGATCCGGTGCTTTTGTCCCGATGCAACCCGGGGACCTGGGCCGGGGACCCGGTATGACTCTGTCTCCCGGGGCCGGGGTGGTCACCTGACACTGGTACCCGGGACAGCGACCCGACATGACCCCGTGACCCGGGGCCGGGGTGCCGACCTGTCCAGGGGACCCGACCCGGGTACCCGACAGGACCCGGTGATCTGCGGCTGGGGTAAAAACCCGTCCCGGGGACCCGGGCTGGGTCCCGACATGACCCGGTGACCTGGGGCTGTGGTGTCGACCGGACTCGGGGACCTGGTCCGGTGTCCCGTCATGACCCGGGGACCTGGGGTCGGGGTGGTCACCAGACCCTTGTACCCAGGCCGTTGACCCGACATGACCCTGTGACCCGGGGCCTGGGTAAAAATCCAACCCGGGGACCCGGGCATGGGACGTGACATGACCCGACCTGGGTCCGGGGTCCCGAACTGACCCGGTGACCTGGGTCCGGGGACTCGGTATGACCCGGTTACCTGGGTCCGGGGTCCCCACGTGACCCGGTCACCTGGGGCCGGGGTCCCCACGTGACCCGCTGACCTGGGGCCGGTGACCCCACGTGACCCGGTCACCTGGGGCCGGTGTCCCCACGTGACCCGGGGTCCTGGTGCCGGGGTGGTCATCGGAACCTGGGAACCAGGCCGGGTGCGCGAGATGACCGGGTGACCTGGGGCCGGGTTATCGACCTGTCCAGGGGACACGGGCCGGGGACCCGACAGGACCCGGTGATCTGCGGCTGGGGTAAAAACCCGTCCCGGGGACCCGGGCTGGGTCCCGACATGCCTTGGTTACCTGGGGCCGGTGACCCCACGTGACCCGGTCACCTGGGGCCGGTGTCCCCACGTGACCCGCTGACCTGGGGCCGGTGACCCCACGTGACCCGGTCACCTGGGGCCGGTGACCCCACGTGACCGGGACACCTGGGGCCGGTGACCCCACGTGACCGGGTCACCTGGGGCCGGTGACCCCACGTGACCCGGTCACCTGGGGCCGGTGACCCCACGTGACCCGGTCACCTGGGGCCGGTGTCCCCACGTGACCCGGTCACCTGGTGCCGGTGACCCCACGTGACCCGGTCACCTGGGGCCGGTGACCCCACGTGACCCGGTCACCTGGGGCCGGTGACCCCACGTGACCCGGTCACCTGGGGCCGGTGACCCCACGTGACCCGGTGACCTGGGGCCGGTGACCCCACGTGACCCGGTGACCTGGGGCCGGTGACCCCACGTGACCCGCTGACCTGGGGCCGGTGTCCCCACGTGACCCGGTCACCTGGGGCTGGTGTCCCCACGTGACCCGGTCACCTGGGGCCTGTGGCCCCACGTGACCCGGTCACCTGGGGCCGGTGTCCCCACGTGACCCGCTGACCTGGGGCCGTTGACCCCACGTGACCCCGTCACCTGGGGCCGGTGACCCCACGTGACACGGTCACCTGGGGCCGGTGTCCCCACGTGACCCGCTGACCTGGGGCCGTTGACCCCACGTGACCCCGTCACCTGGGGCCGGTGACCCCACGTGACCCGGTCACCTGGGGCCGGTGACCCCACGTGACCCGGTCACCTGGGGCCGGTGACCCCACGTGACCCGGTCACCTGGGGCCGGTGTCCCCACGTGACCCGGTCACCTGGTGCCGGTGACCCCACGTGACCCGCTGACCTGGGGCCGGTGACCCCACGTGACCCGGTCACCTGGGGCCGGTGACCCCACGTGACCCGGTGACCTGGGGCCGGTGACCCCACGTGGCCCGGTGACCTGGGGCCGGTGACCCCACGTGACCCGGTCACCTGGGGCCGGTGACCCCACGTGACCCGGTCACCTGGGGCCGGTGTCCCCACGTGACCCGGGGTCCTGGTGCCGGGGTGGTCATCGGAACCTTGGAACCAGGCCGGTTACCCGACACGACCCGGTGACCCGGGGCTGTGGTGTCGACGGACTCGTGGACCTGGTTTCGGGGTCCCGACCTGACGCGGTGACCTGGGGCCGGTGTCCCCACGTGACCCGCTGACCTGGGTCCGGGGTCCCCACGGGACCCGGGGTCCTGGTGCCGGGGTGGTCACCGGAACGTGGGAACCAGGCCGGGTGCGCGACATGACCTGGTGACCTGGGGCCGGGTTAACGACCTGTCCAGGGGACCCGGGCCGGGGACCCGACAGGACCCGGTGGTCCTTCGCTGGTGTCCCGATGCAACCCGCGGACCCGGGCCGGGGACCCGGTATGACTCCGTCTCCCGGGGCCGGGGTGGTCACCTGACAGTGGTACCCGGGACAGCGACCCGACATGACCCCGTGACCCGGGGCCGGGGTGCCGACCTGTCCAGGGGACCCGACCCGGGTACCCGACAGGACCCGGTGATCTGCGGCTGGGGTAAAAACCCGTCCCGGGGACCCGGGCTGGGTCCCGACATGACCCGGTGACCTGGGGCTGTGGTGTCGACCGGACTCGGGGACCTGGTCCGGTGTCCCGTCATGACCCGGGGACCTGGGGTCGGGGTGGTCACCAGACCCTTGTACCCAGGCCGTTGACCCGACATGACCCTGTGACCCGGGGCCTGGGTAAAAATCCAACCCGGGGACCCGGGCATGGGACGTGACATGACCCGACCTGGGTCCGGGGTCCCGAACTGACCCGGCGACCTGGGTCCGGGGACTCGGTATGACCCGGTTACCTGGGTCCGGGGTCCCCACGTGACCCGGTCACCTGGGGCCGGGGTCCCCACGTGACCCGCTGACCTGGGGCCGGTGACCCCACGTGACCCGGTCACCTGGGGCCGGTGTCCCCACGTGACCCGGGGTCCTGGTGCCGGGGTGGTCATCGGAACCTGGGAACCAGGCCGGGTGCGCGAGATGACCGGGTGACCTGGGGCCGGGTTATCGACCTGTCCAGGGGACCCGGGCCGGGGACCCGACAGGACCCGGTGATCTGCGGCTGGGGTAAAAACCCGTCCCGGGGACCCGGGCTGGGTCCCGACATGCCTTGGTTACCTGGGGCCGGTGTCCCCACGTGACCCGCTGACCTGGGGCCGGTGACCCCACGTGACCCGGTCACCTGGGGCCGGTGTCCCCACGTGACCCGGTCACCTGGTGCCGGTGACCCCACGTGACCCGGTCACCTGGGGCCGGTGACCCCACGTGACCCGGTCACCTGGGGCCGGTGACCCCACGTGACCCGGTCACCTGGGGCCGGTGACCCCACGTGACCCGGTCACCTGGGGCCGGTGACCCCACGTGACCCGGTGACCTGGGGCCGGTGACCCCACGTGACCCGGTGACCTGGGGCCGGTGACCCCACGTGACCCGCTGACCTGGGGCCGGTGTCCCCACGTGACCCGGTCACCTGGGGCTGGTGTCCCCACGTGACCCGGTCACCTGGGGCCTGTGGCCCCACGTGACCCGGTCACCTGGGGCCGGTGTCCCCACGTGACCCGCTGACCTGGGGCCGTTGACCCCACGTGACCCCGTCACCTGGGGCCGGTGACCCCACGTGACCCGGTCACCTGGGGCCGGTGACCCCACGTGACCCGGTCACCTGGGGCCGGTGACCCCACGTGACCCGGTCACCTGGGGCCGGTGTCCCCACGTGACCCGGTCACCTGGTGCCGGTGACCCCACGTGACCCGCTGACCTGGGGCCGGTGACCCCACGTGACCCGGTCACCTGGGGCCGGTGACCCCACGTGACCCGGTGACCTGGGGCCGGTGACCCCACGTGGCCCGGTGACCTGGGGCCGGTGACCCCACGTGACCCGGTCACCTGGGGCCGGTGACCCCACGTGACCCGGTCACCTGGGGCCGGTGTCCCCACGTGACCCGGGGTCCTGGTGCCGGGGTGGTCATCGGAACCTTGGAACCAGGCCGGTTACCCGACACGACCCGGTGACCCGGGGCTGTGGTGTCGACGGACTCGTGGACCTGGTTTCGGGGTCCCGACCTGACGCGGTGACCTGGGGCCGGTGTCCCCACGTGACCCGCTGACCTGGGTCCGGGGTCCCCACGGGACCCGGGGTCCTGGTGCCGGGGTGGTCACCGGAACGTGGGAACCAGGCCGGGTGCGCGACATGACCTGGTGACCTGGGGCCGGGTTAACGACCTGTCCAGGGGACCCGGGCCGGGGACCCGACAGGACCCGGTGGTCCTTCGCTGGTGTCCCGATGCAACCCGCGGACCCGGGCCGGGGACCCGGTATGACTCCGTCTCCCGGGGCCGGGGTGGTCACCTGACAGTGGTACCCGGGACAGCGACCCGACATGACCCCGTGACCCGGGGCCGGGGTGCCGACCTGTCCAGGGGACCCGACCCGGGTACCCGACAGGACCCGGTGATCTGCGGCTGGGGTAAAAACCCGTCCCGGGGACCCGGGCTGGGTCCCGACATGACCCGGTGACCTGGGGCTGTGGTGTCGACCGGACTCGGGGACCTGGTCCGGTGTCCCGTCATGACCCGGGGACCTGGGGTCGGGGTGGTCACCAGACCCTTGTACCCAGGCCGTTGACCCGACATGACCCTGTGACCCGGGGCCTGGGTAAAAATCCAACCCGGGGACCCGGGCATGGGACGTGACATGACCCGACCTGGGTCCGGGGTCCCGAACTGACCCGGCGACCTGGGTCCGGGGACTCGGTATGACCCGGTTACCTGGGTCCGGGGTCCCCACGTGACCCGCTGACCTGGGGCCGGTGACCCCACGTGACCCGGTCACCTGGGGCCGGTGTCCCCACGTGACCCGGGGTCCTGGTGCCGGGGTGGTCATCGGAACCTGGGAACCAGGCCGGGTGCGCGAGATGACCGGGTGACCTGGGGCCGGGTTATCGACCTGTCCAGGGGACCCGGGCCGGGGACCCGACAGGACCCGGTGATCTGCGGCTGGGGTAAAAACCCGTCCCGGGGACCCGGGCTGGGTCCCGACATGCCTTGGTTACCTGGGGCCGGTGTCCCCACGTGACCCGCTGACCTGGGGCCGGTGACCCCACGTGACCCGGTCACCTGGGGCCGGTGTCCCCACGTGACCCGGTCACCTGGGGCAGGTGACCCCACGTGACCCGGTCAACTGGGGCCGGTGTCCCCACGTGACCCGCTGACCTGGGGCCGGTGACCCCACGTGACCCGGTCACCTGGGGCCGGTGACCCCACGTGACCCGGTCACCTGGGGCCGGTGACCCCACGTGACCGGGTCACCTGGGGCCGGTGACCCCACGTGACCCGGTCACCTGGGGCCGGTGTCCCCACGTGACCCGGTCACCTGGTGCCGGTGACCCCACGTGACCCGGTCACCTGGGGCCGGTGACCCCACGTGACCCGGTCACCTGGGGCCGGTGTACCCACGTGACCCGGTCACCTGGGGCCGGTGACCCCACGTGACCCGGTCACCTGGGGCCGGTGACCCCACGTGACCCGGTCACCTGGGGCCGGTGACCCCACGTGACCCGGTGACCTGGGGCCGGTGACCCCACGTGACCCGGTCACCTGGGGCCGGTGACCCCACGTGACCCGGTCACCTGGGGCCGGTGACCCCACGTGACCCGGTCACCTGGGGCCGGTGACCCCACGTGACCCGGTCACCTGGGGCCGGTGACCCCACATGACCAGGTCACCTGGGGCCGGTGACCCCACGTGACCCGGTCACCTGGGGCCGGTGACCCTACGTGACCCGGTCACCTGGGGCCGGTGACCCCACGTGACCCGCTGACCTGGGGCCGGTGACCCCACGTGACCCGGTGACCTGGGGCCGGTGACCCCACGTGACCCGGTCACCTGGGGCCGGTGACCTCACGTGACCCGGTCACCTGGGGCCGGTGACCCCACGTGACCCGGTCACCTGGGGCCGGTGACCCCACGTGACCCGGTGACCTGGGGCCGGTGACCCCACGTGACCCGGTGACCTGGGGCCGGTGACCCCACGTGACCCGGTCACCTGGGGCCGGTGACCCCACGTGACCCGGTCACCTGGGGCCGGTGACCCCACGTGACCAGGTCACCTGCGGCCGGTGACCCCACGTGACCCGGTCACCTGGGGCCGGTGACCTCACGTGACCCGGTCACCTGGGGCCGGTGACCCCACGTGACCCGGTCACCTGGGGCCGGTGACCCCACGTGACCAGGTCACCTGGGGCCGGTGACCCCACGTGACCCAGTCACCTGGTGCCGGTGACCCCACGTGACCCGGTCACCTGGGGCCGGTGACCCCACGTGACCCGGTCACCTGGGGCCGGTGACCCCACGTGACCCGGTGACCTGGGGCCGGTGACCCCACGTGACCCGGTGACCTGGGGCCGGTGACCCCACGTGACCCGGTCACCTGGGGCCGGTGACCCCACGTGACCCGGTCACCTGGGGCCGGTGACCCCACGTGACCCGGTCACCTGGGGCCGGTGACCTCACGTGACCCGGTCACCTGGGGCCGGTGACCCCACGTGACCCGGTCACCTGGGGCCGGTGACCCCACATGACCAGGTCACCTGGGGCCGGTGACCCCACGTGACCCGGTGACCTGGGGCCGGTGACCCCACGTGACCCGGTGACCTGGGGCCGGTGACCCCACGTGACCCGGTCACCTGGGGCCGGTGACCCCACGTGACCCGCTCACCTGGGGCCGGTGACCCCACGTGACCCGGTCACCTGGGGCCGGTGACCCCACGTGACCAGGTCACCTGCGGCCGGTGACCCCACGTGACCCGGTCACCTGGGGCCGGTGACCCCACGTGACCCGGTCACCTGGGGCCGGTGACCCCACGTGACCAGGTCACCTGGGGCCGGTGACCCCACGTGACCCAGTCACCTGGTGCCGGTGACCCCACGTGACCCGGTCACCTGGGGCCGGTGTCCCCACGTGACCCGGTCACCTGGGGCCGGTGACCCCACGTGACCCGGTCACCTGGGGCCGGTGACCCCACGTGACCCGGTCACCTGGGGCCGGTGTCCCCACGTGACCCGGTCACCTGGGGCCGGTGACCCCACGTGACCCGCTGACCTGGGTCCGGGGTCCCCACGTGACCCGGGGTCCTGGTGCCGGGGTGGTCACCGGAACCTGGGAACCAGGCCGGGTGCGCGACATGACCTGGTGACCTGGGGCCGGGTTAACGACCTGTCCAGGGGACCCGGGCCGGGGACCCGACAGGACCCGGTGGTCCTTCGCTGGTGTCCCGATGCAACCCGGGGACCCGGGCCCGGGCCCCCACGTGATCCAGTGATCCGGTGCTTTTGTCCCGATGCAACCCGGGGACCTGGGCCGGGGACCCGGTATGACTCCGTCTCCCGGGGCCGGGGTGGTCACCTGACAGTGGTACCCGGGACAGCGACCCGACATGACCCCGTGACCCGGGGCCGGGGTGCCGACCTGTCCAGGGGACCCGACCCGGGTACCCGACAGGACCCGGTGATCTGCGGCTGGGGTAAAAACCCGTCCCGGGGACCCGGGCTGGGTCCCGACATGCCTTGGTTACCTGGGGCCGGTGTCCCCACGTGACCCGCTGACCTGGGGCCGGTGACCCCACGTGACCCGGTCACCTGGGGCCGGTGTCCCCACGTGACCCGGTCACCTGGGGCAGGTGACCCCACGTGACCCGGTCAACTGGGGCCGGTGTCCCCACGTGACCCGCTGACCTGGGGCCGGTGACCCCACGTGACCCGGTCACCTGGGGCCGGTGACCCCACGTGACCCGGTCACCTGGGGCCGGTGACCCCACGTGACCGGGTCACCTGGGGCCGGTGACCCCACGTGACCCGGTCACCTGGGGCCGGTGTCCCCACGTGACCCGGTCACCTGGTGCCGGTGACCCCACGTGACCCGGTCACCTGGGGCCGGTGACCCCACGTGACCCGGTCACCTGGGGCCGGTGTACCCACGTGACCCGGTCACCTGGGGCCGGTGACCCCACGTGACCCGGTCACCTGGGGCCGGTGACCCCACGTGACCCGGTCACCTGGGGCCGGTGACCCCACGTGACCCGGTGACCTGGGGCCGGTGACCCCACGTGACCCGGTCACCTGGGGCCGGTGACCCCACGTGACCCGGTCACCTGGGGCCGGTGACCCCACGTGACCCGGTCACCTGGGGCCGGTGACCCCACGTGACCCGGTCACCTGGGGCCGGTGACCCCACATGACCAGGTCACCTGGGGCCGGTGACCCCACGTGACCCGGTCACCTGGGGCCGGTGACCCTACGTGACCCGGTCACCTGGGGCCGGTGACCCCACGTGACCCGCTGACCTGGGGCCGGTGACCCCACGTGACCCGGTGACCTGGGGCCGGTGACCCCACGTGACCCGGTCACCTGGGGCCGGTGACCTCACGTGACCCGGTCACCTGGGGCCGGTGACCCCACGTGACCCGGTCACCTGGGGCCGGTGACCCCACGTGACCCGGTGACCTGGGGCCGGTGACCCCACGTGACCCGGTGACCTGGGGCCGGTGACCCCACGTGACCCGGTCACCTGGGGCCGGTGACCCCACGTGACCCGGTCACCTGGGGCCGGTGACCCCACGTGACCAGGTCACCTGCGGCCGGTGACCCCACGTGACCCGGTCACCTGGGGCCGGTGACCTCACGTGACCCGGTCACCTGGGGCCGGTGACCCCACGTGACCCGGTCACCTGGGGCCGGTGACCCCACGTGACCCGGTCACCTGGGGCCGGTGACCCCACGTGACCCAGTCACCTGGTGCCGGTGACCCCACGTGACCCGGTCACCTGGGGCCGGTGACCCCACGTGACCCGGTCACCTGGGGCCGGTGACCCCACGTGACCCGGTGACCTGGGGCCGGTGACCCCACGTGACCCGGTGACCTGGGGCCGGTGACCCCACGTGACCCGGTGACCTGGGGCCGGTGACCCCACGTGACCCGGTCACCTGGGGCCGGTGACCCCACGTGACCCGGTCACCTGGGGCCGGTGACCCCACGTGACCCGGTCACCTGGGGCCGGTGACCTCACGTGACCCGGTCACCTGGGGCCGGTGACCCCACGTGACCCGGTCACCTGGGGCCGGTGACCCCACATGACCAGGTCACCTGGGGCCGGTGACCCCACGTGACCCGGTGACCTGGGGCCGGTGACCCCACGTGACCCGGTGACCTGGGGCCGGTGACCCCACGTGACCCGGTCACCTGGGGCCGGTGACCCCACGTGACCCGGTCACCTGGGGCCGGTGACCCCACGTGACCCGGTCACCTGGGGCCGGTGACCCCACGTGACCAGGTCACCTGCGGCCGGTGACCCCACGTGACCCGGTCACCTGGGGCCGGTGACCCCACGTGACCCGGTCACCTGGGGCCGGTGACCCCACGTGACCCGGTCACCTGGGGCCGGTGACCCCACGTGACCAGGTCACCTGGGGCCGGTGACCCCACGTGACCCAGTCACCTGGTGCCGGTGACCCCACGTGACCCGGTCACCTGGGGCCGGTGTCCCCACGTGACCCGGTCACCTGGGGCCGGTGACCCCACGTGACCCGGTCACCTGGGGCCGGTGACCCCACGTGACCCGGTCACCTGGGGCCGGTGTCCCCACGTGACCCGGTCACCTGGGGCCGGTGACCCCACGTGACCCGCTGACCTGGGTCCGGGGTCCCCACGTGACCCGGGGTCCTGGTGCCGGGGTGGTCACCGGAACCTGGGAACCAGGCCGGGTGCGCGACATGACCTGGTGACCTGGGGCCGGGTTAACGACCTGTCCAGGGGACCCGGGCCGGGGACCCGACAGGACCCGGTGGTCCTTCGCTGGTGTCCCGATGCAACCCGGGGACCCGGGCCCGGGCCCCCACGTGATCCAGTGATCCGGTGCTTTTGTCCCGATGCAACCCGGGGACCTGGGCCGGGGACCCGGTATGACTCCGTCTCCCGGGGCCGGGGTGGTCACCTGACAGTGGTACCCGGGACAGCGACCCGACATGACCCCGTGACCCGGGGCCGGGGTGCCGACCTGTCCAGGGGACCCGACCCGGGTACCCGACAGGACCCGGTGATCTGCGGCTGGGGTAAAAACCCGTCCCGGGGACCCGGGCTGGGTCCCGACATGACCCGGTGACCTGGGGCTGTGGTGTCGACCGGACTCGGGGACCTGGTCCGGTGTCCCGTCATGACCCGGGGACCTGGGGTCGGGGTGGTCACCAGACCCTTGTACCCAGGCCGTTGACCCGACATGACCCTGTGACCCGGGGCCTGGGTAAAAATCCAACCCGGGGACCCGGGCATGGGACGTGACATGACCCGACCTGGGTCCGGGGTCCCGAACTGACCCGGTGACCTGGGTCCGGGGACTCGGTATGACCCGGTTACCTGGGTCCGGGGTCCCCACGTGACCCGGTCACCTGGGGCCGGGATCCCCACGTGACCCGCTGACCTGGGGCCGGTGACCCCACGTGACCCGGTCACCTGGGGCCGGTGTCCCCACGTGACCCGGGGTCCTGGTACCGGGGTGGTCATCGGAACCTGGGAACCAGGCCGGGTGCGCGAGATGACCGGGTGACCTCGGGCCGGGTTATCGACCTGTCCAGGGGACACGGGCCGGGGACCCGACAGGACCCGGTGATCTGCGGCTGGGGTAAAAACCCGTCCCGGGGACCCGGGCTGGGTCCCGACATGCCTTGGTTACCTGGGGCCGGTGTCCCCACGTGACCCGGTCACCTGGGGCCGGTGACCCCACGTGACCCGGTCACCTGGGGCCGGTGTCCCCACGTGACCCGGTCACCTGGGGCCGGTGACCCCACGTGACCCGGTCACCTGGGGCCGGTGACCCCACGTGACCCGGTCACCTGGGGCCGGTGTCCCCACGTGACCCGGTCACCTGGGGCCGGTGACCCCACGTGACCCGGTCACCTGGGGCCGGTGACCCCACGTGACCCGGTGACCTGGGGCCGGTGACCCCACGTGACCCGCTGACCTGGGGCCGGTGTCCCCACGTGACCCGGTCACCTGGGGCTGGTGTCCCCACGTGACCCGGTCACCTGGGGCCTGTGGCCCCACGTGACCCGGTCACCTGGGGCCGGTGTCCCCACGTGACCCGCTGACCTGGGGCCGTTGACCCCACGTGACCCCGTCACCTGGGGCCGGTGACCCCACGTGACACGGTCACCTGGGGCCGGTGACCCCACGTGACCGGGTCACCTGGGGCCGGTGACCCCACGTGACCCGGTCACCTGGGGCCGGTGACCCCACGTGACCCGGTCACCTGGGGCCGGTGTCCCCACGTGACCCGGTCACCTGGTGCCGGTGACCCCACGTGACCCGCTGACCTGGGGCCGGTGACCCCACGTGACCCGGTCACCTGGGGCCGGTGACCCCACGTGACCCGGTGACCTGGGGCCGGTGACCCCACGTGGCCCGGTGACCTGGGGCCGGTGACCCCACGTGACCCGGTCACCTGGGGCCGGTGTCCCCACGTGACCCGGTCACCTGGGGCCGGTGTCCCCACGTGACCCGGGGTCCTGGTGCCGGGGTGGTCATCGGAACCTTGGAACCAGGCCGGTTACCCGACACGACCCGGTGACCCGGGGCTGTGGTGTCGACGGACTCGTGGACCTGGTTTCGGGGTCCCGACCTGACGCGGTGACCTGGGGCCGGTGTCCCCACGTGACCCGCTGACCTGGGTCCGGGGTCCCCACGGGACCCGGGGTCCTGGTGCCGGGGTGGTCACCGGAACGTGGGAACCAGGCCGGGTGCGCGACATGACCTGGTGACCTGGGGCCGGGTTAACGACCTGTCCAGGGGACCCGGGCCGGGGACCCGACAGGACCCGGTGGTCCTTCTCTGGTGTCCCGATGCAACCCGCGGACCCGGGCCGGGGACCCGGTATGACTCCGTCTCCCGGGGCCGGGGTGGTCACCTGACAGTGGTACCCGGGACAGCGACCCGACATGACCCCGTGACCCGGGGCCGGGATGCCGACCTGTCCAGGGGACCCGACCCGGGTACCCGACAGGACCCGGTGATCTGCGGCTGGGGTAAAAACCCGTCCCGGGGACCCGGGCTGGGTCCCGACATGACCCGGTGACCTGGGGCTGTGGTGTCGACCGGACTTGGGGACCTGGTCCGGTGTCCCGTCATGACCCGGGGACCTGGGGTCGGGGTGGTCACCAGACCCTTGTACCCAGGCCGTTGACCCGACATGACCCTGTGACCCGGGGCCTGGGTAAAAATCCAACCCGGGGACCCGGGCATGGGACGTGACATGACCCGACCTGGGTCCGGGGTCCCGAACTGACCCGGCGACCTGGGTCCGGGGACTCGGTATGACCCGGTTACCTGGGTCCGGGGTCCCCACGTGACCCGGTCACCTGGGGCCGGGGTCCCCACGTGACCCGCTGACCTGGGGCCGGTGACCCCACGTGACCCGGTCACCTGGGGCCGGTGTCCCCACGTGACCCGGGGTCCTGGTGCCGGGGTGGTCATCGGAACCTGGGAACCAGGCCGGGTGCGCGAGATGACCGGGTGACCTGGGGCCGGGTTATCGACCTGTCCAGGGGACCCGGGCCGGGGACCCGACAGGACCCGGTGATCTGCGGCTGGGGTAAAAACCCGTCCCGGGGACCCGGGCTGGGTCCCGACATGCCTTGGTTACCTGGGGCCGGTGTCCCCACGTGACCCGCTGACCTGGGGCCGGTGACCCCACGTGACCCGGTCACCTGGGGCCGGTGTCCCCACGTGACCCGGTCACCTGGGGCCGGTGACCCCACGTGACCCGGTCAACTGGGGCCGGTGTCCCCACGTGACCCGCTGACCTGGGGCCGGTGACCCCACGTGACCCGGTCACCTGGGGCCGGTGACCCCACGTGACCCGGTCACCTGGGGCCGGTGACCCCACGTGACCGGGTCACCTGGGGCCGGTGACCCCACGTGACCCGGTCACCTGGGGCCGGTGTCCCCACGTGACCCGGTCACCTGGTGCCGGTGACCCCACGTGACCCGGTCACCTGGGGCCGGTGACCCCACGTGACCCGGTCACCTGGGGCCGGTGTCCCCACGTGACCCGGTCACCTGGGGCCGGTGACCCCACGTGACCCGGTCACCTGGGGCCGGTGACCCCACGTGACCCGGTCACCTGGGGCCGGTGACCCCACGTGACCCGGTGACCTGGGGCCGGTGACCCCACGTGACCCGGTGACCTGGGGCCGGTGACCCCACGTGACCCGGTCACCTGGGGCCGGTGACCCCACGTGACCCGGTCACCTGGGGCCGGTGACCCCACATGACCAGGTCACCTGGGGCCGGTGACCCCACGTGACCCGGTCACCTGGGGCCGGTGACCCCACGTGACCCGGTGACCTGGGGCCGGTGACCCCACGTGACCCGGTCACCTGGGGCCGGTGACCCCACGTGACCCGGTGACCTGGGGCCGGTGACCCCACGTGACCCGGTCACCTGGGGCCGGTGACCCCACGTGACCCGGTCACCTGGGGCCGGTGACCTCACGTGACCCGGTCACCTGGGGCCGGTGACCCCACGTGACCCGGTCACCTGGGGCCGGTGACCCCACGTGACCAGGTCACCTGCGGCCGGTGACCCCACGTGACCCGGTCACCTGGGGCCGGTGACCCCACGTGACCCGGTCACCTGGGGCCGGTGACCTCACGTGACCCGGTCACCTGGGGCCGGTGACCCCACGTGACCCGGTCACCTGGGGCCGGTGACCCCACGTGACCAGGTCACCTGGGGCCGGTGACCCCACGTGACCCAGTCACCTGGTGCCGGTGACCCCACGTGACCCGGTCACCTGGGGCCGGGGTCCCCACGTGACCCGGTCACCTGGGGCCGGTGACCCCACGTGACCCGGTCACCTGGGGCCGGGGTCCCCACGGGACCCGGGGTCCTGGTGCCGGGGTGGTCACCGGAACCTGGGAACCAGGCCGGTTACCCGACACGACCAGGTGACCTGGGGCCGGGTTAACGACCTGTCCAGGGGACCCGGGCCGGGGACCCGACAGGACCCGGTGGTCCTTCGCTGGTGTCCCGATGCAACCCGGGGACCCGGGCCCGGGCCCCCACGTGATCCAGTGATCCGGTGCTTTTGTCCCGATGCAACCCGGGGACCTGGGCCGGGGACCCGGTATGACTCCGTCTCCCGGGGCCGGGGTGGTCACCTGACACTGGTACCCGGGACAGCGACCCGACATGACCCCGTGACCCGGGGCCGGGGTGCCGACCTGTCCAGGGGACCCGACCCGGGTACCCGACAGGACCCGGTGATCTGCGGCTGGGGTAAAAACCCGTCCCGGGGACCCGGGCTGGGTCCCGACATGACCCGGTGACCTGGGGCTGTGGTGTCGACCGGACTCGGGGACCTGGTCCGGTGTCCCGTCATGACCCGGGGACCTGGGGTCGGGGTGGTCACCAGACCCTTGTACCCAGGCCGTTGACCCGACATGACCCTGTGACCCGGGGCCTGGGTAAAAATCCAACCCGGGGACCCGGGCATGGGACGTGACATGACCCGACCTGGGTCCGGGGTCCCGAACTGACCCGGCGACCTGGGTCCGGGGACTCGGTATGACCCGGTTACCTGGGTCCGGGGTCCCCACGTGACCCGGTCACCTGGGGCCGGGGTCCCCACGTGACCCGCTGACCTGGGGCCGGTGACCCCACGTGACCCGGTCACCTGGGGCCGGTGTCCCCACGTGACCCGGGGTCCTGGTGCCGGGGTGGTCATCGGAACCTGGGAACCAGGCCGGGTGCGCGAGATGACCGGGTGACCTGGGGCCGGGTTATCGACCTGTCCAGGGGACCCGGGCCGGGGACCCGACAGGACCCGGTGATCTGCGGCTGGGGTAAAAACCCGTCCCGGGGACCCGGGCTGGGTCCCGACATGCCTTGGTTACCTGGGGCCGGTGTCCCCACGTGACCCGCTGACCTGGGGCCGGTGACCCCACGTGACCCGGTCACCTGGGGCCGGTGTCCCCACGTGACCCGGTCACCTGGGGCCGGTGACCCCACGTGACCCGGTCAACTGGGGCCGGTGTCCCCACGTGACCCGCTGACCTGGGGCCGGTGACCCCACGTGACCCGGTCACCTGGGGCCGGTGACCCCACGTGACCCGGTCACCTGGGGCCGGTGACCCCACGTGACCGGGTCACCTGGGGCCGGTGACCCCACGTGACCCGGTCACCTGGGGCCGGTGTCCCCACGTGACCCGGTCACCTGGTGCCGGTGACCCCACGTGACCCGGTCACCTGGGGCCGGTGACCCCACGTGACCCGGTCACCTGGGGCCGGTGTCCCCACGTGACCCGGTCACCTGGGGCCGGTGACCCCACGTGACCCGGTCACCTGGGGCCGGTGACCCCACGTGACCCGGTCACCTGGGGCCGGTGACCCCACGTGACCCGGTGACCTGGGGCCGGTGACCCCACGTGACCCGGTGACCTGGGGCCGGTGACCCCACGTGACCCGGTCACCTGGGGCCGGTGACCCCACGTGACCCGGTCACCTGGGGCCGGTGACCCCACATGACCAGGTCACCTGGGGCCGGTGACCCCACGTGACCCGGTCACCTGGGGCCGGTGACCCCACGTGACCCGGTGACCTGGGGCCGGTGACCCCACGTGACCCGGTCACCTGGGGCCGGTGACCCCACGTGACCCGGTGACCTGGGGCCGGTGACCCCACGTGACCCGGTCACCTGGGGCCGGTGACCCCACGTGACCCGGTCACCTGGGGCCGGTGACCTCACGTGACCCGGTCACCTGGGGCCGGTGACCCCACGTGACCCGGTCACCTGGGGCCGGTGACCCCACGTGACCAGGTCACCTGCGGCCGGTGACCCCACGTGACCCGGTCACCTGGGGCCGGTGACCCCACGTGACCCGGTCACCTGGGGCCGGTGACCTCACGTGACCCGGTCACCTGGGGCCGGTGACCCCACGTGACCCGGTCACCTGGGGCCGGTGACCCCACGTGACCAGGTCACCTGGGGCCGGTGACCCCACGTGACCCAGTCACCTGGTGCCGGTGACCCCACGTGACCCGGTCACCTGGGGCCGGGGTCCCCACGTGACCCGGTCACCTGGGGCCGGTGACCCCACGTGACCCGGTCACCTGGGGCCGGGGTCCCCACGGGACCCGGGGTCCTGGTGCCGGGGTGGTCACCGGAACCTGGGAACCAGGCCGGTTACCCGACACGACCAGGTGACCTGGGGCCGGGTTAACGACCTGTCCAGGGGACCCGGGCCGGGGACCCGACAGGACCCGGTGGTCCTTCGCTGGTGTCCCGATGCAACCCGGGGACCCGGGCCCGGGCCCCCACGTGATCCAGTGATCCGGTGCTTTTGTCCCGATGCAACCCGGGGACCTGGGCCGGGGACCCGGTATGACTCCGTCTCCCGGGGCCGGGGTGGTCACCTGACACTGGTACCCGGGACAGCGACCCGACATGACCCCGTGACCCGGGGCCGGGGTGCCGACCTGTCCAGGGGACCCGACCCGGGTACCCGACAGGACCCGGTGATCTGCGGCTGGGGTAAAAACCCGTCCCGGGGACCCGGGCTGGGTCCCGACATGACCCGGTGACCTGGGGCTGTGGTGTCGACCGGACTCGGGGACCTGGTCCGGTGTCCCGTCATGACCCGGGGACCTGGGGTCGGGGTGGTCACCAGACCCTTGTACCCAGGCCGTTGACCCGACATGACCCTGTGACCCGGGGCCTGGGTAAAAATCCAACCCGGGGACCCGGGCATGGGACGTGACATGACCCGACCTGGGTCCGGGGTCCCGAACTGACCCGGTGACCTGGGTCCGGGGACTCGGTATGACCCGGTTACCTGGGTCCGGGGTCCCCACGTGACCCGGTCACCTGGGGCCGGGGTCCCCACGTGACCCGCTGACCTGGGGCCGGTGACCCCACGTGACCCGGTCACCTGGGGCCGGTGTCCCCACGTGACCCGGGGTCCTGGTGCCGGGGTGGTCATCGGAACCTGGGAACCAGGCCGGGTGCGCGAGATGACCGGGTGACCTGGGGCCGGGTTATCGACCTGTCCAGGGGACACGGGCCGGGGACCCGACAGGACCCGGTGATCTGCGGCTGGGGTAAAAACCCGTCCCGGGGACCCGGGCTGGGTCCCGACATGCCTTGGTTACCTGGGGCCGGTGTCCCCACGTGACCCGGTGACCCCACGTGACCCGGTCACCTGGGGCCGGTGACCCCACGTGACCCGGTCACCTGGGGCCGGTGTCCCCACGTGACCCGCTGACCTGGGGCCGGTGACCCCACGTGACCCGGTCACCTGGGGCCGGTGACCCCACGTGACCGGGTCACCTGGGGCCGGTGACCCCACGTGACCCGGTCACCTGGGGCCGGTGACCCCACGTGACCCGGTCACCTGGGGCCGGTGTCCCCACGTGACCCGGTCACCTGGTGCCGGTGACCCCACGTGACCCGGTCACCTGGGGCCGGTGACCCCACGTGACCCGGTCACCTGGGGCCGGTGTACCCACGTGACCCGGTCACCTGGGGCCGGTGACCCCACGTGACCCGGTCACCTGGGGCCGGTGACCCCACGTGACCCGGTCACCTGGGGCCGGTGACCCCACGTGACCCGGTGACCTGGGGCCGGTGACCCCACGTGACCCGCTGACCTGGGGCCGGTGACCCCACGTGACCCGGTCACCTGGGGCCGGTGACCCCACGTGACCCGGTCACCTGGGGCCGGTGACCCCACGTGACCCGGTCACCTGGGGCCGGTGTACCCACGTGACCCGGTCACCTGGGGCCGGTGACCCCACGTGACCCGGTCACCTGGGGCCGGTGACCCCACGTGACCCGGTGACCTGGGGCCGGTGACCCCACGTGACCCGCTGACCTGGGGCCGGTGACCCCACGTGACCCGGTCACCTGGGGCCGGTGACCCCACGTGACCCGGTCACCTGGGGCCGGTGACCCCACGTGACCCGGTCACCTGGGGCCGGTGACCCCACGTGACCCGGTCACCTGGGGCCGGTGACCTCACGTGACCCGGTCACCTGGGGCCGGTGACCCCACGTGACCCGGTCACCTGGGGCCGGTGACCCCACGTGACCAGGTCACCTGGGGCCGGTGACCCCACGTGACCCGGTCACCTGGGGCCGGTGACCCCACGTGACCCGGTGACCTGGGGCCGGTGACCCCACGTGACCCGGTCACCTGGGGCCGGTGACCCCACGTGACCCGGTCACCTTGGGCCGGTGACCCCACGTGACCCGGTCACCTGGGGCCGGTGACCCCACGTGACCCGGTCACCTGGGGCCGGTGACCTCACGTGACCCGGTCACCTGGGGCCGGTGACCCCACGTGACCAGGTCACCTGCGGCCGGTGACCCCACGTGACCCGGTCACCTGGGGCCGGTGACCCCACGTGACCCGGTCACCTGGGGCCGGTGACCTCACGTGACCCGGTCACCTGGGGCCGGTGACCCCACGTGACCCGGTCACCTGGGGCCGGTGACCCCACGTGACCAGGTCACCTGGGGCCGGTGACCCCACGTGACCCAGTCACCTGGTGCCGGTGACCCCACGTGACCCGGTCACCTGGGGCCGGGGTCCCCACGGGACCCAGGGTCCTGGTGCCGGGGTGGTCACCGGAACCTGGGAACCAGGCCGGTTACCCGACACGACCCGGTGACCTGGGGCCGGGTTAACGACCTGTCCAGGGGACCCGGGCCGGGGACCCGACAGGACCCGGTGGTCCTTCGCTGGTGTCCCGATGCAACCCGGGGACCCGGGCCCGGGCCCCCACGTGATCCAGTGATCCGGTGCTTTTGTCCCGATGCAACCCGGGGACCTGGGCCGGGGACCCGGTATGACTCCGTCTCCCGGGGCCGGGGTGGTCACCTGACACTGGTACCCGGGACAGCGACCCGACATGACCCCGTGACCCGGGGCCGGGGTGCCGACCTGTCCAGGGGACCCGACCCGGGTACCCGACAGGACCCGGTGATCTGCGGCTGGGGTAAAAACCCGTCCCGGGGACCCGGGCTGGGTCCCGACATGACCCGGTGACCTGGGGCTGTGGTGTCGACCGGACTCGGGGACCTGGTCCGGTGTCCCGTCATGACCCGGGGACCTGGGGTCGGGGTGGTCACCAGACCCTTGTACCCAGGCCGTTGACCCGACATGACCCTGTGACCCGGGGCCTGGGTAAAAATCCAACCCGGGGACCCGGGCATGGGACGTGACATGACCCGACCTGGGTCCGGGGTCCCGAACTGACCCGGTGACCTGGGTCCGGGGACTCGGTATGACCCGGTTACCTGGGTCCGGGGTCCCCACGTGACCCGGTCACCTGGGGCCGGGGTCCCCACGTGACCCGCTGACCTGGGGCCGGTGACCCCACGTGACCCGGTCACCTGGGGCCGGTGTCCCCACGTGACCCGGGGTCCTGGTGCCGGGGTGGTCATCGGAACCTGGGAACCAGGCCGGGTGCGCGAGATGACCGGGTGACCTGGGGCCGGGTTATCGACCTGTCCAGGGGACACGGGCCGGGGACCCGACAGGACCCGGTGATCTGCGGCTGGGGTAAAAACCCGTCCCGGGGACCCGGGCTGGGTCCCGACATGCCTTGGTTACCTGGGGCCGGTGTCCCCACGTGACCCGGTGACCCCACGTGACCCGGTCACCTGGGGCCGGTGACCCCACGTGACCCGGTCACCTGGGGCCGGTGTACCCACGTGACCCGGTCACCTGGGGCCGGTGACCCCACGTGACCCGGTCACCTGGGGCCGGTGACCCCACGTGACCCGGTCACCTGGGGCCGGTGACCCCACGTGACCCGGTGACCTGGGGCCGGTGACCCCACGTGACCCGGTGACCTGGGGCCGGTGACCCCACGTGACCCGGTCACCTGGGGCCGGTGACCCCACGTGACCCGGTCACCTGGGGCCGGTGACCCCACGTGACCCGGTCACCTGGGGCCGGTGACCCCACATGACCAGGTCACCTGGGGCCGGTGACCCCACGTGACCCGGTCACCTGGGGCCGGTGACCCCACGTGACCCGGTGACCTGGGGCCGGTGACCCCACGTGACCCGCTGACCTGGGGCCGGTGACCCCACGTGACCCGGTGACCTGGGGCCGGTGACCCCACGTGACCCGGTCACCTGGGGCCGGTGACCCCACGTGACCCGGTCACCTGGGGCCGGTGACCTCACGTGACCCGGTCACCTGGGGCCGGTGACCCCACGTGACCCGGTCACCTGGGGCCGGTGACCCCACGTGACCCGGTCACCTGGGGCCGGTGTCCCCACGTGACCCGGTCACCTGGTGCCGGTGACCCCACGTGACCCGGTCACCTGGGGCCGGTGTCCCCACGTGACCCGGTCACCTGGTGCCGGTGACCCCACGTGACCCGGTCACCTGGGGCCGGTGACCCCACGTGACCCGGTCACCTGGGGCCGGTGTACCCACGTGACCCGGTCACCTGGGGCCGGTGACCCCACGTGACCCGGTCACCTGGGGCCGGTGACCCCACGTGACCCGGTCACCTGGGGCCGGTGACCCCACGTGACCCGGTGACCTGGGGCCGGTGACCCCACGTGACCCGCTGACCTGGGGCCGGTGACCCCACGTGACCCGGTCACCTGGGGCCGGTGACCCCACGTGACCCGGTCACCTGGGGCCGGTGTCCCCACGTGACCCGGTCACCTGGGGACGGTGACCCCACGTGACCCGGTCACCTGGGTCCGGGGTCCCCACATGACCAGGTCACCTGGGGCCGGTGACCCCACGTGACCCGGTCACCTGGGGCCGGTGACCCCACGTGACCCGGTGACCTGGGGCCGGTGACCCCACGTGACCCGCTGACCTGGGGCCGGTGACCCCACGTGACCCGGTCACCTGGGTCCGGGGTCCCCACATGACCAGGTCACCTGGGGCCGGTGACCCCACGTGACCCGGTCACCTGGGGCCGGTGACCCCACGTGACCCGGTGACCTGGGGCCGGTGACCCCACGTGACCCGCTGACCTGGGGCCGGTGACCCCACGTGACCCGGTCACCTGGGGCCGGTGACCTCACGTGACCCGGTCACCTGGGGCCGGTGACCCCACGTGACCAGGTCACCTGCGGCCGGTGACCCCACGTGACCCGGTCACCTGGGGCCGGTGACCCCACGTGACCCGGTCACCTGGGGCCGGTGACCTCACGTGACCCGGTCACCTGGGGCCGGTGACCCCACGTGACCCGGTCACCTGGGGCCGGTGACCCCACGTGACCAGGTCACCTGGGGCCGGTGACCCCACGTGACCCAGTCACCTGGTGCCGGTGACCCCACATGACCCGGTCACCTGGGGCCGGTGTCCCCACGTGACCCGGTCACCTGGGGCCGGTGACCCCACGTGACCCGGTCACCTGGGGCCGGGGTCCCCACGGGACCCAGGGTCCTGGTGCCGGGGTGGTCACCGGAACCTGGGAACCAGGCCGGTTACCCGACACGACCCGGTGACCTGGGGCCGGGTTAACGACCTGTCCAGGGGACCCGGGCCGGGGACCCGACAGGACCCGGTGGTCCTTCGCTGGTGTCCCGATGCAACCCGGGGACCCGGGCCCGGGCCCCCACGTGATCCAGTGATCCGGTGCTTTTGTCCCGATGCAACCCGGGGACCTGGGCCGGGGACCCGGTATGACTCCGTCTCCCGGGGCCGGGGTGGTCACCTGACACTGGTACCCGGGACAGCGACCCGACATGACCCCGTGACCCGGGGCCGGGGTGCCGACCTGTCCAGGGGACCCGACCCGGGTACCCGACAGGACCCGGTGATCTGCGGCTGGGGTAAAAACCCGTCCCGGGGACCCGGGCTGGGTCCCGACATGACCCGGTGACCTGGGGCTGTGGTGTCGACCGGACTCGGGGACCTGGTCCGGTGTCCCGTCATGACCCGGGGACCTGGGGTCGGGGTGGTCACCAGACCCTTGTACCCAGGCCGTTGACCCGACATGACCCTGTGACCCGGGGCCTGGGTAAAAATCCAACCCGGGGACCCGGGCATGGGACGTGACATGACCCGACCTGGGTCCGGGGTCCCGAACTGACCCGGTGACCTGGGTCCGGGGACTCGGTATGACCCGGTTACCTGGGTCCGGGGTCCCCACGTGACCCGGTCACCTGGGGCCGGGGTCCCCACGTGACCCGCTGACCTGGGGCCGGTGACCCCACGTGACCCGGTCACCTGGGGCCGGTGTCCCCACGTGACCCGGGGTCCTGGTGCCGGGGTGGTCATCGGAACCTGGGAACCAGGCCGGGTGCGCGAGATGACCGGGTGACATCGGGCCGGGTTATCGACCTGTCCAGGGGACACGGGCCGGGGACCCGACAGGACCCGGTGATCTGCGGCTGGGGTAAAAACCCGTCCCGGGGACCCGGGCTGGGTCCCGACATGCCTTGGTTACCTGGGGCCGGTGTCCCCACGTGACCCGGTGACCCCACGTGACCCGGTCACCTGGGGCCGGTGTCCCCACGTGACCCGGTCACCTGGGGCCGGTGACCCCACGTGACCCGGTCACCTGGGGCCGGTGTCCCCACGTGACCCGCTGACCTGGGGCCGGTGACCCCACGTGACCCGGTCACCTGGGGCCGGTGACCCCACGTGACCCGGTCACCTGGGGCCGGTGTCCCCACGTGACCCGGTCACCTGGGGCCGGTGACCCCACGTGACCCGGTCACCTGGGGCCGGTGACCCCACGTGACCCGGTCACCTGGGGCCGGTGACCCCACGTGACCCGGTGACCTGGGGCCGGTGACCCCACGTGACCCGGTCACCTGGGGCCGGTGACCCCACGTGACCCGGTCACCTGGGGCCGGGGTCCCCACGGGACCCGGGGTCCTGGTGCCGGGGTGGTCACCGGAACCTGGGAACCAGGCCGATTACCCGACACGACCCGGTGACCTGGGGCCGGGTTAACGACCTGTCCAGGGGACCCGGGCCGGGGACCCGACAGGACCCGGTGGTCCTTCGCTGGTGTCCCGATGCAACCCGGGGACCCGGGCCCGGGCCCCCACGTGATCCAGTGATCCGGTGCTTTTGTCCCGATGCAACCCGGGGACCTGGGCCGGGGACCCGGTATGACTCTGTCTCCCGGGGCCGGGGTGGTCACCTGACACTGGTACCCGGGACAGCGACCCGACATGACCCCGTGACCCGGGGCCGGGGTGCCGACCTGTCCAGGGGACCCGACCCGGGTACCCGACAGGACCCGGTGATCTGCGGCTGGGGTAAAAACCCGTCCCGGGGACCCGGGCTGGGTCCCGACATGCCTTGGTTACCTGGGGCCGGTGACCCCACGTGACCCGGTCACCTGGGGCCGGTGTCCCCACGTGACCCGCTGACCTGGGGCCGGTGACCCCACGTGACCCGGTCACCTGGGGCCGGTGACCCCACGTGACCCGGTCACCTGGGGCCGGTGACCCCACGTGACCGGGTCACCTGGGGCCGGTGACCCCACGTGACCCGGTCACCTGGGGCCGGTGACCCCACGTGACCCGGTCACCTGGGGCCGGTGTCCCCACGTGACCCGGGGTCCTGGTGCCGGGGTGGTCATCGGAACCTGGGAACCAGGCCGGGTGCGCGAGATGACCGGGTGACCTGGGGCCGGGTTATCGACCTGTCCAGGGGACCCGGGCCGGGGACCCGACAGGACCCGGTGATCTGCGGCTGGGGTAAAAACCCGTCCCGGGGACCCGGGCTGGGTCCCGACATGCCTTGGTTACCTGGGGCCGGTGTCCCCACGTGACCCGCTGACCTGGGGCCGGTGACCCCACGTGACCCGGTCACCTGGGGCCGGTGTCCCCACGTGACCCGGTCACCTGGGGCCGGTGACCCCACGTGACCCGGTCAACTGGGGCCGGTGTCCCCACGTGACCCGCTGACCTGGGGCCGGTGACCCCACGTGACCCGGTCACCTGGGGCCGGTGACCCCACGTGACCCGGTCACCTGGGGCCGGTGACCCCACGTGACCCGCTGACCTGGGGCCGGTGACCCCACGTGACCCGGTCACCTGGGGCCGGTGACCCCACGTGACCCGGTCACCTGGGGCCGGTGACCCCACGTGACCCGGTCACCTGGGGCCGGTGACCTCACGTGACCCGGTCACCTGGGGCCGGTGACCCCACGTGACCCGGTCACCTGGGGCCGGTGACCCCACATGACCAGGTCACCTGGGGCCGGTGACCCCACGTGACCCGGTGACCTGGGGCCGGTGACCACACGTGACCCGGTGACCTGGGGCCGGTGACCCCACGTGACCCGCTGACCTGGGGCCGGTGACCCCACGTGACCCGGTCACCTGGGGCCGGTGACCCCACGTGACCCGGTCACCTGGGGCCGGTGACCTCACGTGACCCGGTCACCTGGGGCCGGTGACCCCACGTGACCCGGTCACCTGGGGCCGGTGACCCCACGTGACCAGGTCACCTGCGGCCGGTGACCCCACGTGACCCAGTCACCTGGTGCCGGTGACCCCACGTGACCCGGTCACCTGGGGCCGGTGTCCCCACGTGACCCGGTCACCTGGGGCCGGTGACCCCACGTGACCCGGTCACCTGGGGCCGGGGTCCCCACGGGACCCGGGGTCCTGGTGCCGGGGTGGTCACCGGAACCTGGGAACCAGGCCGGTTACCCGACACGACCCGGTGACCTGGGGCCGGGTTAACGACCTGTCCAGGGGACCCGGGCCGGGGACCCGACAGGACCCGGTGGTCCTTCGCTGGTGTCCCGATGCAACCTGGGGACCCGGGCCCGGGCCCCCACGTGATCCAGTGATCCGGTGCTTTTGTCCCGATGCAACCCGGGGACCTGGGCCGGGGACCCGGTATGACTCTGTCTCCCGGGGCCGGGGTGGTCACCTGACACTGGTACCCGGGACAGCGACCCGACATGACCCCGTGACCCGGGGCCGGGGTGCCGACCTGTCCAGGGGACCCGACCCGGGTACCCGACAGGACCCGGTGATCTGCGGCTGGGGTAAAAACCCGTCCCGGGGACCCGGGCTGGGTCCCGACATGACCCGGTGACCTGGGGCTGTGGTGTCGACCGGACTCGGGGACCTGGTCCGGTGTCCCGTCATGACCCGGGGACCTGGGGTCGGGGTGGTCACCAGACCCTTGTACCCAGGCCGTTGACCCGACATGACCCTGTGACCCGGGGCCTGGGTAAAAATCCAACCCGGGGACCCGGGCATGGGACGTGACATGACCCGACCTGGGTCCGGGGTCCCGAACTGACCCGGCGACCTGGGTCCGGGGACTCGGTATGACCCGGTTACCTGGGTCCGGGGTCCCCACGTGACCCGGTCACCTGGGGCCGGGGTCCCCACGTGACCCGCTGACCTGGGGCCGGTGACCCCACGTGACCCGGTCACCTGGGGCCGGTGTCCCCACGTGACCCGGGGTCCTGGTGCCGGGGTGGTCATCGGAACCTGGGAACCAGGCCGGGTGCGCGAGATGACCGGGTGACCTGGGGCCGGGTTATCGACCTGTCCAGGGGACCCGGGCCGGGGACCCGACAGGACCCGGTGATCTGCGGCTGGGGTAAAAACCCGTCCCGGGGACCCGGGCTGGGTCCCGACATGCCTTGGTTACCTGGGGCCGGTGTCCCCACGTGACCCGCTGACCTGGGGCCGGTGACCCCACGTGACCCGGTCACCTGGGGCCGGTGTCCCCACGTGACCCGGTCACCTGGGGCAGGTGACCCCACGTGACCCGGTCAACTGGGGCCGGTGTCCCCACGTGACCCGCTGACCTGGGGCCGGTGACCCCACGTGACCCGGTCACCTGGGGCCGGTGACCCCACGTGACCCGGTCACCTGGGGCCGGTGACCCCACGTGACCGGGTCACCTGGGGCCGGTGACCCCACGTGACCCGGTCACCTGGGGCCGGTGTCCCCACGTGACCCGGTCACCTGGTGCCGGTGACCCCACGTGACCCGGTCACCTGGTGCCGGTGACCCCACGTGACCCGGTCACCTGGGGCCGGTGACCCCACGTGACCCGGTCACCTGGGGCCGGTGTACCCACGTGACCCGGTCACCTGGGGCCGGTGACCCCACGTGACCCGGTCACCTGGGGCCGGTGACCCCACGTGACCCGGTGACCTGGGGCCGGTGACCCCACGTGACCCGGTGACCTGGGGCCGGTGACCCCACGTGACCCGGTCACCTGGGGCCGGTGACCCCACGTGACCCGGTCACCTGGGGCCGGTGACCCCACGTGACCCGGTCACCTGGGGCCGGTGACCCCACGTGACCCGGTCACCTGGGGCCGGTGACCCCACATGACCAGGTCACCTGGGGCCGGTGACCCCACGTGA
The DNA here is from genome assembly GCA_951411735.1 of Somateria mollissima. NCBI lineage: Eukaryota > Metazoa > Chordata > Aves > Anseriformes > Anatidae > Somateria > Somateria mollissima. The sequence continues at coordinate 561,112 of CATOCB010000130.1, forward strand.
CCCGGTCACCTGGGGCCGGTGACCCCACGTGACCCGGTCACCTGGGGCCGGTGACCCCACGTGACCCGCTGACCTGGGGCCGGTGACCCCACGTGACCCGGTGACCTGGGGCCGGTGACCCCACGTGACCCGGTCACCTGGGGCCGGTGACCCCACGTGACCCGGTCACCTGGGACCGGTGACCTCACGTGACCCGGTCACCTGGGGCCGGTGACCCCACGTGACCCGGTCACCTGGGGCCGGTGACCCCACGTGACCAGGTCACCTGCGGCCGGTGACCCCACGTGACCCGGTCACCTGGGGCCGGTGACCCCACGTGACCCGGTCACCTGGGGCCGGTGACCTCACGTGACCCGGTCACCTGGGGCCGGTGACCCCACGTGACCCGGTCACCTGGGGCCGGTGACCCCACGTGACCAGGTCACCTGGGGCCGGTGACCCCACGTGACCCAGTCACCTGGTGCCGGTGACCCCACGTGACCCGGTCACCTGGGGCCGGTGTCCCCACGTGACCCGGTCACCTGGGGCCGGTGACCCCACGTGACCCGGTCACCTGGGGCCGGGGTCCCCACGGGACCCGGGGTCCTGGTGCCGGGGTGGTCACCGGAACCTGGGAACCAGGCCGGTTACCCGACACGACCAGGTGACCTGGGGCCGGGTTAACGACCTGTCCAGGGGACCCGGGCCGGGGACCCGACAGGACCCGGTGGTCCTTCGCTGGTGTCCCGATGCAACCCGGGGACCCGGGCCCGGGCCCCCACGTGATCCAGTGATCCGGTGCTTTTGTCCCGATGCAACCCGGGGACCTGGGCCGGGGACCCGGTATGACTCCGTCTCCCGGGGCCGGGGTGGTCACCTGACACTGGTACCCGGGACAGCGACCCGACATGACCCCGTGACCCGGGGCCGGGGTGCCGACCTGTCCAGGGGACCCGACCCGGGTACCCGACAGGACCCGGTGATCTGCGGCTGGGGTAAAAACCCGTCCCGGGGACCCGGGCTGGGTCCCGACATGACCCGGTGACCTGGGGCTGTGGTGTCGACCGGACTCGGGGACCTGGTCCGGTGTCCCGTCATGACCCGGGGACCTGGGGTCGGGGTGGTCACCAGACCCTTGTACCCAGGCCGTTGACCCGACATGACCCTGTGACCCGGGGCCTGGGTAAAAATCCAACCCGGGGACCCGGGCATGGGACGTGACATGACCCGACCTGGGGCCGGGGTCCCGAACTGACCCGGTGTCCTGGGTCCGGGGACTCGGTATGACCCGGTTACCTGGGTCCGGGGTCCCCACGTGACCCGGTCACCTGGGGCCGGTGTCCCCACGTGACCCGCTGACCTGGGGCCGGTGACCCCACGTGACCCGGTCACCTGGGGCCGGTGTCCCCACGTGACCCGGTCACCTGGGGCCGGTGACCCCACGTGACCCGGTCAACTGGGGCCGGTGTCCCCACGTGACCCGCTGACCTGGGGCCGGTGACCCCACGTGACCCGGTGACCTGGGGCCGGTGACCCCACGTGACCCGGTCACCTGGGGCCGGTGACCCCACGTGACCGGGTCACCTGGGGCCGGTGACCCCACGTGACCCGGTCACCTGGGGCCGGTGACCCCACGTGACCCGGTCACCTGGGGCCGGTGTCCCCACGTGACCCGGTCACCTGGTGCCGGTGACCCCACGTGACCCGGTCACCTGGGGCCGGTGACCCCACGTGACCCGGTCACCTGGGGCCGGTGTACCCACGTGACCCGGTCACCTGGGGCCGGTGACCCCACGTGACCCGGTCACCTGGGGCCGGTGACCCCACGTGACCCGGTCACCTGGGGCCGGTGACCCCACGTGACCCGGTGACCTGGGGCCGGTGACCCCACGTGACCCGGTGACCTGGGGCCGGTGACCCCACGTGACCCGCTGACCTGGGGCCGGTGACCCCACGTGACCCGGTCACCTGGGGCCGGTGACCCCACGTGACCCGGTCACCTGGGGCCGGTGACCCCACGTGACCCGGTCACCTGGGGCCGGTGACCCCACGTGACCCGGTCACCTGGGGCCGGTGACCTCACGTGACCCGGTCACCTGGGGCCGGTGACCCCACGTGACCCGGTCACCTGGGGCCGGTGACCCCACCTGACCAGGTCACCTGGGGCCGGTGACCCCACGTGACCCGGTCACCTGGGGCCGGTGACCCCACGTGACCCGGTGACCTGGGGCCGGTGACCCCACGTGACCCGGTCACCTGGGGCCGGTGACCCCACGTGACCCGGTCACCTGGGGCCGGTGACCCCACGTGACCAGGTCACCTGCGGCCGGTGACCCCACGTGACCCGGTCACCTGGGGCCGGTGACCTCACGTGACCCGGTCAACTGGGGCCGGTGACCCCACGTGACCCGGTCACCTGGGGCCGGTGACCCCACGTGACCAGGTCACCTGGTGCCGGTGACCCCACGTGACCCAGTCACCTGGTGCCGGTGACCCCACGTGACCCGGTCACCTGGGGCCGGTGACCCCACGTGACCCGGTCACCTGGGGCCGGTGACCCCACGTGACCCGGTGACCTGGGGCCGGTGACCCCACGTGACCCGGTGACCTGGGGCCGGTGACCCCACGTGACCCGGTCACCTGGGGCCGGTGACCCCACGTGACCCGGTCACCTGGGGCCGGTGACCTCACGTGACCCGGTCACCTGGGGCCGGTGACCCCACGTGACCCGGTCACCTGGGGCCGGTGACCCCACATGACCAGGTCACCTGGGGCCGGTGACCCCACGTGACCCGGTGACCTGGGGCCAGTGACCCCACGTGACCCGGTGACCTGGGGCCGGTGACCCCACGTGACCCGGTCACCTGGGGCCGGTGACCCCACGTGACCCGCTCACCTGGGGCCGGTGACCCCACGTGACCCGGTCACCTGGGGCCGGTGACCCCACGTGACCAGGTCACCTGCGGCCGGTGACCCCACGTGACCCGGTCACCTGGGGCCGGTGACCCCACGTGACCCGGTCACCTGGGGCCGGTGACCCCACGTGACCAGGTCACCTGGGGCCGGTGACCCCACGTGACCCAGTCACCTGGTGCCGGTGACCCCACGTGACCCGGTCACCTGGGGCCGGTGTCCCCACGTGACCCGGTCACCTGGGGCCGGTGACCCCACGTGACCCGGTCACCTGGGGCCGGTGACCCCACGTGACCCGGTCACCTGGGGCCGGTGTCCCCACGTGACCCGGTCACCTGGGGCCGGTGACCCCACGTGACCCGCTGACCTGGGTCCGGGGTCCCCACGTGACCCGGGGTCCTGGTGCCGGGGTGGTCACCGGAACCTGGGAACCAGGCCGGGTGCGCGACATGACCTGGTGACCTGGGGCCGGGTTAACGACCTGTCCAGGGGACCCGGGCCGGGGACCCGACAGGACCCGGTGGTCCTTCGCTGGTGTCCCGATGCAACCCGGGGACCCGGGCCCGGGCCCCCACGTGATCCAGTGATCCGGTGCTTTTGTCCCGATGCAACCCGGGGACCTGGGCCGGGGACCCGGTATGACTCCGTCTCCCGGGGCCGGGGTGGTCACCTGACAGTGGTACCCGGGACAGCGACCCGACATGACCCCGTGACCCGGGGCCGGGGTGCCGACCTGTCCAGGGGACCCGACCCGGGTACCCGACAGGACCCGGTGATCTGCGGCTGGGGTAAAAACCCGTCCCGGGGACCCGGGCTGGGTCCCGACATGACCCGGTGACCTGGGGCTGTGGTGTCGACCGGACTCGGGGACCTGGTCCGGTGTCCCGTCATGACCCGGGGACCTGGGGTCGGGGTGGTCACCAGACCCTTGTACCCAGGCCGTTGACCCGACATGACCCTGTGACCCGGGGCCTGGGTAAAAATCCAACCCGGGGACCCGGGCATGGGACGTGACATGACCCGACCTGGGTCCGGGGTCCCGAACTGACCCGGTGACCTGGGTCCGGGGACTCGGTATGACCCGGTTACCTGGGTCCGGGGTCCCCACGTGACCCGGTCACCTGGGGCCGGGATCCCCACGTGACCCGCTGACCTGGGGCCGGTGACCCCACGTGACCCGGTCACCTGGGGCCGGTGTCCCCACGTGACCCGGGGTCCTGGTACCGGGGTGGTCATCGGAACCTGGGAACCAGGCCGGGTGCGCGAGATGACCGGGTGACCTCGGGCCGGGTTATCGACCTGTCCAGGGGACACGGGCCGGGGACCCGACAGGACCCGGTGATCTGCGGCTGGGGTAAAAACCCGTCCCGGGGACCCGGGCTGGGTCCCGACATGCCTTGGTTACCTGGGGCCGGTGTCCCCACGTGACCCGGTGACCCCACGTGACCCGGTCACCTGGGGCCGGTGTCCCCACGTGACCCGGTCACCTGGGGCCGGTGACCCCACGTGACCCGGTCACCTGGGGCCGGTGACCCCACGTGACCCGGTCACCTGGGGCCGGTGTCCCCACGTGACCCGCTGACCTGGGGCCGGTGACCCCACGTGACCCGGTCACCTGGGGCCGGTGACCCCACGTGACCCGGTCACCTGGGGCCGGTGTCCCCACGTGACCCGGTCACCTGGGGCCGGTGACCCCACGTGACCCGGTCACCTGGGGCCGGTGACCCCACGTGACCCGGTGACCTGGGGCCGGTGACCCCACGTGACCCGGTGACCTGGGGCCGGTGACCCCACGTGACCCGCTGACCTGGGGCCGGTGTCCCCACGTGACCCGGTCACCTGGGGCTGGTGTCCCCACGTGACCCGGTCACCTGGGGCCTGTGGCCCCACGTGACCCGGTCACCTGGGGCCGGTGTCCCCACGTGACCCGCTGACCTGGGGCCGGTGACCCCACGTGACCCCGTCACCTGGGGCCGGTGACCCCACGTGACACGGTCACCTGGGGCCGGTGACCCCACGTGACCGGGTCACCTGGGGCCGGTGACCCCACGTGACCCGGTCACCTGGGGCCGGTGACCCCACGTGACCCGGTCACCTGGGGCCGGTGTCCCCACGTGACCCGGTCACCTGGTGCCGGTGACCCCACGTGACCCGCTGACCTGGGGCCGGTGACCCCACGTGACCCGGTCACCTGGGGCCGGTGACCCCACGTGACCCGGTGACCTGGGGCCGGTGACCCCACGTGGCCCGGTGACCTGGGGCCGGTGACCCCACGTGACCCGGTCACCTGGGGCCGGTGTCCCCACGTGACCCGGTCACCTGGGGCCGGTGTCCCCACGTGACCCGGGGTCCTGGTGCCGGGGTGGTCATCGGAACCTTGGAACCAGGCCGGTTACCCGACACGACCCGGTGACCCGGGGCTGTGGTGTCGACGGACTCGTGGACCTGGTTTCGGGGTCCCGACCTGACGCGGTGACCTGGGGCCGGTGTCCCCACGTGACCCGCTGACCTGGGTCCGGGGTCCCCACGGGACCCGGGGTCCTGGTGCCGGGGTGGTCACCGGAACGTGGGAACCAGGCCGGGTGCGCGACATGACCTGGTGACCTGGGGCCGGGTTAACGACCTGTCCAGGGGACCCGGGCCGGGGACCCGACAGGACCCGGTGGTCCTTCGCTGGTGTCCCGATGCAACCCGCGGACCCGGGCCGGGGACCCGGTATGACTCCGTCTCCCGGGGCCGGGGTGGTCACCTGACAGTGGTACCCGGGACAGCGACCCGACATGACCCCGTGACCCGGGGCCGGGGTGCCGACCTGTCCAGGGGACCCGACCCGGGTACCCGACAGGACCCGGTGATCTGCGGCTGGGGTAAAAACCCGTCCCGGGGACCCGGGCTGGGTCCCGACATGACCCGGTGACCTGGGGCTGTGGTGTCGACCGGACTCGGGGACCTGGTCCGGTGTCCCGTCATGACCCGGGGACCTGGGGTCGGGGTGGTCACCAGACCCTTGTACCCAGGCCGTTGACCCGACATGACCCTGTGACCCGGGGCCTGGGTAAAAATCCAACCCGGGGACCCGGGCATGGGACGTGACATGACCCGACCTGGGTCCGGGGTCCCGAACTGACCCGGCGACCTGGGTCCGGGGACTCGGTATGACCCGGTTACCTGGGTCCGGGGTCCCCACGTGACCCGGTCACCTGGGGCCAGGGTCCCCACGTGACCCGCTGACCTGGGGCCGGTGACCCCACGTGACCCGGTCACCTGGGGCCGGTGTCCCCACGTGACCCGGGGTCCTGGTGCCGGGGTGGTCATCGGAACCTGGGAACCAGGCCGGGTGCGCGAGATGACCGGGTGACCTGGGGCCGGGTTATCGACCTGTCCAGGGGACCCGGGCCGGGGACCCGACAGGACCCGGTGATCTGCGGCTGGGGTAAAAACCCGTCCCGGGGACCCGGGCTGGGTCCCGACATGACCCGGTGACCTGGGGCTGTGGTGTCGACCGGACTCGGGGACCTGGTCCGGTGTCCCGTCATGACCCGGGGACCTGGGGTCGGGGTGGTCACCAGACCCTTGTACCCAGGCCGTTGACCCGACATGACCCTGTGACCCGGGGCCTGGGTAAAAATCCAACCCGGGGACCCGGGCATGGGACGTGACATGACCCGACCTGGGGCCGGGGTCCCGAACTGACCCGGTGTCCTGGGTCCGGGGACTCGGTATGATCCGGTTACCTGGGTCCGGGGTCCCCACGTGACCCGGTCACCTGGGGCCGGTGTCCCCACGTGACCCGCTGACCTGGGGCCGGTGACCCCACGTGACCCGGTCACCTGGGGCCGGTGTCCCCACGTGACCCGGTCACCTGGGGCCGGTGACCCCACGTGACCCGGTCAACTGGGGCCGGTGTCCCCACGTGACCCGCTGACCTGGGGCCGGTGACCCCACGTGACCCGGTGACCTGGGGCCGGTGACCCCACGTGACCCGGTCACCTGGGGCCGGTGACCCCACGTGACCGGGTCACCTGGGGCCGGTGACCCCACGTGACCCGGTCACCTGGGGCCGGTGACCCCACGTGACCCGGTCACCTGGGGCCGGTGTCCCCACGTGACCCGGTCACCTGGTGCCGGTGACCCCACGTGACCCGGTCACCTGGGGCCGGTGACCCCACGTGACCCGGTCACCTGGGGCCGGTGTACCCACGTGACCCGGTCACCTGGGGCCGGTGACCCCACGTGACCCGGTCACCTGGGGCCGGTGACCCCACGTGACCCGGTCACCTGGGGCCGGTGTCCCCACGTGACCCGGTCACCTGGGGCCGGTGACCCCACGTGACCCGGTCACCTGGGGCCGGTGTCCCCACGTGACCCGCTGACCTGGGGCCGGTGACCCCACGTGACCCGGTCACCTGGGGCCGGTGACCCCACGTGACCCGGTCACCTGGGGCCGGTGTCCCCACGTGACCCGGTCACCTGGGGCCGGTGACCCCACGTGACCCGGTCACCTGGGGCCGGTGACCCCACGTGACCCGGTCACCTGGGGCCGGTGACCCCACGTGACCCGGTGACCTGGGGCCGGTGACCCCACGTGACCCGCTGACCTGGGGCCGGTGTCCCCACGTGACCCGGTCACCTGGGGCTGGTGTCCCCACGTGACCCGGTCACCTGGGGCCGGTGACCCCACGTGACCAGGTCACCTGCGGCCGGTGACCCCACGTGACCCGGTCACCTGGGGCCGGTGACCTCACGTGACCCGGTCACCTGGGGCCGGTGACCCCACGTGACCCGGTCACCTGGGGCCGGTGACCCCACGTGACCAGGTCACCTGGGGCCGGTGACCCCACGTGACCCAGTCACCTGGTGCCGGTGACCCCACGTGACCCAGTCACCTGGTGCCGGTGACCCCACGTGACCCAGTCACCTGGGGCCGGTGACCCCACGTGACCCAGTCACCTGGGGCCGGTGTCCCCACGTGACCCGGGGTCCTGGTGCCGGGGTGGTCATCGGAACCTTGGAACCAGGCCGGTTACCCGACACGACCCGGTGACCCGGGGCTGTGGTGTCGACGGACTCGTGGACCTGGTTTCGGGGTCCCGACCTGACGCGGTGACCTGGGGCCGGTGTCCCCCACGTGACCCGCTGACCTGGGTCCGGGGTCCCCACGGGACCCGGGGTCCTGGTGCCGGGGTGGTCACCGGAACGTGGGAACCAGGCCGGGTGCGCGACATGACCTGGTGACCTGGGGCCGGGTTAACGACCTGTCCAGGGGACCCGGGCCGGGGACCCGACAGGACCCGGTGGTCCTTCGCTGGTGTCCCGATGCAACCCGGGGACCCGGGCCCGGGCCCCCACGTGATCCAGTGATCCGGTGCTTTTTGTCCCGATGCAACCCGGGGACCTGGGCCGGGGACCCGGTATGACTCCGTCTCCCGGGGCCGGGGTGGTCACCTGACACTGGTACCCGGGACAGCGACCCGACATGACCCCGTGACCCGGGGCCGGGGTGCCGACCTGTCCAGGGGACCCGACCCGGGTACCCGACAGGACCCGGTGATCTGCGGCTGGGGTAAAAACCCGTCCCGGGGACCCGGGCTGGGTCCCGACATGACCCGGTGACCTGGGGCTGTGGTGTCGACCGGACTCGGGGACCTGGTCCGGTGTCCCGTCATGACCCGGGGACCTGGGGTCGGGGTGGTCACCAGACCCTTGTACCCAGGCCGTTGACCCGACATGACCCTGTGACCCGGGGCCTGGGTAAAAATCCAACCCGGGGACCCGGGCATGGGACGTGACATGACCCGACCTGGGGCCGGGGTCCCGAACTGACCCGGTGTCCTGGGTCCGGGGACTCGGTATGACCCGGTTACCTGGGTCCGGGGTCCCCACGTGACCCGGTCACCTGGGGCCGGTGTCCCCACGTGACCCGCTGACCTGGGGCCGGTGACCCCACGTGACCCGGTCACCTGGGGCCGGTGTCCCCACGTGACCCGGTCACCTGGGGCCGGTGACCCCACGTGACCCGGTCAACTGGGGCCGGTGTCCCCACGTGACCCGCTGACCTGGGGCCGGTGACCCCACGTGACCCGGTCACCTGGGGCCGGTGACCCCACGTGACCGGGTCACCTGGGGCCGGTGACCCCACGTGACCCGGTCACCTGGGGCCGGTGACCCCACGTGACCCGGTCACCTGGGGCCGGTGTCCCCCACGTGACCCGGTCACCTGGGGCCGGTGACCTCACGTGACCCCGGTCACCTGGGGCCGGTGACCCCACGTGACCCGGTGACCTGGGGCCGGTGACCCCACGTGACCCGGTGACCTGGGGCCGGTGACCCCCACGTGACCCGCTGACCTGGGACCGGTGACCCCACGTGACCCGGTCACCTGGGGCCGGTGACCCCACGTGACCCGGTCACCTGGGGCCGGTGACCCCACGTGACCCGGTCACCTGGGGCCGGTGTCCCCACGTGACCCGGTGACCTGGGGCCGGTGACCCCACGTGACCCGGTCACCTGGGGCCGGTGACCCCACGTGACCCGGTCACCTGGGGCCGGGTGACCTCACGTGACCCGGTCACCTGGGGCCGGTGACCCCACGTGACCCGGTCACCTGGGGCCGGTGACCCCACATGACCAGGTCACCTGGGGCCGGTGACCCCACGTGACCCGGTCACCTGGGGCCGGTGACCCCACGTGACCCGGTGACCTGGGGCCGGTGACCCCACGTGACCCGGTGACCTGGGGCCGGTGACCCCACGTGACCCGGTCACCTGGGGCCGGTGACCCCACGTGACCCGGTCACCTGGGGCCGGTGACCCCACGTGACCCGGTCACCTGGGGCCGGTGACCCCACGTGACCCGGTCACCTGGGGCCGGTGACCCCCACGTGACCAGGTCACCTGCGGCCGGTGACCCCACGTGACCCGGTCACCTGGGGCCGGTGACCTCACGTGACCCGGTCACCTGGGGCCGGTGACCCCACGTGACCCGGTCACCTGGGGCCGGTGACCCCACGTGACCAGGTCACCTGGGGCCGGTGACCCCACGTGACCCAGTCACCTGGTGCCGGTGACCCCACGTGACCCCGGTCACCTGGGGCCGGTGTCCCCACGTGACCCGGTCACCTGGGGCCGGTGACCCCGCGTGACCCGGTCACCTGGGGCCGGGGTCCCCACGGGACCCGGGGTCCTGGTGCCGGGGTGGTCACCGGAACCTGGGAACCAGGCCGGTTACCCGACACGACCCGGTGACCTGGGGCCGGGTTAACGACCTGTCCAGGGGACCCGGGCCGGGGACCCGACAGGACCCGGTGGTCCTTCGCTGGTGTCCCGATGCAACCCTGGGACCCGGGCCCGGGCCCCCACGTGATCCAGTGATCCGGTGCTTTTGTCCCGATGCAACCCGGGGACCTGGGCCGGGGACCCGGTATGACTCCGTCTCCCGGGGCCGGGGTGGTCACCTGACAGTGGTACCCGGGACAGCGACCCGACATGACCCCGTGACCCGGGGCCGGGGTGCCGACCTGTCCAGGGGACCCGACCCGGGTACCCGACAGGACCCGGTGATCTGCGGCTGGGGTAAAAACCCGTCCCGGGGACCCGGGCTGGGTCCCGACATGACCCGGTGACCTGGGGCTGTGGTGTCGACCGGACTCGGGGACCTGGTCCAGTGTCCCGTCATGACCCGGGGACCTGGGGTCGGGGTGGTCACCAGACCCTTGTACCCAGGCCGTTGACCCGACATGACCCTGTGACCCGGGGCCTGGGTAAAAATCCAACCCGGGGACCCGGGCATGGGACGTGACATGACCCGACCTGGGTCCGGGGTCCCGAACTGACCCGGTGACCTGGGTCCGGGGACTCGGTATGACCCGGTTACCTGGGTCCGGGGTCCCCACGTGACCCGGTCACCTGGGGCCGGGATCCCCACGTGACCCGCTGACCTGGGGCCGGTGACCCCACGTGACCCGGTCACCTGGGGCCGGTGTCCCCACGTGACCCGGGGTCCTGGTACCGGGGTGGTCATCAGAACCTGGGAACCAGGCCGGGTGCGCGAGATGACCGGGTGACCTCGGGCCGGGTTATCGACCTGTCCAGGGGACACGGGCCGGGGACCCGACAGGACCCGGTGATCTGCGGCTGGGGTAAAAACCCGTCCCGGGGACCCGGGCTGGGTCCCGACATGCCTTGGTTACCTGGGGCCGGTGTCCCCACGTGACCCGGTGACCCCACGTGACCCGGTCACCTGGGGCCGGTGTCCCCACGTGACCCGGTCACCTGGGGCCGGTGACCCCACGTGACCCGGTCACCTGGGGCCGGTGTCCCCACGTGACCCGCTGACCTGGGGCCGGTGACCCCACGTGACCCGGTCACCTGGGGCCGGTGTCCCCACGTGACCCGGTCACCTGGGGCCGGTGACCCCACGTGACCCGGTCACCTGGGGCCGGTGACCCCACGTGACCCGGTGACCTGGGGCCGGTGACCCCACGTGACCCGGTCACCTGGGGCCGGTGACCTCACGTGACCGGGTCACCTGGGGCCGGTGACCCCACGTGACCCGGTCACCTGGGGCCGGGGTCCCCACGGGACCCGGGGTCCTGGTGCCGGGGTGGTCACCGGAACCTGGGAACCAGGCCGGTTACCCGACACGACCCGGTGACCTGGGGCCGGGTTAACGACCTGTCCAGGGGACCCGGGCCGGGGACCCGACAGGACCCGGTGGTCCTTCGCTGGTGTCCCGATGCAACCCGGGGACCCGGGCCCGGGCCCCCACGTGATCCAGTGATCCGGTGCTTTTGTCCCGATGCAACCCGGGGACCTGGGCCGGGGACCCGGTATGACTCTGTCTCCCGGGGCCGGGGTGGTCACCTGACACTGGTACCCGGGACAGCGACCCGACATGACCCCGTGACCCGGGGCCGGGGGTGCCGACCTGTCCAGGGGACCCGACCCGGGTACCCGACAGGACCCGGTGATCTGCGGCTGGGGTAAAAACCCGTCCCGGGGACCCGGGCTGGGTCCCGACATGCCTTGGTTACCTGGGGCCGGTGACCCCACGTGACCCGGTCACCTGGGGCCGGTGTCCCCACGTGACCCGCTGACCTGGGGCCGGTGAACCCACGTGACCCGGTCACCTGGGGCCGGTGACCCCACGTGACCCGGTCACCTGGGGCCGGTGACCCCACGTGACCGGGTCACCTGGGGCCGGTGACCCCACGTGACCCGGTCACCTGGGGCCGGTGACCCCACGTGACCCGGTCACCTGGGGCCGGTGTCCCCACGTGACCCCGTCACCTGGTGCCGGTGACCCCACGTGACCCGCTGACCTGGGGCCGGTGACCCCACGTGACCCGGTCACCTGGGGCCGGTGACCCCACGTGACCCGGTCACCTGGGGCCGGTGACCCCACGTGACCCGGTCACCTGGGGCCGGTGACCCCACGTGACCCGGTGACCTGGGGCCGGTGTCCCCACGTGACCCGGTCACCTGGGGCTGGTGTCCCCACGTGACCCGGTCACCTGGGGCCTGTGGCCCCACGTGACCCGGTCACCTGGGGCCGGTGTCCCCACGTGACCCGCTGACCTGGGGCCGTTGACCCCACGTGACCCGGTCACCTGGGGCCGGTGACCCCACGTGACACGGTCACCTGGGGCCGGTGACCCCACGTGACCGGGTCACCTGGGGCCGGTGACCCCACGTGACCCAGTCACCTGGTGCCGGTGACCCCACGTGACCCGGTCACCTGGGGCCGGTGTCCCCACGTGACCCGGTCACCTGGGGCCGGTGACCCCACGTGACCCGGTCACCTGGGGCCGGGGTCCCCACGGGACCCGGGGTCCTGGTGCCGGGGTGGTCACCGGAACCTGGGAACCAGGCCGGTTACCCGACACGACCCGGTGACCTGGGGCCGGGTTAACGACCTGTCCAGGGGACCCGGGCCGGGGACCCGACAGGACCCGGTGGTCCTTCGCTGGTGTCCCGATGCAACCCGGGGACCCGGGCCCGGGCCCCCACGTGATCCAGTGATCCGGTGCTTTTGTCCCGATGCAACCCGGGGACCTGGGCCGGGGACCCGGTATGACTCCGTCTCCCGGGGCCGGGGTGGTCACCTGACACTGGTACCCGGGACAGCGACCCGACATGACCCCGTGACCCGGGGCCGGGGTGCCGACCTGTCCAGGGGACCCGACCCGGGTACCCGACAGGACCCGGTGATCTGGGGCTTGGGTAAAAACCCGTCCCGGGGACCCGGGCTGGGTCCCGACATGACCCGGTGACCTGGGGCTGTGGTGTCGACCGGACTCGGGGACCTGGTCCGGTGTCCCGTCATGACCCGGGGACATAGGTCGGGGTGGTCACCAGACCCTTGTACCCAGGCCGTTGACCCGACATGACCCTGTGACCCGGGGCCTGGGTAAAAATCCAACCCGGGGACCCGGGCATGGGACGTGACATGACCCGACCTGGGTCCGGGGTCCCGAACTGACCCGGTGTCCTGGGTCCGGGGACTCGGTATGACCCGGTTACCTGGGTCCGGGGTCCCCACGTGACCCGGTCACCTGGGGCCGGGGTCCCCACGTGACCCGCTGACCTGGGGCCGGTGACCCCACGTGACCCGGTCACCTGGGGCCGGTGTCCCCACGTGACCCGCTGACCTGGGGCCGGTGACCCCACGTGACCCGGTCACCTGGGGCCGGTGACCCCACGTGACCCGGTCACCGGGGGCCGGTGTCCCCACGTGACCCGGTCACCGGGGGCCGGTGACCCCACGTGACCCGGTCACCTGGGGCCGGTGACCCCACGTGACCCGGTCACCTGGGGCCGGTGACCCCACGTGACCCGGTCACCTGGGGCCGGTGTCCCCACGTGACCCGGTCACCTGGGGCCGGTGACCCCACGTGACCCGGTCACCTGGGGCCGGTGACCCCACGTGACCCGGTCACCTGGGTCCGGGGTCCCCACGTGACCCGGTCACCTGGGGCCGGGGTCCCCACGTGACCCGCTGACCTGGGGCCGGTGACCCCACGTGACCCGGTCACCTGGGGCCGGTGTCCCCACGTGACCCGGGGTCCTGGTGCCGGGGTGGTCATCGGAACCTGGGAACCAGGCCGGGTGCGCGAGATGACCGGGTGACCTGGGGCCGGGTTATCGACCTGTCCAGGGGACCCGGGCCGGGGACCCGACAGGACCCGGTGATCTGCGGCTGGGGTAAAAACCCGTCCCGGGGACCCGGGCTGGGTCCCGACATGCCTTGGTTACCTGGGGCCGGTGTCCCCCACGTGACCCGCTGACCTGGGGCCGGTGTCCCCACGTGACCCGGTCACCTGGGGCCGGTGTCCCCACGTGACCCGGTCACCTGGGGCCGGTGACACCACGTGACCTAGTCAACTGGGGCCGGTGTCCCCACGTGACCCGCTGACCTGGGGCCGGTGACCCCACGTGACCCGGTCACCTGGGGCCGGTGACCCCACGTGACCTGGTCACCTGGGGCCGGTGACCCCACGTGACCCGGTCACCTGGGGCCGGTGACCCCACGTGACCCGGTGACCTGGGGCCGGTGACCCCACGTGACCCGCTGACCTGGGGCCGGTGACCCCACGTGACCCGGTCACCTGGGGCCGGTGACCCCACGTGACCCGGTCACCTGGGGCCGGTGACCCCACGTGACCCGGTCACCTGGGGCCGGGGTCCCCACGGGACCCGGGGTCCTGGTGCCGGGGTGGTCACCGGAACCTGGGAACCAGGCCGGTTACCCGACACGACCCGGTGACCTGGGGCCGGGTTAACGACCTGTCCAGGGGACCCGGGCCGGGGACCCGACAGGACCCGGTGGTCCTTCGCTGGTGTCCCGATGCAACCCGGGGACCCGGGCCCGGGCCCCCACGTGATCCAGTGATCCGGTGCTTTTGTCCCGATGCAACCCGGGGACCTGGGCCGGGGACCCGGTATGACTCCGTCTCCCGGGGCCGGGGTGGTCACCTGACACTGGTACCCGGGACAGCGACCCGACATGACCCCGTGACCCGGGGCCGGGGTGCCGACCTGTCCAGGGGACCCGACCCGGGTACCCGACAGGACCCGGTGATCTGGGGCTTGGGTAAAAACCCGTCCCGGGGACCCGGGCTGGGTCCCGACATGACCCGGTGACCTGGGGCTGTGGTGTCGACCGGACTCGGGGACCTGGTCCGGTGTCCCGTCATGACCCGGGGACCTGGGGTCGGGGTGGTCACCAGACCCTTGTACCCAGGCCGTTGACCCGACATGACCCTGTGACCCGGGGCCTGGGTAAAAATCCAACCCGGGGACCCGGGCATGGGACGTGACATGACCCGACCTGGGTCCGGGGTCCCGAACTGACCCGGTGACCTGGGTCCGGGGACTCGGTATGACCCGGTTACCTGGGTCCGGGGTCCCCACGTGACCCGGTCACCTGGGGCCGGGGTCCCCACGTGACCCGCTGACCTGGGGCCGGTGACCCCACGTGACCCGGTCACCTGGGGCCGGTGTCCCCACGTGACCCGGGGTCCTGGTGCCGGGGTGGTCATCGGAACCTGGGAACCAGGCCGGGTGCGCGAGATGACCGGGTGACCTGGGGCCGGGTTATCGACCTGTCCAGGGGACACGGGCCGGGGACCCGACAGGACCCGGTGATCTGCGGCTGGGGTAAAAACCCGTCCCGGGGACCCGGGCTGGGTCCCGACATGCCTTGGTTACCTGGGGCCGGTGACCCCACGTGACCCGGTCACCTGGGGCCGGTGTCCCCACGTGACCCGCTGACCTGGGGCCGGTGACCCCACGTGACCCGGTCACCTGGGGCCGGTGACCCCACGTGACCCGGTCACCTGGGGCCGGTGACCCCACGTGACCGGGTCACCTGGGGCCGGTGACCCCACGTGACCCGGTCACCTGGGGCCGGTGACCCCACGTGACCCGGTCACCTGGGGCCGGTGTCCCCACGTGACCCGGTCACCTGGGGCCGGTGACCCCACGTGACCCGGTCACCTGGGGCCGGTGACCACACGTGACCCGGTCACCTGGGGCCGGTGACCCCACGTGACCCGGTCACCTGGGGCCGGTGACCCCACGTGACCAGGTGACCTGGGGCCGGTGACCCCACGTGACCCGCTGACCTGGGGCCGGTGTCCCCACGTGACCCGGTCACCTGGGGCTGGTGTCCCCACGTGACCCGGTCACCTGGGGCCTGTGGCCCCACGTGACCCGGTGACCTGGGGCCGGTGTCCCCACGTGACCCGCTGACCTGGGGCCGTTGACCCCACGTGACCCCGTCACCTGGGGCCGGTGACCCCACGTGACACGGTCACCTGGGGCCGGTGACCCCACGTGACCGGGTCACCTGGGGCCGGTGACCCCACGTGACCCGGTCACCTGGGGCCGGTGACCCCACGTGACCCGGTCACCTGGGGCCGGTGTCCCCACGTGACCCGGTCACCTGGTGCCGGTGACCCCACGTGACCCGCTGACCTGGGGCCGGTGACCCCACGTGACCCGGTCACCTGGGGCCGGTGACCCCACGTGACCCGGTGACCTGGGGCCGGTGACCCCACGTGGCCCGGTGACCTGGGGCCGGTGACCCCACGTGACCCGGTCACCTGGGGCCGGTGTCCCCACGTGACCCGGTCACCTGGGGCCGGTGACCCCACGTGACCCGGTCACCTGGGGCCGGTGTCCCCACGTGACCCGGGGTCCTGGTGCCGGGGTGGTCATCGGAACCTTGGAACCAGGCCGGTTACCCGACACGACCCGGTGACCCGGGGCTGTGGTGTCGACGGACTCGTGGACCTGGTTTCGGGGTCCCGACCTGACGCGGTGACCTCGGGCCGGTGTCCCCACGTGACCCGCTGACCTGGGTCCGGGGTCCCCACGGGACCCGGGGTCCTGGTGCCGGGGTGGTCACCGGAACGTGGGAACCAGGCCGGGTGCGCGACATGACCTGGTGACCTGGGGCCGGGTTAACGACCTGTCCAGGGGACCCGGGCCGGGGACCCGACAGGACCCGGTGGTCCTTCGCTGGTGTCCCGATGCAACCCGGGGACCCGGGCCGGGGACCCGGTATGACTCCGTCTCCCGGGGCCGGGGTGGTCACCTGACAGTGGTACCCGGGACAGCGACCCGACATGACCCCGTGACCCGGGGCCGGGGTGCCGACCTGTCCAGGGGACCCAACCCGGGTACCCGACAGGACCCGGTGATCTGGGGCTTGGGTAAAAACCCGTCCCGGGGACCCGGGCTGGGTCCCGACATGACCCGGTGACCTGGGGCTGTGGTGTCGACCGGACTCGGGGACCTGGTCCGGTGTCCCGTCATGACCCAGGGACCTGGGGTCGGGGTGGTCACCAGACCCTTGTACCCAGGCCGTTGACCCGACATGACCCTGTGACCCGGGGCCTGGGTAAAAATCCAACCCGGGGACCCGGGCATGGGACGTGACATGACCCGACCTGGGTCCGGGGTCCCGAACTGACCCGGTGTCCTGGGTCCGGGGACTCGGTATGACCCGGTTACCTGGGTCCGGGGTCCCCACGTGACCCGGTCACCTGGGGCCGGGGTCCCCACGTGACCCGCTGACCTGGGGCCGGTGACCCCACGTGACCCGGTCACCTGGGGCCGGTGTCCCCACGTGACCCGGGGTCCTGGTGCCGGGGTGGTCATCGGAACCTGGGAACCAGGCCGGGTGCGCGAGATGACCGGGTGACCTGGGGCCGGGTTATCGACCTGTCCAGGGGACCCGGGCCGGGGACCCGACAGGACCCGGTGATCTGCGGCTGGGGTAAAAACCCGTCCCGGGGACCCGGGCTGGGTCCCGACATGCCTTGGTTACCTGGGGCCGGTGTCCCCACGTGACCCGCTGACCTGGGGCCGGTGACCCCACGTGACCCGGTCACCTGGGGCCGGTGTCCCCACGTGACCCGGTCACCTGGGGCCGGTGTCCCCACGTGACCCGCTGACCTGGGGCCGGTGACCCCACGTGACCCGGTCACCTGGGGCCGGTGACCCCACGTGACCCGGTCACCTGGGGCCGGTGACCCCACGTGACCGGGTCACCTGGGGCCGGTGACCCCACGTGACCCGGTCACCTGGGGCCGGTGACCCCACGTGACCCGGTCACCTGGGGCCGGTGTCCCCACGTGACCCGGTCACCTGGTGCCGGTGACCCCACGTGACCCGGTCACCTGGGGCCGGTGACCCCACGTGACCCGGTCACCTGGGGCCGGTGTACCCACGTGACCCGGTGACCTGGGGCCGGTGACCCCACGTGACCCGGTGACCTGGGGCCGGTGACCCCACGTGACCCGGTGACCTGGGGCCGGTGACCCCACGTGACCCGCTGACCTGGGGCCGGTGACCCCACGTGACCCGGTCACCTGGGGCCGGTGACCCCACGTGACCCGGTCACCTGGGGCCAGTGACCCCACGTGACCCGGTCACCTGGGGCCGGTGACCCCACGTGACCTGGTCACCTGGGGCCGGTGACCTCACGTGACCCGGTCACCTGGGGCCGGTGACCCCACGTAACCCGGTCACCTGGGGCCGGTGACCCCACATGACCAGGTCACCTGGGGCCGGTGACCCCACGTGACCCGGTGACCTGGGGCCGGTGACCCCACGTGACCCGGTCACCTGGGGCCGGTGACCCCACGTGACCCGGTCACCTGGGGCCGGTGACCCCACGTGACCCGGTCACCTGGGGCCGGTGACCTCACGTGACCCGGTCACCTTGGGCCGGTGACCCCACGTGACCCGGTCACCTGGGGCCGGTGACCCCACGTGACCAGGTCACCTGGGGCCGGTGACCCCACGTGACCCGGTCACCTGGGGCCGGTGACCCCACGTGACCCGGTCACCTGGGGCCGGTGACCTCACGTGACCCGGTCACCTGGGGCCGGTGACCCCACGTGACCCGGTCACCTGGGGCCGGTGACCCCACGTGACCAGGTCACCTGGGGCCGGTGACCCCACGTGACCCAGTCACCTGGGGCCGGTGACCCCACGTGACCCGGTCACCTGGGGCCGGGGTCCCCACGGGACCCGGGGTCCTGGTGCCGGGGTGGTCACCGGAACCTGGGAACCAGGCCGGTTACCCGACACGACCCGGTGACCTGGGGCCGGGTTAACGACCTGTCCAGGGGACCCGGGCCGGGGACCCGACAGGACCCGGTGGTCCTTCGCTGGTGTCCCGATGCAACCCGGGGACCCGGGCCCGGGCCCCCACGTGATCCAGTGATCCGGTGTTTTTGTCCCGATGCAACCCGGGGACCTGGGCCGGGGACCCGGTATGACTCCGTCTCCCGGGGCCGGGGTGGTCACCTGACACTGGTACCCGGGACAGCGACCCGACATGACCCCGTGACCCGGGGCCGGGGTGCCGACCTGTCCAGGGGACCCGACCCGGGTACCCGACAGGACCCGGTGATCTGCGGCTGGGGTAAAAACCCGTCCCGGGGACCCGGGCTGGGTCCCGACATGACCCGGTGACCTGGGAATGTGGTGTCGACCGGACTCGGGGACCTGGTCCGGTGTCCCGTCATGACCCGGGGACCTGGGGTCGGGGTGGTCACCAGACCCTTGTACCCAGGCCGTTGACCCGACATGACCCTGTGACCCGGGGCCTGGGTAAAAATCCAACCCGGGGACCCGGGCATGGGACGTGACATGACCCGACCTGGGTCCGGGGTCCCGAACTGACCCGGTGACCTGGGTCCGGGGACTCGGTATGACCCGGTTACCTGGGTCCGGGGTCCCCACGTGACCCGGTCACCTGGGGCCGGGGTCCCCACGTGACCCGCTGACCTGGGGCCGGTGACCCCACGTGACCCGGTCACCTGGGGCCGGTGTCCCCACGTGACCCGGTCACCTGGGGCCGGTGACCCCACGTGACCCGGTCACTGGGGCCGGTGACCCCACGTGACCCGGTCACCTGGGGCCGGTGACCCCACGTGACCGGGTCACCTGGGGCCGGTGACCCCACGTGACCCGGTCACCTGGGGCCGGTGACCCCACGTGACCCGGTCACCTGGGGCCGGTGTCCCCACGTGACCCGGTCACCTGGGGCCGGTGACCCCACGTGACCCAGAGTCCTGGTGCCGGGGTGGTCATCGGAACCTGGGAACCAGGCCGGTTACCCGACACGACCCGGTGACCCGGGGCTGTGGTGTCGACGGACTCGTGGACCTGGGTTCGGGGTCCCGACCTGACGCGGTGACCTGGGGCCGGTGTCCCCACGTGACCCGCTGACCTGGGGCCGGTGTCCCCACGTGACCCGCTGACCTGGGGCCGGTGACCCCACGTGACCCGCTGACCTGGGGCCGGTGACCCCACGTGACCCGGTCACCTGGGGCCGGTGTCCCCACGTGACCCGGGGTCCTGGTGCCGGGGTGGTCATCGGAACCTGGGAACCGGGCCGGGTGCGCGAGATGACCGGGTGACCTGGGGCCGGGTTATCGACCTGTCCAGGGGACCCGGGCCGGGGACCCGACAGGACCCGGTGATTTGCGGCTGGGGTAAAAACCCGTCCCGGGGACCCGGGCTGGGCCCCGACATGCCTTGGTTACCTGGGGCCGGTGTCCCCACGTGACCCGCTGACCTGGGGCCGGTGACCCCACGTGACCCGGTCACCTGGGGCCGGTGTCCCCACGTGACCCGGTCACCTGGGGCCGGTGACCCCACGTGACCCGGTCACCTGGGGCGGGTGTCCCCACGTGACCCGCTGACCTCGGGCCGGTGACCCCACGTGACCAGGTCACCTGGGGCCGGTGACCCCACGTGACCCGGTCACCTGGGGCCGGTGACCCCACGTGACCCGGTCACCTGGGGCCGGTGTCCCCACGTGACCCGGTCACCTGGGGCCGGTGACCCCACGTGACCCGGTCACCTGGGGCCGGGGTCCCCACGGGACCCGGGGTCCTGGTGCCGGGGTGGTCACCGGAACCTGGGAACCAGGCCGGTTACCCGACACGACCCGGTGACCTGGGGCCGGGTTAACGACCTGTCCAGGGGACCCGGGCCGGGGACCCGACAGGACCCGGTGGTCCTTCGCTGGTGTCCCGATGCAACCCGGGGACCCGGGCCCGGGCCCCCACGTGATCCAGTGATCCGGTGCTTTTGTCCCGATGCAACCCGGGGACCTGGGCCGGGGACCCGGTATGACTCCGTCTCCCGGGGCCGGGGTGGTCACCTGACACTGGTACCCGGGACAGCGACCCGACATGACCCCGTGACCCGGGGCCGGGGTGCCGACCTGTCCAGGGGACCCGACCCGGGTACCCGACAGGACCCGGTGATCTGGGGCTTGGGTAAAAACCCGTCCCGGGGACCCGGGCTGGGTCCCGACATGACCCGGTGACCTGGGGCTGTGGTGTCGACCGGACTCGGGGACCTGGTCCGGTGTCCCGTCATGACCCGGGGACATAGGTCGGGGTGGTCACCAGACCCTTGTACCCAGGCCGTTGACCCGACATGACCCTGTGACCCGGGGCCTGGGTAAAAATCCAACCCGGGGACCCGGGCATGGGACGTGACATGACCCGACCTGGGTCCGGGGTCCCGAACTGACCCGGTGTCCTGGGTCCGGGGACTCGGTATGACCCGGTTACCTGGGTCCGGGGTCCCCACGTGACCCGGTCACCTGGGGCCGGGGTCCCCACGTGACCCGCTGACCTGGGGCCGGTGACCCCACGTGACCCGGTCACCTGGGGCCGGTGTCCCCACGTGACCCGCTGACCTGGGGCCGGTGACCCCACGTGACCCGGTCACCTGGGGCCGGTGACCCCACGTGACCCGGTCACCTGGGGCCGGTGTCCCCACGTGACCCGGTCACCGGGGGCCGGTGACCCCACGTGACCCGGTCACCTGGGGCCGGTGACCCCACGTGACCCGGTCACCTGGGGCCGGTGACCCCACGTGACCCGGTCACCTGGGGCCGGTGTCCCCACGTGACCCGGTCACCTGGGGCCGGTGACCCCACGTGACCCGGTCACCTGGGGCCGGTGACCCCACGTGACCCGGTCACCTGGGTCCGGGGTCCCCACGTGACCCGGTCACCTGGGGCCGGGGTCCCCACGTGACCCGCTGACCTGGGGCCGGTGACCCCACGTGACCCGGGGTCCTGGTGCCGGGGTGGTCATCGGAACCTGGGAACCAGGCCGGGTGCGCGAGATTACCGGGTGACCTGGGGCCGGGTTATCGACCTGTCCAGGGGACCCGGGCCGGGGACCCGACAGGACCCGGTGATCTGCGGCTGGGGTAAAAACCCGTCCCGGGGACCCGGGCTGGGTCCCGACATGCCTTGGTTACCTGGGGCCGGTGTCCCCACGTGACCCGCTGACCTGGGGCCGGTGACCCCACGTGACCCGGTCACCTGGGGCCGGTGTCCCCACGTGACCCGGTCACCTGGGGCCGGTGACCCCACGTGACCCGGTCAACTGGGGCCGGTGTCCCCACGTGACCCGCTGACCTGGGGCCGGTGACCCCACGTGACCCGGTCACCTGGGGCCGGTGACCCCACGTGACCCGGTCACCTGGGGCCGGTGACCCCACGTGACCCGGTCACCTGGGGCCGGTGACCCCACGTGACCCGGTGACCTGGGGCCGGTGACCCCACGTGACCCGCTGACCTGGGGCCGGTGACCCCACGTGACCCGGTCACCTGGGGCCGGTGACCCCACGTGACCCGGTCACCTGGGGCCGGTGACCCCACGTGACCCGGTCACCTGGGGCCGGTGACCTCACGTGACCCGGTCACCTGGGGCCGGTGACCCCACGTGACCCGGTCACCTGGGGCCGGTGACCCCACGTGACCAGGTCACCTGGGGCCGGTGACCCCACGTGACCCGGTCACCTGGGGCCGGTGACCCCACGTGACCCGCTGACCTGGGGCCGGTGACCCCACGTGACCCGCTGACCTGGGGCCGGTGACCCCACGTGACCCGGTCACCTGGGGCCGGTGACCCCACGTGACCCGGTCACCTGGGGCCGGTGACCTCACGTGACCCGGTCACCTGGGGCCGGTGACCCCACGTGACCAGGTCACCTGCGGCCGGTGACCCCACGTGACCCGGTCACCTGGGGCCGGTGACCCCACGTGACCCGGTCACCTGGGGCCGGTGACCTCACGTGACCCGGTCACCTGGGTCCGGTGACCCCACGTACCCGGTCACCTGGGGCCGGTGACCCCACGTGACCAGGTCACCTGGGGCCGGTGACCCCACGTGACCCGGTCACCTGGGGCCGGTGTCCCCACGTGACCCGGTCACCTGGGGCCGGTGACCCCACGTGACCCGGTCACCTGGGGCCGGGGTCCCCACGGGACCCGGGGTCCTGGTGCCGGGGTGGTCACCGGAACCTGGGAACCAGGCCGGTTACCCGACACGACCCGGTGACCTGGGGCCGGGTTAACGACCTGTCCAGGGGACCCGGGCCGGGGACCCGACAGGACCCGGTGGTCCTTCGCTGGTGTCCCGATGCAACCCGGGGACCCGGGCCCGGGCCCCCACGTGATCCAGTGATCCGGTGCTTTTGTCCCGATGCAACCCGGGGACCTGGGCCGGGGACCCGGTATGACTCCGTCTCCCGGGGCCGGGGTGGTCACCTGACACTGGTACCCGGGACAGCGACCCGACATGACCCCGTGACCCGGGGCCGGGGTGCCGACCTGTCCAGGGGACCCGACCCGGGTACCCGACAGGACCCGGTGATCTGGGGCTTGGGTAAAAACCCGTCCCGGGGACCCGGGCTGGGTCCCGACATGACCCGGTGACCTGGGGCTGTGGTGTCGACCGGACTCGGGGACCTGGTCCGGTGTCCCGTCATGACCCGGGGACCTGGGGTCGGGGTGGTCACCAGACCCTTGTACCCAGGCCGTTGACCCGACATGACCCTGTGACCCGGGGCCTGGGTAAAAATCCAACCCGGGGACCCGGGCATGGGACGTGACATGACCCGACCTGGGTCCGGGGTCCCGAACTGACCCGGTGACCTGGGTCCGGGGACTCGGTATGACCCGGTTACCTGGGTCCGGGGTCCCCACGTGACCCGGTCACCTGGGGCCGGGGTCCCCACGTGACCCGCTGACCTGGGGCCGGTGACCCCACGTGACCCGGTCACCTGGGGCCGGTGTCCCCACGTGACCCGGGGTCCTGGTGCCGGGGTGGTCATCGGAACCTGGGAACCAGGCCGGGTGCGCGAGATGACCGGGTGACCTGGGGCCGGGTTATCGACCTGTCCAGGGGACACGGGCCGGGGACCCGACAGGACCCGGTGATCTGCGGCTGGGGTAAAAACCCGTCCCGGGGACCCGGGCTGGGTCCCGACATGCCTTGGTTACCTGGGGCCGGTGACCCCACGTGACCCGGTCACCTGGGGCCGGTGTCCCCACGTGACCCGCTGACCTGGGGCCGGTGACCCCACGTGACCCGGTCACCTGGGGCCGGTGACCCCACGTGACCCGGTCACCTGGGGCCGGTGACCCCACGTGACCGGGTCACCTGGGGCCGGTGACCCCACGTGACCCGGTCACCTGGGGCCGGTGACCCCACGTGACCCGGTCACCTGGGGCCGGTGTCCCCACGTGACCCGGTCACCTGGGGCCGGTGACCCCACGTGACCCGGTCACCTGGGGCCGGTGACCACACGTGACCCGGTCACCTGGGGCCGGTGACCCCACGTGACCCGGTCACCTGGGGCCGGTGACCCCACGTGACCCGGTGACCTGGGGCCGGTGACCCCACGTGACCAGGTGACCTGGGGCCGGTGACCCCACGTGACCCGCTGACCTGGGGCCGGTGTCCCCACGTGACCCGGTCACCTGGGGCTGGTGTCCCCACGTGACCCGGTCACCTGGGGCCTGTGGCCCCACGTGACCCGGTGACCTGGGGCCGGTGTCCCCACGTGACCCGCTGACCTGGGGCCGTTGACCCCACGTGACCCCGTCACCTGGGGCCGGTGACCCCACGTGACACGGTCACCTGGGGCCGGTGACCCCACGTGACCGGGTCACCTGGGGCCGGTGACCCCACGTGACCCGGTCACCTGGGGCCGGTGACCCCACGTGACCCGGTCACCTGGGGCCGGTGTCCCCACGTGACCCGGTCACCTGGTGCCGGTGACCCCACGTGACCCGCTGACCTGGGGCCGGTGACCCCACGTGACCCGGTCACCTGGGGCCGGTGACCCCACGTGACCCGGTGACCTGGGGCCGGTGACCCCACGTGGCCCGGTGACCTGGGGCCGGTGACCCCACGTGACCCGGTCACCTGGGGCCGGTGTCCCCACGTGACCCGGTCACCTGGGGCCGGTGACCCCACGTGACCCGGTCACCTGGGGCCGGTGTCCCCACGTGACCCGGGGTCCTGGTGCCGGGGTGGTCATCGGAACCTTGGAACCAGGCCGGTTACCCGACACGACCCGGTGACCCGGGGCTGTGGTGTCGACGGACTCGTGGACCTGGTTTCGGGGTCCCGACCTGACGCGGTGACCTCGGGCCGGTGTCCCCACGTGACCCGCTGACCTGGGTCCGGGGTCCCCACGGGACCCGGGGTCCTGGTGCCGGGGTGGTCACCGGAACGTGGGAACCAGGCCGGGTGCGCGACATGACCTGGTGACCTGGGGCCGGGTTAACGACCTGTCCAGGGGACCCGGGCCGGGGACCCGACAGGACCCGGTGGTCCTTCGCTGGTGTCCCGATGCAACCCGGGGACCCGGGCCGGGGACCCGGTATGACTCCGTCTCCCGGGGCCGGGGTGGTCACCTGACAGTGGTACCCGGGACAGCGACCCGACATGACCCCGTGACCCGGGGCCGGGGTGCCGACCTGTCCAGGGGACCCAACCCGGGTACCCGACAGGACCCGGTGATCTGGGGCTTGGGTAAAAACCCGTCCCGGGGACCCGGGCTGGGTCCCGACATGACCCGGTGACCTGGGGCTGTGGTGTCGACCGGACTCGGGGACCTGGTCCGGTGTCCCGTCATGACCCAGGGACCTGGGGTCGGGGTGGTCACCAGACCCTTGTACCCAGGCCGTTGACCCGACATGACCCTGTGACCCGGGGCCTGGGTAAAAATCCAACCCGGGGACCCGGGCATGGGACGTGACATGACCCGACCTGGGTCCGGGGTCCCGAACTGACCCGGTGTCCTGGGTCCGGGGACTCGGTATGACCCGGTTACCTGGGTCCGGGGTCCCCACGTGACCCGGTCACCTGGGGCCGGGGTCCCCACGTGACCCGCTGACCTGGGGCCGGTGACCCCACGTGACCCGGTCACCTGGGGCCGGTGTCCCCACGTGACCCGGGGTCCTGGTGCCGGGGTGGTCATCGGAACCTGGGAACCAGGCCGGGTGCGCGAGATGACCGGGTGACCTGGGGCCGGGTTATCGACCTGTCCAGGGGACCCGGGCCGGGGACCCGACAGGACCCGGTGATCTGCGGCTGGGGTAAAAACCCGTCCCGGGGACCCGGGCTGGGTCCCGACATGCCTTGGTTACCTGGGGCCGGTGTCCCCACGTGACCCGCTGACCTGGGGCCGGTGACCCCACGTGACCCGGTCACCTGGGGCCGGTGTCCCCACGTGACCCGGTCACCTGGGGCCGGTGTCCCCACGTGACCCGCTGACCTGGGGCCGGTGACCCCACGTGACCCGGTCACCTGGGGCCGGTGACCCCACGTGACCCGGTCACCTGGGGCCGGTGACCCCACGTGACCGGGTCACCTGGGGCCGGTGACCCCACGTGACCCGGTCACCTGGGGCCGGTGACCCCACGTGACCCGGTCACCTGGGGCCGGTGTCCCCACGTGACCCGGTCACCTGGTGCCGGTGACCCCACGTGACCCGGTCACCTGGGGCCGGTGACCCCACGTGACCCGGTCACCTGGGGCCGGTGTACCCACGTGACCCGGTGACCTGGGGCCGGTGACCCCACGTGACCCGGTCACCTGGGGCCGGTGACCCCACGTGACCCGGTGACCTGGGGCCGGTGACCCCACGTGACCCGGTGACCTGGGGCCGGTGACCCCACGTGACCCGCTGACCTGGGGCCGGTGACCCCACGTGACCCGGTCACCTGGGGCCGGTGACCCCACGTGACCCGGTCACCTGGGGCCAGTGACCCCACGTGACCCGGTCACCTGGGGCCGGTGACCCCACGTGACCTGGTCACCTGGGGCCGGTGACCTCACGTGACCCGGTCACCTGGGGCCGGTGACCCCACGTGACCCGGTCACCTGGGGCCGGTGACCCCACATGACCAGGTCACCTGGGGCCGGTGACCCCACGTGACCCGGTGACCTGGGGCCGGTGACCCCACGTGACCCGGTCACCTGGGGCCGGTGACCCCACGTGACCCGGTCACCTGGGGCCGGTGACCCCACGTGACACGGTCACCTGGGGCCGGTGACCTCACGTGACCCGGTCACCTTGGGCCGGTGACCCCACGTGACCCGGTCACCTGGGGCCGGTGACCCCACGTGACCAGGTCACCTGGGGCCGGTGACCCCACGTGACCCGGTCACCTGGGGCCGGTGACCCCACGTGACCCGGTCACCTGGGGCCGGTGACCTCACGTGACCCGGTCACCTGGGGCCGGTGACCCCACGTGACCCGGTCACCTGGGGCCGGTGACCCCACGTGACCAGGTCACCTGGGGCCGGTGACCCCACGTGACCCAGTCACCTGGGGCCGGTGACCCCACGTGACCCGGTCACCTGGGGCCGGGGTCCCCACGGGACCCGGGGTCCTGGTGCCGGGGTGGTCACCGGAACCTGGGAACCAGGCCGGTTACCCGACACGACCCGGTGACCTGGGGCCGGGTTAACGACCTGTCCAGGGGACCCGGGCCGGGGACCCGACAGGACCCGGTGGTCCTTCGCTGGTGTCCCGATGCAACCCGGGGACCCGGGCCCGGGCCCCCACGTGATCCAGTGATCCGGTGTTTTTGTCCCGATGCAACCCGGGGACCTGGGCCGGGGACCCGGTATGACTCCGTCTCCCGGGGCCGGGGTGGTCACCTGACACTGGTACCCGGGACAGCGACCCGACATGACCCCGTGACCCGGGGCCGGGGTGCCGACCTGTCCAGGGGACCCGACCCGGGTACCCGACAGGACCCGGTGATCTGCGGCTGGGGTAAAAACCCGTCCCGGGGACCCGGGCTGGGTCCCGACATGACCCGGTGACCTGGGAATGTGGTGTCGACCGGACTCGGGGACCTGGTCCGGTGTCCCGTCATGACCCGGGGACCTGGGGTCGGGGTGGTCACCAGACCCTTGTACCCAGGCCGTTGACCCGACATGACCCTGTGACCCGGGGCCTGGGTAAAAATCCAACCCGGGGACCCGGGCATGGGACGTGACATGACCCGACCTGGGTCCGGGGTCCCGAACTGACCCGGTGACCTGGGTCCGGGGACTCGGTATGACCCGGTTACCTGGGTCCGGGGTCCCCACGTGACCCGGTCACCTGGGGCCGGGGTCCCCACGTGACCCGCTGACCTGGGGCCGGTGACCCCACGTGACCCGGTCACCTGGGGCCGGTGTCCCCACGTGACCCGGTCACCTGGGGCCGGTGACCCCACGTGACCCGGTCACTGGGGCCGGTGACCCCACGTGACCCGGTCACCTGGGGCCGGTGACCCCACGTGACCGGGTCACCTGGGGCCGGTGACCCCACGTGACCCGGTCACCTGGGGCCGGTGACCCCACGTGACCCGGTCACCTGGGGCCGGTGTCCCCACGTGACCCGGTCACCTGGGGCCGGTGACCCCACGTGACCCAGAGTCCTGGTGCCGGGGTGGTCATCGGAACCTGGGAACCAGGCCGGTTACCCGACACGACCCGGTGACCCGGGGCTGTGGTGTCGACGGACTCGTGGACCTGGGTTCGGGGTCCCGACCTGACGCGGTGACCTGGGGCCGGTGTCCCCACGTGACCCGCTGACCTGGGGCCGGTGTCCCCACGTGACCCGCTGACCTGGGGCCGGTGACCCCACGTGACCCGCTGACCTGGGGCCGGTGACCCCACGTGACCCGGTCACCTGGGGCCGGTGTCCCCACGTGACCCGGGGTCCTGGTGCCGGGGTGGTCATCGGAACCTGGGAACCGGGCCGGGTGCGCGAGATGACCGGGTGACCTGGGGCCGGGTTATCGACCTGTCCAGGGGACCCGGGCCGGGGACCCGACAGGACCCGGTGATTTGCGGCTGGGGTAAAAACCCGTCCCGGGGACCCGGGCTGGGCCCCGACATGCCTTGGTTACCTGGGGCCGGTGTCCCCACGTGACCCGCTGACCTGGGGCCGGTGACCCCACGTGACCCGGTCACCTGGGGCCGGTGTCCCCACGTGACCCGGTCACCTGGGGCCGGTGACCCCACGTGACCCGGTCACCTGGGGCGGGTGTCCCCACGTGACCCGCTGACCTCGGGCCGGTGACCCCACGTGACCAGGTCACCTGGGGCCGGTGACCCCACGTGACCCGGTCACCTGGGGCCGGTGACCCCACGTGACCCGGTCACCTGGGGCCGGTGTCCCCACGTGACCCGGTCACCTGGGGCCGGTGACCCCACGTGACCCGGTCACCTGGGGCCGGGGTCCCCACGGGACCCGGGGTCCTGGTGCCGGGGTGGTCACCGGAACCTGGGAACCAGGCCGGTTACCCGACACGACCCGGTGACCTGGGGCCGGGTTAACGACCTGTCCAGGGGACCCGGGCCGGGGACCCGACAGGACCCGGTGGTCCTTCGCTGGTGTCCCGATGCAACCCGGGGACCCGGGCCCGGGCCCCCACGTGATCCAGTGATCCGGTGCTTTTGTCCCGATGCAACCCGGGGACCTGGGCCGGGGACCCGGTATGACTCCGTCTCCCGGGGCCGGGGTGGTCACCTGACACTGGTACCCGGGACAGCGACCCGACATGACCCCGTGACCCGGGGCCGGGGTGCCGACCTGTCCAGGGGACCCGACCCGGGTACCCGACAGGACCCGGTGATCTGGGGCTTGGGTAAAAACCCGTCCCGGGGACCCGGGCTGGGTCCCGACATGACCCGGTGACCTGGGGCTGTGGTGTCGACCGGACTCGGGGACCTGGTCCGGTGTCCCGTCATGACCCGGGGACATAGGTCGGGGTGGTCACCAGACCCTTGTACCCAGGCCGTTGACCCGACATGACCCTGTGACCCGGGGCCTGGGTAAAAATCCAACCCGGGGACCCGGGCATGGGACGTGACATGACCCGACCTGGGTCCGGGGTCCCGAACTGACCCGGTGTCCTGGGTCCGGGGACTCGGTATGACCCGGTTACCTGGGTCCGGGGTCCCCACGTGACCCGGTCACCTGGGGCCGGGGTCCCCACGTGACCCGCTGACCTGGGGCCGGTGACCCCACGTGACCCGGTCACCTGGGGCCGGTGTCCCCACGTGACCCGCTGACCTGGGGCCGGTGACCCCACGTGACCCGGTCACCTGGGGCCGGTGACCCCACGTGACCCGGTCACCTGGGGCCGGTGTCCCCACGTGACCCGGTCACCGGGGGCCGGTGACCCCACGTGACCCGGTCACCTGGGGCCGGTGACCCCACGTGACCCGGTCACCTGGGGCCGGTGACCCCACGTGACCCGGTCACCTGGGGCCGGTGTCCCCACGTGACCCGGTCACCTGGGGCCGGTGACCCCACGTGACCCGGTCACCTGGGGCCGGTGACCCCACGTGACCCGGTCACCTGGGTCCGGGGTCCCCACGTGACCCGGTCACCTGGGGCCGGGGTCCCCACGTGACCCGCTGACCTGGGGCCGGTGACCCCACGTGACCCGGGGTCCTGGTGCCGGGGTGGTCATCGGAACCTGGGAACCAGGCCGGGTGCGCGAGATTACCGGGTGACCTGGGGCCGGGTTATCGACCTGTCCAGGGGACCCGGGCCGGGGACCCGACAGGACCCGGTGATCTGCGGCTGGGGTAAAAACCCGTCCCGGGGACCCGGGCTGGGTCCCGACATGCCTTG
The DNA here is from genome assembly GCA_951411735.1 of Somateria mollissima. Classification (NCBI taxonomy): domain Eukaryota; kingdom Metazoa; phylum Chordata; class Aves; order Anseriformes; family Anatidae; genus Somateria; species Somateria mollissima. Next base: position 591,993 of record CATOCB010000130.1, read on the forward strand.
GTTACCTGGGGCCGGTGTCCCCACGTGACCCGCTGACCTGGGGCCGGTGACCCCACGTGACCCGGTCACCTGGGGCCGGTGTCCCCACGTGACCCGGTCACCTGGGGCCGGTGACCCCACGTGACCCGGTCAACTGGGGCCGGTGTCCCCACGTGACCCGCTGACCTGGGGCCGGTGACCCCACGTGACCCGGTCACCTGGGGCCGGTGACCCCACGTGACCCGGTCACCTGGGGCCGGTGACCCCACGTGACCCGGTCACCTGGGGCCGGTGACCCCACGTGACCCGGTGACCTGGGGCCGGTGACCCCACGTGACCCGCTGACCTGGGGCCGGTGACCCCACGTGACCCGGTCACCTGGGGCCGGTGACCCCACGTGACCCGGTCACCTGGGGCCGGTGACCCCACGTGACCCGGTCACCTGGGGCCGGTGACCTCACGTGACCCGGTCACCTGGGGCCGGTGACCCCACGTGACCCGGTCACCTGGGGCCGGTGACCCCACGTGACCAGGTCACCTGGGGCCAGTGACCCCACGTGACCCGGTCACCTGGGGCCGGTGACCCCACGTGACCCGCTGACCTGGGGCCGGTGACCCCACGTGACCCGCTGACCTGGGGCCGGTGACCCCACGTGACCCGGTCACCTGGGGCCGGTGACCCCACGTGACCCGGTCACCTGGGGCCGGTGACCTCACGTGACCCGGTCACCTGGGGCCGGTGACCCCACGTGACCAGGTCACCTGCGGCCGGTGACCCCACGTGACCCGGTCACCTGGGGCCGGTGACCCCACGTGACCCGGTCACCTGGGGCCGGTGACCTCACGTGACCCGGTCACCTGGGTCCGGTGACCCCACGTACCCGGTCACCTGGGGCCGGTGACCCCACGTGACCAGGTCACCTGGGGCCGGTGACCCCACGTGACCCGGTCACCTGGGGCCGGTGTCCCCACGTGACCCGGTCACCTGGGGCCGGTGACCCCACGTGACCCGGTCACCTGGGGCCGGGGTCCCCACGGGACCCGGGGTCCTGGTGCCGGGGTGGTCACCGGAACCTGGGAACCAGGCCGGTTACCCGACACGACCCGGTGACCTGGGGCCGGGTTAACGACCTGTCCAGGGGACCCGGGCCGGGGACCCGACAGGACCCGGTGGTCCTTCGCTGGTGTCCCGATGCAACCCGGGGACCCGGGCCCGGGCCCCCACGTGATCCAGTGATCCGGTGCTTTTGTCCCGATGCAACCCGGGGACCTGGGCCGGGGACCCGGTATGACTCCGTCTCCCGGGGCCGGGGTGGTCACCTGACACTGGTACCCGGGACAGCGACCCGACATGACCCCGTGACCCGGGGCCGGGGTGCCGACCTGTCCAGGGGACCCGACCCGGGTACCCGACAGGACCCGGTGATCTGCGGCTGGGGTAAAAACCCGTCCCGGGGACCCGGGCTGGGTCCCGACATGACCCGGTGACCTGGGGCTGTGGTGTCGACCGGACTCGGGGACCTGGTCCGGTGTCCCGTCATGACCCGGGGACCTGGGGTCGGGGTGGTCACCAGACCCTTGTACCCAGGCCGTTGACCCGACATGACCCTGTGACCCGGGGCCTGGGTAAAAATCCAACCCGGGGACCCGGGCATGGGACGTGACATGACCCGACCTGGGTCCGGGGTCCCGAACTGACCCGGTGACCTGGGTCCGGGGACTCGGTATGACCCGGTTACCTGGGTCCGGGGTCCCCACGTGACCCGGTCACCTGGGGCCGGGGTCCCCACGTGACCCGCTGACCTGGGGCCGGTGACCCCACGTGACCCGGTCACCTGGGGCCGGTGTCCCCACGTGACCCGGGGTCCTGGTGCCGGGGTGGTCATCGGAACCTGGGAACCAGGCCGGGTGCGCGAGATGACCGGGTGACCTGGGGCCGGGTTATCGACCTGTCCAGGGGACACGGGCCGGGGACCCGACAGGACCCGGTGATCTGCGGCTGGGGTAAAAACCCGTCCCGGGGACCCGGGCTGGGTCCCGACATGCCTTGGTTACCTGGGGCCGGTGACCCCACGTGACCCGGTCACCTGGGGCCGGTGTCCCCACGTGACCCGCTGACCTGGGGCCGGTGACCCCACGTGACCCGGTCACCTGGGGCCGGTGACCCCACGTGACCCGGTCACCTGGGGCCGGTGACCCCACGTGACCGGGTCACCTGGGGCCGGTGACCCCACGTGACCCGGTCACCTGGGGCCGGTGACCCCACGTGACCCGGTCACCTGGGGCCGGTGTCCCCACGTGACCCGGTCACCTGGGGCCGGTGACCCCACGTGACCCGGTCACCTGGGGCCGGTGACCCCACGTGACCCGGTCACCTGGGGCCGGTGACCCCACGTGACCCGGTCACCTGGGGCCGGTGACCCCACGTGACCCGGTGACCTGGGGCCGGTGACCCCACGTGACCAGGTGACCTGGGGCCGGTGACCCCACGTGACCCGCTGACCTGGGGCCGGTGTCCCCACGTGACCCGGTCACCTGGGGCTGGTGTCCCCACGTGACCCGGTCACCTGGGGCCTGTGGCCCCACGTGACCCGGTGACCTGGGGCCGGTGTCCCCACGTGACCCGCTGACCTGGGGCCGTTGACCCCACGTGACCCCGTCACCTGGGGCCGGTGACCCCACGTGACACGGTCACCTGGGGCCGGTGACCCCACGTGACCGGGTCACCTGGGGCCGGTGACCCCACGTGACCCGGTCACCTGGGGCCGGTGACCCCACGTGACCCGGTCACCTGGGGCCGGTGTCCCCACGTGACCCGGTCACCTGGTGCCGGTGACCCCACGTGACCCGCTGACCTGGGGCCGGTGACCCCACGTGACCCGGTCACCTGGGGCCGGTGACCCCACGTGACCCGGTGACCTGGGGCCGGTGACCCCACGTGGCCCGGTGACCTGGGGCCGGTGACCCCACGTGACCCGGTCACCTGGGGCCGGTGTCCCCACGTGACCCGGTCACCTGGGGCCGGTGACCCCACGTGACCCGGTCACCTGGGGCCGGTGTCCCCACGTGACCCGGGGTCCTGGTGCCGGGGTGGTCATCGGAACCTTGGAACCAGGCCGGTTACCCGACACGACCCGGTGACCCGGGGCTGTGGTGTCGACGGACTCGTGGACCTGGTTTCGGGGTCCCGACCTGACGCGGTGACCTCGGGCCGGTGTCCCCACGTGACCCGCTGACCTGGGTCCGGGGTCCCCACGGGACCCGGGGTCCTGGTGCCGGGGTGGTCACCGGAACCTGGGAACCAGGCCGGGTGCGCGACATGACCTGGTGACCTGGGGCCGGGTTAACGACCTGTCCAGGGGACCCGGGCCGGGGACCCGACAGGACCCGGTGGTCCTTCGCTGGTGTCCCGATGCAACCCGGGGACCCGGGCCGGGGACCCGGTATGACTCCGTCTCCCGGGGCCGGGGTGGTCACCTGACAGTGGTACCCGGGACAGCGACCCGACATGACCCCGTGACCCGGGGCCGGGGTGCCGACCTGTCCAGGGGACCCAACCCGGGTACCCGACAGGACCCGGTGATCTGGGGCTTGGGTAAAAACCCGTCCCGGGGACCCGGGCTGGGTCCCGACATGACCCGGTGACCTGGGGCTGTGGTGTCGACCGGACTCGGGGACCTGGTCCGGTGTCCCGTCATGACCCAGGGACCTGGGGTCGGGGTGGTCACCAGACCCTTGTACCCAGGCCGTTGACCCGACATGACCCTGTGACCCGGGGCCTGGGTAAAAATCCAACCCGGGGACCCGGGCATGGGACGTGACATGACCCGACCTGGGTCCGGGGTCCCGAACTGACCCGGTGTCCTGGGTCCGGGGACTCGGTATGACCCGGTTACCTGGGTCCGGGGTCCCCACGTGACCCGGTCACCTGGGGCCGGGGTCCCCACGTGACCCGCTGACCTGGGGCCGGTGACCCCACGTGACCCGGTCACCTGGGGCCGGTGTCCCCACGTGACCCGGGGTCCTGGTGCCGGGGTGGTCATCGGAACCTGGGAACCAGGCCGGGTGCGCGAGATGACCGGGTGACCTGGGGCCGGGTTATCGACCTGTCCAGGGGACACGGGCCGGGGACCCGACAGGACCCGGTGATCTGCGGCTGGGGTAAAAACCCGTCCCGGGGACCCGGGCTGGGTCCCGACATGCCTTGGTTACCTGGGGCCGGTGTCCCCACGTGACCCGCTGACCTGGGGCCGGTGACCCCACGTGACCCGGTCACCTGGGGCCGGTGTCCCCACGTGACCCGGTCACCTGGGGCCGGTGACCCCACGTGACCCGGTCAACTGGGGCCGGTGTCCCCACGTGACCCGCTGACCTGGGGCCGGTGACCCCACGTGACCCGGTCACCTGGGGCCGGTGACCCCACGTGACCCGGTCACCTGGGGCCGGTGACCCCACGTGACCCGGTCACCTGGGGCCGGTGACCCCACGTGACCCGGTCACCTGGGGCCTGTGTCCCCACGTGACCCGGTCACCTGGTGCCGGTGACCCCACGTGACCCGGTCACCTGGGGCCGGTGACCCCACGTGACCCGGTCACCTGGGGCCGGTGTACCCACGTGACCCGGTGACCTGGGGCCGGTGACCCCACGTGACCCGGTCACCTGGGGCCGGTGACCCCACGTGACCCGGTGACCTGGGGCCGGTGACCCCACGTGACCCGGTGACCTGGGGCCGGTGACCCCACGTGACCCGGTCACCTGGGGCCGGTGACCTCACGTGACCCGGTCACCTGGGGCCGGTGACCCCACGTGACCCGGTCACCTGGGGCCGGTGACCCCACGTGACCAGGTCACCTGGGGCCGGTGACCCCACGTGACCCAGTCACCTGGGGCCGGTGACCCCACGTGACCCGGTCACCTGGGGCCGGGGTCCCCACGGGACCCGGGGTCCTGGTGCCGGGGTGGTCACCGGAACCTGGGAACCAGGCCGGTTACCCGACACGACCCGGTGACCTGGGGCCGGGTTAACGACCTGTCCAGGGGACCCGGGCCGGGGACCCGACAGGACCCGGTGGTCCTTCGCTGGTGTCCCGATGCAACCCGGGGACCCGGGCCCGGGCCCCCACGTGATCCAGTGATCCGGTGCTTTTGTCCCGATGCAACCCGGGGACCTGGGCCGGGGACCCGGTATGACTCCGTCTCCCGGGGCCGGGGTGGTCACCTGACACTGGTACCCGGGACAGCGACCCGACATGACCCCGTGACCCGGGGCCGGGGTGCCGACCTGTCCAGGGGACCCGACCCGGGTACCCGACAGGACCCGGTGATCTGGGGCTTGGGTAAAAACCCGTCCCGGGGACCCGGGCTGGGTCCCGACATGACCCGGTGACCTGGGGCTGTGGTGTCGACCGGACTCGGGGACCTGGTCCGGTGTCCCGTCATGACCCGGGGACCTGGGGTCGGGGTGGTCACCAGACCCTTGTACCCAGGCCGTTGACCCGACATGACCCTGTGACCCGGGGCCTGGGTAAAAATCCAACCCGGGGACCCGGGCATGGGACGTGACATGACCCGACCTGGGTCCGGGGTCCCGAACTGACCCGGTGACCTGGGTCCGGGGACTCGGTATGACCCGGTTACCTGGGTCCGGGGTCCCCACGTGACCCGGTCACCTGGGGCCGGGGTCCCCACGTGACCCGGTGACCTGGGGCCGGTGACCCCACGTGACCCGGTCACCTGGGGCCGGTGTCCCCACGTGACCCGGTCACCTGGGGCCGGTGACCCCACGTGACCCGGTCACTGGGGCCGGTGACCCCACGTGACCCGGTCACCTGGGGCCGGTGACCCCACGTGACCGGGTCACCTGGGGCCGGTGACCCCACGTGACCCGGTCACCTGGGGCCGGTGACCCCACGTGACCCGGTCACCTGGGGCCGGTGTCCCCACGTGACCCGGTCACCTGGGGCCGGTGACCCCACGTGACCCAGAGTCCTGGTGCCGGGGTGGTCATCGGAACCTGGGAACCAGGCCGGTTACCCGACACGACCCGGTGACCCGGGGCTGTGGTGTCGACGGACTCGTGGACCTGGGTTCGGGGTCCCGACCTGACGCGGTGACCTGGGGCCGGTGTCCCCACGTGACCCGCTGACCTGGGGCCGGTGACCCCACGTGACCCGGTCACCTGGGGCCGGTGACCCCACGTGACCCGCTGACCTGGGGCCGGTGTCCCCACGTGACCCGGTCACCTGGGGCCGGTGACCCCACGTGACCCGGTCACCTGGGGCCGGTGACCCCACGTGACCCGGTCACCTGGGGCCGGTGACACCACGTGACCCGGTCACCTGGGGCCGGTGTCCCCATGTGACCCGCTGACCTGGGGCCGGTGTCCCCACGTGACCCGCTGACCTGGGGCCGGTGTCCCCACGTGACCCGGTCACCTGGGGCCGGTGTCCCCACGTGACCCGGTCACCTGGGGCCGGTGACCCCACGTGACCCGGTCACCTGGGGCCGGTGACCCCACGTGACCCGGTCACCTGGGGCCGGTGACCCCACGTGACCCGGTCACCTGGGGCCGGTGACACCACGTGACCCGGTCACCTGGGGCCGGTGTCCCCACGTGACCCGCTGACCTGGGGCCGGTGACCCCACGTGACCCGGTCACCTGGGGCCGGTGTCCCCACGTGACCCGGGGTCCTGGTGCCGGGGTGGTCATCGGAACCTGGGAACCAGGCCAGGTGCGCGAGATGACCGGGTGACTTGGGGCCGGGTTATCGACCTGTCCAGGGGACCCGGGCCGGGGACCCGACAGGACCCGGTGATTTGCGGCTGGGGTAAAAACCCGTCCCGGGGACCCGGGCTGGGTCCCGACATGCCTTGGTTACCTGGGGCCGGTGTCCCCACGTGACCCGCTGACCTGGGGCCGGTGACCCCACGTGACCCGGTCACCTGGGGCCGGTGTCCCCACGTGACCCGGTCACCTGGGGCCGGTGACCCCACGTGACCCGGTCACCTGGGGCGGGTGTCCCCACGTGACCCGCTGACCTCGGGCCGGTGACCCCACGTGACCAGGTCACCTGGGGCCGGTGACCCCACGTGACCGGGTCACCTGGGGCCGGTGACCCCACGTGACCCGGTCACCTGGGGCCGGTGACCCCACGTGACCCGGTCACCTGGGGCCGGTGACCCCACGTGACCCGCTGACCTGGGGCCGGTGACCCCACGTGACCCGGTCACCTGGGGCCGGTGTCCCCACGTGACCCGGTCACCTGGGGCCGGTGACCCCACGTGACCCGGTCACCTGGGGCCGGTGACCCCACGTGACCCGGTCACCTGGGGCCGGTGACCCCACGTGACCCGGTCACCTGGGGCCGGTGACCCCACGTGACCCGGTCACCTGGGGCCGGTGACCCCACGTGACCCGGTCACCTGGGGCCGGTGACCCCACGTGACCCGCTGACCTGGGGCCGGTGTCCCCACGTGACCCGGTCACCTGGGGCCGGTGACCCCACGTGACCCGGTCACCTGGGGCCGGTGACCCCACGTGACCCGGTCACCTGGGGCCGGTGACACCACGTGACCCGGTCACCTGGGGCCGGTGTCCCCATGTGACCCGCTGACCTGGGGCCGGTGTCCCCACGTGACCCGGTCACCTGGGGCCGGTGACCCCACTTGACCCGGTCACCTGGGGCCGGTGTCCCCACGTGACCCGGTCACCTGGGGCCGGTGACCCCACGTGACCCAGAGTCCTGGTGCCGGGGTGGTCATCGGAACCTGGGAACCAGGCCGGTTACCCGACACGACCCGGTGACCCGGGGCTGTGGTGTCGACGGACTCGTGGACCTGGGTTCGGGGTCCCGACCTGACGCGGTGACCTGGGGCCGGTGTCCCCACGTGACCCGCTGACCTGGGGCCGGTGTCCCCACGTGACCCGCTGACCTGGGGCCGGTGACCCCACGTGACCCGCTGACCTGGGGCCGGTGACCCCACGTGACCCGGTCACCTGGGGCCGGTGTCCCCACGTGACCCGGGGTCCTGGTGCCGGGGTGGTCATCGGAACCTGGGAACCAGGCCGGGTGCGCGAGATGACCGGGTGACCTGGGGCCGGGTTATCGACCTGTCCAGGGGACCCGGGCCGGGGACCCGACAGGACCCGGTGATTTGCGGCTGGGGTAAAAACCCGTCCCGGGGACCCGGGCTGGGTCCCGACATGCCTTGGTTACCTGGGGCCGGTGTCCCCACGTGACCCGCTGACCTGGGGCCGGTGACCCCACGTGACCCGGTCACCTGGGGCCGGTGTCCCCACGTGACCCGGTCACCTGGGGCCGGTGACCCCACGTGACCCGGTCACCTGGGGCGGGTGTCCCCACGTGACCCGCTGACCTCGGGCCGGTGACCCCATGTGACCCGGTCACATGGGGCCGGTGACCCCACGTGACCAGGTCACCTGGGGCCGGTGACCCCACGTGACCGGGTCACCTGGGGCCGGTGACCTCACGTGACCCGGTCACCTGGGGCCGGTGACCCCACGTGACCCGCTGACCTGGGGCCGGTGACCCCACGTGACCCGGTCACCTGGGGCCGGTGTCCCCACGTGACCCGGTCACCTGGGGCCGGTGACCCCACGTGACCCGGTCACCTGGGGCCGGTGACCCCACGTGACCCGGTCACCTGGGGCCGGTGACCCCACGTGACCAGGTCACCTGGGGCCGGTGACCCCACGTGACCCGGTCACCTGGGGCCGGTGACCCCACGTGACCCGGTCACCTGGGGCCGGTGACCCCACGTGACCCGCTGACCTGGGGCCGGTGTCCCCACGTGACCCGGTCACCTGGGGCCGGTGACCCCACGTGACCTGGTCACCTGGGGCCGGTGACCCCACGTGACCCGGTCACCTGGGGCCGGTGACCTCACGTGACCCGGTCACCTGGGGCCGGTGACCCCACCTGACCCGGTCACCTGGGGCCGGTGTCCCCACGTGACCCGGGGTCCTGTTGCAGGGGTGGTCATCGGAACCTGGGAACCAGGCCGGTACCCGACACGACCCGGTGACCCGGGGCTGTGGTGTCGACGGACTCGTGGACCTGGGTTCGGGGTCCTGACCTGACGCGGTGACCTGGGGCCGGTGTCCCCACGTGACCCGCTGACCTGAGGCCTGTGACCCCACGTGACCCGCTGACCTGGGGCCGGTGACCCCGCGTGACCCGGTCACCTGGGGCCGGGGTCCCCACGGGACCCGGGGTCCTGGTGCCGGGGTGGTCACCGGAACCTGGGAACCAGGCCGGTTACCCGACACGACCCGGTGACCTGGGGCCGGGTTAACGACCTGTCCAGGGGACCCGGGCCGGGGACCCGACAGGACCCGGTGGTCCTTCGCTGGTGTCCCGATGCAACCCGGGGACCCGGGCCCGGGCCCCCACGTGATCCAGTGATCCGGTGCTTTTGTCCCGATGCAACCCGGGGACCTGGGCCGGGGACCCGGTATGACTCCGTCTCCCGGGGCCGGGGTGCCGACCTGTCCAGGGGACCCGACCCGGGTACCCGACAGGACCCGGTGATCTGCGGCTGGGGTAAAAACCCGTCCCGGGGACCCGGGCTGGGTCCCGACATGACCCGGTGACCTGGGGCTGTGGTGTCGACCGGACTCGGGGACCTGGTCCGGTGTCCCGTCATGACCCGGGGACCTGGGGTCGGGGTGGTCACCAGACCCTTGTACCCAGGCCGTTGACCCGACATGACCCTGTGACCCGGGGCCTGGGTAAAAATCCAACCCGGGGACCCGGGCATGGGACGTGACATGACCCGACCTGGGTCCGGGGTCCCGAACTGACCCGGTGACCTGGGTCCGGGGACTCGGTATGACCCGGTTACCTGGGTCCGGGGTCCCCACGTGACCCGGTCACCTGGGGCCGGGGTCCCCACGTGACCCGCTGACCTGGGGCCGGTGACCCCACGTGACCCGGTCACCTGGGGCCGGTGTCCCCACGTGACCCGGGGTCCTGGTGCCGGGGTGGTCATCGGAACCTGGGAACCAGGCCGGGTGCGCGAGATGACCGGGTGACCTGGGGCCGGGTTATCGACCTGTCCAGGGGACACGGGCCGGGGACCCGACAGGACCCGGTGATCTGCGGCTGGGGTAAAAACCCGTCCCGGGGACCCGGGCTGGGTCCCGACATGCCTTGGTTACCTGGGGCCGGTGACCCCACGTGACCCGGTCACCTGGGGCCGGTGTCCCCACGTGACCCGCTGACCTGGGGCCGGTGACCCCACGTGACCCGGTCACCTGGGGCCGGTGACCCCACGTGACCCGGTCACCTGGGGCCGGTGACCCCACGTGACCGGGTCACCTGGGGCCGGTGACCCCACGTGACCCGGTCACCTGGGGCCGGTGACCCCACGTGACCCGGTCACCTGGGGCCGGTGTCCCCACGGGACCCGGTCACCTGGGGCCGGTGACCCCACGTGACCCGGTCACCTGGGGCCGGTGACCCCACGTGACCCGGTCACCTGGGGCCGGTGACCCCACGTGACCCGGTCACCTGGGGCCGGTGACCCCACGTGACCCGGTGACCTGGGGCCGGTGACCCCACGTGACCAGGTGACCTGGGGCCGGTGACCCCACGTGACCCGCTGACCTGGGGCCGGTGTCCCCACGTGACCCGGTCACCTGGGGCTGGTGTCCCCACGTGACCCGGTCACCTGGGGCCTGTGGCCCCACGTGACCCGGTGACCTGGGGCCGGTGTCCCCACGTGACCCGCTGACCTGGGGCCGTTGACCCCACGTGACCCCGTCACCTGGGGCCGGTGACCCCACGTGACACGGTCACCTGGGGCCGGTGACCCCACGTGACCCGGTCACCTGGGGCCGGTGACCCCACGTGACCCGGTCACCTGGGGCCGGTGACCCCACGTGACCCGGTCACCTGGGGCCGGTGACCCCACGTGACCCGGTCACCTGGGGCCGGTGACCCCACGTGACCCGGTCACCTGGGGCCGGTGACCCCACGTGACCAGGTGACCTGGGGCCGGTGACCCCACGTGACCCGCTGACCTGGGGCCGGTGTCCCCACGTGACCCGGTCACCTGGGGCTGGTGTCCCCACGTGACCCGGTCACCTGGGGCCTGTGGCCCCACGTGACCCGGTGACCTGGGGCCGGTGTCCCCACGTGACCCGCTGACCTGGGGCCGTTGACCCCACGTGACCCCGTCACCTGGGGCCGGTGACCCCACGTGACACGGTCACCTGGGGCCGGTGACCCCACGTGACCCGGTCACCTGGGGCCGGTGACCCCACGTGACCCGGTCACCTGGGGCCGGTGTCCCCACGTGACCCGGTCACCTGGTGCCGGTGACCCCACGTGACCCGCTGACCTGGGGCCGGTGACCCCACGTGACCCGGTCACCTGGGGCCGGTGACCCCACGTGACCCGGTGACCTGGGGCCGGTGACCCCACGTGGCCCGGTGACCTGGGGCCGGTGACCCCACGTGACCCGGTCACCTGGGGCCGGTGTCCCCACGTGACCCGGTCACCTGGGGCCGGTGACCCCACGTGACCCGGTCACCTGGGGCCGGTGTCCCCACGTGACCCGGGGTCCTGGTGCCGGGGTGGTCATCGGAACCTTGGAACCAGGCCGGTTACCCGACACGACCCGGTGACCCGGGGCTGTGGTGTCGACGGACTCGTGGACCTGGTTTCGGGGTCCCGACCTGACGCGGTGACCTCGGGCCGGTGTCCCCACGTGACCCGCTGACCTGGGTCCGGGGTCCCCACGGGACCCGGGGTCCTGGTGCCGGGGTGGTCACCGGAACGTGGGAACCAGGCCGGGTGCGCGACATGACCTGGTGACCTGGGGCCGGGTTAACGACCTGTCCAGGGGACCCGGGCCGGGGACCCGACAGGACCCGGTGGTCCTTCGCTGGTGTCCCGATGCAACCCGGGGACCCGGGCCGGGGACCCGGTATGACTCCGTCTCCCGGGGCCGGGGTGGTCACCTGACAGTGGTACCCGGGACAGCGACCCGACATGACCCCGTGACCCGGGGCCGGGGTGCCGACCTGTCCAGGGGACCCAACCCGGGTACCCGACAGGACCCGGTGATCTGGGGCTTGGGTAAAAACCCGTCCCGGGGACCCGGGCTGGGTCCCGACATGACCCGGTGACCTGGGGCTGTGGTGTCGACCGGACTCGGGGACCTGGTCCGGTGTCCCGTCATGACCCAGGGACCTGGGGTCGGGGTGGTCACCAGACCCTTGTACCCAGGCCGTTGACCCGACATGACCCTGTGACCCGGGGCCTGGGTAAAAATCCAACCCGGGGACCCGGGCATGGGACGTGACATGACCCGACCTGGGTCCGGGGTCCCGAACTGACCCGGTGTCCTGGGTCCGGGGACTCGGTATGACCCGGTTACCTGGGTCCGGGGTCCCCACGTGACCCGGTCACCTGGGGCCGGGGTCCCCACGTGACCCGCTGACCTGGGGCCGGTGACCCCACGTGACCCGGTCACCTGGGGCCGGTGTCCCCACGTGACCCGGGGTCCTGGTGCCGGGGTGGTCATCGGAACCTGGGAACCAGGCCGGGTGCGCGAGATGACCGGGTGACCTGGGGCCGGGTTATCGACCTGTCCAGGGGACCCGGGCCGGGGACCCGACAGGACCCGGTGATCTGCGGCTGGGGTAAAAACCCGTCCCGGGGACCCGGGCTGGGTCCCGACATGCCTTGGTTACCTGGGGCCGGTGTCCCCACGTGACCCGCTGACCTGGGGCCGGTGACCCCACGTGACCCGGTCACCTGGGGCCGGTGTCCCCACGTGACCCGGTCACCTGGGGCCGGTGACCCCACGTGACCCGGTCAACTGGGGCCGGTGTCCCCACGTGACCCGCTGACCTGGGGCCGGTGACCCCACGTGACCCGGTCACCTGGGGCCGGTGACCCCACGTGACCCGGTCACCTGGGGCCGGTGACCCCACGTGACCGGGTCACCTGGGGCCGGTGACCCCACGTGACCCGGTCACCTGGGGCCGGTGACCCCACGTGACCCGGTCACCTGGGGCCGGTGTCCCCACGTGACCCGGTCACCTGGTGCCGGTGACCCCACGTGACCCGGTCACCTGGGGCCGGTGACCCCACGTGACCCGGTCACCTGGGGCCGGTGACCCCACGTGACCCGGTCACCTGGGGCCGGTGACCCCACGTGACCGGGTCACCTGGGGCCGGTGACCCCACGTGACCCGGTCACCTGGGGCCGGTGACCCCACGTGACCCGGTCACCTGGGGCCGGTGTCCCCACGTGACCCGGTCACCTGGGGCCGGTGACCCCACGTGACCCAGAGTCCTGGTGCCGGGGTGGTCATCGGAACCTGGGAACCAGGCCGGTTACCCGACACGACCCGGTTACCCGGGGCTGTGGTGTCGACGGACTCGTGGACCTGGGTTCGGGGTCCCGACCTGACGCGGTGACCTGGGGCCGGTGTCCCCACGTGACCCGCTGACCTGGGGCCGGTGTCCCCACGTGACCCGCTGACCTGGGGCCGGTGACCCCACGTGACCCGCTGACCTGGGGCCGGTGACCCCACGTGACCCGGTCACCTGGGGCCGGTGTCCCCACGTGACCCGGGGTCCTGGTGCCGGGGTGGTCATCGGAACCTGGGAACCGGGCCGGGTGCGCGAGATGACCGGGTGACCTGGGGCCGGGTTATCGACCTGTCCAGGGGACCCGGGCCGGGGACCCGACAGGACCCGGTGATTTGCGGCTGGGGTAAAAACCCGTCCCGGGGACCCGGGCTGGGCCCCGACATGCCTTGGTTACCTGGGGCCGGTGTCCCCACGTGACCCGCTGACCTGGGGCCGGTGACCCCACGTGACCCGGTCACCTGGGGCCGGTGTCCCCACGTGACCCGGTCACCTGGGGCCGGTGACCCCACGTGACCCGGTCACCTGGGGCGGGTGTCCCCACGTGACCCGCTGACCTCGGGCCGGTGACCCCACGTGACCAGGTCACCTGGGGCCGGTGACCCCACGTGACCCGGTCACCTGGGGCCGGTGACCCCACGTGACCCGGTCACCTGGGGCCGGTGTCCCCACGTGACCCGGTCACCTGGGGCCGGTGACCCCACGTGACCCGGTCACCTGGGGCCGGGGTCCCCACGGGACCCAGGGTCCTGGTGCCGGGGTGGTCACCGGAACCTGGGAACCAGGCCGGTTACCCGACACGACCCGGTGACCTGGGGCCGGGTTAACGACCTGTCCAGGGGACCCGGGCCGGGGACCCGACAGGACCCGGTGGTCCTTCGCTGGTGTCCCGATGCAACCCGGGGACCCGGGCCCGGGCCCCCACGTGATCCAGTGATCCGGTGCTTTTGTCCCGATGCAACCCGGGGACCTGGGCCGGGGACCCGGTATGACTCCGTCTCCCGGGGCCGGGGTGGTCACCTGACACTGGTACCCGGGACAGCGACCCGACATGACCCCGTGACCCGGGGCCGGGGTGCCGACCTGTCCAGGGGACCCGACCCGGGTACCCGACAGGACCCGGTGATCTGGGGCTTGGGTAAAAACCCGTCCCGGGGACCCGGGCTGGGTCCCGACATGACCCGGTGACCTGGGGCTGTGGTGTCGACCGGACTCGGGGACCTGGTCCGGTGTCCCGTCATGACCCGGGGACATAGGTCGGGGTGGTCACCAGACCCTTGTACCCAGGCCGTTGACCCGACATGACCCTGTGACCCGGGGCCTGGGTAAAAATCCAACCCGGGGACCCGGGCATGGGACGTGACATGACCCGACCTGGGTCCGGGGTCCCGAACTGACCCGGTGTCCTGGGTCCGGGGACTCGGTATGACCCGGTTACCTGGGTCCGGGGTCCCCACGTGACCCGGTCACCTGGGGCCGGGGTCCCCACGTGACCCGCTGACCTGGGGCCGGTGACCCCACGTGACCCGGTCACCTGGGGCCGGTGTCCCCACGTGACCCGCTGACCTGGGGCCGGTGACCCCACGTGACCCGGTCACCTGGGGCCGGTGACCCCACGTGACCCGGTCACCTGGGGCCGGTGTCCCCACGTGACCCGGTCACCGGGGGCCGGTGACCCCACGTGACCCGGTCACCTGGGGCCGGTGACCCCACGTGACCCGGTCACCTGGGGCCGGTGACCCCACGTGACCCGGTCACCTGGGGCCGGTGTCCCCACGTGACCCGGTCACCTGGGGCCGGTGACCCCACGTGACCCGGTCACCTGGGGCCGGTGACCCCACGTGACCCGGTCACCTGGGTCCGGGGTCCCCACGTGACCCGGTCACCTGGGGCCGGGGTCCCCACGTGACCCGCTGACCTGGGGCCGGTGACCCCACGTGACCCGGGGTCCTGGTGCCGGGGTGGTCATCGGAACCTGGGAACCAGGCCGGGTGCGCGAGATTACCGGGTGACCTGGGGCCGGGTTATCGACCTGTCCAGGGGACCCGGGCCGGGGACCCGACAGGACCCGGTGATCTGCGGCTGGGGTAAAAACCCGTCCCGGGGACCCGGGCTGGGTCCCGACATGCCTTGGTTACCTGGGGCCGGTGTCCCCACGTGACCCGCTGACCTGGGGCCGGTGACCCCACGTGACCCGGTCACCTGGGGCCGGTGTCCCCACGTGACCCGGTCACCTGGGGCCGGTGACCCCACGTGACCCGGTCAACTGGGGCCGGTGTCCCCACGTGACCCGCTGACCTGGGGCCGGTGACCCCACGTGACCCGGTCACCTGGGGCCGGTGACCCCACGTGACCCGGTCACCTGGGGCCGGTGACCCCACGTGACCCGGTCACCTGGGGCCGGTGACCCCACGTGACCCGGTGACCTGGGGCCGGTGACCCCACGTGACCCGCTGACCTGGGGCCGGTGACCCCACGTGACCCGGTCACCTGGGGCCGGTGACCCCACGTGACCCGGTCACCTGGGGCCGGTGACCCCACGTGACCCGGTCACCTGGGGCCGGTGACCTCACGTGACCCGGTCACCTGGGGCCGGTGACCCCACGTGACCCGGTCACCTGGGGCCGGTGACCCCACGTGACCAGGTCACCTGGGGCCGGTGACCCCACGTGACCCGGTCACCTGGGGCCGGTGACCCCACGTGACCCGCTGACCTGGGGCCGGTGACCCCACGTGACCCGCTGACCTGGGGCCGGTGACCCCACGTGACCCGGTCACCTGGGGCCGGTGACCTCACGTGACCCGGTCACCTGGGGCCGGTGACCCCACGTGACCAGGTCACCTGCGGCCGGTGACCCCACGTGACCCGGTCACCTGGGGCCGGTGACCCCACGTGACCCGGTCACCTGGGGCCGGTGACCTCACGTGACCCGGTCACCTGGGTCCGGTGACCCCACGTACCCGGTCACCTGGGGCCGGTGACCCCACGTGACCAGGTCACCTGGGGCCGGTGACCCCACGTGACCCGGTCACCTGGGGCCGGTGTCCCCACGTGACCCGGTCACCTGGGGCCGGTGACCCCACGTGACCCGGTCACCTGGGGCCGGGGTCCCCACGGGACCCGGGGTCCTGGTGCCGGGGTGGTCACCGGAACCTGGGAACCAGGCCGGTTACCCGACACGACCCGGTGACCTGGGGCCGGGTTAACGACCTGTCCAGGGGACCCGGGCCGGGGACCCGACAGGACCCGGTGGTCCTTCGCTGGTGTCCCGATGCAACCCGGGGACCCGGGCCCGGGCCCCCACGTGATCCAGTGATCCGGTGCTTTTGTCCCGATGCAACCCGGGGACCTGGGCCGGGGACCCGGTATGACTCCGTCTCCCGGGGCCGGGGTGGTCACCTGACACTGGTACCCGGGACAGCGACCCGACATGACCCCGTGACCCGGGGCCGGGGTGCCGACCTGTCCAGGGGACCCGACCCGGGTACCCGACAGGACCCGGTGATCTGCGGCTGGGGTAAAAACCCGTCCCGGGGACCCGGGCTGGGTCCCGACATGACCCGGTGACCTGGGGCTGTGGTGTCGACCGGACTCGGGGACCTGGTCCGGTGTCCCGTCATGACCCGGGGACCTGGGGTCGGGGTGGTCACCAGACCCTTGTACCCAGGCCGTTGACCCGACATGACCCTGTGACCCGGGGCCTGGGTAAAAATCCAACCCGGGGACCCGGGCATGGGACGTGACATGACCCGACCTGGGTCCGGGGTCCCGAACTGACCCGGTGACCTGGGTCCGGGGACTCGGTATGACCCGGTTACCTGGGTCCGGGGTCCCCACGTGACCCGGTCACCTGGGGCCGGGGTCCCCACGTGACCCGCTGACCTGGGGCCGGTGACCCCACGTGACCCGGTCACCTGGGGCCGGTGTCCCCACGTGACCCGGGGTCCTGGTGCCGGGGTGGTCATCGGAACCTGGGAACCAGGCCGGGTGCGCGAGATGACCGGGTGACCTGGGGCCGGGTTATCGACCTGTCCAGGGGACACGGGCCGGGGACCCGACAGGACCCGGTGATCTGCGGCTGGGGTAAAAACCCGTCCCGGGGACCCGGGCTGGGTCCCGACATGCCTTGGTTACCTGGGGCCGGTGACCCCACGTGACCCGGTCACCTGGGGCCGGTGTCCCCACGTGACCCGCTGACCTGGGGCCGGTGACCCCACGTGACCCGGTCACCTGGGGCCGGTGACCCCACGTGACCCGGTCACCTGGGGCCGGTGACCCCACGTGACCGGGTCACCTGGGGCCGGTGACCCCACGTGACCCGGTCACCTGGGGCCGGTGACCCCACGTGACCCGGTCACCTGGGGCCGGTGTCCCCACGTGACCCGGTCACCTGGGGCCGGTGACCCCACGTGACCCGGTCACCTGGGGCCGGTGACCCCACGTGACCCGGTCACCTGGGGCCGGTGACCCCACGTGACCCGGTCACCTGGGGCCGGTGACCCCACGTGACCCGGTGACCTGGGGCCGGTGACCCCACGTGACCAGGTGACCTGGGGCCAGTGACCCCACGTGACCCGCTGACCTGGGGCCGGTGTCCCCACGTGACCCGGTCACCTGGGGCTGGTGTCCCCACGTGACCCGGTCACCTGGGGCCTGTGGCCCCACGTGACCCGGTGACCTGGGGCCGGTGTCCCCACGTGACCCGCTGACCTGGGGCCGTTGACCCCACGTGACCCCGTCACCTGGGGCCGGTGACCCCACGTGACACGGTCACCTGGGGCCGGTGACCCCACGTGACCGGGTCACCTGGGGCCGGTGACCCCACGTGACCCGGTCACCTGGGGCCGGTGACCCCACGTGACCCGGTCACCTGGGGCCGGTGTCCCCACGTGACCCGGTCACCTGGTGCCGGTGACCCCACGTGACCCGCTGACCTGGGGCCGGTGACCCCACGTGACCCGGTCACCTGGGGCCGGTGACCCCACGTGACCCGGTGACCTGGGGCCGGTGACCCCACGTGGCCCGGTGACCTGGGGCCGGTGACCCCACGTGACCCGGTCACCTGGGGCCGGTGTCCCCACGTGACCCGGTCACCTGGGGCCGGTGACCCCACGTGACCCGGTCACCTGGGGCCGGTGTCCCCACGTGACCCGGGGTCCTGGTGCCGGGGTGGTCATCGGAACCTTGGAACCAGGCCGGTTACCCGACACGACCCGGTGACCCGGGGCTGTGGTGTCGACGGACTCGTGGACCTGGTTTCGGGGTCCCGACCTGACGCGGTGACCTCGGGCCGGTGTCCCCACGTGACCCGCTGACCTGGGTCCGGGGTCCCCACGGGACCCGGGGTCCTGGTGCCGGGGTGGTCACCGGAACGTGGGAACCAGGCCGGGTGCGCGACATGACCTGGTGACCTGGGGCCGGGTTAACGACCTGTCCAGGGGACCCGGGCCGGGGACCCGACAGGACCCGGTGGTCCTTCGCTGGTGTCCCGATGCAACCCGGGGACCCGGGCCGGGGACCCGGTATGACTCCGTCTCCCGGGGCCGGGGTGGTCACCTGACAGTGGTACCCGGGACAGCGACCCGACATGACCCCGTGACCCGGGGCCGGGGTGCCGACCTGTCCAGGGGACCCAACCCGGGTACCCGACAGGACCCGGTGATCTGGGGCTTGGGTAAAAACCCGTCCCGGGGACCCGGGCTGGGTCCCGACATGACCCGGTGACCTGGGGCTGTGGTGTCGACCGGACTCGGGGACCTGGTCCGGTGTCCCGTCATGACCCAGGGACCTGGGGTCGGGGTGGTCACCAGACCCTTGTACCCAGGCCGTTGACCCGACATGACCCTGTGACCCGGGGCCTGGGTAAAAATCCAACCCGGGGACCCGGGCATGGGACGTGACATGACCCGACCTGGGTCCGGGGTCCCGAACTGACCCGGTGTCCTGGGTCCGGGGACTCGGTATGACCCGGTTACCTGGGTCCGGGGTCCCCACGTGACCCGGTCACCTGGGGCCGGGGTCCCCACGTGACCCGCTGACCTGGGGCCGGTGACCCCACGTGACCCGGTCACCTGGGGCCGGTGTCCCCACGTGACCCGGGGTCCTGGTGCCGGGGTGGTCATCGGAACCTGGGAACCAGGCCGGGTGCGCGAGATGACCGGGTGACCTGGGGCCGGGTTATCGACCTGTCCAGGGGACCCGGGCCGGGGACCCGACAGGACCCGGTGATCTGCGGCTGGGGTAAAAACCCGTCCCGGGGACCCGGGCTGGGTCCCGACATGCCTTGGTTACCTGGGGCCGGTGTCCCCACGTGACCCGCTGACCTGGGGCCGGTGACCCCACGTGACCCGGTCACCTGGGGCCGGTGTCCCCACGTGACCCGGTCACCTGGGGCCGGTGACCCCACGTGACCCGGTCAACTGGGGCCGGTGTCCCCACGTGACCCGCTGACCTGGGGCCGGTGACCCCACGTGACCCGGTCACCTGGGGCCGGTGACCCCACGTGACCCGGTCACCTGGGGCCGGTGACCCCACGTGACCCGGTCACCTGGGGCCGGTGACCCCACGTGACCCGGTCACCTGGGGCCGGTGACCCCACGTGACCCGGTCACCTGGGGCCGGTGTCCCCACGTGACCCGGTCACCTGGTGCCGGTGACCCCACGTGACCCGGTCACCTGGGGCCGGTGACCCCACGTGACCCGGTCACCTGGGGCCGGTGTACCCACGTGACCCGGTGACCTGGGGCCGGTGACCCCACGTGACCCGGTCACCTGGGGCCGGTGACCCCACGTGACCCGGTGACCTGGGGCCGGTGACCCCACGTGACCCGGTGACCTGGGGCCGGTGACCCCACGTGACCCGGTCACCTGGGGCCGGTGACCTCACGTGACCCGGTCACCTGGGGCCGGTGACCCCACGTGACCCGGTCACCTGGGGCCGGTGACCCCACGTGACCAGGTCACCTGGGGCCGGTGACCCCACGTGACCCAGTCACCTGGGGCCGGTGACCCCACGTGACCCGGTCACCTGGGGCCGGGGTCCCCACGGGACCCGGGGTCCTGGTGCCGGGGTGGTCACCGGAACCTGGGAACCAGGCCGGTTACCCGACACGACCCGGTGACCTGGGGCCGGGTTAACGACCTGTCCAGGGGACCCGGGCCGGGGACCCGACAGGACCCGGTGGTCCTTCGCTGGTGTCCCGATGCAACCCGGGGACCCGGGCCCGGGCCCCCACGTGATCCAGTGATCCGGTGTTTTTGTCCCGATGCAACCCGGGGACCTGGGCCGGGGACCCGGTATGACTCCGTCTCCCGGGGCCGGGGTGGTCACCTGACACTGGTACCCGGGACAGCGACCCGACATGACCCCGTGACCCGGGGCCGGGGTGCCGACCTGTCCAGGGGACCCGACCCGGGTACCCGACAGGACCCGGTGATCTGCGGCTGGGGTAAAAACCCGTCCCGGGGACCCGGGCTGGGTCCCGACATGACCCGGTGACCTGGGGCTGTGGTGTCGACCGGACTCGGGGACCTGGTCCGGTGTCCCGTCATGACCCGGGGACCTGGGGTCGGGGTGGTCACCAGACCCTTGTACCCAGGCCGTTGACCCGACATGACCCTGTGACCCGGGGCCTGGGTAAAAATCCAACCCGGGGACCCGGGCATGGGACGTGACATGACCCGACCTGGGTCCGGGGTCCCGAACTGACCCGGTGACCTGGGTCCGGGGACTCGGTATGACCCGGTTACCTGGGTCCGGGGTCCCCACGTGACCCGGTCACCTGGGGCCGGGGTCCCCACGTGACCCGGTGACCTGGGGCCGGTGACCCCACGTGACCCGGTCACCTGGGGCCGGTGTCCCCACGTGACCCGGTCACCTGGGGCCGGTGACCCCACGTGACCCGGTCACTGGGGCCGGTGACCCCACGTGACCCGGTCACCTGGGGCCGGTGACCCCACGTGACCGGGTCACCTGGGGCCGGTGACCCCACGTGACCCGGTCACCTGGGGCCGGTGACCCCACATGACCCGGTCACCTGGGGCCGGTGTCCCCACGTGACCCGGTCACCTGGGGCCGGTGACCCCACGTGACCCAGAGTCCTGGTGCCGGGGTGGTCATCGGAACCTGGGAACCAGGCCGGTTACCCGACACGACCCGGTGACCCGGGGCTGTGGTGTCGACGGACTCGTGGACCTGGGTTCGGGGTCCAGACCTGACGCGGTGACCTGGGGCCGGTGTCCCCACGTGACCCGCTGACCTGGGGCCGGTGACCCCACGTGACCCGGTCACCTGGGGCCGGTGACCCCACGTGACCCGCTGACCTGGGGCCGGTGTCCCCACGTGACCCGGTCACCTGGGGCCGGTGACCCCACGTGACCCGGTCACCTGGGGCCGGTGACCCCACGTGACCCGGTCACCTGGGGCCGGTGACACCACGTGACCCGGTCACCTGGGGCCGGTGTCCCCATGTGACCCGCTGACCTGGGGCCGGTGTCCCCACGTGACCCGCTGACCTGGGGCCGGTGTCCCCACGTGACCCGGTCACCTGGGGCCGGTGTCCCCACGTGACCCGGTCACCTGGGGCCGGTGACCCCACGTGACCCGGTCACCTGGGGCCGGTGACCCCACGTGACCCGGTCACCTGGGGCCGGTGACCCCACGTGACCCGGTCACCTGGGGCCGGTGACACCACGTGACCCGGTCACCTGGGGCCGGTGTCCCCACGTGACCCGCTGACCTGGGGCCGGTGACCCCACGTGACCCGGTCACCTGGGGCCGGTGTCCCCACGTGACCCGGGGTCCTGGTGCCGGGGTGGTCATCGGAACCTGGGAACCAGGCCGGGTGCGCGAGATGACCGGGTGACCTGGGGCCGGGTTATCGACCTGTCCAGGGGACCCGGGCCGGGGACCCGACAGGACCCGGTGATTTGCGGCTGGGGTAAAAACCCGTCCCGGGGACCCGGGCTGGGTCCCGACATGCCTTGGTTACCTGGGGCCGGTGTCCCCACGTGACCCGCTGACCTGGGGCCGGTGACCCCACGTGACCCGGTCACCTGGGGCCGGTGTCCCCACGTGACCCGGTCACCTGGGGCCGGTGACCCCACGTGACCCGGTCACCTGGGGCGGGTGTCCCCACGTGACCCGCTGACCTCGGGCCGGTGACCCCACGTGACCAGGTCACCTGGGGCCGGTGACCCCACGTGACCGGGTCACCTGGGGCCGGTGACCCCACGTGACCCGCTGACCTGGGGCCGGTGACCCCACGTGACCCGGTCACCTGGGGCCGGTGACCCCACGTGACCCGCTGACCTGGGGCCGGTGACCCCACGTGACCCGGTCACCTGGGGCCGGTGTCCCCACGTGACCCGGTCACCTGGGGCCGGTGACCCCACGTGACCCGGTCACCTGGGGCCGGTGACCCCACGTGACCCGGTCACCTGGGGCCGGTGACCCCACGTGACCCGGTCACCTGGGGCCGGTGACCCCACGTGACCCGGTCACCTGGGGCCGGTGACCCCACGTGACCCGCTGACCTGGGGCCGGTGTCCCCACGTGACCCGGTCACCTGGGGCCGGTGACCCCACGTGACCCGGTCACCTGGGGCTGGTGACCCCACGTGACCCGGTCACCTGGGGCCGGTGACACCACGTGACCCGGTCACCTGGGGCCGGTGTCCCCATGTGACCCGCTGACCTGGGGCCGGTGTCCCCACGTGACCCGGTCACCTGGGGCCGGTGACCCCACTTGACCCGGTCACCTGGGGCCGGTGTCCCCACGTGACCCGGTTACCTGGGGCCGGTGACCCCACGTGACCCAGAGTCCTGGTGCCGGGGTGGTCATCGGAACCTGGGAACCAGGCCGGTTACCCGACACGACCCGGTGACCCGGGGCTGTGGTGTCGACGGACTCGTGGACCTGGGTTCGGGGTCCCGACCTGACGCGGTGACCTGGGGCCGGTGTCCCCACGTGACCCGCTGACCTGGGGCCGGTGTCCCCACGTGACCCGCTGACCTGGGGCCGGTGACCCCACGTGACCCGCTGACCTGGGGCCGGTGACCCCACGTGACCCGGTCACCTGGGGCCGGTGTCCCCACGTGACCCGGGGTCCTGGTGCCGGGGTTGTCATCGGAACCTGGGAACCAGGCCGGGTGCGCGAGATGACCGGGTGACCTGGGGCCGGGTTATCGACCTGTCCAGGGGACCCGGGCCGGGGACCCGACAGGACCCGGTGATTTGCGGCTGGGGTAAAAACCCGTCCCGGGGACCCGGGCTGGGTCCCGACATGCCTTGGTTACCTGGGGCCGGTGTCCCCACGTGACCCGCTGACCTGGGGCCGGTGACCCCACGTGACCCGGTCACCTGGGGCCGGTGTCCCCACGTGACCCGGTCACCTGGGGCCGGTGACCCCACGTGACCCGGTCACCTGGGGCGGGTGTCCCCACGTGACCCGCTGACCTCGGGCCGGTGACCCCATGTGACCCGGTCACATGGGGCCGGTGACCCCACGTGACCAGGTCACCTGGGGCCGGTGACCCCACGTGACCGGGTCACCTGGGGCCGGTGACCCCACGTGACCCGGTCACCTGGGGCCGGTGACCCCACGTGACCCGGTCACCTGGGGCCGGTGACCCCACGTGACCCGCTGACCTGGGGCCGGTGACCCCACGTGACCCGGTCACCTGGGGCCGGTGTCCCCACGTGACCCGGTCACCTGGGGCCGGTGACCCCACGTGACCCGGTCACCTGGGGCCGGTGACCCCACGTGACCCGGTCACCTGGGGCCGGTGACCCCACGTGACCAGGTCACCTGGGGCCGGTGACCCCACGTGACCCGGTCACCTGGGGCCGGTGACCCCACGTGACCCGGTCACCTGGGGCCGGTGACCCCACGTGACCCGCTGACCTGGGGCCGGTGTCCCCACGTGACCCGGTCACCTGGGGCCGGTGACCCCACGTGACCTGGTCACCTGGGGCCGGTGACCCCACGTGACCCGGTCACCTGGGGCCGGTGACCTCACGTGACCCGGTCACCTGGGGCCGGTGACCCCACCTGACCCGGTCACCTGGGGCCGGTGTCCCCACGTGACCCGGGGTCCTGTTGCAGGGGTGGTCATCGGAACCTGGGAACCAGGCCGGTTACCCGACACGACCCGGTGACCCGGGGCTGTGGTGTCGACGGACTCGTGGACCTGGGTTCGGGGTCCTGACCTGACGCGGTGACCTGGGGCCGGTGTCCCCACGTGACCCGCTGACCTGAGGCCTGTGACCCCACGTGACCCGCTGACCTGGGGCCGGTGACCCCGCGTGACCCGGTCACCTGGGGCCGGGGTCCCCACGGGACCCGGGGTCCTGGTGCCGGGGTGGTCACCGGAACCTGGGAACCAGGCCGGTTACCCGACACGACCCGGTGACCTGGGGCCGGGTTAACGACCTGTCCAGGGGACCCGGGCCGGGGACCCGACAGGACCCGGTGGTCCTTCGCTGGTGTCCCGATGCAACCCGGGGACCCGGGCCCGGGCCCCCACGTGATCCAGTGATCCGGTGCTTTTGTCCCGATGCAACCCGGGGACCTGGGCCGGGGACCCGGTATGACTCCGTCTCCCGGGGCCGGGGTGCCGACCTGTCCAGGGGACCCGACCCGGGTACCCGACAGGACCCGGTGATCTGCGGCTGGGGTAAAAACCCGTCCCGGGGACCCGGGCTGGGTCCCGACATGACCCGGTGACCTGGGGCTGTGGTGTCGACCGGACTCGGGGACCTGGTCCGGTGTCCCGTCATGACCCGGGGACCTGGGGTCGGGGTGGTCACCAGACCCTTGTACCCAGGCCGTTGACCCGACATGACCCTGTGACCCGGGGCCTGGGTAAAAATCCAACCCGGGGACCCGGGCATGGGACGTGACATGACCCGACCTGGGTCCGGGGTCCCGAACTGACCCGGTGACCTGGGTCCGGGGACTCGGTATGACCCGGTTACCTGGGTCCGGGGTCCCCACGTGACCCGGTCACCTGGGGCCGGGGTCCCCACGTGACCCGCTGACCTGGGGCCGGTGACCCCACGTGACCCGGTCACCTGGGGCCGGTGTCCCCACGTGACCCGGGGTCCTGGTGCCGGGGTGGTCATCGGAACCTGGGAACCAGGCCGGGTGCGCGAGATGACCGGGTGACCTGGGGCCGGGTTATCGACCTGTCCAGGGGACACGGGCCGGGGACCCGACAGGACCCGGTGATCTGCGGCTGGGGTAAAAACCCGTCCCGGGGACCCGGGCTGGGTCCCGACATGCCTTGGTTACCTGGGGCCGGTGACCCCACGTGACCCGGTCACCTGGGGCCGGTGTCCCCACGTGACCCGCTGACCTGGGGCCGGTGACCCCACGTGACCCGGTCACCTGGGGCCGGTGACCCCACGTGACCCGGTCACCTGGGGCCGGTGACCCCACGTGACCGGGTCACCTGGGGCCGGTGACCCCACGTGACCCGGTCACCTGGGGCCGGTGACCCCACGTGACCCGGTCACCTGGGGCCGGTGTCCCCACGTGACCCGGTCACCTGGGGCCGGTGACCCCACGTGACCCGGTCACCTGGGGCCGGTGACCCCACGTGACCCGGTCAACTGGGGCCGGTGACCCCACGTGACCCGGTCACCTGGGGCCGGTGACCCCACGTGACCCGGTGACCTGGGGCCGGTGACCCCACGTGACCAGGTGACCTGGGGCCGGTGACCCCACGTGACCCGCTGACCTGGGGCCGGTGTCCCCACGTGACCCGGTCACCTGGGGCTGGTGTCCCCACGTGACCCGGTCACCTGGGGCCTGTGGCCCCACGTGACCCGGTGACCTGGGGCCGGTGTCCCCACGTGACCCGCTGACCTGGGGCCGTTGACCCCACGTGACCCCGTCACCTGGGGCCGGTGACCCCACGTGACACGGTCACCTGGGGCCGGTGACCCCACGTGACCCGGTCACCTGGGGCCGGTGACCCCACGTGACCCGGTCACCTGGGGCCGGTGTCCCCACGTGACCCGGTCACCTGGTGCCGGTGACCCCACGTGACCCGCTGACCTGGGGCCGGTGACCCCACGTGACCCGGTCACCTGGGGCCGGTGACCCCACGTGACCCGGTGACCTGGGGCCGGTGACCCCACGTGGCCCGGTGACCTGGGGCCGGTGACCCCACGTGACCCGGTCACCTGGGGCCGGTGTCCCCACGTGACCCGGTCACCTGGGGCCGGTGACCCCACGTGACCCGGTCACCTGGGGCCGGTGTCCCCACGTGACCCGGGGTCCTGGTGCCGGGGTGGTCATCGGAACCTTGGAACCAGGCCGGTTACCCGACACGACCCGGTGACCCGGGGCTGTGGTGTCGACGGACTCGTGGACCTGGTTTCGGGGTCCCGACCTGACGCGGTGACCTCGGGCCGGTGTCCCCACGTGACCCGCTGACCTGGGTCCGGGGTCCCCACGGGACCCGGGGTCCTGGTGCCGGGGTGGTCACCGGAACGTGGGAACCAGGCCGGGTGCGCGACATGACCTGGTGACCTGGGGCCGGGTTAACGACCTGTCCAGGGGACCCGGGCCGGGGACCCGACAGGACCCGGTGGTCCTTCGCTGGTGTCCCGATGCAACCCGGGGACCCGGGCCGGGGACCCGGTATGACTCCGTCTCCCGGGGCCGGGGTGGTCACCTGACAGTGGTACCCGGGACAGCGACCCGACATGACCCCGTGACCCGGGGCCGGGGTGCCGACCTGTCCAGGGGACCCGACCCGGGTACCCGAGAGGACCCGGTGATCAGCGGCTGGGGTAAAAACCCGTCCGGGGACCCAGGCTGGGTCCCGACATGAACCGGTGACCTGGGTCCGGGGTCCCCACGTGACCCGGTCACCTGGGGCCGGTGACCCCACGTGACCCGGTCACCTGGGGCCGGGGTCCCCACGGGACCCGGGGTCCTGGTGCCGGGGTGGTCACCGGAACCTGGGAACCAGGCCGGTTACCCGACACGACCCGGTGACCTGGGGCCGGGTTAACGACCTGTCCAGGGGACCCGGGCCGGGGACCCGACAGGACCCGGTGGTCCTTCGCTGGTGTCCCGATGCAACCCGGGGACCCGGGCCCGGGCCCCCACGTGATCCAGTGATCCGGTGCTTTTGTCCCGATGCAACCCGGGGACCTGGGCCGGGGACCCGGTATGACTCCGTCTCCCGGGGCCGGGGTGGTCACCTGACACTGGTACCCGGGACAGCGACCCGACATGACCCCGTGACCCGGGGCCGGGGTGCCGACCTGTCCAGGGGACCCGACCCGGGTACCCGACAGGACCCGGTGATCTGCGGCTGGGGTAAAAACCCGTCCCGGGGACCCGGGCTGGGTCCCGACATGACCCGGTGACCTGGGAATGTGGTGTCGACATGACTCGGGGACCTGGTCCGGTGTCCCGTCATGACCCGGGGACCTGGAGTCGGGGTGGTCACCAGACCCTTGTACCCAGGCCGTTGACCCGACATGACCCTGTGACCCGGGGCCTGGGTAAAAATCCAACCCGGGGACCCGGGCATGGGACGTGACATGACCCGACCTGGGTCCGGGGTCCCGAACTGACCCGGTGACCTGGGTCCGGGGACTCGGTATGACCCGGTTACCTGGGTCCGGGGTCCCCACGTGACCCGGTCACCTGGGGCCGGGGTCCCCACGTGACCCGGTGACCTGGGGCCGGTGACCCCACGTGACCCGGTCACCTGGGGCCGGTGTCCCCACGTGACCCGGTCACCTGGGGCCGGTGACCCCACGTGACCCGGTCACTGGGGCCGGTGACCCCACGTGACCCGGTCACCTGGGGCCGGTGACCCCACGTGACCGGGTCACCTGGGGCCGGTGACCCCACGTGACCCGGTCACCTGGGGCCGGTGACCCCACGTGACCCGGTCACCTGGGGCCGGTGTCCCCACGTGACCCGGTCACCTGGGGCCGGTGACCCCACGTGACCCAGAGTCCTGGTGCCGGGGTGGTCATCGGAACCTGGGAACCAGGCCGGTTACCCGACACGACCCGGTGACCCGGGGCTGTGGTGTCGACGGACTCGTGGACCTGGGTTCGGGGTCCCGACCTGACGCGGTGACCTGGGGCCGGTGTCCCCACGTGACCCGCTGACCTGGGGCCGGTGTCCCCACGTGACCCGCTGACCTGGGGCCGGTGACCCCACGTGACCCGGTCACCTGGGGCCGGTGTCCCCACGTGACCCGGGGTCCTGGTGCCGGGGTGGTCATCGGAACCTGGGAACCAGGCCGGGTGCGCGAGATGACCGGGTGACCTGGGGCCGGGTTATCGACCTGTCCAGGGGACCCGGGCCGGGGACCCGACAGGACCCGGTGATTTGCGGCTGGGGTAAAAACCCGTCCCGGGGACCCGGGCTGGGTCCCGACATGCCTTGGTTACCTGGGGCCGGTGTCCCCACGTGACCCGCTGACCTGGGGCCGGTGACCCCACGTGACCCGGTCACCTGGGGCCGGTGTCCCCACGTGACCCGGTCACCTGGGGCCGGTGACCCCACGTGACCCGGTCACCTGGGGCGGGTGTCCCCACGTGACCCGCTGACCTCGGGCCGGTGACCCCACGTGACCAGGTCACCTGGGGCCGGTGACCCCACGTGACCGGGTCACCTGGGGCCGGTGACCCCACGTGACCCGGTCACCTGGGGCCGGTGACCCCACGTGACCCGCTGACCTGGGGCCGGTGACCCCACGTGACCCGGTCACCTGGGGCCGGTGTCCCCACGTGACCCGGTCACCTGGGGCCGGTGACCCCACGTGACCCGGTCACCTGGGGCCGGTGACCCCACGTGACCCGGTCACCTGGGGCCGGTGACCCCACGTGACCCGGTCACCTGGGGCCGGTGACCCCACGTGACCAGGTCACCTGGGGCCGGTGACCCCACGTGACCCGGTCACCTGGGGCCGGTGACCCCACGTGACCCGGTCACCTGGGGCCGGTGACCCCACGTGACCCGCTGACCTGGGGCCGGTGTCCCCACGTGACCCGGTCACCTGGGGCCGGTGACCCCACGTGACCCGGTCACCTGGGGCCGGTGACCCCACGTGACCCGGTCACCTGGGGCCGGTGACCCCACGTGACCCGGTCACCTGGGGCCGGTGTCCCCATGTGACCCGCTGACCTGGGGCCGGTGTCCCCACGTGACCCGGTCACCTGGGGCCGGTGACCCCACTTGACCCGGTCACCTGGGGCCGGTGTCCCCACGTGACCCGGTCACCTGGGGCCGGTGACCCCACGTGACCCAGAGTCCTGGTGCCGGGGTGGTCATCGGAACCTGGGAACCAGGCCGGTTACCCGACACGACCCGGTGACCCGGGGCTGTGGTGTCGACGGACTCGTGGACCTGGGTTCGGGGTCCCGACCTGACGCGGTGACCTGGGGCCGGTGTCCCCACGTGACCCGCTGACCTGGGGCCGGTGTCCCCACGTGACCCGCTGACCTGGGGCCGGTGACCCCACGTGACCCGCTGACCTGGGGCCGGTGACCCCACGTGACCCGGTCACCTGGGGCCGGTGTCCCCACGTGGCCCGGGGTCCTGGTGCCGGGGTGGTCATCGGAACCTGGGAACCAGGCCGGGTGCGCGAGATGACCGGGTGACCTGGGGCCGGGTTATCGACCTGTCCAGGGGACCCGGGCCGGGGACCCGACAGGACCCGGTGATTTGCGGCTGGGGTAAAAACCCGTCCCGGGGACCCGGGCTGGGTCCCGACATGCCTTGGTTACCTGGGGCCGGTGTCCCCACGTGACCCGCTGACCTGGGGCCGGTGACCCCACGTGACCCGGTCACCTGGGGCCGGTGTCCCCACGTGACCCGGTCACCTGGGGCCGGTGACCCCACGTGACCCGGTCACCTGGGGCGGGTGTCCCCACGTGACCCGCTGACCTCGGGCCGGTGACCCCATGTGACCCGGTCACATGGGGCCGGTGACCCCACGTGACCAGGTCACCTGGGGCCGGTGACCCCACGTGACCGGGTCACCTGGGGCCGGTGACCTCACGTGACCCGGTCACCTGGGGCCGGTGACCCCACGTGACCCGGTCACCTGGGGCCGGTGACCCCACGTGACCCGCTGACCTGGGGCCGGTGACCCCACGTGACCCGGTCACCTGGGGCCGGTGTCCCCACGTGACCCGGTCACCTGGGGCCGGTGACCCCACGTGACCCGGTCACCTGGGGCCGGTGACCCCACGTGACCCGGTCACCTGGGGCCGGTGACCCCACGTGACCAGGTCACCTGGGGCCGGTGACCCCACGTGACCCGGTCACCTGGGGCCGGTGACCCCACGTGACCCGGTCACCTGGGGCCGGTGACCCCACGTGACCCGCTGACCTGGGGCCGGTGTCCCCACGTGACCCGGTCACCTGGGGCCGGTGACCCCACGTGACCCGGTCACCTGGGGCCGGTGACCCCACGTGACCCGGTCACCTGGGGCCGGTGACCTCACGTGACCCGGTCACCTGGGGCCGGTGACCCCACCTGACCCGGTCACCTGGGGCCGGTGTCCCCACGTGACCCGGGGTCCTGGTGCCGGGGTGGTCACCGGAACCTGGGAACCAGGCCGGTTACCCGACACGACCCGGTGACCTGGGGCCGGGTTAACGACCTGTCCAGGGGACCCGGGCCGGGGACCCGACAGGACCCGGTGGTCCTTCGCTGGTGTCCCGATGCAACCCGGGGACCCGGGCCCGGGCCCCCACGTGATCCAGTGATCCGGTGCTTTTGTCCCGATGCAACCCGGGGACCTGGGCCGGGGACCCGGTATGACTCCGTCTCCCGGGGCCGGGGTGGTCACCTGTCCAGGGGACCCGACCCGGGTACCCGACAGGACCCGGTGATCTGCGGCTGGGGTAAAAACCCGTCCCGGGGACCCGGGCTGGGTCCCGACATGACCCGCTGATCTGGGGCTGTGGTGTCGACCGGACTCGGGGACCTGGTCCGGTGT
Source organism: Somateria mollissima (assembly GCA_951411735.1). Classification (NCBI taxonomy): domain Eukaryota; kingdom Metazoa; phylum Chordata; class Aves; order Anseriformes; family Anatidae; genus Somateria; species Somateria mollissima. The sequence continues at coordinate 623,369 of CATOCB010000130.1, forward strand.
CCCGTCATGACCCGGGGACCTGGGGTCGGGGTGGTCACCAGACCCTTATACCCAGGCCGTTGACCCGACATGACCCTGTGACCCGGGGCCTGGGTAAAAATCCAACCCGGGGACCCGGGCATGGGACGTGACATGACCCGACCTGGGTCCGGGGTCCCGAACTGACCCGGTGACCTGGGTCCGGGGACTCGGTATGACCCGGTTACCTGGGTCCGGGGTCCCCACGTGACCCGGTCACCTGGGGCCGGTGACCCCACGTGACCCGGTCACCTGGGGCCGGTGACCCCACGTGACCCGGTCACCTGGGGCCGGTGACCCCACGTGACCCGGTCACCTGGGGCCGGGGTCCGCACATGACCCGGAGTCCTGGTGCCGGGGTGGTCACCGGAACCTGGGAACCAGGCCGGGTGCGCGACATGACCCGGTGACCTGGGGCCGGGTTAACGACCTGTCCAGGGGACCCGGGCCGGGGACCCGACAGGACCCGGTGGTCCTTCGCTGGTGTCCCGATGCAACCCGGGGACCCGGGCCGGGGACCCGGTATGACTCCGTCTCCCGGGGCCGGGGTGGTCACCTGACACTGGTACCCGGGACAGCGACCCGACATGACCCCGTGACCCGGGGCCGGGGTGCCGACCTGTCCAGGGGATCCGACCCGGGTACCCGAGAGGACCCGGTGATCAGCGGCTGGGGTAAAAACCCGTCCGGGGACCCAGGCTGGGTCCCGACATGACCCGGTGACCTGGGTCCGGGGTCCCCACGTGACCCGGTCACCTGGGGCCGGTGTCCCCACGTGACCCGGTCACCTGGGGCCGGTGACCCCACGTGACCCGGTCACCTGGGGCCGGTGACCCCACGTGACCCGGTCACCTGGGGCCGGTGACCCCACGTGACCCGGTCACCTGGGGCCGGTGTCCCCACGTGACCCGGTCACCTGGGGCCGGTGTCCCCACGTGACCCGGTCACCTGGGGCCGGTGACCCCACGTGACCCGGTCACCTGGGGCCGGTGACCCCACGTGACCCGGTCACCTGGGGCCGGTGACCCCACGTGACCCGGTCACCTGGGGCCGGTGACCCCACGTGACCAGGTCACCTGGGGCCGGTGACCCCACGTGACCCGGTCACCTGGGGCCGGTGACCCCACGTGACCCGGTCACCTGGGGCCGGTGACCCCACGTGACCCGGTCACCTGGGGCCGGTGTCCCCACGTGACCCGGGGTCCTGGTGCCGGGGTGGTCATCGGAACCTGGGAACCAGGCCGGGTGCGCGAGATGACCGGGTGACCTGGGGCCGGGTTATCGACCTGTCCAGGGGACCCGGGCCGGGGACCCGACAGGACCCGGTGATTTGCGGCTGGGGTAAAAACCCGTCCCGGGGACCCGGGCTGGGTCCCGACATGCCTTGGTTACCTGGGGCCGGTGTCCCCACGTGACCCGCTGACCTGGGGCCGGTGACCCCACGTGACCCGGTCACCTGGGGCTGGTGTCCCCACGTGACCCGGTCACCTGGGGCCGGTGACGCCACGTGACCCGGTCACCTGGGGCGGGTGTCCCCACGTGACCCGCTGACCTCGGGCCGGTGACCCCACGTGACCCGGTCACATGGGGCCGGTGACCCCACGTGACCAAGTCACCTGGGGCCGGTGACCCCACGTGACCCGGTCACCTGGGGCCGGTGACCCCACGTGACCCGGTCACCTGGGGCCGGTGACCCCACGTGACCCGCTGACCTGGGGCCGGTGACCCCACGTGACCCGGTCACCTGGGGCCGGTGTCCCCACGTGACCCGGTCACCTGGGGCCGGTGACCCCACGTGACCCGGTCACCTGGGGCCGGTGACCCCACGTGACCCGGTCACCTGGGGCCGGTGACCCCACGTGACCCGGTCACCTGGGGCCGGTGACCCCACGTGACCAGGTCACCTGGGGCCGGTGACCCCACGTGACCCGGTCACCTGGGGCCGGTGACCCCACGTGACCCGGTCACCTGGGGCCGGTGACCCCACGTGACCCGCTGACCTGGGGCCGGTGTCCCCACGTGACCCGGTCACCTGGGGCCGGTGACCCCACGTGACCCGGTCAACTGGGGCCGGTGACCCCACGTGACCCGGTCACCTGGGGCCGGTGACCTCACGTGACCCGGTCACCTGGGGCCGGTGACCCCACCTGACCCGGTCACCTGGGGCCGGTGTCCCCACGTGACCCGGGGTCCTGGTGCCGGGGTGGTCATCGGAACCTGGGAACCAGGCCGGTTACCCGACACGACCCGGTGACCCGGGGCTGTGGTGTCGACGGACTCGTGGACCTGGGTTCGGGGTCCCGACCTGACGCGGTGACCTGGGGCCGGTGTCCCCACGTGACCCGCTGACCTGAGGCCGGTGACCCCACGTGACCCGCTGACCTGGGGCCGGTGACCCCGCGTGACCCGGTCACCTGGGGCCGGGGTCCCCACGGGACCCGGGGTCCTGGTGCCGGGGTGGTCACCGGAACCTGGGAACCAGGCCGGTTACCCGACACGACCCGGTGACCTGGGGCCGGGTTAACGACCTGTCCAGGGGACCCGGGCCGGGGACCCGACAGGACCTGGTGGTCCTTCGCTGGTGTCCCGATGCAACCCGGGGACCCGGGCCCGGGCCCCCACGTGATCCAGTGATCCGGTGCTTTTGTCCCGATGCAACCCGGGGACCTGGGCCGGGGACCCGGTATGACTCCGTCTCCCGGGGCCGGGGTGGTCACCTGTCCAGGGGACCCGACCCGGGTACCCGACAGGACCCGGTGATCTGCGGCTGGGGTAAAAACCCGTCCCGGGGACCCGGGCTGGGTCCCGACATGACCCGCTGACCTGGGGCTGTGGTGTCGACCGGACTCGGGGACCTGGTCCGGTGTCCCGTCATGACCCGGGGACCTGGGGTCGGGGTGGTCACCAGACCCTTATACCCAGGCCGTTGACCCGACATGACCCTGTGACCCGGGGCCTGGGTAAAAATCCAACCCGGGGACCCGGGCATGGGACGTGACATGACCCGACCTGGGTCCGGGGTCCCGAACTGACCCGGTGACCTGGGTCCGGGGACTCGGTATGACCCGGTTACCTGGGTCCGGGGTCCCCACGTGACCCGGTCACCTGGGGCCGGTGACCCCACGTGACCCGGTCACCTGGGGCCGGTGACCCCACGTGACCGGGTCACCTGGGGCCGGTGACCCCACGTGACCCGGTCACCTGGGGCCGGTGACCCCACGTGACCCGGTCACCTGGGGCCGGTGACCCCACGTGACCCGGTCACCTGGGGCCGGGGTCCGCACGTGACCCGGGGTCCTGGTGCCGGGGTGGTCACCGGAACCTGGGAACCAGGCCGGGTGCGCGACATGACCCGGTGACCTGGGGCCGGGTTAACGACCTGTCCAGGGGACCCGGGCCGGGGACCCGACAGGACCCGGTGGTCCTTCGCTGGTGTCCCGATGCAACCCGGGGACCCGGGCCGGGGACCCGGTATGACTCCGTCTCCCGGGGCCGGGGTGGTCACCTGACACTGGTACCCGGGACAGCGACCCGACATGACCCCGTGACCCGGGGCCGGGGTGCCGACCTGTCCAGGGGACCCGACCCGGGTACCCGAGAGGACCCGGTGATCAGCGGCTGGGGTAAAAACCCGTCCGGGGACCCAGGCTGGGTCCCGACATGAACCGGTGACCTGGGTCCGGGGTCCCCACGTGACCCGGTCACCTGGGGCCGGTGTCCCCACGTGACCCGGTCACCTGGGGCCGGTGACCCCACGTGACCCGGTCACCTGGGGCCGGTGACCCCACGTGACCCGGTCACCTGGGGCCGGTGACCCCACGTGACCCGGTCACCTGGGGCCGGTGTCCCCACGTGACCCGGTCACCTGGGGCCGGTGACCCCACGTGACCCGGTCACCTGGGGCCGGTGACCCCTCGTGACCCGGTCACCTGGGGCCGGTGACCCCACGTGACCCGGTCACCTGGGGCCGGTGACCCCACGTGACCCGGTCACCTGGGGCCGGTGACCCCACGTGACCCGGTCACCTGGGGCCGGTGACCCCACGTGACCCGGTCACCTGGGGCCGGTGACCCCACGTGACCCGCTGACCTGGGGCCGGTGTCCCCACGTGACCCGGTCACCTGGGGCCGGTGACCCCACGTGACCCGGTCACCTGGGGCCGGTGACCCCACGTGACCAGGTCACCTGGGGCCGGTGACCCCACGTGACCCGGTCACCTGGGGCCGGTGACCCCACGTGACCCGGTCACCTGGGGCCGGTGACCCCACGTGACCCGCTGACCTGGGGCCGGTGTCCCCACGTGACCCGGTCACCTGGGGCCGGTGACCCCACGTGACCCGGTCACCTGGGGCCGGTGACCCCACGTGACCCGGTCACCTGGGGCCGGTGACCTCACGTGACCCGGTCACCTGGGGCCTGTGACCCCACGTGACCCGGTCACCTGGGGCCGGTGACCCCACGTGACCCGGGGTCCTGGTGCCGGGGTGGTCATCGGAACCTGGGAACCAGGCCGGTTACCCGACACGACCCGGTGACCTGGGGCCGGGTTAACGACCTGACAAGGGGACCCGGGCCGGGGACCCGACAGGACCCGGTGGTCCTTCGCTGGTGTCCCGATGCAACCCGGGGACCCGGGCCCGGGCCCCCACGTGATCCAGTGATCCGGTGCTTTTGTCCCGATGCAACCCGGGGACCCGACCAGGGGACCCGACAGGACCCGGTGATCTGCGGCTGGGGTAAAAACCCGTCCCGGGGACCCGGGCTGGGTCCCGACATGACCCGGTGACCTGGGGCTGTGGTGTCGACCGGACTCGGGGACCTGGTCCGGTGTCCCGTCATGACCCGGGGACCTGGGGTCGGGGTGGTCACCAGACCCTTGTACCCAGGCCGTTGACCCGACATGACCCTGTGACCCGGGGCCTGGGTAAAAATCCAACCCGGGGACCCGGGCATGGGACGTGACATGACCCGACCTGGGTCCGGGATCCCGAACTGACCCGGTGTCCTGGGTCCGGGGACTCGGTATGACCCGGTTACCTGGGTCCGGGGTCCCCACGTGACCCGGTCACCTGGGGCCGGGGTCCCCACGTGACCCGCTGACCTGGGGCCGGTGACCCCACGTGACCCGGTCACCTGGGGCCGGTGTCCCCACGTGACCCGGGGTCCTGGTGCCGGGGTGGTCATCGGAACCTGGGAACCAGGCCGGGTGCGCGAGATGACCGGGTGACCTGGGGCCGGGTTATCGACCTGTCCAGGGGACCCGGGCCGGGGACCCGACAGGACCCGGTGATTTGCGGCTGGGGTAAAAACCCGTCCCGGGGACCCGGGCTGGGTCCCGACATGCCTTGGTTACCTGGGGCCGGTGTCCCCACGTGACCCGCTGACCTGGGGCCGGTGACCCCACGTGACCCGGTCACCTGGGGCCGGTGTCCCCACGTGACCCGGTCACCTGGGGCCGGTGACCCCACGTGACCCGGTCACCTGGGGCGGGTGTCCCCACGTGACCCGCTGACCTCGGGCCGGTGACCCCATGTGACCCGGTCACATGGGGCCGGTGACCCCACGTGACCAGGTCACCTGGGGCCGGTGACCCCACGTGACCGGGTCACCTGGGGCCGGTGACCTCACGTGACCCGGTCACCTGGGGCCGGTGACCCCACGTGACCCGGTCACCTGGGGCCGGTGACCCCACGTGACCCGCTGACCTGGGGCCGGTGACCCCACGTGACCCGGTCACCTGGGGCCGGTGTCCCCACGTGACCCGGTCACCTGGGGCCGGTGACCCCACGTGACCCGGTCACCTGGGGCCGGTGACCCCACGTGACCCGGTCACCTGGGGCCGGTGACCCCACGTGACCCGGTCACCTGGGGCCGGTGACCCCACGTGACCCGGTGACCTGGGGCCGGTGACCCCACGTGACCAGGTGACCTGGGGCCGGTGACCCCACGTGACCCGCTGACCTGGGGCCGGTGTCCCCACGTGACCCGGTCACCTGGGGCCGGTGACCCCACGTGACCCGGTGACCTGGGGCCGGTGACCCCACGTGACCCGCTGACCTGGGGCCGGTGTCCCCACGTGACCCGGTCACCTGGGGCCTGTGGCCCCACGTGACCCGGTGACCTGGGGCCGGTGTCCCCACGTGACCCGCTGACCTGGGGCCGTTGACCCCACGTGACCCCGTCACCTGGGGCCGGTGACCCCACATGACACGGTCACCTGGGGCCGGTGACCCCACGTGACCCGGTCACCTGGGGCCGGTGACCCCACGTGACCCGGTCACCTGGGGCCGGTGACCCCACGTGACCCGGTCACCTGGGGCCGGTGTCCCCACGTGACCCGGTCACCTGGTGCCGGTGACCCCACGTGACCCGCTGACCTGGGGCCGGTGACCCCACGTGACCCGGTCACCTGGGGCCGGTGACCCCACGTGACCCGGTGACCTGGGGCCGGTGACCCCACGTGGCCCGGTGACCTGGGGCCGGTGACCCCACGTGACCCGGTCACCTGGGGCCGGTGACCCCACGTGACCCGGTCACCTGGGGCCGGTGACCCCACGTGACCCGGTCACCTGGGGCCGGTGTCCCCACGTGACCCGGTCACCTGGTGCCGGTGACCCCACGTGACCCGGTCACCTGGGGCCGGTGACCCCACGTGACCCGGTCACCTGGGGCCGGTGACCCCACGTGACCCGGTCACCTGGGGCCGGTGACCCCACGTGACCGGGTCACCTGGGGCCGGTGACCCCACGTGACCCGGTCACCTGGGGCCGGTGACCCCACGTGACCCGGTCACCTGGGGCCGGTGTCCCCACGTGACCCGGTCACCTGGTGCCGGTGACCCCACGTGACCCGGTCACCTGGGGCCGGTGACCCCACGTGACCCGGTCACCTGGGGCCGGGGTCCCCACGGGACCCGGGGTCCTGGTGCCGGGGTGGTCACCGGAACCTGGGAACCAGGCCGGTTACCCGACACGACCCGGTGACCTGGGGCCGGGTTAACGACCTGTCCAGGGGACCCGGGCCGGGGACCCGACAGGACCTGGTGGTCCTTCGCTGGTGTCCCGATGCAACCCGGGGACCCGGGCCCGGGCCCCCACGTGATCCAGTGATCCGGTGCTTTTGTCCCGATGCAACCCGGGGACCTGGGCCGGGGACCCGGTATGACTCCGTCTCCCGGGGCCGGGGTGGTCACCTGTCCAGGGGACCCGACCCGGGTACCCGACAGGACCCGGTGATCTGCGGCTGGGGTAAAAACCCGTCCCGGGGACCCGGGCTGGGTCCCGACATGACCCGCTGACCTGGGGCTGTGGTGTCGACCGGACTCGGGGACCTGGTCCGGTGTCCCGTCATGACCCGGGGACCTGGGGTCGGGGTGGTCACCAGACCCTTATACCCAGGCCGTTGACCCGACATGACCCTGTGACCCGGGGCCTGGGTAAAAATCCAACCCGGGGACCCGGGCATGGGACGTGACATGACCCGACCTGGGTCCGGGGTCCCGAACTGACCCGGTGACCTGGGTCCGGGGACTCGGTATGACCCGGTTACCTGGGTCCGGGGTCCCCACGTGACCCGGTCACCTGGGGCCGGGGTCCCCACGTGACCCGCTGACCTGGGGCCGGTGACCCCACGTGACCCGGTCACCTGGGGCCGGTGTCCCCACGTGACCCGGGGTCCTGGTGCCGGGGTGGTCATCGGAACCTGGGAACCAGGCCGGGTGCGCGAGATGACCGGGTGACCTGGGGCCGGGTTATCGACCTGTCCAGGGGACCCGGGCCGGGGACCCGACAGGACCCGGTGATTTGCGGCTGGGGTAAAAACCCGTCCCGGGGACCCGGGCTGGGTCCCGACATGCCTTGGTTACCTGGGGCCGGTGTCCCCACGTGACCCGCTGACCTGGGGCCGGTGACCCCACGTGACCCGGTCACCTGGGGCCGGTGTCCCCACGTGACCCGGTCACCTGGGGCCGGTGACCCCACGTGACCCGGTCACCTGGGGCGGGTGTCCCCACGTGACCCGCTGACCTCGGGCCGGTGACCCCATGTGACCCGGTCACATGGGGCCGGTGACCCCACGTGACCAGGTCACCTGGGGCCGGTGACCCCACGTGACCGGGTCACCTGGGGCCGGTGACCTCACGTGACCCGGTCACCTGGGGCCGGTGACCCCACGTGACCCGGTCACCTGGGGCCGGTGACCCCACGTGACCCGCTGACCTGGGGCCGGTGACCCCACGTGACCCGGTCACCTGGGGCCGGTGTCCCCACGTGACCCGGTCACCTGGGGCCGGTGACCCCACGTGACCCGGTCACCTGGGGCCGGTGACCCCACGTGACCCGGTCACCTGGGGCCGGTGACCCCACGTGACCCGGTCACCTGGGGCCGGTGACCCCACGTGACCCGGTGACCTGGGGCCGGTGACCCCACGTGACCAGGTGACCTGGGGCCGGTGACCCCACGTGACCCGCTGACCTGGGGCCGGTGTCCCCACGTGACCCGGTCACCTGGGGCTGGTGTCCCCACGTGACCCGGTCACCTGGGGCCTGTGGCCCCACGTGACCCGGTGACCTGGGGCCGGTGTCCCCACGTGACCCGCTGACCTGGGGCCGTTGACCCCACGTGACCCCGTCACCTGGGGCCGGTGACCCCACATGACACGGTCACCTGGGGCCGGTGACCCCACGTGACCCGGTCACCTGGGGCCGGTGACCCCACGTGACCCGGTCACCTGGGGCCGGTGACCCCACGTGACCCGGTCACCTGGGGCCGGTGTCCCCACGTGACCCGGTCACCTGGTGCCGGTGACCCCACGTGACCCGCTGACCTGGGGCCGGTGACCCCACGTGACCCGGTCACCTGGGGCCGGTGACCCCACGTGACCCGGTGACCTGGGGCCGGTGACCCCACGTGGCCCGGTGACCTGGGGCCGGTGACCCCACGTGACCCGGTCACCTGGGGCCGGTGTCCCCACGTGACCCGGTCACCTGGGGCCGGTGACCCCACGTGACCCGGTCACCTGGGGCCGGTGTCCCCACGTGACCCGGGGTCCTGGTGCCGGGGTGGTCATCGGAACCTTGGAACCAGGCCGGTTACCCGACACGACCCGGTGACCCGGGGCTGTGGTGTCGACGGACTCGTGGACCTGGTTTCGGGGTCCCGACCTGACGCGGTGACCTCGGGCCGGTGTCCCCACGTGACCCGCTGACCTGGGTCCGGGGTCCCCACGGGACCCGGGGTCCTGGTGCCGGGGTGGTCACCGGAACGTGGGAACCAGGCCGGGTGCGCGACATGACCTGGTGACCTGGGGCCGGGTTAACGACCTGTCCAGGGGACCCGGGCCGGGGACCCGACAGGACCCGGTGGTCCTTCGCTGGTGTCCCGATGCAACCCGGGGACCCGGGCCGGGGACCCGGTATGACTCCGTCTCCCGGGGCCGGGGTGGTCACCTGACAGTGGTACCCGGGACAGCGACCCGACATGACCCCGTGACCCGGGGCCGGGGTGCCGACCTGTCCAGGGGACCCAACCCGGGTACCCGACAGGACCCGGTGATCTGGGGCTTGGGTAAAAACCCGTCCCGGGGACCCGGGCTGGGTCCCGACATGACCCGGTGACCTGGGGCTGTGGTGTCGACCGGACTCGGGGACCTGGTCCGGTGTCCCGTCATGACCCAGGGACCTGGGGTCGGGGTGGTCACCAGACCCTTGTACCCAGGCCGTTGACCCGACATGACCCTGTGACCCGGGGCCTGGGTAAAAATCCAACCCGGGGACCCGGGCATGGGACGTGACATGACCCGACCTGGGTCCGGGGTCCCGAACTGACCCGGTGTCCTGGGTCCGGGGACTCGGTATGACCCGGTTACCTGGGTCCGGGGTCCCCACGTGACCCGGTCACCTGGGGCCGGGGTCCCCACGTGACCCGCTGACCTGGGGCCGGTGACCCCACGTGACCCGGTCACCTGGGGCCGGTGTCCCCACGTGACCCGGGGTCCTGGTGCCGGGGTGGTCATCGGAACCTGGGAACCAGGCCGGGTGCGCGAGATGACCGGGTGACCTGGGGCCGGGTTATCGACCTGTCCAGGGGACCCGGGCCGGGGACCCGACAGGACCCGGTGATCTGCGGCTGGGGTAAAAACCCGTCCCGGGGACCCGGGCTGGGTCCCGACATGCCTTGGTTACCTGGGGCCGGTGTCCCCACGTGACCCGCTGACCTGGGGCCGGTGACCCCACGTGACCCGGTCACCTGGGGCCGGTGTCCCCACGTGACCCGGTCACCTGGGGCCGGTGACCCCACGTGACCCGGTCAACTGGGGCCGGTGTCCCCACGTGACCCGCTGACCTGGGGCCGGTGACCCCACGTGACCCGGTCACCTGGGGCCGGTGACCCCACGTGACCCGGTCACCTGGGGCCGGTGACCCCACGTGACCGGGTCACCTGGGGCCGGTGACCCCACGTGACCCGGTCACCTGGGGCCGGTGACCCCACGTGACCCGGTCACCTGGGGCCGGTGTCCCCACGTGACCCGGTCACCTGGTGCCGGTGACCCCACGTGACCCGGTCACCTGGGGCCGGTGACCCCACGTGACCCGGTCACCTGGGGCCGGTGACCCCACGTGACCCGGTCACCTGGGGCCGGTGACCCCACGTGACCGGGTCACCTGGGGCCGGTGACCCCACGTGACCCGGTCACCTGGGGCCGGTGACCCCACGTGACCCGGTCACCTGGGGCCGGTGTCCCCACGTGACCCGGTCACCTGGTGCCGGTGACCCCACGTGACCCGGTCACCTGGGGCCGGTGACCCCACGTGACCCGGTCACCTGGGGCCGGGGTCCCCACGGGACCCGGGGTCCTGGTGCCGGGGTGGTCACCGGAACCTGGGAACCAGGCCGGTTACCCGACACGACCCGGTGACCTGGGGCCGGGTTAACGACCTGTCCAGGGGACCCGGGCCGGGGACCCGACAGGACCTGGTGGTCCTTCGCTGGTGTCCCGATGCAACCCGGGGACCCGGGCCCGGGCCCCCACGTGATCCAGTGATCCGGTGCTTTTGTCCCGATGCAACCCGGGGACCTGGGCCGGGGACCCGGTATGACTCCGTCTCCCGGGGCCGGGGTGGTCACCTGTCCAGGGGACCCGACCCGGGTACCCGACAGGACCCGGTGATCTGCGGCTGGGGTAAAAACCCGTCCCGGGGACCCGGGCTGGGTCCCGACATGACCCGCTGACCTGGGGCTGTGGTGTCGACCGGACTCGGGGACCTGGTCCGGTGTCCCGTCATGACCCGGGGACCTGGGGTCGGGGTGGTCACCAGACCCTTATACCCAGGCCGTTGACCCGACATGACCCTGTGACCCGGGGCCTGGGTAAAAATCCAACCCGGGGACCCGGGCATGGGACGTGACATGACCCGACCTGGGTCCGGGGTCCCGAACTGACCCGGTGACCTGGGTCCGGGGACTCGGTATGACCCGGTTACCTGGGTCCGGGGTCCCCACGTGACCCGGTCACCTGGGGCCGGTGACCCCACGTGACCCGGTCACCTGGGGCCGGTGACCCCACGTGACCGGGTCACCTGGGGCCGGTGACCCCACGTGACCCGGTCACCTGGGGCCGGTGACCCCACGTGACCCGGTCACCTGGGGCCGGTGACCCCACGTGACCCGGTCACCTGGGGCCGGGGTCCGCACGTGACCCGGGGTCCTGGTGCCGGGGTGGTCACCGGAACCTGGGAACCAGGCCGGGTGCGCGACATGACCCGGTGACCTGGGGCCGGGTTAACGACCTGTCCAGGGGACCCGGGCCGGGGACCCGACAGGACCCGGTGGTCCTTCGCTGGTGTCCCGATGCAACCCGGGGACCCGGGCCGGGGACCCGGTATGACTCCGTCTCCCGGGGCCGGGGTGGTCACCTGACACTGGTACCCGGGACAGCGACCCGACATGACCCCGTGACCCGGGGCCGGGGTGCCGACCTGTCCAGGGGACCCGACCCGGGTACCCGAGAGGACCCGGTGATCAGCGGCTGGGGTAAAAACCCGTCCGGGGACCCAGGCTGGGTCCCGACATGAACCGGTGACCTGGGTCCGGGGTCCCCACGTGACCCGGTCACCTGGGGCCGGTGTCCCCACGTGACCCGGTCACCTGGGGCCGGTGACCCCACGTGACCCGGTCACCTGGGGCCGGTGACCCCACGTGACCCGGTCACCTGGGGCCGGTGACCCCACGTGACCCGGTCACCTGGGGCCGGTGTCCCCACGTGACCCGGTCACCTGGGGCCGGTGACCCCACGTGACCCGGTCACCTGGGGCCGGTGACCCCACGTGACCCGGTCACCTGGGGCCGGTGACCCCACGTGACCCGGTCACCTGGGGCCGGTGACCCCACGTGACCAGGTCACCTGGGGCCGGTGACCCCACGTGACCCGGTCACCTGGGGCCGGTGACCCCACGTGACCCGGTCACCTGGGGCCGGTGACCCCACGTGACCCGCTGACCTGGGGCCGGTGTCCCCACGTGACCCGGTCACCTGGGGCCGGTGACCCCACGTGACCCGGTCACCTGGGGCCGGTGACCCCACGTGACCCGGTCACCTGGGGCCGGTGACCCCACGTGACCCGGTCACCTGGGGCCGGTGTCCCCATGTGACCCGCTGACCTGGGGCCGGTGTCCCCACGTGACCCGGTCACCTGGGGCCGGTGACCCCACTTGACCCGGTCACCTGGGGCCGGTGTCCCCACGTGACCCGGTCACCTGGGGCCGGTGACCCCACGTGACCCAGAGTCCTGGTGCCGGGGTGGTCATCGGAACCTGGGAACCAGGCCGGTTACCCGACACGACCCGGTGACCCGGGGCTGTGGTGTCGACGGACTCGTGGACCTGGGTTCGGGGTCCCGACCTGACGCGGTGACCTGGGGCCGGTGTCCCCACGTGACCCGCTGACCTGGGGCCGGTGTCCCCACGTGACCCGCTGACCTGGGGCCGGTGACCCCACGTGACCCGCTGACCTGGGGCCGGTGACCCCACGTGACCCGGTCACCTGGGGCCGGTGTCCCCACGTGGCCCGGGGTCCTGGTGCCGGGGTGGTCATCGGAACCTGGGAACCAGGCCGGGTGCGCGAGATGACCGGGTGACCTGGGGCCGGGTTATCGACCTGTCCAGGGGACCCGGGCCGGGGACCCGACAGGACCCGGTGATTTGCGGCTGGGGTAAAAACCCGTCCCGGGGACCCGGGCTGGGTCCCGACATGCCTTGGTTACCTGGGGCCGGTGTCCCCACGTGACCCGCTGACCTGGGGCCGGTGACCCCACGTGACCCGGTCACCTGGGGCCGGTGTCCCCACGTGACCCGGTCACCTGGGGCCGGTGACCCCACGTGACCCGGTCACCTGGGGCGGGTGTCCCCACGTGACCCGCTGACCTCGGGCCGGTGACCCCATGTGACCCGGTCACATGGGGCCGGTGACCCCACGTGACCAGGTCACCTGGGGCCGGTGACCCCACGTGACCGGGTCACCTGGGGCCGGTGACCTCACGTGACCCGGTCACCTGGGGCCGGTGACCCCACGTGACCCGGTCACCTGGGGCCGGTGACCCCACGTGACCCGCTGACCTGGGGCCGGTGACCCCACGTGACCCGGTCACCTGGGGCCGGTGTCCCCACGTGACCCGGTCACCTGGGGCCGGTGACCCCACGTGACCCGGTCACCTGGGGCCGGTGACCCCACGTGACCCGGTCACCTGGGGCCGGTGACCCCACGTGACCAGGTCACCTGGGGCCGGTGACCCCACGTGACCCGGTCACCTGGGGCCGGTGACCCCACGTGACCCGGTCACCTGGGGCCGGTGACCCCACGTGACCCGCTGACCTGGGGCCGGTGTCCCCACGTGACCCGGTCACCTGGGGCCGGTGACCCCACGTGACCCGGTCACCTGGGGCCGGTGACCCCACGTGACCCGGTCACCTGGGGCCGGTGACCTCACGTGACCCGGTCACCTGGGGCCGGTGACCCCACCTGACCCGGTCACCTGGGGCCGGTGTCCCCACGTGACCCGGGGTCCTGGTGCCGGGGTGGTCACCGGAACCTGGGAACCAGGCCGGTTACCCGACACGACCCGGTGACCTGGGGCCGGGTTAACGACCTGTCCAGGGGACCCGGGCCGGGGACCCGACAGGACCCGGTGGTCCTTCGCTGGTGTCCCGATGCAACCCGGGGACCCGGGCCCGGGCCCCCACGTGATCCAGTGATCCGGTGCTTTTGTCCCGATGCAACCCGGGGACCTGGGCCGGGGACCCGGTATGACTCCGTCTCCCGGGGCCGGGGTGGTCACCTGTCCAGGGGACCCGACCCGGGTACCCGACAGGACCCGGTGATCTGCGGCTGGGGTAAAAACCCGTCCCGGGGACCCGGGCTGGGTCCCGACATGACCCGCTGATCTGGGGCTGTGGTGTCGACCGGACTCGGGGACCTGGTCCGGTGTCCCGTCATGACCCGGGGACCTGGGGTCGGGGTGGTCACCAGACCCTTATACCCAGGCCGTTGACCCGACATGACCCTGTGACCCGGGGCCTGGGTAAAAATCCAACCCGGGGACCCGGGCATGGGACGTGACATGACCCGACCTGGGTCCGGGGTCCCGAACTGACCCGGTGACCTGGGTCCGGGGACTCGGTATGACCCGGTTACCTGGGTCCGGGGTCCCCACGTGACCCGGTCACCTGGGGCCGGTGACCCCACGTGACCCGGTCACCTGGGGCCGGTGACCCCACGTGACCCGGTCACCTGGGGCCGGTGACCCCACGTGACCCGGTCACCTGGGGCCGGGGTCCGCACATGACCCGGAGTCCTGGTGCCGGGGTGGTCACCGGAACCTGGGAACCAGGCCGGGTGCGCGACATGACCCGGTGACCTGGGGCCGGGTTAACGACCTGTCCAGGGGACCCGGGCCGGGGACCCGACAGGACCCGGTGGTCCTTCGCTGGTGTCCCGATGCAACCCGGGGACCCGGGCCGGGGACCCGGTATGACTCCGTCTCCCGGGGCCGGGGTGGTCACCTGACACTGGTACCCGGGACAGCGACCCGACATGACCCCGTGACCCGGGGCCGGGGTGCCGACCTGTCCAGGGGATCCGACCCGGGTACCCGAGAGGACCCGGTGATCAGCGGCTGGGGTAAAAACCCGTCCGGGGACCCAGGCTGGGTCCCGACATGACCCGGTGACCTGGGTCCGGGGTCCCCACGTGACCCGGTCACCTGGGGCCGGTGTCCCCACGTGACCCGGTCACCTGGGGCCGGTGACCCCACGTGACCCGGTCACCTGGGGCCGGTGACCCCACGTGACCCGGTCACCTGGGGCCGGTGACCCCACGTGACCCGGTCACCTGGGGCCGGTGTCCCCACGTGACCCGGTCACCTGGGGCCGGTGTCCCCACGTGACCCGGTCACCTGGGGCCGGTGACCCCACGTGACCCGGTCACCTGGGGCCGGTGACCCCACGTGACCCGGTCACCTGGGGCCGGTGACCCCACGTGACCCGGTCACCTGGGGCCGGTGACCCCACGTGACCAGGTCACCTGGGGCCGGTGACCCCACGTGACCCGGTCACCTGGGGCCGGTGACCCCACGTGACCCGGTCACCTGGGGCCGGTGACCCCACGTGACCCGGTCACCTGGGGCCGGTGTCCCCACGTGACCCGGGGTCCTGGTGCCGGGGTGGTCATCGGAACCTGGGAACCAGGCCGGGTGCGCGAGATGACCGGGTGACCTGGGGCCGGGTTATCGACCTGTCCAGGGGACCCGGGCCGGGGACCCGACAGGACCCGGTGATTTGCGGCTGGGGTAAAAACCCGTCCCGGGGACCCGGGCTGGGTCCCGACATGCCTTGGTTACCTGGGGCCGGTGTCCCCACGTGACCCGCTGACCTGGGGCCGGTGACCCCACGTGACCCGGTCACCTGGGGCTGGTGTCCCCACGTGACCCGGTCACCTGGGGCCGGTGACGCCACGTGACCCGGTCACCTGGGGCGGGTGTCCCCACGTGACCCGCTGACCTCGGGCCGGTGACCCCACGTGACCCGGTCACATGGGGCCGGTGACCCCACGTGACCAAGTCACCTGGGGCCGGTGACCCCACGTGACCCGGTCACCTGGGGCCGGTGACCCCACGTGACCCGGTCACCTGGGGCCGGTGACCCCACGTGACCCGCTGACCTGGGGCCGGTGACCCCACGTGACCCGGTCACCTGGGGCCGGTGTCCCCACGTGACCCGGTCACCTGGGGCCGGTGACCCCACGTGACCCGGTCACCTGGGGCCGGTGACCCCACGTGACCCGGTCACCTGGGGCCGGTGACCCCACGTGACCCGGTCACCTGGGGCCGGTGACCCCACGTGACCAGGTCACCTGGGGCCGGTGACCCCACGTGACCCGGTCACCTGGGGCCGGTGACCCCACGTGACCCGGTCACCTGGGGCCGGTGACCCCACGTGACCCGCTGACCTGGGGCCGGTGTCCCCACGTGACCCGGTCACCTGGGGCCGGTGACCCCACGTGACCCGGTCAACTGGGGCCGGTGACCCCACGTGACCCGGTCACCTGGGGCCGGTGACCTCACGTGACCCGGTCACCTGGGGCCGGTGACCCCACCTGACCCGGTCACCTGGGGCCGGTGTCCCCACGTGACCCGGGGTCCTGGTGCCGGGGTGGTCATCGGAACCTGGGAACCAGGCCGGTTACCCGACACGACCCGGTGACCCGGGGCTGTGGTGTCGACGGACTCGTGGACCTGGGTTCGGGGTCCCGACCTGACGCGGTGACCTGGGGCCGGTGTCCCCACGTGACCCGCTGACCTGAGGCCGGTGACCCCACGTGACCCGCTGACCTGGGGCCGGTGACCCCGCGTGACCCGGTCACCTGGGGCCGGGGTCCCCACGGGACCCGGGGTCCTGGTGCCGGGGTGGTCACCGGAACCTGGGAACCAGGCCGGTTACCCGACACGACCCGGTGACCTGGGGCCGGGTTAACGACCTGTCCAGGGGACCCGGGCCGGGGACCCGACAGGACCTGGTGGTCCTTCGCTGGTGTCCCGATGCAACCCGGGGACCCGGGCCCGGGCCCCCACGTGATCCAGTGATCCGGTGCTTTTGTCCCGATGCAACCCGGGGACCTGGGCCGGGGACCCGGTATGACTCCGTCTCCCGGGGCCGGGGTGGTCACCTGTCCAGGGGACCCGACCCGGGTACCCGACAGGACCCGGTGATCTGCGGCTGGGGTAAAAACCCGTCCCGGGGACCCGGGCTGGGTCCCGACATGACCCGCTGACCTGGGGCTGTGGTGTCGACCGGACTCGGGGACCTGGTCCGGTGTCCCGTCATGACCCGGGGACCTGGGGTCGGGGTGGTCACCAGACCCTTATACCCAGGCCGTTGACCCGACATGACCCTGTGACCCGGGGCCTGGGTAAAAATCCAACCCGGGGACCCGGGCATGGGACGTGACATGACCCGACCTGGGTCCGGGGTCCCGAACTGACCCGGTGACCTGGGTCCGGGGACTCGGTATGACCCGGTTACCTGGGTCCGGGGTCCCCACGTGACCCGGTCACCTGGGGCCGGTGACCCCACGTGACCCGGTCACCTGGGGCCGGTGACCCCACGTGACCGGGTCACCTGGGGCCGGTGACCCCACGTGACCCGGTCACCTGGGGCCGGTGACCCCACGTGACCCGGTCACCTGGGGCCGGTGACCCCACGTGACCCGGTCACCTGGGGCCGGGGTCCGCACGTGACCCGGGGTCCTGGTGCCGGGGTGGTCACCGGAACCTGGGAACCAGGCCGGGTGCGCGACATGACCCGGTGACCTGGGGCCGGGTTAACGACCTGTCCAGGGGACCCGGGCCGGGGACCCGACAGGACCCGGTGGTCCTTCGCTGGTGTCCCGATGCAACCCGGGGACCCGGGCCGGGGACCCGGTATGACTCCGTCTCCCGGGGCCGGGGTGGTCACCTGACACTGGTACCCGGGACAGCGACCCGACATGACCCCGTGACCCGGGGCCGGGGTGCCGACCTGTCCAGGGGACCCGACCCGGGTACCCGAGAGGACCCGGTGATCAGCGGCTGGGGTAAAAACCCGTCCGGGGACCCAGGCTGGGTCCCGACATGAACCGGTGACCTGGGTCCGGGGTCCCCACGTGACCCGGTCACCTGGGGCCGGTGTCCCCACGTGACCCGGTCACCTGGGGCCGGTGACCCCACGTGACCCGGTCACCTGGGGCCGGTGACCCCACGTGACCCGGTCACCTGGGGCCGGTGACCCCACGTGACCCGGTCACCTGGGGCCGGTGTCCCCACGTGACCCGGTCACCTGGGGCCGGTGACCCCACGTGACCCGGTCACCTGGGGCCGGTGACCCCTCGTGACCCGGTCACCTGGGGCCGGTGACCCCACGTGACCCGGTCACCTGGGGCCGGTGACCCCACGTGACCCGGTCACCTGGGGCCGGTGACCCCACGTGACCCGGTCACCTGGGGCCGGTGACCCCACGTGACCCGGTCACCTGGGGCCGGTGACCCCACGTGACCCGCTGACCTGGGGCCGGTGTCCCCACGTGACCCGGTCACCTGGGGCCGGTGACCCCACGTGACCCGGTCACCTGGGGCCGGTGACCCCACGTGACCAGGTCACCTGGGGCCGGTGACCCCACGTGACCCGGTCACCTGGGGCCGGTGACCCCACGTGACCCGGTCACCTGGGGCCGGTGACCCCACGTGACCCGCTGACCTGGGGCCGGTGTCCCCACGTGACCCGGTCACCTGGGGCCGGTGACCCCACGTGACCCGGTCACCTGGGGCCGGTGACCCCACGTGACCCGGTCACCTGGGGCCGGTGACCTCACGTGACCCGGTCACCTGGGGCCTGTGACCCCACGTGACCCGGTCACCTGGGGCCGGTGACCCCACGTGACCCGGGGTCCTGGTGCCGGGGTGGTCATCGGAACCTGGGAACCAGGCCGGTTACCCGACACGACCCGGTGACCTGGGGCCGGGTTAACGACCTGACAAGGGGACCCGGGCCGGGGACCCGACAGGACCCGGTGGTCCTTCGCTGGTGTCCCGATGCAACCCGGGGACCCGGGCCCGGGCCCCCACGTGATCCAGTGATCCGGTGCTTTTGTCCCGATGCAACCCGGGGACCCGACCAGGGGACCCGACAGGACCCGGTGATCTGCGGCTGGGGTAAAAACCCGTCCCGGGGACCCGGGCTGGGTCCCGACATGACCCGGTGACCTGGGGCTGTGGTGTCGACCGGACTCGGGGACCTGGTCCGGTGTCCCGTCATGACCCGGGGACCTGGGGTCGGGGTGGTCACCAGACCCTTGTACCCAGGCCGTTGACCCGACATGACCCTGTGACCCGGGGCCTGGGTAAAAATCCAACCCGGGGACCCGGGCATGGGACGTGACATGACCCGACCTGGGTCCGGGATCCCGAACTGACCCGGTGTCCTGGGTCCGGGGACTCGGTATGACCCGGTTACCTGGGTCCGGGGTCCCCACGTGACCCGGTCACCTGGGGCCGGGGTCCCCACGTGACCCGCTGACCTGGGGCCGGTGACCCCACGTGACCCGGTCACCTGGGGCCGGTGTCCCCACGTGACCCGGGGTCCTGGTGCCGGGGTGGTCATCGGAACCTGGGAACCAGGCCGGGTGCGCGAGATGACCGGGTGACCTGGGGCCGGGTTATCGACCTGTCCAGGGGACCCGGGCCGGGGACCCGACAGGACCCGGTGATTTGCGGCTGGGGTAAAAACCCGTCCCGGGGACCCGGGCTGGGTCCCGACATGCCTTGGTTACCTGGGGCCGGTGTCCCCACGTGACCCGCTGACCTGGGGCCGGTGACCCCACGTGACCCGGTCACCTGGGGCCGGTGTCCCCACGTGACCCGGTCACCTGGGGCCGGTGACCCCACGTGACCCGGTCACCTGGGGCGGGTGTCCCCACGTGACCCGCTGACCTCGGGCCGGTGACCCCATGTGACCCGGTCACATGGGGCCGGTGACCCCACGTGACCAGGTCACCTGGGGCCGGTGACCCCACGTGACCGGGTCACCTGGGGCCGGTGACCTCACGTGACCCGGTCACCTGGGGCCGGTGACCCCACGTGACCCGGTCACCTGGGGCCGGTGACCCCACGTGACCCGCTGACCTGGGGCCGGTGACCCCACGTGACCCGGTCACCTGGGGCCGGTGTCCCCACGTGACCCGGTCACCTGGGGCCGGTGACCCCACGTGACCCGGTCACCTGGGGCCGGTGACCCCACGTGACCCGGTCACCTGGGGCCGGTGACCCCACGTGACCCGGTCACCTGGGGCCGGTGACCCCACGTGACCCGGTGACCTGGGGCCGGTGACCCCACGTGACCAGGTGACCTGGGGCCGGTGACCCCACGTGACCCGCTGACCTGGGGCCGGTGTCCCCACGTGACCCGGTCACCTGGGGCTGGTGTCCCCACGTGACCCGGTCACCTGGGGCCTGTGGCCCCACGTGACCCGGTGACCTGGGGCCGGTGTCCCCACGTGACCCGCTGACCTGGGGCCGTTGACCCCACGTGACCCCGTCACCTGGGGCCGGTGACCCCACATGACACGGTCACCTGGGGCCGGTGACCCCACGTGACCCGGTCACCTGGGGCCGGTGACCCCACGTGACCCGGTCACCTGGGGCCGGTGACCCCACGTGACCCGGTCACCTGGGGCCGGTGTCCCCACGTGACCCGGTCACCTGGTGCCGGTGACCCCACGTGACCCGCTGACCTGGGGCCGGTGACCCCACGTGACCCGGTCACCTGGGGCCGGTGACCCCACGTGACCCGGTGACCTGGGGCCGGTGACCCCACGTGGCCCGGTGACCTGGGGCCGGTGACCCCACGTGACCCGGTCACCTGGGGCCGGTGACCCCACGTGACCCGGTCACCTGGGGCCGGTGACCCCACGTGACCCGGTCACCTGGGGCCGGTGTCCCCACGTGACCCGGTCACCTGGTGCCGGTGACCCCACGTGACCCGGTCACCTGGGGCCGGTGACCCCACGTGACCCGGTCACCTGGGGCCGGTGACCCCACGTGACCCGGTCACCTGGGGCCGGTGACCCCACGTGACCGGGTCACCTGGGGCCGGTGACCCCACGTGACCCGGTCACCTGGGGCCGGTGACCCCACGTGACCCGGTCACCTGGGGCCGGTGTCCCCACGTGACCCGGTCACCTGGTGCCGGTGACCCCACGTGACCCGGTCACCTGGGGCCGGTGACCCCACGTGACCCGGTCACCTGGGGCCGGGGTCCCCACGGGACCCGGGGTCCTGGTGCCGGGGTGGTCACCGGAACCTGGGAACCAGGCCGGTTACCCGACACGACCCGGTGACCTGGGGCCGGGTTAACGACCTGTCCAGGGGACCCGGGCCGGGGACCCGACAGGACCTGGTGGTCCTTCGCTGGTGTCCCGATGCAACCCGGGGACCCGGGCCCGGGCCCCCACGTGATCCAGTGATCCGGTGCTTTTGTCCCGATGCAACCCGGGGACCTGGGCCGGGGACCCGGTATGACTCCGTCTCCCGGGGCCGGGGTGGTCACCTGTCCAGGGGACCCGACCCGGGTACCCGACAGGACCCGGTGATCTGCGGCTGGGGTAAAAACCCGTCCCGGGGACCCGGGCTGGGTCCCGACATGACCCGCTGACCTGGGGCTGTGGTGTCGACCGGACTCGGGGACCTGGTCCGGTGTCCCGTCATGACCCGGGGACCTGGGGTCGGGGTGGTCACCAGACCCTTATACCCAGGCCGTTGACCCGACATGACCCTGTGACCCGGGGCCTGGGTAAAAATCCAACCCGGGGACCCGGGCATGGGACGTGACATGACCCGACCTGGGTCCGGGGTCCCGAACTGACCCGGTGACCTGGGTCCGGGGACTCGGTATGACCCGGTTACCTGGGTCCGGGGTCCCCACGTGACCCGGTCACCTGGGGCCGGGGTCCCCACGTGACCCGCTGACCTGGGGCCGGTGACCCCACGTGACCCGGTCACCTGGGGCCGGTGTCCCCACGTGACCCGGGGTCCTGGTGCCGGGGTGGTCATCGGAACCTGGGAACCAGGCCGGGTGCGCGAGATGACCGGGTGACCTGGGGCCGGGTTATCGACCTGTCCAGGGGACCCGGGCCGGGGACCCGACAGGACCCGGTGATTTGCGGCTGGGGTAAAAACCCGTCCCGGGGACCCGGGCTGGGTCCCGACATGCCTTGGTTACCTGGGGCCGGTGTCCCCACGTGACCCGCTGACCTGGGGCCGGTGACCCCACGTGACCCGGTCACCTGGGGCCGGTGTCCCCACGTGACCCGGTCACCTGGGGCCGGTGACCCCACGTGACCCGGTCACCTGGGGCGGGTGTCCCCACGTGACCCGCTGACCTCGGGCCGGTGACCCCATGTGACCCGGTCACATGGGGCCGGTGACCCCACGTGACCAGGTCACCTGGGGCCGGTGACCCCACGTGACCGGGTCACCTGGGGCCGGTGACCTCACGTGACCCGGTCACCTGGGGCCGGTGACCCCACGTGACCCGGTCACCTGGGGCCGGTGACCCCACGTGACCCGCTGACCTGGGGCCGGTGACCCCACGTGACCCGGTCACCTGGGGCCGGTGTCCCCACGTGACCCGGTCACCTGGGGCCGGTGACCCCACGTGACCCGGTCACCTGGGGCCGGTGACCCCACGTGACCCGGTCACCTGGGGCCGGTGACCCCACGTGACCCGGTCACCTGGGGCCGGTGACCCCACGTGACCCGGTGACCTGGGGCCGGTGACCCCACGTGACCAGGTGACCTGGGGCCGGTGACCCCACGTGACCCGCTGACCTGGGGCCGGTGTCCCCACGTGACCCGGTCACCTGGGGCTGGTGTCCCCACGTGACCCGGTCACCTGGGGCCTGTGGCCCCACGTGACCCGGTGACCTGGGGCCGGTGTCCCCACGTGACCCGCTGACCTGGGGCCGTTGACCCCACGTGACCCCGTCACCTGGGGCCGGTGACCCCACATGACACGGTCACCTGGGGCCGGTGACCCCACGTGACCCGGTCACCTGGGGCCGGTGACCCCACGTGACCCGGTCACCTGGGGCCGGTGACCCCACGTGACCCGGTCACCTGGGGCCGGTGTCCCCACGTGACCCGGTCACCTGGTGCCGGTGACCCCACGTGACCCGCTGACCTGGGGCCGGTGACCCCACGTGACCCGGTCACCTGGGGCCGGTGACCCCACGTGACCCGGTGACCTGGGGCCGGTGACCCCACGTGGCCCGGTGACCTGGGGCCGGTGACCCCACGTGACCCGGTCACCTGGGGCCGGTGTCCCCACGTGACCCGGTCACCTGGGGCCGGTGACCCCACGTGACCCGGTCACCTGGGGCCGGTGTCCCCACGTGACCCGGGGTCCTGGTGCCGGGGTGGTCATCGGAACCTTGGAACCAGGCCGGTTACCCGACACGACCCGGTGACCCGGGGCTGTGGTGTCGACGGACTCGTGGACCTGGTTTCGGGGTCCCGACCTGACGCGGTGACCTCGGGCCGGTGTCCCCACGTGACCCGCTGACCTGGGTCCGGGGTCCCCACGGGACCCGGGGTCCTGGTGCCGGGGTGGTCACCGGAACGTGGGAACCAGGCCGGGTGCGCGACATGACCTGGTGACCTGGGGCCGGGTTAACGACCTGTCCAGGGGACCCGGGCCGGGGACCCGACAGGACCCGGTGGTCCTTCGCTGGTGTCCCGATGCAACCCGGGGACCCGGGCCGGGGACCCGGTATGACTCCGTCTCCCGGGGCCGGGGTGGTCACCTGACAGTGGTACCCGGGACAGCGACCCGACATGACCCCGTGACCCGGGGCCGGGGTGCCGACCTGTCCAGGGGACCCAACCCGGGTACCCGACAGGACCCGGTGATCTGGGGCTTGGGTAAAAACCCGTCCCGGGGACCCGGGCTGGGTCCCGACATGACCCGGTGACCTGGGGCTGTGGTGTCGACCGGACTCGGGGACCTGGTCCGGTGTCCCGTCATGACCCAGGGACCTGGGGTCAGGGTGGTCACCAGACCCTTGTACCCAGGCCGTTGACCCGACATGACCCTGTGACCCGGGGCCTGGGTAAAAATCCAACCCGGGGACCCGGGCATGGGACGTGACATGACCCGACCTGGGTCCGGGGTCCCGAACTGACCCGGTGTCCTGGGTCCGGGGACTCGGTATGACCCGGTTACCTGGGTCCGGGGTCCCCACGTGACCCGGTCACCTGGGGCCGGGGTCCCCACGTGACCCGCTGACCTGGGGCCGGTGACCCCACGTGACCCGGTCACCTGGGGCCGGTGTCCCCACGTGACCCGGGGTCCTGGTGCCGGGGTGGTCATCGGAACCTGGGAACCAGGCCGGGTGCGCGAGATGACCGGGTGACCTGGGGCCGGGTTATCGACCTGTCCAGGGGACCCGGGCCGGGGACCCGACAGGACCCGGTGATCTGCGGCTGGGGTAAAAACCCGTCCCGGGGACCCGGGCTGGGTCCCGACATGCCTTGGTTACCTGGGGCCGGTGTCCCCACGTGACCCGCTGACCTGGGGCCGGTGACCCCACGTGACCCGGTCACCTGGGGCCGGTGTCCCCACGTGACCCGGTCACCTGGGGCCGGTGACCCCACGTGACCCGGTCAACTGGGGCCGGTGTCCCCACGTGACCCGCTGACCTGGGGCCGGTGACCCCACGTGACCCGGTCACCTGGGGCCGGTGACCCCACGTGACCCGGTCACCTGGGGCCGGTGACCCCACGTGACCGGGTCACCTGGGGCCGGTGACCCCACGTGACCCGGTCACCTGGGGCCGGTGACCCCACGTGACCCGGTCACCTGGGGCCGGTGTCCCCACGTGACCCGGTCACCTGGTGCCGGTGACCCCACGTGACCCGGTCACCTGGGGCCGGTGACCCCACGTGACCCGGTCACCTGGGGCCGGTGACCCCACGTGACCCGGTCACCTGGGGCCGGTGACCCCACGTGACCGGGTCACCTGGGGCCGGTGACCCCACGTGACCCGGTCACCTGGGGCCGGTGACCCCACGTGACCCGGTCACCTGGGGCCGGTGTCCCCACGTGACCCGGTCACCTGGTGCCGGTGACCCCACGTGACCCGGTCACCTGGGGCCGGTGACCCCACGTGACCCGGTCACCTGGGGCCGGGGTCCCCACGGGACCCGGGGTCCTGGTGCCGGGGTGGTCACCGGAACCTGGGAACCAGGCCGGTTACCCGACACGACCCGGTGACCTGGGGCCGGGTTAACGACCTGTCCAGGGGACCCGGGCCGGGGACCCGACAGGACCTGGTGGTCCTTCGCTGGTGTCCCGATGCAACCCGGGGACCCGGGCCCGGGCCCCCACGTGATCCAGTGATCCGGTGCTTTTGTCCCGATGCAACCCGGGGACCTGGGCCGGGGACCCGGTATGACTCCGTCTCCCGGGGCCGGGGTGGTCACCTGTCCAGGGGACCCGACCCGGGTACCCGACAGGACCCGGTGATCTGCGGCTGGGGTAAAAACCCGTCCCGGGGACCCGGGCTGGGTCCCGACATGACCCGCTGACCTGGGGCTGTGGTGTCGACCGGACTCGGGGACCTGGTCCGGTGTCCCGTCATGACCCGGGGACCTGGGGTCGGGGTGGTCACCAGACCCTTATACCCAGGCCGTTGACCCGACATGACCCTGTGACCCGGGGCCTGGGTAAAAATCCAACCCGGGGACCCGGGCATGGGACGTGACATGACCCGACCTGGGTCCGGGGTCCCGAACTGACCCGGTGACCTGGGTCCGGGGACTCGGTATGACCCGGTTACCTGGGTCCGGGGTCCCCACGTGACCCGGTCACCTGGGGCCGGTGACCCCACGTGACCCGGTCACCTGGGGCCGGTGACCCCACGTGACCGGGTCACCTGGGGCCGGTGACCCCACGTGACCCGGTCACCTGGGGCCGGTGACCCCACGTGACCCGGTCACCTGGGGCCGGTGACCCCACGTGACCCGGTCACCTGGGGCCGGGGTCCGCACGTGACCCGGGGTCCTGGTGCCGGGGTGGTCACCGGAACCTGGGAACCAGGCCGGGTGCGCGACATGACCCGGTGACCTGGGGCCGGGTTAACGACCTGTCCAGGGGACCCGGGCCGGGGACCCGACAGGACCCGGTGGTCCTTCGCTGGTGTCCCGATGCAACCCGGGGACCCGGGCCGGGGACCCGGTATGACTCCGTCTCCCGGGGCCGGGGTGGTCACCTGACACTGGTACCCGGGACAGCGACCCGACATGACCCCGTGACCCGGGGCCGGGGTGCCGACCTGTCCAGGGGACCCGACCCGGGTACCCGAGAGGACCCGGTGATCAGCGGCTGGGGTAAAAACCCGTCCGGGGACCCAGGCTGGGTCCCGACATGAACCGGTGACCTGGGTCCGGGGTCCCCACGTGACCCGGTCACCTGGGGCCGGTGTCCCCACGTGACCCGGTCACCTGGGGCCGGTGACCCCACGTGACCCGGTCACCTGGGGCCGGTGACCCCACGTGACCCGGTCACCTGGGGCCGGTGACCCCACGTGACCCGGTCACCTGGGGCCGGTGTCCCCACGTGACCCGGTCACCTGGGGCCGGTGACCCCACGTGACCCGGTCACCTGGGGCCGGTGACCCCTCGTGACCCGGTCACCTGGGGCCGGTGACCCCACGTGACCCGGTCACCTGGGGCCGGTGACCCCACGTGACCAGGTCACCTGGGGCCGGTGACCCCACGTGACCCGGTCACCTGGGGCCGGTGACCCCACGTGACCCGGTCACCTGGGGCCGGTGACCCCACGTGACCCGCTGACCTGGGGCCGGTGTCCCCACGTGACCCGGTCACCTGGGGCCGGTGACCCCACGTGACCCGGTCACCTGGGGCCGGTGACCCCACGTGACCAGGTCACCTGGGGCCGGTGACCCCACGTGACCCGGTCACCTGGGGCCGGTGACCCCACGTGACCCGGTCACCTGGGGCCGGTGACCCCACGTGACCCGCTGACCTGGGGCCGGTGTCCCCACGTGACCCGGTCACCTGGGGCCGGTGACCCCACGTGACCCGGTCACCTGGGGCCGGTGACCCCACGTGACCCGGTCACCTGGGGCCGGTGACCTCACGTGACCCGGTCACCTGGGGCCTGTGACCCCACCTGACCCGGTCACCTGGGGCCGGTGACCCCACGTGACCCGGGGTCCTGGTGCCGGGGTGGTCATCGGAACCTGGGAACCAGGCCGGTTACCCGACACGACCCGGTGACCTGGGGCCGGGTTAACGACCTGACAAGGGGACCCGGGCCGGGGACCCGACAGGACCCGGTGGTCCTTCGCTGGTGTCCCGATGCAACCCGGGGACCCGGGCCCGGGCCCCCACGTGATCCAGTGATCCGGTGCTTTTGTCCCGATGCAACCCGGGGACCCGACCAGGGGACCCGACAGGACCCGGTGATCTTCAGCTGGGGTAAAAACCCGTCCCGGGGACCCGGGCTGGGTCCCGACATGACCCGGTGACCTGGGGCTGTGGTGTCGACCGGACTCGGGGACCTGGTCCGGTGTCCCGTCATGACCCGGGGACCTGGGGTCGGGGTGGTCACCAGACCCTTGTACCCAGGCCGTTGACCCGACATGACCCTGTGACCCGGGGCCTGGGTAAAAATCCAACCCGGGGACCCGGGCATGGGACGTGACATGACCCGACCTGGGTCCGGGATCCCGAACTGACCCGGTGTCCTGGGTCCGGGGACTCGGTATGACCCGGTTACCTGGGTCCGGGGTCCCCACGTGACCCGGTCACCTGGGGCCGGGGTCCCCACGTGACCCGCTGACCTGGGGCCGGTGACCCCACGTGACCCGGTCACCTGGGGCCGGTGTCCCCACGTGACCCGGGGTCCTGGTGCCGGGGTGGTCATCGGAACCTGGGAACCAGGCCGGGTGCGCGAGATGACCGGGTGACCTGGGGCCGGGTTATCGACCTGTCCAGGGGACCCGGGCCGGGGACCCGACAGGACCCGGTGATTTGCGGCTGGGGTAAAAACCCGTCCCGGGGACCCGGGCTGGGTCCCGACATGCCTTGGTTACCTGGGGCCGGTGTCCCCACGTGACCCGCTGACCTGGGGCCGGTGACCCCACGTGACCCGGTCACCTGGGGCCGGTGTCCCCACGTGACCCGGTCACCTGGGGCCGGTGACCCCACGTGACCCGGTCACCTGGGGCGGGTGTCCCCACGTGACCCGCTGACCTCGGGCCGGTGACCCCATGTGACCCGGTCACATGGGGCCGGTGACCCCACGTGACCAGGTCACCTGGGGCCGGTGACCCCACGTGACCGGGTCACCTGGGGCCGGTGACCTCACGTGACCCGGTCACCTGGGGCCGGTGACCCCACGTGACCCGGTCACCTGGGGCCGGTGACCCCACGTGACCCGCTGACCTGGGGCCGGTGACCCCACGTGACCCGGTCACCTGGGGCCGGTGTCCCCACGTGACCCGGTCACCTGGGGCCGGTGACCCCACGTGACCCGGTCACCTGGGGCCGGTGACCCCACGTGACCCGGTCACCTGGGGCCGGTGACCCCACGTGACCCGGTGACCTGGGGCCGGTGACCCCACGTGACCAGGTGACCTGGGGCCGGTGACCCCACGTGACCCGCTGACCTGGGGCCGGTGTCCCCACGTGACCCGGTCACCTGGGGCTGGTGTCCCCACGTGACCCGGTCACCTGGGGCCTGTGGCCCCACGTGACCCGGTGACCTGGGGCCGGTGTCCCCACGTGACCCGCTGACCTGGGGCCGTTGACCCCACGTGACCCCGTCACCTGGGGCCGGTGACCCCACATGACACGGTCACCTGGGGCCGGTGACCCCACGTGACCCGGTCACCTGGGGCCGGTGACCCCACGTGACCCGGTCACCTGGGGCCGGTGACCCCACGTGACCCGGTCACCTGGGGCCGGTGTCCCCACGTGACCCGGTCACCTGGTGCCGGTGACCCCACGTGACCCGCTGACCTGGGGCCGGTGACCCCACGTGACCCGGTCACCTGGGGCCGGTGACCCCACGTGACCCGGTGACCTGGGGCCGGTGACCCCACGTGGCCCGGTGACCTGGGGCCGGTGACCCCACGTGACCCGGTCACCTGGGGCCGGTGACCCCACGTGACCCGGTCACCTGGGGCCGGTGTCCCCACGTGACCCGGGGTCCTGGTGCCGGGGTGGTCATCGGAACCTTGGAACCAGGCCGGTTACCCGACACGACCCGGTGACCCGGGGCTGTGGTGTCGACGGACTCGTGGACCTGGTTTCGGGGTCCCGACCTGACGCGGTGACCTCGGGCCGGTGTCCCCACGTGACCCGCTGACCTGGGTCCGGGGTCCCCACGGGACCCGGGGTCCTGGTGCCGGGGTGGTCACCGGAACGTGGGAACCAGGCCGGGTGCGCGACATGACCTGGTGACCTGGGGCCGGGTTAACGACCTGTCCAGGGGACCCGGGCCGGGGACCCGACAGGACCCGGTGGTCCTTCGCTGGTGTCCCGATGCAACCCGGGGACCCGGGCCGGGGACCCGGTATGACTCCGTCTCCCGGGGCCGGGGTGGTCACCTGACAGTGGTACCCGGGACAGCGACCCGACATGACCCCGTGACCCGGGGCCGGGGTGCCGACCTGTCCAGGGGACCCAACCCGGGTACCCGACAGGACCCGGTGATCTGGGGCTTGGGTAAAAACCCGTCCCGGGGACCCGGGCTGGGTCCCGACATGACCCGGTGACCTGGGGCTGTGGTGTCGACCGGACTCGGGGACCTGGTCCGGTGTCCCGTCATGACCCAGGGACCTGGGGTCGGGGTGGTCACCAGACCCTTGTACCCAGGCCGTTGACCCGACATGACCCTGTGACCCGGGGCCTGGGTAAAAATCCAACCCGGGGACCCGGGCATGGGACGTGACATGACCCGACCTGGGTCCGGGGTCCCGAACTGACCCGGTGTCCTGGGTCCGGGGACTCGGTATGACCCGGTTACCTGGGTCCGGGGTCCCCACGTGACCCGGTCACCTGGGGCCGGGGTCCCCACGTGACCCGCTGACCTGGGGCCGGTGACCCCACGTGACCCGGTCACCTGGGGCCGGTGTCCCCACGTGACCCGGGGTCCTGGTGCCGGGGTGGTCATCGGAACCTGGGAACCAGGCCGGGTGCGCGAGATGACCGGGTGACCTGGGGCCGGGTTATCGACCTGTCCAGGGGACCCGGGCCGGGGACCCGACAGGACCCGGTGATCTGCGGCTGGGGTAAAAACCCGTCCCGGGGACCCGGGCTGGGTCCCGACATGCCTTGGTTACCTGGGGCCGGTGTCCCCACGTGACCCGCTGACCTGGGGCCGGTGACCCCACGTGACCCGGTCACCTGGGGCCGGTGTCCCCACGTGACCCGGTCACCTGGGGCCGGTGACCCCACGTGACCCGGTCAACTGGGGCCGGTGTCCCCACGTGACCCGCTGACCTGGGGCCGGTGACCCCACGTGACCCGGTCACCTGGGGCCGGTGACCCCACGTGACCCGGTCACCTGGGGCCGGTGACCCCACGTGACCGGGTCACCTGGGGCCGGTGACCCCACGTGACCCGGTCACCTGGGGCCGGTGACCCCACGTGACCCGGTCACCTGGGGCCGGTGTCCCCACGTGACCCGGTCACCTGGTGCCGGTGACCCCACGTGACCCGGTCACCTGGGGCCGGTGACCCCACGTGACCCGGTCACCTGGGGCCGGTGACCCCACGTGACCGGGTCACCTGGGGCCGGTGACCCCACGTGACCCGGTCACCTGGGGCCGGTGACCCCACGTGACCCGGTCACCTGGGGCCGGTGTCCCCACGTGACCCGGTCACCTGGTGCCGGTGACCCCACGTGACCCGGTCACCTGGGGCCGGTGACCCCACGTGACCCGGTCACCTGGGGCCGGTGTACCCACGTGACCCGGTGACCTGGGGCCGGTGACCCCACGTGACCCGGTCACCTGGGGCCGGTGACCCCACGTGACCCGGTGACCTGGGGCCGGTGACCCCACGTGACCCGGTGACCTGGGGCCGGTGACCCCACGTGACCCGGTCACCTGGGGCCGGTGACCTCACGTGACCCGGTCACCTGGGGCCGGTGACCCCACGTGACCCGGTCACCTGGGGCCGGTGACCCCACGTGACCAGGTCACCTGGGGCCGGTGACCCCACGTGACCCAGTCACCTGGGGCCGGTGACCCCACGTGACCCGGTCACCTGGGGCCGGGGTCCCCACGGGACCCGGGGTCCTGGTGCCGGGGTGGTCACCGGAACCTGGGAACCAGGCCGGTTACCCGACACGACCCGGTGACCTGGGGCCGGGTTAACGACCTGTCCAGGGGACCCGGGCCGGGGACCCGACAGGACCCGGTGGTCCTTCGCTGGTGTCCCGATGCAACCCGGGGACCCGGGCCCGGGCCCCCACGTGATCCAGTGATCCGGTGCTTTTGTCCCGATGCAACCCGGGGACCTGGGCCGGGGACCCGGTATGACTCCGTCTCCCGGGGCCGGGGTGGTCACCTGACACTGGTACCCGGGACAGCGACCCGACATGACCCCGTGACCCGGGGCCGGGGTGCCGACCTGTCCAGGGGACCCGACCCGGGTACCCGACAGGACCCGGTGATCTGCGGCTGGGGTAAAAACCCGTCCCGGGGACCCGGGCTGGGTCCCGACATGACCCGGTGACCTGGGAATGTGGTGTCGACATGACTCGGGGACCTGGTCCGGTGTCCCGTCATGACCCGGGGACCTGGAGTCGGGGTGGTCACCAGACCCTTGTACCCAGGCCGTTGACCCGACATGACCCTGTGACCCGGGGCCTGGGTAAAAATCCAACCCGGGGACCCGGGCATGGGACGTGACATGACCCGACCTGGGTCCGGGGTCCCGAACTGACCCGGTGACCTGGGTCCGGGGACTCGGTATGACCCGGTTACCTGGGTCCGGGGTCCCCACGTGACCCGGTCACCTGGGGCCGGGGTCCCCACGTGACCCGGTGACCTGGGGCCGGTGACCCCACGTGACCCGGTCACCTGGGGCCGGTGTCCCCACGTGACCCGGTCACCTGGGGCCGGTGACCCCACGTGACCCGGTCACTGGGGCCGGTGACCCCACGTGACCCGGTCACCTGGGGCCGGTGACCCCACGTGACCGGGTCACCTGGGGCCGGTGACCCCACGTGACCCGGTCACCTGGGGCCGGTGACCCCACGTGACCCGGTCACCTGGGGCCGGTGTCCCCACGTGACCCGGTCACCTGGGGCCGGTGACCCCACGTGACCCAGAGTCCTGGTGCCGGGGTGGTCATCGGAACCTGGGAACCAGGCCGGTTACCCGACACGACCCGGTGACCCGGGGCTGTGGTGTCGACGGACTCGTGGACCTGGGTTCGGGGTCCCGACCTGACGCGGTGACCTGGGGCCGGTGTCCCCACGTGACCCGCTGACCTGGGGCCGGTGTCCCCACGTGACCCGCTGACCTGGGGCCGGTGACCCCACGTGACCCGGTCACCTGGGGCCGGTGTCCCCACGTGACCCGGGGTCCTGGTGCCGGGGTGGTCATCGGAACCTGGGAACCAGGCCGGGTGCGCGAGATGACCGGGTGACCTGGGGCCGGGTTATCGACCTGTCCAGGGGACCCGGGCCGGGGACCCGACAGGACCCGGTGATTTGCGGCTGGGGTAAAAACCCGTCCCGGGGACCCGGGCTGGGTCCCGACATGCCTTGGTTACCTGGGGCCGGTGTCCCCACGTGACCCGCTGACCTGGGGCCGGTGACCCCACGTGACCCGGTCACCTGGGGCCGGTGTCCCCACGTGACCCGGTCACCTGGGGCCGGTGACCCCACGTGACCCGGTCACCTGGGGCGGGTGTCCCCACGTGACCCGCTGACCTCGGGCCGGTGACCCCACGTGACCAGGTCACCTGGGGCCGGTGACCCCACGTGACCGGGTCACCTGGGGCCGGTGACCCCACGTGACCCGGTCACCTGGGGCCGGTGACCCCACGTGACCCGGTCACCTGGGGCCGGTGACCCCACGTGACCCGCTGACCTGGGGCCGGTGACCCCACGTGACCCGGTCACCTGGGGCCGGTGTCCCCACGTGACCCGGTCACCTGGGGCCGGTGACCCCACGTGACCCGGTCACCTGGGGCCGGTGACCCCACGTGACCCGGTCACCTGGGGCCGGTGACCCCACGTGACCAGGTCACCTGGGGCCGGTGACCCCACGTGACCAGGTCACCTGGGGCCGGTGACCCCACGTGACCCGGTCACCTGGGGCCGGTGACCCCACGTGACCCGGTCACCTGGGGCCGGTGACCCCACGTGACCCGCTGACCTGGGGCCGGTGTCCCCACGTGACCCGGTCACCTGGGGCCGGTGACCCCACGTGACCCGGTCACCTGGGGCCGGTGACCCCACGTGACCCGGTCACCTGGGGCCGGTGACCCCACGTGACCCGGTCACCTGGGGCCGGTGTCCCCA
Source organism: Somateria mollissima (assembly GCA_951411735.1). NCBI lineage: Eukaryota > Metazoa > Chordata > Aves > Anseriformes > Anatidae > Somateria > Somateria mollissima. The sequence continues at coordinate 657,030 of CATOCB010000130.1, forward strand.
TGTGACCCGCTGACCTGGGGCCGGTGTCCCCACGTGACCCGGTCACCTGGGGCCGGTGACCCCACTTGACCCGGTCACCTGGGGCCGGTGTCCCCACGTGACCCGGTCACCTGGGGCCGGTGACCCCACGTGACCCAGAGTCCTGGTGCCGGGGTGGTCATCGGAACCTGGGAACCAGGCCGGTTACCCGACACGACCCGGTGACCCGGGGCTGTGGTGTCGACGGACTCGTGGACCTGGGTTCGGGGTCCCGACCTGACGCGGTGACCTGGGGCCGGTGTCCCCACGTGACCCGCTGACCTGGGGCCGGTGTCCCCACGTGACCCGCTGACCTGGGGCCGGTGACCCCACGTGACCCGCTGACCTGGGGCCGGTGACCCCACGTGACCCGGTCACCTGGGGCCGGTGTCCCCACGTGGCCCGGGGTCCTGGTGCCGGGGTGGTCATCGGAACCTGGGAACCAGGCCGGGTGCGCGAGATGACCGGGTGACCTGGGGCGGGGTTATCGACCTGTCCAGGGGACCCGGGCCGGGGACCCGACAGGACCCGGTGATTTGCGGCTGGGGTAAAAACCCGTCCCGGGGACCCGGGCTGGGTCCCGACATGCCTTGGTTACCTGGGGCTGGTGTCCCCACGTGACCCGCTGACCTGGGGCCGGTGACCCCACGTGACCCGGTCACCTGGGGCCGGTGTCCCCACGTGACCCGGTCACCTGGGGCCGGTGACCCCACGTGACCCGGTCACCTGGGGCGGGTGTCCCCACGTGACCCGCTGACCTCGGGCCGGTGACCCCATGTGACCCGGTCACATGGGGCCGGTGACCCCACGTGACCAGGTCACCTGGGGCCGGTGACCCCACGTGACCGGGTCACCTGGGGCCGGTGACCTCACGTGACCCGGTCACCTGGGGCCGGTGACCCCACGTGACCCGGTCACCTGGGGCCGGTGACCCCACGTGACCCGCTGACCTGGGGCCGGTGACCCCACGTGACCCGGTCACCTGGGGCCGGTGTCCCCACGTGACCCGGTCACCTGGGGCCGGTGACCCCACGTGACCCGGTCACCTGGGGCCGGTGACCCCACGTGACCCGGTCACCTGGGGCCGGTGACCCCACGTGACCAGGTCACCTGGGGCCGGTGACCCCACGTGACCCGGTCACCTGGGGCCGGTGACCCCACGTGACCCGGTCACCTGGGGCCGGTGACCCCACGTGACCCGCTGACCTGGGGCCGGTGTCCCCACGTGACCCGGTCACCTGGGGCCGGTGACCCCACGTGACCCGGTCACCTGGGGCCGGTGACCCCACGTGACCCGGTCACCTGGGGCCGGTGACCTCACGTGACCCGGTCACCTGGGGCCGGTGACCCCACCTGACCCGGTCACCTGGGGCCGGTGTCCCCACGTGACCCGGGGTCCTGGTGCCGGGGTGGTCACCGGAACCTGGGAACCAGGCCGGTTACCCGACACGACCCGGTGACCTGGGGCCGGGTTAACGACCTGTCCAGGGGACCCGGGCCGGGGACCCGACAGGACCCGGTGGTCCTTCGCTGGTGTCCCGATGCAACCCGGGGACCCGGGCCCGGGCCCCCACGTGATCCAGTGATCCGGTGCTTTTGTCCCGATGCAACCCGGGGACCTGGGCCGGGGACCCGGTATGACTCCGTCTCCCGGGGCCGGGGTGGTCACCTGACACTGGTACCCGGGACAGCGACCCGACATGACCCCGTGACCCGGGGCCGGGGTGCCGACCTGTCCAGGGGACCCGACCCGGGTACCCGACAGGACCCGGTGATCTGCGGCTGGGGTAAAAACCCGTCCCGGGGACCCGGGCTGGGTCCCGACATGACCCGGTGACCTGGGAATGTGGTGTCGACATGACTCGGGGACCTGGTCCGGTGTCCCGTCATGACCCGGGGACCTGGAGTCGGGGTGGTCACCAGACCCTTGTACCCAGGCCGTTGACCCGACATGACCCTGTGACCCGGGGCCTGGGTAAAAATCCAACCCGGGGACCCGGGCATGGGACGTGACATGACCCGACCTGGGTCCGGGGTCCCGAACTGACCCGGTGACCTGGGTCCGGGGACTCGGTATGACCCGGTTACCTGGGTCCGGGGTCCCCACGTGACCCGGTCACCTGGGGCCGGGGTCCCCACGTGACCCGGTGACCTGGGGCCGGTGACCCCACGTGACCCGGTCACCTGGGGCCGGTGTCCCCACGTGACCCGGTCACCTGGGGCCGGTGACCCCACGTGACCCGGTCACTGGGGCCGGTGACCCCACGTGACCCGGTCACCTGGGGCCGGTGACCCCACGTGACCGGGTCACCTGGGGCCGGTGACCCCACGTGACCCGGTCACCTGGGGCCGGTGACCCCACGTGACCCGGTCACCTGGGGCCGGTGTCCCCACGTGACCCGGTCACCTGGGGCCGGTGACCCCACGTGACCCAGAGTCCTGGTGCCGGGGTGGTCATCGGAACCTGGGAACCAGGCCGGTTACCCGACACGACCCGGTGACCCGGGGCTGTGGTGTCGACGGACTCGTGGACCTGGGTTCGGGGTCCCGACCTGACGCGGTGACCTGGGGCCGGTGTCCCCACGTGACCCGCTGACCTGGGGCCGGTGTCCCCACGTGACCCGCTGACCTGGGGCCGGTGACCCCACGTGACCCGGTCACCTGGGGCCGGTGTCCCCACGTGACCCGGGGTCCTGGTGCCGGGGTGGTCATCGGAACCTGGGAACCAGGCCGGGTGCGCGAGATGACCGGGTGACCTGGGGCCGGGTTATCGACCTGTCCAGGGGACCCGGGCCGGGGACCCGACAGGACCCGGTGATTTGCGGCTGGGGTAAAAACCCGTCCCGGGGACCCGGGCTGGGTCCCGACATGCCTTGGTTACCTGGGGCCGGTGTCCCCACGTGACCCGCTGACCTGGGGCCGGTGACCCCACGTGACCCGGTCACCTGGGGCCGGTGTCCCCACGTGACCCGGTCACCTGGGGCCGGTGACCCCACGTGACCCGGTCACCTGGGGCGGGTGTCCCCACGTGACCCGCTGACCTCGGGCCGGTGACCCCACGTGACCAGGTCACCTGGGGCCGGTGACCCCACGTGACCGGGTCACCTGGGGCCGGTGACCCCACGTGACCCGGTCACCTGGGGCCGGTGACCCCACGTGACCCGGTCACCTGGGGCCGGTGACCCCACGTGACCCGCTGACCTGGGGCCGGTGACCCCACGTGACCCGGTCACCTGGGGCCGGTGTCCCCACGTGACCCGGTCACCTGGGGCCGGTGACCCCACGTGACCCGGTCACCTGGGGCCGGTGACCCCACGTGACCCGGTCACCTGGGGCCGGTGACCCCACGTGACCAGGTCACCTGGGGCCGGTGACCCCACGTGACCAGGTCACCTGGGGCCGGTGACCCCACGTGACCCGGTCACCTGGGGCCGGTGACCCCACGTGACCCGGTCACCTGGGGCCGGTGACCCCACGTGACCCGCTGACCTGGGGCCGGTGTCCCCACGTGACCCGGTCACCTGGGGCCGGTGACCCCACGTGACCCGGTCACCTGGGGCCGGTGACCCCACGTGACCCGGTCACCTGGGGCCGGTGTCCCCATGTGACCCGCTGACCTGGGGCCGGTGTCCCCACGTGACCCGGTCACCTGGGGCCGGTGACCCCACTTGACCCGGTCACCTGGGGCCGGTGTCCCCACGTGACCCGGTCACCTGGGGCCGGTGACCCCACGTGACCCAGAGTCCTGGTGCCGGGGTGGTCATCGGAACCTGGGAACCAGGCCGGTTACCCGACACGACCCGGTGACCCGGGGCTGTGGTGTCGACGGACTCGTGGACCTGGGTTCGGGGTCCCGACCTGACGCGGTGACCTGGGGCCGGTGTCCCCACGTGACCCGCTGACCTGGGGCCGGTGTCCCCACGTGACCCGCTGACCTGGGGCCGGTGACCCCACGTGACCCGCTGACCTGGGGCCGGTGACCCCACGTGACCCGGTCACCTGGGGCCGGTGTCCCCACGTGGCCCGGGGTCCTGGTGCCGGGGTGGTCATCGGAACCTGGGAACCAGGCCGGGTGCGCGAGATGACCGGGTGACCTGGGGCGGGGTTATCGACCTGTCCAGGGGACCCGGGCCGGGGACCCGACAGGACCCGGTGATTTGCGGCTGGGGTAAAAACCCGTCCCGGGGACCCGGGCTGGGTCCCGACATGCCTTGGTTACCTGGGGCCGGTGTCCCCACGTGACCCGCTGACCTGGGGCCGGTGACCCCACGTGACCCGGTCACCTGGGGCCGGTGTCCCCACGTGACCCGGTCACCTGGGGCCGGTGACCCCACGTGACCCGGTCACCTGGGGCGGGTGTCCCCACGTGACCCGCTGACCTCGGGCCGGTGACCCCATGTGACCCGGTCACATGGGGCCGGTGACCCCACGTGACCAGGTCACCTGGGGCCGGTGACCCCACGTGACCGGGTCACCTGGGGCCGGTGACCTCACGTGACCCGGTCACCTGGGGCCGGTGACCCCACGTGACCCGGTCACCTGGGGCCGGTGACCCCACGTGACCCGCTGACCTGGGGCCGGTGACCCCACGTGACCCGGTCACCTGGGGCCGGTGTCCCCACGTGACCCGGTCACCTGGGGCCGGTGACCCCACGTGACCCGGTCACCTGGGGCCGGTGACCCCACGTGACCCGGTCACCTGGGGCCGGTGACCCCACGTGACCAGGTCACCTGGGGCCGGTGACCCCACGTGACCCGGTCACCTGGGGCCGGTGACCCCACGTGACCCGGTCACCTGGGGCCGGTGACCCCACGTGACCCGCTGACCTGGGGCCGGTGTCCCCACGTGACCCGGTCACCTGGGGCCGGTGACCCCACGTGACCCGGTCACCTGGGGCCGGTGACCCCACGTGACCCGGTCACCTGGGGCCGGTGACCTCACGTGACCCGGTCACCTGGGGCCGGTGACCCCACCTGACCCGGTCACCTGGGGCCGGTGTCCCCACGTGACCCGGGGTCCTGGTGCCGGGGTGGTCACCGGAACCTGGGAACCAGGCCGGTTACCCGACACGACCCGGTGACCTGGGGCCGGGTTAACGACCTGTCCAGGGGACCCGGGCCGGGGACCCGACAGGACCCGGTGGTCCTTCGCTGGTGTCCCGATGCAACCCGGGGACCCGGGCCCGGGCCCCCACGTGATCCAGTGATCCGGTGCTTTTGTCCCGATGCAACCCGGGGACCTGGGCCGGGGACCCGGTATGACTCCGTCTCCCGGGGCCGGGGTGGTCACCTGTCCAGGGGACCCGACCCGGGTACCCGACAGGACCCGGTGATCTGCGGCTGGGGTAAAAACCCGTCCCGGGGACCCGGGCTGGGTCCCGACATGACCCGCTGATCTGGGGCTGTGGTGTCGACCGGACTCGGGGACCTGGTCCGGTGTCCCGTCATGACCCGGGGACCTGGGGTCGGGGTGGTCACCAGACCCTTATACCCAGGCCGTTGACCCGACATGACCCTGTGACCCGGGGCCTGGGTAAAAATCCAACCCGGGGACCCGGGCATGGGACGTGACATGACCCGACCTGGGTCCGGGGTCCCGAACTGACCCGGTGACCTGGGTCCGGGGACTCGGTATGACCCGGTTACCTGGGTCCGGGGTCCCCACGTGACCCGGTCACCTGGGGCCGGTGACCCCACGTGACCCGGTCACCTGGGGCCGGTGACCCCACGTGACCCGGTCACCTGGGGCCGGTGACCCCACGTGACCCGGTCACCTGGGGCCGGGGTCCGCACATGACCCGGAGTCCTGGTGCCGGGGTGGTCACCGGAACCTGGGAACCAGGCCGGGTGCGCGACATGACCCGGTGACCTGGGGCCGGGTTAACGACCTGTCCAGGGGACCCGGGCCGGGGACCCGACAGGACCCGGTGGTCCTTCGCTGGTGTCCCGATGCAACCCGGGGACCCGGGCCGGGGACCCGGTATGACTCCGTCTCCCGGGGCCGGGGTGGTCACCTGACACTGGTACCCGGGACAGCGACCCGACATGACCCCGTGACCCGGGGCCGGGGTGCCGACCTGTCCAGGGGATCCGACCCGGGTACCCGAGAGGACCCGGTGATCAGCGGCTGGGGTAAAAACCCGTCCGGGGACCCAGGCTGGGTCCCGACATGACCCGGTGACCTGGGTCCGGGGTCCCCACGTGACCCGGTCACCTGGGGCCGGTGTCCCCACGTGACCCGGTCACCTGGGGCCGGTGACCCCACGTGACCCGGTCACCTGGGGCCGGTGACCCCACGTGACCCGGTCACCTGGGGCCGGTGACCCCACGTGACCCGGTCACCTGGGGCCGGTGTCCCCACGTGACCCGGTCACCTGGGGCCGGTGTCCCCACGTGACCCGGTCACCTGGGGCCGGTGACCCCACGTGACCCGGTCACCTGGGGCCGGTGACCCCACGTGACCCGGTCACCTGGGGCCGGTGACCCCACGTGACCCGGTCACCTGGGGCCGGTGACCCCACGTGACCCGGTCACCTGGGGCCGGTGACCCCACGTGACCCGGTCACCTGGGGCCGGTGACCCCACGTGACCCGGTCACCTGGGGCCGGTGACCCCACGTGACCCGGTCACCTGGGGCCGGTGTCCCCACGTGACCCGGGGTCCTGGTGCCGGGGTGGTCATCGGAACCTGGGAACCAGGCCGGGTGCGCGAGATGACCGGGTGACCTGGGGCCGGGTTATCGACCTGTCCAGGGGACCCGGGCCGGGGACCCGACAGGACCCGGTGATTTGCGGCTGGGGTAAAAACCCGTCCCGGGGACCCGGGCTGGGTCCCGACATGCCTTGGTTACCTGGGGCCGGTGTCCCCACGTGACCCGCTGACCTGGGGCCGGTGACCCCACGTGACCCGGTCACCTGGGGCTGGTGTCCCCACGTGACCCGGTCACCTGGGGCCGGTGACGCCACGTGACCCGGTCACCTGGGGCGGGTGTCCCCACGTGACCCGCTGACCTCGGGCCGGTGACCCCACGTGACCCGGTCACATGGGGCCGGTGACCCCACGTGACCAAGTCACCTGGGGCCGGTGACCCCACGTGACCCGGTCACCTGGGGCCGGTGACCCCACGTGACCCGGTCACCTGGGGCCGGTGACCCCACGTGACCCGGTCACCTGGGGCCGGTGACCCCACGTGACCCGCTGACCTGGGGCCGGTGACCCCACGTGACCCGGTCACCTGGGGCCGGTGTCCCCACGTGACCCGGTCACCTGGGGCCGGTGACCCCACGTGACCCGGTCACCTGGGGCCGGTGACCCCACGTGACCCGGTCACCTGGGGCCGGTGACCCCACGTGACCCGGTCACCTGGGGCCGGTGACCCCACGTGACCAGGTCACCTGGGGCCGGTGACCCCACGTGACCCGGTCACCTGGGGCCGGTGACCCCACGTGACCAGGTCACCTGGGGCCGGTGACCCCACGTGACCCGCTGACCTGGGGCCGGTGTCCCCACGTGACCCGGTCACCTGGGGCCGGTGACCCCACGTGACCCGGTCAACTGGGGCCGGTGACCCCACGTGACCCGGTCACCTGGGGCCGGTGACCTCACGTGACCCGGTCACCTGGGGCCGGTGACCCCACCTGACCCGGTCACCTGGGGCCGGTGTCCCCACGTGACCCGGGGTCCTGGTGCCGGGGTGGTCATCGGAACCTGGGAACCAGGCCGGTTACCCGACACGACCCGGTGACCCGGGGCTGTGGTGTCGACGGACTCGTGGACCTGGGTTCGGGGTCCCGACCTGACGCGGTGACCTGGGGCCGGTGTCCCCACGTGACCCGCTGACCTGAGGCCGGTGACCCCACGTGACCCGCTGACCTGGGGCCGGTGACCCCGCGTGACCCGGTCACCTGGGGCCGGGGTCCCCACGGGACCCGGGGTCCTGGTGCCGGGGTGGTCACCGGAACCTGGGAACCAGGCCGGTTACCCGACACGACCCGGTGACCTGGGGCCGGGTTAACGACCTGTCCAGGGGACCCGGGCCGGGGACCCGACAGGACCCGGTGGTCCTTCGCTGGTGTCCCGATGCAACCCGGGGACCCGGGCCCGGGCCCCCACGTGATCCAGTGATCCGGTGCTTTTGTCCCGATGCAACCCGGGGACCTGGGCCGGGGACCCGGTATGACTCCGTCTCCCGGGGCCGGGGTGGTCACCTGTCCAGGGGACCCGACCCGGGTACCCGACAGGACCCGGTGATCTGCGGCTGGGGTAAAAACCCGTCCCGGGGACCCGGGCTGGGTCCCGACATGACCCGCTGACCTGGGGCTGTGGTGTCGACCGGACTCGGGGACCTGGTCCGGTGTCCCGTCATGACCCGGGGACCTGGGGTCGGGGTGGTCACCAGACCCTTATACCCAGGCCGTTGACCCGACATGACCCTGTGACCCGGGGCCTGGGTAAAAATCCAACCCGGGGACCCGGGCATGGGACGTGACATGACCCGACCTGGGTCCGGGGTCCCGAACTGACCCGGTGACCTGGGTCCGGGGACTCGGTATGACCCGGTTACCTGGGTCCGGGGTCCCCACGTGACCCGGTCACCTGGGGCCGGTGACCCCACGTGACCCGGTCACCTGGGGCCGGTGACCCCACGTGACCGGGTCACCTGGGGCCGGTGACCCCACGTGACCCGGTCACCTGGGGCCGGTGACCCCACGTGACCCGGTCACCTGGGGCCGGTGACCCCACGTGACCCGGTCACCTGGGGCCGGGGTCCGCACGTGACCCGGGGTCCTGGTGCCGGGGTGGTCACCGGAACCTGGGAACCAGGCCGGGTGCGCGACATGACCCGGTGACCTGGGGCCGGGTTAACGACCTGTCCAGGGGACCCGGGCCGGGGACCCGACAGGACCCGGTGGTCCTTCGCTGGTGTCCCGATGCAACCCGGGGACCCGGGCCGGGGACCCGGTATGACTCCGTCTCCCGGGGCCGGGGTGGTCACCTGACACTGGTACCCGGGACAGCGACCCGACATGACCCCGTGACCCGGGGCCGGGGTGCCGACCTGTCCAGGGGACCCGACCCGGGTACCCGAGAGGACCCGGTGATCAGCGGCTGGGGTAAAAACCCGTCCGGGGACCCAGGCTGGGTCCCGACATGAACCGGTGACCTGGGTCCGGGGTCCCCACGTGACCCGGTCACCTGGGGCCGGTGTCCCCACGTGACCCGGTCACCTGGGGCCGGTGACCCCACGTGACCCGGTCACCTGGGGCCGGTGACCCCACGTGACCCGGTCACCTGGGGCCGGTGACCCCACGTGACCCGGTCACCTGGGGCCGGTGTCCCCACGTGACCCGGTCACCTGGGGCCGGTGACCCCACGTGACCCGGTCACCTGGGGCCGGTGACCCCTCGTGACCCGGTCACCTGGGGCCGGTGACCCCACGTGACCCGGTCACCTGGGGCCGGTGACCCCACGTGACCAGGTCACCTGGGGCCGGTGACCCCACGTGACCCGGTCACCTGGGGCCGGTGACCCCACGTGACCCGGTCACCTGGGGCCGGTGACCCCACGTGACCCGCTGACCTGGGGCCGGTGTCCCCACGTGACCCGGTCACCTGGGGCCGGTGACCCCACGTGACCCGGTCACCTGGGGCCGGTGACCCCACGTGACCAGGTCACCTGGGGCCGGTGACCCCACGTGACCCGGTCACCTGGGGCCGGTGACCCCACGTGACCCGGTCACCTGGGGCCGGTGACCCCACGTGACCCGCTGACCTGGGGCCGGTGTCCCCACGTGACCCGGTCACCTGGGGCCGGTGACCCCACGTGACCCGGTCACCTGGGGCCGGTGACCCCACGTGACCCGGTCACCTGGGGCCGGTGACCCCACGTGACCCGGGGTCCTGGTGCCGGGGTGGTCATCGGAACCTGGGAACCAGGCCGGTTACCCGACACGACCCGGTGACCTGGGGCCGGGTTAACGACCTGACAAGGGGACCCGGGCCGGGGACCCGACAGGACCCGGTGGTCCTTCGCTGGTGTCCCGATGCAACCCGGGGACCCGGGCCCGGGCCCCCACGTGATCCAGTGATCCGGTGCTTTTGTCCCGATGCAACCCGGGGACCCGACCAGGGGACCCGACAGGACCCGGTGATCTGCGGCTGGGGTAAAAACCCGTCCCGGGGACCCGGGCTGGGTCCCGACATGACCCGGTGACCTGGGGCTGTGGTGTCGACCGGACTCGGGGACCTGGTCCGGTGTCCCGTCATGACCCGGGGACCTGGGGTCGGGGTGGTCACCAGACCCTTGTACCCAGGCCGTTGACCCGACATGACCCTGTGACCCGGGGCCTGGGTAAAAATCCAACCCGGGGACCCGGGCATGGGACGTGACATGACCCGACCTGGGTCCGGGATCCCGAACTGACCCGGTGTCCTGGGTCCGGGGACTCGGTATGACCCGGTTACCTGGGTCCGGGGTCCCCACGTGACCCGGTCACCTGGGGCCGGGGTCCCCACGTGACCCGCTGACCTGGGGCCGGTGACCCCACGTGACCCGGTCACCTGGGGCCGGTGTCCCCACGTGACCCGGGGTCCTGGTGCCGGGGTGGTCATCGGAACCTGGGAACCAGGCCGGGTGCGCGAGATGACCGGGTGACCTGGGGCCGGGTTATCGACCTGTCCAGGGGACCCGGGCCGGGGACCCGACAGGACCCGGTGATTTGCGGCTGGGGTAAAAACCCGTCCCGGGGACCCGGGCTGGGTCCCGACATGCCTTGGTTACCTGGGGCCGGTGTCCCCACGTGACCCGCTGACCTGGGGCCGGTGACCCCACGTGACCCGGTCACCTGGGGCCGGTGTCCCCACGTGACCCGGTCACCTGGGGCCGGTGACCCCACGTGACCCGGTCACCTGGGGCGGGTGTCCCCACGTGACCCGCTGACCTCGGGCCGGTGACCCCATGTGACCCGGTCACATGGGGCCGGTGACCCCACGTGACCAGGTCACCTGGGGCCGGTGACCCCACGTGACCGGGTCACCTGGGGCCGGTGACCTCACGTGACCCGGTCACCTGGGGCCGGTGACCCCACGTGACCCGGTCACCTGGGGCCGGTGACCCCACGTGACCCGCTGACCTGGGGCCGGTGACCCCACGTGACCCGGTCACCTGGGGCCGGTGTCCCCACGTGACCCGGTCACCTGGGGCCGGTGACCCCACGTGACCCGGTCACCTGGGGCCGGTGACCCCACGTGACCCGGTCACCTGGGGCCGGTGACCCCACGTGACCAGGTCACCTGGGGCCGGTGACCCCACGTGACCCGGTCACCTGGGGCCGGTGACCCCACGTGACCCGGTCACCTGGGGCCGGTGACCCCACGTGACCCGCTGACCTGGGGCCGGTGTCCCCACGTGACCCGGTCACCTGGGGCCGGTGACCCCACGTGACCCGGTCACCTGGGGCCGGTGACCCCACGTGACCCGGTCACCTGGGGCCGGTGACCTCACGTGACCCGGTCACCTGGGGCCGGTGACCCCACCTGACCCGGTCACCTGGGGCCGGTGTCCCCACGTGACCCGGGGTCCTGTTGCAGGGGTGGTCATCGGAACCTGGGAACCAGGCCGGTTACCCGACACGACCCGGTGACCCGGGGCTGTGGTGTCGACGGACTCGTGGACCTGGGTTCGGGGTCCTGACCTGACGCGGTGACCTGGGGCCGGTGTCCCCACGTGACCCGCTGACCTGAGGCCTGTGACCCCACGTGACCCGCTGACCTGGGGCCGGTGACCCCGCGTGACCCGGTCACCTGGGGCCGGGGTCCCCACGGGACCCGGGGTCCTGGTGCCGGGGTGGTCACCGGAACCTGGGAACCAGGCCGGTTACCCGACACGACCCGGTGACCTGGGGCCGGGTTAACGACCTGTCCAGGGGACCCGGGCCGGGGACCCGACAGGACCCGGTGGTCCTTCGCTGGTGTCCCGATGCAACCCGGGGACCCGGGCCCGGGCCCCCACGTGATCCAGTGATCCGGTGCTTTTGTCCCGATGCAACCCGGGGACCTGGGCCGGGGACCCGGTATGACTCCGTCTCCCGGGGCCGGGGTGGTCACCTGTCCAGGGGACCCGACCCGGGTACCCGACAGGACCCGGTGATCTGCGGCTGGGGTAAAAACCCGTCCCGGGGACCCGGGCTGGGTCCCGACATGACCCGCTGACCTGGGGCTGTGGTGTCGACCGGACTCGGGGACCTGGTCCGGTGTCCCGTCATGACCCGGGGACCTGGGGTCGGGGTGGTCACCAGACCCTTATACCCAGGCCGTTGACCCGACATGACCCTGTGACCCGGGGCCTGGGTAAAAATCCAACCCGGGGACCCGGGCATGGGACGTGACATGACCCGACCTGGGTCCGGGGTCCCGAACTGACCCGGTGACCTGGGTCCGGGGACTCGGTATGACCCGGTTACCTGGGTCCGGGGTCCCCACGTGACCCGGTCACCTGGGGCCGGTGACCCCACGTGACCCGGTCACCTGGGGCCGGTGACCCCACGTGACCCGGTCACCTGGGGCCGGTGACCCCACGTGACCCGGTCACCTGGGGCCGGGGTCCGCACGTGACCCGGAGTCCTGGTGCCGGGGTGGTCACCGGAACCTGGGAACCAGGCCGGGTGCGCGACATGACCCGGTGACCTGGGGCCGGGTTAACGACCTGTCCAGGGGACCCGGGCCGGGGACCCGACAGGACCCGGTGGTCCTTCGCTGGTGTCCCGATGCAACCCGGGGACCCGGGCCGGGGACCCGGTATGACTCCGTCTCCCGGGGCCGGGGTGGTCACCTGACACTGGTACCCGGGACAGCGACCCGACATGACCCCGTGACCCGGGGCCGGGGTGCCGACCTGTCCAGGGGATCCGACCCGGGTACCCGAGAGGACCCGGTGATCAGCGGCTGGGGTAAAAACCCGTCCGGGGACCCAGGCTGGGTCCCGACATGACCCGGTGACCTGGGTCCGGGGTCCCCACGTGACCCGGTCACCTGGGGCCGGTGTCCCCACGTGACCCGGTCACCTGGGGCCGGTGACCCCACGTGACCCGGTCACCTGGGGCCGGTGACCCCACGTGACCCGGTCACCTGGGGCCGGTGACCCCACGTGACCCGGTCACCTGGGGCCGGTGTCCCCACGTGACCCGGTCACCTGGGGCCGGTGACCCCACGTGACCCGGTCACCTGGGGCCGGTGACCCCACGTGACCCGGTCACCTGGGGCCGGTGACCCCACGTGACCCGGTCACCTGGGGCCGGTGACCCCACGTGACCCGGTCACCTGGGGCCGGTGACCCCACGTGACCAGGTCACCTGGGGCCGGTGACCCCACGTGACCCGGTCACCTGGGGCTGGTGACCCCACGTGACCCGGTCACCTGGGGCCGGTGACCCCACGTGACCCGGTCACCTGGGGCCGGTGTCCCCACGTGACCCGGGGTCCTGGTGCCGGGGTGGTCATCGGAACCTGGGAACCAGGCCGGGTGCGCGAGATGACCGGGTGACCTGGGGCCGGGTTATCGACCTGTCCAGGGGACCCGGGCCGGGGACCCGACAGGACCCGGTGATTTGCGGCTGGGGTAAAAACCCGTCCCGGGGACCCGGGCTGGGTCCCGACATGCCTTGGTTACCTGGGGCCGGTGTCCCCACGTGACCCGCTGACCTGGGGCCGGTGACCCCACGTGACCCGGTCACCTGGGGCTGGTGTCCCCACGTGACCCGGTCACCTGGGGCCGGTGACGCCACGTGACCCGGTCACCTGGGGCGGGTGTCCCCACGTGACCCGCTGACCTCGGGCCGGTGACCCCACGTGACCCGGTCACATGGGGCCGGTGACCCCACGTGACCAGGTCACCTGGGGCCGGTGACCCCACGTGACCCGGTCACCTGGGGCCGGTGACCCCACGTGACCCGGTCACCTGGGGCCGGTGACCCCACGTGACCCGGTCACCTGGGGCCGGTGACCCCACGTGACCCGGTCACCTGGGGCCGGTGACCCCACGTGACCCGCTGACCTGGGGCCGGTGTCCCCACGTGACCCGGTCACCTGGGGCCGGTGACCCCACGTGACCCGGTCAACTGGGGCCGGTGACCCCACGTGACCCGGTCACCTGGGGCCGGTGACCTCACGTGACCCGGTCACCTGGGGCCGGTGACCCCACCTGACCCGGTCACCTGGGGCCGGTGTCCCCACGTGACCCGGGGTCCTGGTGCCGGGGTGGTCATCGGAACCTGGGAACCAGGCCGGTTACCCGACACGACCCGGTGACCCGGGGCTGTGGTGTCGACGGACTCGTGGACCTGGGTTCGGGGTCCCGACCTGACGCGGTGACCTGGGGCCGGTGTCCCCACGTGACCCGCTGACCTGAGGCCGGTGACCCCACGTGACCCGCTGACCTGGGGCCGGTGACCCCGCGTGACCCGGTCACCTGGGGCCGGGGTCCCCACGGGACCCGGGGTCCTGGTGCCGGGGTGGTCACCGGAACCTGGGAACCAGGCCGGTTACCCGACACGACCCGGTGACCTGGGGCCGGGTTAACGACCTGTCCAGGGGACCCGGGCCGGGGACCCGACAGGACCTGGTGGTCCTTCGCTGGTGTCCCGATGCAACCCGGGGACCCGGGCCCGGGCCCCCACGTGATCCAGTGATCCGGTGCTTTTGTCCCGATGCAACCCGGGGACCTGGGCCGGGGACCCGGTATGACTCCGTCTCCCGGGGCCGGGGTGGTCACCTGTCCAGGGGACCCGACCCGGGTACCCGACAGGACCCGGTGATCTGCGGCTGGGGTAAAAACCCGTCCCGGGGACCCGGGCTGGGTCCCGACATGACCCGCTGACCTGGGGCTGTGGTGTCGACCGGACTCGGGGACCTGGTCCGGTGTCCCGTCATGACCCGGGGACCTGGGGTCGGGGTGGTCACCAGACCCTTATACCCAGGCCGTTGACCCGACATGACCCTGTGACCCGGGGCCTGGGTAAAAATCCAACCCGGGGACCCGGGCATGGGACGTGACATGACCCGACCTGGGTCCGGGGTCCCGAACTGACCCGGTGACCTGGGTCCGGGGACTCGGTATGACCCGGTTACCTGGGTCCGGGGTCCCCACGTGACCCGGTCACCTGGGGCCGGGGTCCCCACGTGACCCGGTCACCTGGGGCCGGTGACCCCACGTGACCCGGTCACCTGGGGCCGGTGACCCCACGTGACCGGGTCACCTGGGGCCGGTGACCCCACGTGACCCGGTCACCTGGGGCCGGTGACCCCACGTGACCCGGTCACCTGGGGCCGGGGTCCGCACGTGACCCGGGGTCCTGGTGCCGGGGTGGTCACCGGAACCTGGGAACCAGGCCGGGTGCGCGACATGACCCGGTGACCTGGGGCCGGGTTAACGACCTGTCCAGGGGACCCGGGCCGGGGACCCGACAGGACCCGGTGGTCCTTCGCTGGTGTCCCGATGCAACCCGGGGACCCGGGCCCGGGCCCCCACGTGATCCAGTGATCCGGTGCTTTTGTCCCGATGCAACCCGGGGACCCGACCCGGGGACCCGACAGGACCCGGTGATCTGCGGCTGGGGTAAAAACCCGTCCCGGGGACCCGGGCTGGGTCCCGACATGACCCGGTGACCTGGGGTCGGGGTGGTCACCAGACCCTTGTACCCAGGCCGTTGACCCGACATGACCCTGTGACCCGGGGCCTGGGTAAAAATCCAACCCGGGGACCCGGGCATGGGACGTGACATGACCCGACCTGGGTCCGGGGTCCCGAACTGACCCGGTGACCTGGGTCCGGGGACTCGGTATGACCCGGTTACCTGGGTCCGGGGTCCCCACGTGACCCGGTCACCTGGGTCCGGTGTCCCCACGTGACCGGGTCACCTGGGGCCGGTGACCCCACGTGACCGGGTCACCTGGGGCCGGTGTCCCCACGTGACCCGGTCACCTGGGGCCGGTGACCCCACGTGACCCGGTCACCTGGGGCCGGTGACCCCACTTGACCCGGTCACCTGGGGCCGGTGTCCCCACGTGACCCGGTCACCTGGGGCCGGTGACCCCACGTGACCCAGAGTCCTGGTGCCGGGGTGGTCATCGGAACCTGGGAACCAGGCCGGTTACCCGACACGACCCGGTGACCCGGGGCTGTGGTGTCGACGGACTCGTGGACCTGGGTTCGGGGTCCCGACCTGACGCGGTGACCTGGGGCCGGTGTCCCCACGTGACCCGCTGACCTGGGGCCGGTGTCCCCACGTGACCCGCTGACCTGGGGCCGGGGTCCCCACGTGACCCGCTGACCTGGGGCCGGTGACCCCACGTGACCCGGTCACCTGGGGCCGGTGTCCCCACGTGACCCGGGGTCCTGGTGCCGGGGTGGTCATCGGAACCTGGGAACCAGGCCGGGTGCGCGAGATGACCGGGTGACCTGGGGCCGGGTTATCGACCTGTCCAGGGGACCCGGGCCGGGGACCCGACAGGACCCGGTGATTTGCGGCTGGGGTAAAAACCCGTCCCGGGGACCCGGGCTGGGTCCCGACATGCCTTGGTTACCTGGGGCCGGTGTCCCCACGTGACCCGCTGACCTGGGGCCGGTGACCCCACGTGACCCGGTCACCTGGGGCCGGTGTCCCCACGTGACCCGGTCACCTGGGGCCGGTGACCCCACGTGACCCGGTCACCTGGGGCCGGTGACCCCACGTGACCCGGTCACCTGGGGCCGGTGACCCCACGTGACCCGGTCACCTGGGGCGGGTGTCCCCACGTGACCCGCTGACCTGGGGCCGGTGTCCCCACGTGACCCGGTCACCTGGGGCCGGTGACCCCACGTGACCCGGTCACCTGGGGCCGGTGACCCCACGTGACCCGGTCACCTGGGGCCGGTGACCCCACGTGACCGGGTCACCTGGGGCCGGTGACCCCACCTGACCCGGTCACCTGGGGCCGGTGACCCCACGTGACCCGGGGTCCTGGTGCCGGGGTGGTCATCGGAACCTGGGAACCAGGCCGGTTACCCGACACGAGCCGGTGACCCGGGGCTGTGGTGTCGACGGACTCGTGGACCTGGGTTCGGGGTCCCGACCTGACGCGGTGACCTGGGGCCGGTGTCCCCACGTGACCCGGGGTCCTGGTGCCGGGGTGGTCATCGGAACCTGGGAACCAGGCCGGGTGCGCGAGATGACCGGGTGACCTGGGGCCGGGTTATCGACCTGTCCAGGGGACCCGGGCCGGGGACCCGACAGGACCCGGTGATTTGCGGCTGGGGTAAAAACCCGTCCCGGGGACCCGGGCTGGGTCCCGACATGCCTTGGTTACCTGGGGCCGGTGTCCCCACGTGACCCGCTGACCTGGGGCCGGTGACCCCACGTGACCCGGTCACCTGGGGCCGGTGTCCCCACGTGACCCGGTCACCTGGGGCCGGTGACCCCACGTGACCCGGTCACCTGGGGCGGGTGTCCCCACGTGACCCGCTGACCTGGGGCCGGTGACCCCATGTGACCCGGTCGCATGGGGCCGGTGACCCCACGTGACCAGGTCACCTGGGGCCGGTGACCCCACGTGACCGGGTCACCTGGGGCCGGTGACCCCACGTGACCCGGTCACCTGGGGCCGGTGACCCCACGTGACCCGGTCACCTGGGGCCGGTGACCCCACGTGACCCGGGGTCCTGGTGCCGGGGTGGTCATCGGAACCTGGGAACCAGGCCGGTTACCCGACACGAGCCGGTGACCCGGGGCTGTGGTGTCGACGGACTCGTGGACCTGGGTTCGGGGTCCCGACCTGACGCGGTGACCTGGGGCCGGGTTAACGACCTGTCCAGGGGACCCGGGCCGGGGACCCGACAGGACCCGGTGGTCCTTCGCTGGTGTCCCGATGCAACCCGGGGACCCGGGCCGGGGACCCGGTATGACTCCGTCTCCCGGGGCCGGGGTGGTCACCTGACACTTGTACCCGGGACAGCGACCCGACATGACCCCGTGACCCGGGGCCGGGGTGCCGACCTGTCCAGGGGACCTGACCCGGGTACCCGACAGGACCCGGTGATCAGCGGCTGGGGTAAAAACCCGTCCCGGGGACCCAGGCTGGGTCCCGACATGACCCGGTGACCTGAGTCCGGGGTCCCCACGTGACCCGGTCACCTGGGGCCGGTGACCCCACGTGACCCGGTCACCTGGGGCCGGTGACCCCACGTGACCCGGTCACCTGGGGCCGGTGACCCCACGTGACCCGGTCACCTGGGGCCGGTGTCCCCACGTGACCCGGTCACCTGGGGCCGGTGACCCCACGTGACCCGGTCACCTGGGGCCGGTGACCCCACGTGACCCGGTCACCTGGGGCCGGTGACCCCACGTGACCAGGTCACCTGGGGCCTGTGACCCCACGTGACCCGGTCACCTGGGGCCGGTGACCCCACGTGACCCGGTCACCTGGGGCCGGTGACCCCACGTGACCCTGTCACCTGGGGCCGGTGTCCCCATGTGACCCGGTCACCTGGGGCCGGTGACCCCACGTGACCCGGTCACCTGGGGCCGGTGACCCCACGTGACCAGGTCACCTGGGGCCGGTGACCCCACGTGACCCGGTCACCTGGGGCCGGTGACCCCACGTGACCCGGTCACCTGGGGCCGGTGACCCCACGTGACCCTGTCACCTGGGGCCGGTGTCCCCAGGTGACCCGGTCACCTGGGGCCGGTGACCCCACGTGACCCGGTCACCTGGGGCCGGTGACCCCACGTGACCCGGTCACCTGGGGCCGGTGACCCCACGTGACCCGGTCACCTGGGGCCGGTGTCCCCACGTGACCCGCTGACCTGGGGCCGGTGACCCCGCGTGACCCGGTCACCTGGGGCCGGTGACCCCACGTGACCCGCTGACCTTGGGCCGGTGACTCCACGTGACCCGGTCACCTGGGGCCGGTGACCCCACGTGACCCGCTGACCTGGGGCCGGTGTCCCCACGTGACCCGCTGACCTGGGGCCGGTGACCCCGCGTGACCCGGTCACCTGGGGCCGGTGACCCCACGTGACCCGCTGACCTGGGGCCGGTGACCCCACGTGACCCGCTGACCTGGGGCCGGTGACCCCACGTGACCCGCTGACCTTGGGCCGGTGACCCCACGTGACCAGGTCACCTGGGGCCGGTGACCCCACGTGACCCGCTGACCTGGGGCCGGTGTCCCCACGTGACCCGGTCACCTGGGGCCGGTGACCCCACGTGACCCGGTCACCTGGGGCCGGTGACCCCACGTGACCAGGTCACCTGGGGCCGGTGACCCCACGTGACCCGGTCACCTGGGGCCGGTGACCCCACGTGACCCGGTCACCTGGGGCCGGTGACCCCACGTGACCCGCTGACCTGGGGCCGGTGTCCCCACGTGACCCGGTCACCTGGGGCCGGTGACCCCACGTGACCCGGTCACCTGGGGCCGGTGACCTCACGTGACCCGGTCACCTGGGGCCGGTGACCCCACCTGACCCGGTGACCTGGGGCCGGTGACCCCACGTGACCCGGGGTCCTGGTGCCGGGGTGGTCATCGGAACCTGGGAACCAGGCCGGTTACCCGACACGACCCGGTGACCCGGGGCTGTGGTGTCGACGGACTCGTGGACCTGGGTTCGGGGTCCCGACCTGACGCGGTGACCTGGGGCCGGTGTCCCCACGTGACCCGCTGACCAGGGGCCGGTGACCCCACGTGACCCGCTGACCTGGGGCCGGTGTCCCCACGTGACCCGGTCACCTGGGGCCGGTGACCCCACGTGACCCGGTCACCTGGGGCCGGTGTCCCCACGTGACCCGGTCACCTGGGGCCGGTGACCCCACGTGACCCGGTCACCTGCGGCCGGTGACCCCACGGGACCGGGTCACCTGGGGCCGGTGACCCCACGTGACCCGGTCACCTGGGGCCGGTGACCCCACGTGACCCGATCACCTGGGGCCGGGGTCCCCACGTGACCCGGGGTCTTGGTGCCGGGGTGGTCACCGGAACCTGGGAACCAGGCCGGGTGCGCGACATGACCCGGTGACCTGGGGCCGGGTTAACGACCTGTCCAGGGGACCCGGGCCGGGGACCCGACAGGACCCGGTGGTCCTTCGCTGGTGTCCCGATGCAACCCGGGGACCCGGGCCGGGGACACGGTATGACTCCGTCTCCCGGGGCCGGGGTGGTCACCTGACACTGGTACCCGGGACAGCGACCCGACATGACCCCGTGACCCGGGGCCGGGGTGCCGACCTGTCCAGGGGACCCGACCCGGGTACCCGACAGGACCCGGTGATCAGCGGCTGGGGTAAAAACCCGTCCCGGGGACCCAGGCTGGGTCCCGACATGACCCGGTGACCTGGGTCCGGGGTCCCCACGTGACCCGGTCACCTGGGGCCGGTGTCCCCACGTGACCCGGTCACCTGGGGCCGGTGACCCCACGTGACCCGGTCACCTGGGGCCGGTGACCCCACGTGACCAGGTCACCTGGGGCCGGTGACCCCACGTGACCCGGTCACCTGGGGCCGGTGACCCCACGTGACCCGCTGACCTGGGGCCGGTGTCCCCACGTGACCCGGTCACCTGGGGCCGGTGACCCCACGTGACCCGGTCACCTGGGGCCGGTGACCCCACGTGACCCGGTCACCTGGGGCCGGTGACCTCACGTGACCCGGTCACCTGGGGCCGGTGACCCCACCTGACCCGGTCACCTGGGGACGGGGTCCCCACGGGACCCGGGGTCCTGGTGCCGGGGTGGTCACCGGAACCTGGGAACCAGGCCGGTTACCCGACACGACCCGGTGACCTGGGGCCGGGTTAACGACCTGTCCAGGGGACCCGGGCCGGGGACCCGACAGGACCCGGTGGTCCTTCGCTGGTGTCCCGATGCAACCCGGGGACCCGGGCCCGGGCCCCCACGTGATCCAGTGATCCGGTGCTTTTGTCCCGATGCAACCCGGGGACCCGGGCCGGGGACCCGGTATGACTCCGTCTCCCGGGGCCGGGGTGGTCACCTGTCCAGGGGACCCGACCCGGGTACCCGACAGGACCCGGTGATCTGCGGCTGGGGTAAAAACCCGTCCCGGGGACCCGGGCTGGGTCCCGACATGACCCGGTGACCTGGGGCTGTGGTGTCGACCGGACTCGGGGACCTGGTCCGGTGTCCCGTCATGACCCGGGGACCTGGGGTCGGGGTGGTCACCAGACCCTTGTACCCAGGCCGTTGACCCGACATGACCCTGTGACCCGGGGCCTGGGTAAAAATCCAACCCGGGGACCCGGGCATGGGACGTGACATGACCCGACCTGGGTCCGGGGTCCCGAACTGACCCGGTGACCTGGGTCCGGGGACTCGGTATGACCCGGTTACCTGGGTCCGGGGTCCCCACGTGACCCGGTCACCTGGGTCCGGTGTCCCCACGTGACCCGGTCACCTGGGGCCGGTGACCCCACGTGACCGGGTCACCTGGGGCCGGTGTCCCCACGTGACCCGGTCACCTAGGGCCGGTGACCCCACGTGACCCGGTCACCTGGGGCCGGTGACCCCACTTGACCCGGTCACCTGGGGCCGGTGTCCCCACGTGACCCGGTCACCTGGGGCCGGTGACCCCACGTGACCCAGAGTCCTGGTGCCGGGGTGGTCATCGGAACCTGGGAACCAGGCCGGTTACCCGACACGACCCGGTGACCCGGGGCTGTGGTGTCGACGGACTCGTGGACCTGGGTTCGGGGTCCCGACCTGACGCGTTGACCTGGGGCCGGTGTCCCCACGTGACCCGCTGACCTGGGGCCGGTGACCCCACGTGACCCGCTGACCTGGGGCCGGTGACCCCACGTGACCCGGTCACCTGGGGCGGGTGTCCCCACGTGACCCGCTGACCTCGGGCCGGTGACCCCATGTGACCCGGTCACATGGGGCCGGTGACCCCACGTGACCAGGTCACCTGGGGCCGGTGACCCCACGTGACCGGGTCACCTGGGGCCGGTGACCCCACGTGACCCGGTCACCTGGGGCCGGTGACCCCACGTGACCCGGTCACCTGGGGCCGGTGACCCCACGTGACCCGCTGACCTGGGGCCGGTGACCCCACGTGACCCGGTCACCTGGGGCCGGTGTCCCCACGTGACCCGGTCACCTGGGGCCGGTGACCCCACGTGACCCGGTCACCTGGGGCCGGTGACCCCACGTGACCCGGTCACCTGGGGCCGGTGACCCCACGTGACCCGGTCACCTGGGGCCGGTGACCCCACGTGACCAGGTCACCTGGGGCCGGTGACCCCACGTGACCCGGTCACCTGGGGCCGGTGACCCCACGTGACCCGGTCACCTGGGGCCGGTGACCCCACGTGACCCGCTGACCTGGGGCCGGTGTCCCCACGTGACCCGGTCACCTGGGGCCGGTGACCCCACGTGACCCGGTCACCTGGGGCCGGTGACCCCACGTGACCCGGTCACCTGGGGCCGGTGACCTCACGTGACCCGGTCACCTGGGGCCGGTGACCCCACCTGACCCGGTCACCTGGGGCCGGTGTCCCCACGTGACCCGGGGTCCTGGTGCCGGGGTGGTCATCGGAACCTGGGAACCAGGCCGGTTACCCGACACGACCCGGTGACCTGGGGCTGTGGTGTCGACGGACTCGTGGACCTGGGTTCGGGGTCCTGACCTGACGCGGTGACCTGGGGCCGGTGTCCCCACGTGACCCGCTGACCTGAGGCCGGTGACCCCACGTGACCCGCTGACCTGGGGCCGGTGACCCCGCGTGACCCGGTCACCTGGGGCCGGGGTCCCCACGGGACCCGGGGTCCTGGTGCCGGGGTGGTCACCGGAACCTGGGAACCAGGCCGGTTACCCGACACGACCCGGTGACCTGGGGCCGGGTTAACGACCTGTCCAGGGGACCCGGGCCGGGGACCCGACAGGACCCGGTGGTCCTTCGCTGGTGTCCCGATGCAACCCGGGGACCCGGGCCCGGGCCCCCACGTGATCCAGTGATCCGGTGCTTTTGTCCCGATGCAACCCGGGGACCTGGGCCGGGGACCCGGTATGACTCCGTCTCCCGGGGCCGGGGTGGTCACCTGTCCAGGGGACCCGACCCGGGTACCCGACAGGACCCGGTGATCTGCGGCTGGGGTAAAAACCCGTCCCGGGGACCCGGGCTGGGTCCCGACATGACCCGCTGACCTGGGGCTGTGGTGTCGACCGGACTCGGGGACCTGGTCCGGTGTCCCGTCATGACCCGGGGACCTGGGGTCGGGGTGGTCACCAGACCCTTGTACCCAGGCCGTTGACCCGACATGACCCTGTGACCCGGGGCCTGGGTAAAAATCCAACCCGGGGACCCGGGCATGGGACGTGACATGACCCGACCTGGGTCCGGGGTCCCGAACTGACCCGGTGACCTGGGTCCGGGGACTCGGTATGACCCGGTTACCTGGGTCCGGGGTCCCCACGTGACCCGGTCACCTGGGGCCGGTGACCCCACGTGACCGGGTCACCTGGGGCCGGTGACCCCACGTGACCGGGTCACCTGGGGCCGGTGACCCCACGTGACCGGGTCACCTGGGGCCGGTGACCCCACGTGACCCGGTCACCTGGGGCCGGTGACCCCACGTGACCCGGTCACCTGGGGCCGGGGTCCGCACGTGACCCGGGGTCCTGGTGCCGGGGTGGTCACCGGAACCTGGGAACCAGGCCGGGTGCGCGACATGACCCGGTGACCTGGGGCCGGGTTAACGACCTGTCCAGGGGACCCGGGCCGGGGACCCGACAGGACCCGGTGGTCCTTCGCTGGTGTCCCGATGCAACCCGGGGACCCGGTCCGGGGACCCGGTATGACTCCGTCTCCCGGGGCCGGGGTGGTCACCTGACACTGGTACCCGGGACAGCGACCCGACATGACCCCGTGACCCGGGGCCGGGGTGCCGACCTGTCCAGGGGACCCGACCCGGGTACCCGAGAGGACCCGGTGATCAGCGGCTGGGGTAAAAACCCGTCCGGGGACCCAGGCTGGGTCCCGACATGAACCGGTGACCTGGGTCCGGGGTCCCCACGTGACCCGGTCACCTGGGGCCGGTGTCCCCACGTGACCCGGTCACCTGGGGCCGGTGACCCCACGTGACCCGGTCACCTGGGGCCGGTGACCCCACGTGACCCGGTCACCTGGGGCCGGTGACCCCACGTGACCCGGTCACCTGGGGCCGGTGTCCCCACGTGACCCGGTCACCTGGGGCCGGTGACCCCACGTGACCCGGTCACCTGGGGCCGGTGACCCCACGTGACCCGGTCACCTGGGGCCGGTGACCCCACGTGACCCGGTCACCTGGGGCCGGTGACCCCACGTGACCAGGTCACCTGGGGCCGGTGACCCCACGTGACCCGGTCACCTGGGGCCGGTGACCCCACGTGACCCGGTCACCTGGGGCCGGTGACCCCACGTGACCCGCTGACCTGGGGCCGGTGTCCCCACGTTACCCGGTCACCTGGGGCCGGTGACCCCACGTGACCCGGGGTCCTGGTGCCGGGGTGGTCATCGGAACCTGGGAACCAGGCCGGTTACCCGACACGACCCGGTGACCTGGGGCCGGGTTAACGACCTGACAAGGGGACCCGGGCCGGGGACCCGACAGGACCCGGTGGTCCTTCGCTGGTGTCCCGATGCAACCCGGGGACCCGGGCCCGGGCCCCCACGTGATCCAGTGATCCGGTGCTTTTGTCCCGATGCAACCCGGGGACCTGGGCCGGGGACCCGGTATGACTCCGTCTCCCGGGGCCGGGGTGGTCACCTGACACTGGTACCCGGGACAGCGACCCGACATGACCCCGTGACCCGGGGCCGGGGTGCCGACCTGTCCAGGGGACCCGACCCGGGTACCCGACAGGACCCGGTGATCTGCGGCTGGGGTAAAAACCCGTCCCGGGGACCCGGGCTGGGTCCCGACATGACCCGGTGACCTGGGGCTGTGGTGTCGACCGGACTCGGGGACCTGGTCCGGTGTCCCGTCATGACCCGGGGACCTGGGGTCGGGGTGGTCACCAGACCCTTGTACCCAGGCCGTTGACCCGACATGACCCTGTGACCCGGGGCCTGGGTAAAAATCCAACCCGGGGACCCGGGCATG
The DNA here is from genome assembly GCA_951411735.1 of Somateria mollissima. Lineage (NCBI taxonomy): Eukaryota > Metazoa > Chordata > Aves > Anseriformes > Anatidae > Somateria > Somateria mollissima. The sequence continues at coordinate 682,170 of CATOCB010000130.1, forward strand.
GGACGTGACATGACCCGACCTGGGTCCGGGGTCCCGAACTGACCTGGTGACCTGGGTCCGGGGACTCGGTATGACCCGGTTACCTGGGTCCGGGGTCCCCACGTGACCCGGTCACCTGGGTCCGGTGTCCCCACGTGACCCGGTCACCTGGGGCCGGTGACCCCACGTGACCGGGTCACCTGGGGCCGGTGTCCCCACGTGACCCGGTCACCTGGGGCCGGTGACCCCACGTGACCCGGTCACCTGGGGCCGGTGACCCCACTTGACCCGGTCACCTGGGGCCGGTGACCCCACGTGACCCAGAGTCCTGGTGCCGGGGTGGTCATCGGAA